>OX393552.1:68503622-69100618 GCA_947650365.1 Chamaelirium japonicum
AGGTGCATCAAATGTGCTATTCAATTCAACGGTTTTCGATTGTCAATTTTAACCGTTGATTTGAAGAGCACATTTGATGCACCTAGAGGTTTTAGAATGTGGTGATTTTTTGTGAGGATGATCAACATACCATAGACAACATGTCTACAAAAAATCAGCACATTCTAAAACCTCTAGGTGCTGATTAGGGTGTTGGGTTATTTGCTGGGTCAAAATTTGCTGACCCATATATATATATATATATATATATATATATATATATATATATATATATATATATATATATATGTGTGTGTGTGTGTGTGTGTGTGTGTGTGTGTGTGTGTGTGTGTGTGAAACTAACGTGTGATTCAGTGCGCAGGATAAAAGAGGAATATAAATAAAGAATTTGTCACTCTTTTCCCTTCTTCTACACAAACAGTAATGATCCTTTGACATTGCCTCAATGATTTTGCTTTAGCGGTTGATATAAGCCTACTAACAAAGAAATGCAATGCATGCTTAGGTTTTAAATCAGTGAAAGCTTTCAATTAGTTGATCTAAGATGAACTTCGAGAATTCAGTCATTTACCAATCAGGCTGACCATTCCGGCTAAACGGTTCAGGCTAAATCCATATCACAGCCGTGGGTTGTACCTAGTCCGTTAAATGAATCGCGCCCAGCCTTATCTGCAACGTGTCCAGAACGTGTCCGCTGCATGTCCGTTTCCGGAATGTGTCCGCAGCGTGTCCGTGTCTGGAACGTATCCGCAGCATGTCTGGAACGTGTTTGCGACCCTAACAATATTAAAATTAAAAAAAATATAGTCCGACATGCATTGTTGTCAAAGTGCGCGCCTAGGCGTCCGGAGATTGCTAGGCCCCAGTGCGCCTAGGCGAATATCACTAAGCGCCGACCTAGGTGCGCACCTAGTGTTAGGCATTGATTTTTTTTTAAAAAGTAAAACCACCCAACCCGCCACCATCTTCTTTGTTCATTTTGTTATTGTATACTTGTTTATACTATGTGTTCATTGTGTTGCATGCATTTGATTAGAATATGCTCAATTTTATGTTAGCAAGTATTTGTATTCTATTTGGTCTTTTTGTTGTTTACTTGTTTATACTATGTATGTGCCATTGTGTTGCATGTATTTGACTAAAATATGCTCAATTTCATGTTAGTAAGGTGTTATATTGCTGTCTATCACATATATACATGCAAGTATAGACTATACATATATACCCGTGCCTGGAGGATGCCTATGCACATAAGGTCACGCCAATGCACATAAGGCCACGCCTAGGTGTGCCTAGGCTCCCTCCGGGCGCCTAGCCTCGCCTTGACTCCTTGACAACTATGCCGACATGTGTCCGGACGTGTTCGGCGTGTGTTTGTGTCCGACACGGATACGGGGCCTCCGAAAGAGTGTCCGTGCTTCCTAGACCGTCGGACGACTATGGTTATATATCTTCCTTGGAGACTCTCCTATCTCTTGGAGGAGCAAGACGCAGGCTGTCGTCTCCCGTTCTAGCACTGAGGCTGAGTATCGTGCTATGGTTGACACCTCTATTGAGATTGTCTAGCTTCGATGCCTTCTTCGTGGCTTTGTTGTTGTGTCTACTTTCTCCACTCCTGTTCACTGTGATAACCGGAATGTTATTATGATAGGCTGATAGCTAACATCTTGGTTTTTCACGAGCGGACAAAGCACATCACGATCAATTATCACTTCTTTCGTCATCATTCAAACTTTAGCACCATCGCCACGCTTCATGTGTCTTCAGATGCTTGGATTGCGGATATGTTTATCAAGCACATATGCTATGCCACGTTCAATATTTTGTAGCCAAACTTTCGGTTTATGATCAACCATGAGTTTTTTTTTTTTTTTTTTTGGGGGGGGGGGGGTTGTACACATGCATCTAATGTTTTGCTTCTTGAGTGACATGCTCATCATGTTGGTGACCACGCTATCTTCTTTTTATTTATATATATATATATATATATATATATATATATATATATATATATATATATATATATATATATAGAGAGAGAGAGAGAGAGAGAGAGAGAGAGAGAGAGAGAGAGAGAGAGAGAGAGAGAGAGAGAGAGAGAGAGGATACGGGGTATAGGCTGGCGGCCTATTTCGACGAAATGGGCAGCCACCCATTTGATGCCCCTAGGAGTCTTAGAATGTGCTGATTTTTTGTGAGCATAAGCATCTTATCTTAGATAGAACACTCACAAAAAATTAGCAAATTCTAAAACTTTTAGGGACATCAAATGTAATATTTCAGATTAACGGTGACAACGAATGCACGATAAAACTTCTAACATTTGATGGCCCTAGGAGTTTTAGAATGTGCTGGTTTTTTGTGGGTGTTCTATCCAAGATAAGATACTTATGCTCACAAAAAATCAGCACATTCTAAGACTCCTAAGGGCATTAAATGGGTGGCTGCCCATTTTTTCGAAATAGGCTGGCAGCTCATTTCCCGTTTCCTCTCTCTCTCTCTCTCTCTCTCTCTATATATATATATATATATATATATATATATATATATATATATCTTGAGCTATTACCCTAATATAGTGAAGTTTATATGCTCATATCATGTTTCAAACCCCTATATTATCTATAACAGTAGTTGCATATGCTTTTTTTTTTTCACTTTGATATGTACATGTGTAAATGGTTTTGAAAAGAGGATATTCTAGTTTTTTACCCGTTATACATTTCAGAATAAAAGTAGGTACACATGAAAATTTAACGAGGCATAAACATAATCATGCACGTTTCTATTTGATCTTAACAGATGCCCCCATAATTTGTTCATTAAAACCTAAAGTTATTTTACTTTTAATTTATAACTATAGAAGAGAATATTTTATCTTGTGATATTTAGTATTAGTGCTTTGAGTCATGCTATTGCAGGGTCTACATGATCTAATTAGATGATGTCTTCAAGCTTGGTCACCGATGAGAGTTTTTTTTTAGCTGAGTTGTCTGTTAATTTATTATCAAGTGTAGATATCTATTGAAAGTTTCTTTTACTTATCTTATTTTACATCCTATACAAATAATTGTAGGCATGGTAGGTTAGTTTACATTTTTACAGGGTTATTCTATCTAATTTGAGTGAAAAATTATGGAGCAGCTGTCATTTCTGGTTTATAGCGAGCCCAAGTTTTAATTTGATAACCTATTTCAATGATAGGCAGCATTTCCAGCACCAGAAAGAAGATTGGATGCCTTGATGTTATGTGTGAATGAGATCTTTATGTACCTAGACGAGAATCTTAAGCTTACACCACAAGCTATGTCTGATAAGGCCACACCTCTTGATGAGTTGGAAGATATCCATCAACGTGTATGCGTTTATACTTCTATCTCCTCATTCCTTATTTGCTATTTCTTTCATTAAGATGATCATATCATACTTGCTCTTAATTAATGATTCTAGCACTTTGAAGTTTGAATCATGTATAGTTTCTATCAAAGTTCGTAGAATTCTATTCAATATCTTATTATTTTATTTTTTTAGTTGCACCCTATTTGAGAGTTATCCCAACTTGAAGGAATCAAATGAAATTTGCTTACTCTAATGTCGGTTAATATTTCTACCTATATGCAAGGATCAAAATCTCAAATAAATAGCGGTTTTATGAAACCTCGACACGAAATCTCATATGCTGTATCAAATGGAATGGGATTCACGAGAATATCATGATATATCGCGATATTCCGCACGATATATTTGTCGGTGCGAAATATTGCGATTTATCGTGCAAAAAGACACCGAGACGCATAAATTTCGTGGAGATTTCGGGAAATTTTGGGATTTTGGCAGCGAAATATTGGGAATGACTGGTTATAAAAGGGGATTGTGGGCTTGGTTTTCAGCAGCTTATTCTTTATTTACTTTAGGTTATTATATGTAAATAAGCTAATACCCCCCATTTGATTTCAATAAAATATCAAAAAAATAAAAAACCAAGTGAATCAAAAAATACACTTTCAGTTTTAGTAGGAGAAAACAATTTTTTCGATTTTTCGTAAAATTTGTATGTTGAGAAAAGTGGTTAAATGAACTCGTTTTTAGCTCAAAAATTTTCACAAGATGTAGAACTACAAGTACATCTAAAAAACCATGATCCATCAAAGAAAATTTTAAATGAATAAAAACTTTTCTTTATAAAAACTCTTTTTTCCAGACTTACTAAAAAAACAGTGTTTTGCATTTCAGTATATTTTTTGCACGATTTCAAACTTGCACAACTTTCTTGTTGTAAGTCCGTTTTCAAAATCGATGAAGTATTATTTTAACAATCAACTAATCTTTATGAAAACATTTTTATCCACAAAAAAGATTAAAAATCATTTGAAAAACATAGATCAAAATAGGACCAAACAAAACTGTACAAGACTCATAGGCTCAAATACAGAATACATGTTTTCTGAAGCTCTACACCCCTAGATAGGGTACAAATATTATTTGAGTGTTACAAGTTGTGTATATATACTTGGTTTATGACTATCCAGAGATTCACTGAAAAATTCCATTAAAAAATCAATATTTTCACCATTTATATAAAATCACAATATTTCTACACTGTCGAAATATTTCCACGAAATATTTCCATATCTAAAGTGTTGAAATATTGAACGAAATGAAAATTTCTAACCTTGCATATATGCATGTTTGGCTGATGTCTAACTTTTAAGTTGGACTGTAACTCATTTTTAATGAAGCTTTGTATGCCTTTTTCCCCCCGTCACCCCCCCTCCCCACTATTGGTTGATCTTATGATTCTTATCCGCTTGCATTTAGACGATGATTTGAGAATCGAAAGACATAAAGCAATATAAGAATAATAAAGTAACTTGAATGCCCTACATATTTGGAAGGTCACTGTTTTATATTTTAAATATTTATTTGTACCCCATGCTGGAAGAGGAATCGTATCTTTTTAGACCAAGTAGATATTCGGGTTTTTTTAATTTCTTCTAAGAAGTTATATGGGCTATGTGGCGCTAAAGAAGGAGTTTCTCTTCCTTTCTATTGCACCATAAATAGAACATGTGGGACAAAAAGAAGGGCTATGAAAGTCACGTAGAGTGAAGAATTATGAATATATTTCCAGACTTATTTAGTATTGCCATATAAGTTACATCTAGATGCATCTGTCAATCACTAAGAAGTGGTTAAGGATTTTCTTTTGACTTATCTAGCTTGTGAAACAAGTCATTCCTAAGTATAATTTGGATTATCTTTATGGTAGTTGGAAATTCATTTGAGAGATAGTAGTCCATTTCTATTTAATTGGACTTGAAGTCCCATGTGAAATAGGAAAATTACTTTCTTTATTTCTAGAATAGGAGGGCCGACCATTCTCTTTTTTTTTGGTAGCCAAACTACACTATAGATACAGAAAACAGAAGACCAGGGACAAGGCCAATCCCTTATCCCTTCAACAACAGGCACGGGGTAACATCCCGGAGAGCTAAAACCCGAAGATGAACATAAAAATCCTTTATCCATATATCAGGACACCCTTGACGGGTATCCGTCCCCGCAAGTCAATCAGCCACACTGTTGCCTTCCCAGAAAATGTGCGTAACCCGACGATCTCCGAAAAGATGGAGGCGCCGACAATCCTCTAAGAGAGGTCCCTTCGGTTGTTCAGAAATCAAACGATGAAGCACCACCAAAAAATCTTCTTCCACATGAAGCCGAGCAGACAGCCAGTGTAGGGCAGCATAGTATAACCCAACCCACAAGCCGTGAACCTCCGCTTCAATAGTCGAAGAGCACTAGAAAGCCACATAGCTAGCCACCTGCAAAGAGCCATGTGTGTCTCAAATCAAGAAACCAGCACTGCTAGACCGAAAGGAGGCTAGAAAAGACCTGTCGAAGTTAAGCTTTGAGGAAGCCTTGATCCGACGGTTCCCACTTCATATAAAGGGGGCATGAGCCACTGGAGTCAGGAAAGACCCCTGGTCGGTCAAAGGCCAAGGCATGATGGAGTACAGCCGCTTTGGCAAGAACCTGGCTCCACGTAGCTTCTGGAAGGTCAACCTGCAAATCAAAGGCTGCCCTGTTGCGCGACTTCCAAACATGCTAGGCCTCTAGTAGACACAGTGAACTGGGTTAAAGATTATTTGTCCCTGTCCGACATCCGAAATTTAGCATAGGAAACAACCAAATTCTAAGAGAGTCAAGGGGAGTGGAGAAATAGAAGTGGAGAGGAAAAGAAGTCAGAGGAAGCGAAAAGTGAGCACACCAAAAGGAGATGATCCACCATCTCTGGAGCGCAACCGCAGCATGAGCAATCAGGCGCTGGGAGAATATGGATACGTGTGAGATGAGCTTGAGTGGGCAGTCGGCCATACGGGACTTTCCAAAGATGGCATGGACAGTCCTGAAGCCACAAAATCACCCCCTTGGACCTCGTCCAACATCCGATACGCATCCCAAAGTGAGTAAGCCGCTGATTGACTTTGCTCCCAAAAGAAAGGTTAAGGAGGAAAAACCAAAATAGGTGTGGAGAGAATAGACGCATGCCACTCCAAGGTGGGGGAGATAATGTCGGAGAATTTGAAAAAAGCCTTAGAGGACATAACGACGGGGCAGCCATCCGGGATATGGGGTAGGTGCCCAACAATGGGGTCGTCCAAAAGTTCAGATCCGATTGCAACAAAACGGGTACAACGATGTGGCTGCGGACTACTGGCTCCGACTTGCCAAGCCTACTAGCACTAACACGGTTTGGACCCAGCCTGAAGTTCTAAAGACGGACCATAGTTGTCCCAACAAAATCGAACCCTTGTGTCACGATTGTTAATGAGCTGAAAGACTATCTTACCCATAAGAGCCACGTGGAGATCTAACCGACGAATCCCGAGGCCACCATTAATTTGGGGGCGACAAACTAATGCACAACTAATAAGGTGAATTCTGGGAGCTTTGGCCCATAAAAATCGACGAAAATCCTGTTCAATCGTCAGCATATAAGACTTCGGAAGGCATAGGTTAGCTAATGTGAATAGAGGTTAGGATTGGAGAACCGAGTGTAGCAAGGTAATGCACCATGCAAAGGAGAGGAGATGGGACTTCCACCCTGCCACCTGAGCGATAACCCTCTGGACAATGGGTAGAAAGTCCTTCGCTTAGATGTGCGAGCCAGAAACAAGAACGCCAAGGTACCTGAAGTATCCCGAAACTTCAGGCATGCACAACTGATCTCATATGTTTTGGCGCTCCTCTGAAGAGACCGCTGGACCATATATCAGAGGAATTCTGAGGGTTGTTTCGTTGCCCCGAGAGGCGAAAGTAAACATGCAGCGTAGTGGTCAATCGAGATACCTCATCACGATTAGTAGCCGCAAAAATTAGACAATTGTCGGCATACGACAGGGTTGAGATAGCAGGATCAGTCGTTGTCGATAGCACAATTCGGAGAGCCCTTTCATGTTCTAGAGCCTTGATACCACATGTCAAGACCTCGACACCCAGAATGAAAAGGAAGGGGCGAGAGGGTCACCTTGACGATGCCCCCGCGATGAATTAAACCATTGCGTAGGTGATCCGTTAAGCAAAATGGAAAAAGGAGGGTTGTTTGATACACCCCATAGTCCAATCAATCCATTTGGTTGAGAATTCAAACCGATGGAGGACCTTTCACAAGAAAACCCAGGACATGTGGTCGTAAGCATTAACCATATCCACCTTAAGGGCGAGCAGCTTACAATTGAAGGAGGTGGAGTGAATGAAGTAAAGAAGCTCTTGAGCGAGAAGAATGTTATTAGAAATATTGTGCCCTTGAACAAAAGCCCCCTGTTCGTCTGAAATGAGCTTGGGGAGAACCACATGGAGGCGGTTCACCACGATCTTCGCCACCAATTTATAGAGAACGTTACACAAACTGATGAGGCGGAAACGTTTCAGAGTAGAGGGCTCACTATACTTGTGAATGAGGGCAATAAATGTAGCTTTATAAGTAGGTGGTATGATCCCATACTCAAAAAAGGATTAGACAACCGAGGAAACTTCCAATGCGGAGAACCAGCGGAGAACCATCGGGGCCTGACACCTTACACCTCGGGAGGGAGAGGAGGGTCCGAAAAACTCGTGGGGAGTGACCGGGCTAGTAAGCAAGGCGTTGTCCTTCTCAGACACAAGGGGGGGAAGGAGATCCAGAAGACCATATCAGACTCCATAGGGGAGGCAGATTCCATTTAAAATCGAAATGCTGCACCGGAATAGTTTCCAAATCCGCCCGTGCCGTGCACCTCACCCCCTGATCAAGTCTGTTGATTATTGATTGTAACTTTTGCAACTTTAGTGGTAAAGCATGCTTTTTTCACTAGTGACTCGGTAAGTAGCTGGCATCCGTAGGCATTGTGCTGATGATGATTTATGAAACTGTGCAGCCCTTATTACTAGCTGACTCATAACAACCTCTAGTTATGTATTTTCTACTGATTATTTTATTCCCTTGTCATTTTCACACCCTCCTTTTCTTATTACAGGTTATTTCATCATCACTGCTGGCAGTAGCCACTATTATTGATGTTTTACTGGGAATGAAACTTGAAAATCATGAAAATGAAAATGTGATCACTGAACAAAAACTTGCATCCAAAGCTAGAATGACAACTGTATCTTCCGCTGAAAACATGTTTTCTTTCCATAGATACTTTCTGGAATTTCTTAAGTCTAGGAATCCTATTGTTCGATCAGCTACATATTCAGTCTTGACGAGTTTCATTAAACACATTCCTCATGCTTATAATGAGGGAAACATGAAGATACTTTCTGCTGCCATACTTGGTGCTTTCCAAGAAAAGGATGCATCATGCCATTCTTCCATGTGGGATATGATATTGCTGTTCGCCAGAAAATTCCCAGAAAGTTGGTCCCACTGCAATATTCAGAAAGTTGTCTTAAATCGACTTTGGCACTTTCTAAGAAATGGTTGTTACGGGTCACCACAGATTTCATACCCTGCTCTAGTTTTATTTTTGGAATCCATGCCTCCTAAAGCAGTGGGCACAGAACAATTTTTCCTTGACCTTTTCCAAACCCTGTGGGCCGGAAGAAGTCCATTACACTGCTCAGCTGCAGATTGTTTGGCATTTTTCAGGGCATTTAAGGAATGTTTCCTGTGGGGGTTATATAATGCACCAAGGTGTGAATTCGTCTAAACCCATTGATAGACTATAAATGTTAACTGACTGTTATGCTTGTGAGCTTTTTAGCTTTAGTGTTGTTCCTTTTCACTTATCGTTTTGCTTTTGTATTGCTTGTTTGTAGATCTTGCACAGGTGAAGATGCAGTAGAACATGTCTGTGTCAAACTCATCAAGAATATTCTTGTAGCACTTTTGTGGCATGACTATATTCGGCTGGTAACCACAAAAAGTCAAGATGAAAGTTCATTAGAGATAGCTGATGGCTCAGCTGAAGAAGGCACTCAATTATTCCGTGATAGATCAATGCAAATCCTTAATTCTAGTTATTCTACAAGCTATGTTCAAGAACTTGGGAAATGTATTATCGAAATTTTATCAGATATTTCCTTGAAGAAATGTGAGTTGCTCACTTCCTTCTGTACGTCATTTCAGAAGGATTGTTTGGAGATATTTCAGCAAGGGGAGTGCTCACAAAAATTTCATGAGCATTTAGAAGGGATTGTGAACTTTTTCCTATTACTGGATGAACTTGCATGGCAAAAGGGTCAAACGTGGCCTTTGCATTGTTTGGCCGGACCTGTGGTTGCAAACTCCTTCCCAGTGATCAAATCCTTGGTTAGTTCTATTAATACACATGCATCAGTAGAGTTTATCGGGTCTTCTAATTTCAGCATGCAAGCACAAGTTTGTATTGCTCGATTATGTTGTTTCTTAGCTTGTTCCACAGAAATCAAAGCTAGCCTCTATATGAGAAATATGCTGTGTTTTTGTCACATAGAGGAGTTATTTACAATAAATTCGACAGTTTATTGAATTGTAAACATCAAATATTATGCAATAGACAGGTAGTAACATTGCATATATTGGAAGATTTTTTTTTTTTGTCTGCTGTGAGTAGGTTTTCATTTCTCTGACCTTCATATTTGGTGCATATGAAATATTACTGTTCAAGGTTAGGATTTATTGAAGGCAACAATTGGTACAAATACAATGTCTGGTTGTATATATTAGGAAGTTCCAAGAACTATCACTTTGGACTGTGTATAAGTTACCACATTATGTTAACGTTGACTGTTGTATCTTTTCTCCTCCATTTTTACCCTCATTTTTTGTACCTTACTCACTTAGTCACTTGTGCCACTTATATTGGGTGCTGCTTTATTTTCTTTTATGTTATTTATCCTCTTCGCAGTGGTTTGGTTATTGTATATATTATGTGCTGCCTTTTCAATAGTAACTCTGCATTTAACAGTAAAAAAGGAATTAATTGTATAATCAGAGTTGCTTCTAATCTGGGATATATGATGAGTTTATTAAATTTGCAACAAGTTTTATGAAATTTGAGCAGCATACCTAGTTTCTTAAAGCTGACTAGATGTTTATTAAAGAACCCTGAGATTTTATTAAGGAACATAAAGTGAAATCAAAACTTGAATAGGGTTTTGATTATGGTATGACTGCAAACAGTCTTGAAGGTGATGTCTCAGAAGCTGTTGGTGAAAAAAAACCCCAGATGGCACCAACAATTATGTATCGAGGCCGTGTCACAATGATCAATGATCAGAACCATGGATGAACCTCTATGGTCTGGCTGGTGGGTTTGTATTCTTGTTGTCGCTGCACATACCTTTGTTACCAGATTCTTGATCCTCAAAATTCACTACAGATGTTGTTTTATAACTTTCTATAATAAGCGAATATAATTGATTGATGTAAGCTAGTATCGGGTTTGATTCGATGAAAGATCCTATTTAAAACAATCCTAATCGTGAAAAAGTTTCTCCATCTTGAAAGCCAGATTTTGATTTCCATTTTTTTGTGTGCATCTGCATCGGATATAAAGTTAACTAATGAAACGAATTGCAGTAATTATCCTAAGAGGACTATCACCGACTTTCATATGAAAAGTGCGTTATCAGTCTATTAAATACAGCTAGAACTTGAAAGTGTCTATCAGAGTTCATTACAAGTTCAATTTGTTATTCCTTGTGCAGTTGAGTCTTTGGTTTGCTTTCTATACTTTCTATTATGCTTTATAGGTCTTCTTGTCATGCTGTTTAAATTTGGTTGATTTTTAATCCCTTTTGTTCTGCACTATGCAGTTCTCATATACTCCATGTAAACATTTGATTTTAAAATTGTTACCTGCTCCGTAAGTTGCTCTTTCCTTAGTTCAATTTTTCACAATCTCTTGCAATCGTGCTCACAATGTTTCCTGTCAAGAATTAATCCGCGTGTTCTGTTTTGCCCTTGTTGAGTGCAGGATTCACCAGAACCTGTAAGACTTTTGTCTGTTTTGGTTGAAATATTTGGACCAGTAACAATATTCTTGCACCTCCGTGTCTGCAATAAAAAGCAGAGCAGCATTGATTGTGTTGATGAAGATAATGATGAATCAAAGGCTAAGCATTTTCTGCAAACTTTCGAGGATGTCTTTGTTCCTTGGTGTTTGAACGGATACAGTCGCTCTAGCAATGCAAAACTAGATTTTTTGATAGGTTTAGTTCAAGATGAATATTTCTCTGAACAATGGTCTTCAATCATCACACATGCCACAAAACTAGCCAAATGCTCTGAAACTGATACGGGGGATTCAGGCATCCAGGTTTTGGTATTTTTTTTTGCAAAATTGAGAGAGAAAATCAAATACAAGAAACTAGGAATAACCGGCAGAAATGGCTCTATCCCTGAACACTGGCGACACATGTTGTTAGATTCAGCTGCGATTTCTATTGCATGTCATTCTCCCTCTTTAAGCCTCTTTCATGCTCACTTTCTATGGTAAATATTTTTTCTACTTGTTCTGTCTGTTCTTTATCAAAGTTACATGTCCAATACATCAAATATAGTGCTGTAAATTTGGTCATAGTATGCTGTTAATTGTAAATGCTCATTTCTGTCCTTGAGAAGGATTCTAAACCATAAGTCATTAACTATGGACTATGGAGCTAAGAATATAAGATCTGTTTTTAGGCATGTTATACACTTATACTACACTTGATAATTTTGACTTTGAGGATGCTTTTTTTCCAGTTGAGTCTTTTATTAGTCTGTTACTCTTTCTTGTCCATTTTTTTTGACAGCGGGAGATGATTGATGTTTTGAGGCAGATTGTTTCTGTTGGTGCTTGTTTTGATTGTTATTTTGGAAGACATAAAATATCTGTACCCACAGTACCTTTTGTGCATGAAACATTGTGTTGCCACGTTCCAATTTCCAAACCAAAAGTTAAAGCAAAGCTGAAATTAAGTCCATACAAATATCCAACTTAAAAGTTGAAGCCTGGGTGATGTGGAGCAGGATTTGACGAGAGCATGTTCCGAGGCCAAATCCACCTTGCACGTATTTTGAAGTTTTACTGAAAAATAATATAATCATTTTCGGCATTAATAATTCTTAAACTTAGTATTTTCGGAATAAAATATTAATTTCGTAATAAAATATTTATTTTATTCCAAAAATATTATTTTAATATGAAAATAGCCTATATTTGGATTTATTAATTGTGTTTTTTTTTAAATGTGCTTTTCAGGTAAGATTTGTTAGATTCAAATCTTTTAGGAAACATTATCTTTTAAACGTCATTATCTTAATTTGTTATTATCTTTTGTAAGCCTATTAAAGACATCCATTACAATGAAAAAATAATGATTGATGAATAAATTTGAAACATATTGTTATGAAGGTTGCCAGGATGGTTCTTCTTCCTTGACGGTGAGAGATTTAGGGATACCCGGTGAGAGGTTGGCGGAGAGAGGCCGTAGGGTGAGATGCCCTAGTAGGCATTTCTTTTCTCTCCCTTTATCATCTTTCTCTATCTCTATCCATGAACACCTTCACGCCATTATCTATTTTCGGATCCCATAAAAACCTGACCATAAACAATCATTAAATTTTTTTGAATCCTATCTATACCTACCCATAGCAAGTCTATGCATTCCCCATCTTTCCCGCACAAGTTCCACCATTTTTGTCAACAAAATCCCCCGAAAACCCAATCTGAACTGTGCAGTCCAGATATGGAAAACCAATATCTCCTCACTTACCTGATCGTATTCAAACTTTAATCAAATTTAGTTAACCCATAAACCTACCTCTCAACAAAATTTTGCCCACATCCGACCTCTGGATTTTCGTTAAACAACCAAAATCTACCCAACTGCGAACAAAATCTGCATGTTCTAAAATCCCCGTATTTCACATAGAGCAGGATCCTTCTCTTTTGTCGGGACCCCCTCTCCTGTCTCGCATCAGTTGTTTAGTTGTTAGGGTGTAGGATTCAACATCATATACCTCTGCCATTGACAAAACAAGATTGTTAATGCATAGCCTAAATAAAACTTACCCAACGTAAATCGACAAGGAATGGTGGTTACTGATACATGCTTTTGAGATATCCTTCTTTATTATTTCTCTAATTTGTTTATTTTTTTTGGATGGGGGTTTCGGCCTAAACCCATGCCAATTTATGATAAAAAACTAAAATTTTTCGAGAGTAGAGGCATCCTCGCTCTAAAACATTGACTAGATAATTCAATTACCCATCTTCACATTATAGACTAATAAAAAAGAAAGTTTGCTGGAACATCAAGCTTGTCCATATTACTTATTGTTGCTGATAAAATGCCATCTTATTAAGGTTGTCTTTTTTTTTTTTTTACTTTTTATCATCATGACTACAAGATGCAACAATTACTTTAGTAATTTATCTGAAAAGGCAATCAGTTCTTGGAGATGGATCTTCTTGACATTCTTATCTTGTGCTGCATAATATGGGAGATAATTAATTGTTCCAGGTTAATGCTTTTATAGAAGAATATAATTTTCCATAGTTTGATTTTGTTTTTGCTGTGACAATAACATTATCCCTGGTGATATATATGTTTGTTCTCTGAACACTTCTTATCATGCTGCAGTGCTGTACTTGGAGGTTCAGTTGAAGATGATCAAACATGCTTTCTTTCTAAAGAAACCGTGATTCTTATATTTGAGGAAATCTTGAAAAGTTTGGTCGCACTCCTTGGCACATCTTCAATTGGTTGGGCAAAGTTTTCTTGTTCTTTATTGCTGTCTGCAAGATCCAAGAATTTGATGCAGATGCAGGAGTCTCCTTTCATGCACAAGCTTGAGATGGCTCGATTTGCTTTTGAAGTTCTTGAGGGTAGCATCTTTTGCTTGAAGTTGCTAAATGGCTGTGAATTTGTTCCTTCTATTTTGGCCTCTATTTTTATTATAGATTGGGAATGTAGCATGGCATCACAAGTAGAAGCTAATAGTTTTGAGAGTTGTGATCATAGAGTTGATGATGGTTCAGAAGAGAGGGTTGATGCCAAGTTGATTCTTGGAAGAAGGATACATTCTTTACGGTGTAAGATAGGTACTTCTTTCTGGAGAAGCCTTAGCTCAAGCAGCCTAGCAAGATCACGAGATATTTTAGTTGAGACTGTTAGGTTTGCCATCTTTGAGACAAATAACTTAAGTTCTAATGAAAGTTCGACTTTGTGCTCTAAATGGGTTATGGATATGTTGGAAGTTCTTTGCCATGATCATATAGAGGTGCAAAATTTGTTGGACCAGTTGGTTTCTGTGGATGATTCCTGGCCTACATGGGTCGTTCCACTGTCCCGCAATGGAACTAGATCTGCAACCTACCAAGTTGAGTCTGTACGCATGGATATTAATGTAAGAACCCCAGCTTAAGTACTTACAGAGTATTTTGCCGTCCTATGAACTCATAATTAAAATAGTTTTTCAGCGTTCATAGCTTTACAAATTTTATTAGTTTAATTAGCATCTTTTGTTGTTATTATTCTTCAACTCTCCTTTTCCAAGGAAAAACCATTGGTTTTATACTTTTATGATTTGCATTTAATCATCACTTTGTATATTTATTGTAGTAGATTATATTGAGAGAAATTTAGTTATTTGTGGAGTCAAAAGAGATAGAGGAATGAAATTCTGAAGTATCAAGTGCTCAGCTAATAATTAATTGAGCACATGTGGGCTAAGGGTGGGGATCTAGTTTAACCACTCAGGCTTCTCCATGTTGCTTGGTTAGGCTATTAACATGTATGATTAGCATATTTGTTAATGTTTGTGAACTTTTATTTTATGACTACTAAATCAAAATGTCACTTTGCTTAGTTGTATAATTCTACCAAATTTTAGAACATTTTCATGTTTTTAGACTAAGAAATTAGAAGTTTCATAATGGAAACTGGTGAAAAAATTGGTTTAAAAGAATTTACTCATCTTTAACTATTCTGCTTCATCAATTTAACTGACCACATCAGTTCAGAGGTGTATTTGTTTTCACTTAAAGCAAGTTTTTGATATTTGGTTTTACACTGGGTAGTTTTGAAGACCAAAAAATTCTTGGCCAATCCATAAATGTCTGGTAGTCCCACAAAAAAAGTGATAATTATATTGCTAAACAAACTGGAATTAAAAATCCCAATTATGAAGAACACTGAGTTTGAGCTGTTGTTGAACTCTGGGTAAAATGGGGGTCCAAATTGTGCACCGCTATTTTCCCGGAAGGCAAGTTGTGCTTGCTGTTCACCATTTGATCGCCTTTGCCATCCATCTCCATTTTTCCAGCTGTGGCATACATTCACTAGCTAATTTCCTTAGTGTTCTTTTTGATGAAATTTCTGCAACAAACTTAGAGCAAGAACAATTCTTTAGCAAATGATTATGGTGGGACACCAAATACCTCCAGAACGATTTGGATATACTTAAATTTAAACATAAAATTTATTTTGTTTCCTAGCAAACATGTGTAACTGAAGGCACCCAGAAAGTCAATCTACCAACACAAATTTATTTGAAGCTATAGTTAGTAACCCACGACCCAAATAAATGGAAAAGGCTCAATGGTTATTGTTTATGGTATGGCAGTATCCTGTATTGGAAGGTGGGAGTGTTCAGTGTTGGTATCTGTGTGAATGTACAGTGCTTAATTGGTTTCTTTTGACATAAATTCTGCATTTAGGTAAAAGGATATGTGAATTTTCAGGGATTTATGTATTATGTGGTCTTGTAAAAGGATATGTGCTTATGGTATTGAATAGCTAGTAAGACTCTTCTGTTGGTCGGTACATGTGTTCATGCCTTCCTAACAACCTATACCTTGACACTCAACTCTAACCAATACATCTCTCACTAGGATTGCATTATATTAATCAAATGCAATCTTTGGTGCTTTACTGTAGCTTATTGGTTGTGGGTTCAACTGTATCATCTTCATAGAAGAGTGATCACTACTATTCATCCGTCTACCTTCCCGTCAATGTTTTATGCCAGAACGCATACTGTCATTTTTTAAATCATTTTTTAAGAATTATATATTATTGCTTCATTATATTTTCTCTGATTGTAACTGAGGTGCATCACTGACTGAATGATTCTTGAAATCGAGTTATTCACGAATGCAGGTACTGAGGCATGATCGTTTTGTTGCTTTTGTTGACAAGCTTATTTTAATTCTTGGAGTCAGTAAAGTGATTGCTGGCTTCATCCCACAAACTCCTTTTTCTTCAACAGCTGCATCTGTTGAGCTTGTTCTAGCTTCCAAGTCTTACTCAAGAGCATGGCTTGCTGCTGAATTACTTTGCTCGTGGAGATGGCAAGGGGGCAGTGCTTTAGACTCATTTCTGCCTTCTTTAAGCGAATTTGCGAAAACTGAAACATCCTCTCCTGGAGTAAACATTGTATCTTCTGTTGTCAACATATTAATTGATAGTGTCCTTGTGCATGGAGCCAATAGTCATTGGAATTCTTTTACTGCATGGACTGCTTCAAATGATGAGTTTGACAATATTGAAGATCCATTCCTGCGTGCTCTTATTTCCTTGCTATTCACTCTAATTGTGAAGGATAAGGTTTGGAAGAAATGTGAGGCTCTTATACTTTTAGAATATATAGTGGACAGACTTCGCATTGGTACAGATGTAAACAGGACCTGTCTAAGCATTCTTCCTTTCGTTCTAAATGTTATTATTCATCCTTTATTACTGAAAAGCTCAGAGCTTAATGATGCTAGTAAAGATGTTTCACTGTCTCCTTCGAAGGATAATCTGCTTTATGAAAACGTCTTGAGTTGGCTTGAAACAGCTCTTTCTTTTCCTTCTAAAGGCTTGGAACAAATTGGACAGCACGGTGAATGCATCTTCTTTTCTTTTTAGTTTATGTGATTTTAAATTAAACTCTTATATGGTAATGACATTATTTTACACCATGTAGTAATATTCCTTTTATTCCTTTTCCAGAACTGGAAGAATGGATTCAAGTTGTATTATCCTGTTATCCTTTAAATGTAAAAGCAGTAATGGGAACATTCATAGTTGAGCCAAGGGATAGCAGCCATTTGGAAAAAAGTTTATTGCTAAGTTTGTTCAGAAAGCAACGGTTTGATGATGATGCCTCTACAGCTCATGGACAGATGTCTTCTTCTGCACAGTCCAGTGGGTTATTTTCTTCGATGTCAGTGCAGATTATTCTATCAAAACTTACAGCAGTTTCAGTTGGTTATTGCTGGCAGGAATTTTCTGACGAAGACTGGGATTTTGTATTAGCTAAATCACCTAAATGGATAGAATCATCTGTTTTGTCGATGGAGGAAATAGCAGAAAAGATAGATGATGCTGTGATGAAAGAGGCTGCTACGGATAAAATGGAAGTTGTAAAGAAGTTTGAATCAGTAGTTCGGGCTTTGGATCCGTCATCAATAAGTGTGTCCAGTTCTGCTCTAATTATATTGTGTCTTTTATCACAGCATGATGAATTCAAAGAAACAGATGGTGTTGAAGTTTTGCAGTCTATAAGAGTTGGAAAGTTGGCCCATATCGAAGATCTGATAATGGCAAATGTCCTTCGATTATTTTTTTCAACTGGTGTTGCGGAGGCCATTGCAAGCTCATTCAATGAAGAGGCTTCATCCATTGTAGCATCAAGCCGGCTTGCACATTCTCAATTTTGGAGACTAGTTGCATTATCTGTTACTAAATCACCTCATCACGTCAGAAGTACGGCAGTGCAGGCTATGGAACTTTGGGGTCTTAGCAAGGGGTCCATTAGCGCATTGTATGCAATTCTTTTTTCTTCAAAACCAATCTCTTCTTTACAGCTTGCTGCTTATAGTTTGCTTTCAACTGAACCCATATGCCATTTGTCATTCTTTAAAGAAAGCTACATGGAAGGAAATGTTATTGCTGGTCAGGAGTATGATCTGTTGCATAATGTTGAAACTTCAGAAGGATCTTTTTGTTTGAGGGATGAGATCTCTTGCATGATCAAGAAACCGACTTCTGAGCTTCTTGCAATGGATTTAGTGGCACGAGATAGGGTAAATTGTGCTACTATCACTAGACTATTACTCCTTGATTTCATATTTACAAGCATTCCTATATGTCTGCCCAGAATTATTTACAAGCAGTTTTTCATGTTCAGGTAAATGTCTTTCTTGCCTGGTCTTTATTGCTGTCTCATCTGCATTCGCTGCCATCTTCCTCCTCAGCAAGGGAGAGAGTGATCCAGTTCATACAAGATTCTGTGAGTTCAACAATATTGGATGTCCTTTTCCAACATATTCCATTGAAGCTTGGTGCAAGTAACCTGAAGAAGAAGGATGTTGAGCTTGCGGTTGAAGCATCTAAGGCTGCAAATGCTGCTAAGCATGTGATAACTACATGCTCTTTGTTTGTATATGTCGAGTCACTTTGGCCTGTTGGAAGTGAGCAAATGGCTTCACTTGCTGGTGCGATATATGGAATGATGATACGACTTCTACCTTCTTATGTGCGCAATTGGTTCACTAGCTTGCGTGACCGTTCTTTGTCATCTGCTATAGAGTCTTTCACAAAAGCGTGGTGCAGTCCTTCTCTCCTTTCAGATGAATTGTCTCAGGTATTAAGTTGTGACCCATTAATTTGTTGTAAAATATGCTTTACTTTTCTTTTTATACTTCGTATAAGTATCCCTTTGGATGTAGACCTTTCTTTTTGAGGGAACAGATGGAAAAGAGGCCATCATCTCACCATAGATGATCCAAAGATGGAAGTGATCCTCCAGATTCATTATTCCCTACAGGAGTGTAGCTTTGAATTGTTGGGCTTTTGTCAAAACCAAGGATTTGGTGAGATGTTGGTTGTCTTGTCATCTCACACCACCCGACTTGGATGTTTATTCCATAATTGTTGAATAACTTCTACAAGATGTGAGTCTCCATCTTCCATAATAAGCCAATTCATGGAACTTTATATAGGAAATAGAGGAATGACGTAAAACTTTGTATGAAAATCTAAAGTTATCACAACTATCTAGATTGAAAACTAGGATATTGTAACATATGCTTAATATAAGCCTTTTGGAAGTAGACCTTTCTTTTAGTTGAACCAGATGTCAAGAAGATGTTGCTTCATTTCACAATAGATGACTTTCCAAGCTGAAGATGAAGCTCCAGGGTCGTTATTCCTTGTAGGAGAGTATCTTGAGTTGGCCTTTTGTTGATACCAACGGTTTGGGCCTGTGACGCCTGTCTTATCATTCCATACCATCTGACTTATGGCGATGTACTTAATTGTTGAACAACTTGCACAACATGTGAAATCTCATCTTCCAAAACAAGGTAATTACTGATCTGTTCACATGATGACAATAAATTTTGAGATGCATTTGGTTGCATGTATATGCCGTTTCAGGATGATCATGATTATCAGATTATACAAATTCTTAAAATTTTAGGATGCATTTGGTTGCATCTTGCATGTATAGGATACCTTGTAAGACAGTCTGTATAATGTGTTTTTGTTTCAAAACTGGAAGGGCACATGCAAGGTCTATACCCATCTGTGGGCACCGAAATTAGCCCACGGGTCAAACCCGACCCGCATGCGAAACCTGGCCCGCACACAACGGCCCGCATGCAAACCTGGCCTGCACACAATGGCCCACATGCGAAACTAGGCCCGCACACAACGGCCCGCATGCGAAACCTGGCCCACACACAATGGCCCGCATGCGAAACCCGGTCCACACAAAAACGGCCCGCATGTGAAATCGGGCCCACACACAACGGCCCACCTGCGAACTCGGCCCGCACACAACGGCCCGCATGCGAACTCAGCCCGCACACAACGGCTCGCATGCGAACTCAGCTCGCGCACAACGGCCCGTAAATAAAACGGACCAGACTCGAAGCAAACGGGCCCCACCGGACCCGAAACCCAAGCTCAAAAAGGGGCCCACCGGCCCCCCTTCATGGAAAACCGTGCCCCCCTCCCTATGGGGAGGTGTGGCCGGCCATAAGGGGAAGAAAAGAAAAAGAAAAAGAAAAAGAAAAAGAAAAAGGAAAGAAAAGAAAAAATCATAACCGCCTCAATGCGGGGGAATGTGGCGTGGATGTCTACACAACCGTAGACCCGCGACGATCTCTCGATCCGACGGACAAGATGACGTCGTGTCGCCATGCGATCCGAAAGTGCGAAGATAACAACTCAATCTTCAAAGATCAAGTCATATCTTGCCCGTAACCACCCCAACCAAAAAGGAGGGGATCGAGTTTGTTTCCCCAAATAAGGGAACAATATCTTGATGGTTATGGGGGAGATATTGGATGAAACAAAAAGATTTCAGCCATATCTCTCCCAACCTCCCCCCTTTGCCTATAAATAGAGGGGGTGGGGAAGGCATCAAGGGTCGAAAGCTGAAGAGGAAAAGGCTCTGCAAAGACGAGCTCCAACGCTTGAAGACCGAAGGCTTCGCGAGGCATGGCAAGCGCGTCCTACGGGAACACTTAGCCCATCAAGTCCTCATCAAAGCGAAGACTTTGCACTCGAAGATCAAAGCTTCGACTCCTCGCACGAAGAAGAAAGCTTGGAGAAGAAGACCCGGAGTCGTCGCCACCCCGACTTCTCCAACGATCTTCATCAACTCCGAAGACGCCATAAGCAAAGGCCGGAGAAGAAGATCGAAGCCGACAACACCCCGTCGTCTTCAACAAAGGCGTCGACTCCTCGCACGAAAAAGAAAGCTCGGAGAAGAAGGCCTGAAGCCGGTGCTATCCCTGCCGTCTTCGTCAACAAAAGCCGATGCTACAACCGTCGTGCTGAAACCGGTGCTACCCCCGCTGTTTTCATCAACAAAAGCCGACGCTACAACCGTCGCACGGAGATCGGTGCTACCCCCGCCGTTTTCATCAACAAAAGCCGGCGCTACAACCGTCGCACGGAGATCGGTGCTACCCCCGCCGTCTTTATCAATAAAAGCCGACGCTACAACCGTCGCACAAAGATCGGTGCTACCCCCGCCGAAAAGCCAAGCCGACGCCACAACCGTCGAGGAAGCCGGAAGAATAAAGAAGCCTTGAAGAAGTAGCCATCGCCGTTCGAGAAGAAGATCGAGTCAAAGCTAAAGCCAAACCCAACGCAAGAAGTCAAAGCAGACGCACCGGTAAAGCCCGCGCCAAAGCAACGCACGTGCCAAAGCCAAGCAACTACGCCGGTCACGAGCAAAGCACCGCACGTTCTAGCCGATACGACACGAAGTCCGGAAGAACTAATGCATCGCAAGTCTCTACCCGTCTACGTTCAAGCGCAAACGCCAAAGCAAAGCAAAAGCCAGAGCAACGCCAAAGCAACGCCAAAGCCAAAAGCCAAAGCCAAAGCACGATCGACGCCGCGAACCGACGATCAAGGACGCCGAGGTCTAGCAAGGATCGAGGAAGACACTAAGACCGAGGAACGAAGCCCAAAACCTTCCTAGCCGAGAAAGCGCGAAGCACGGACGGGACAAAATCAACGGCCGATACTCCTTAGCCTCTCAAGAAACTCACCCTGTAAAGACCTCTGTCCTAGGCAACCCCTTCAGAGCTCTCGCACGAATACCACGTGGAGACACGGATCAAAGGGACCCTCCAGAGGATCTCTCCCTTAATCTCCTGATCAAATATTCGCCGCACCCGGACTCGCCACACCCGAGCTCCCCGGGTCCTGGCCACTCTGTAATCTCGTGTGGTTCGCAATAAAGACGACCCGTATCTTTTTCTGCGCTCACACCATCCTTAGTCTGTTGTTCTAGGTCCCCTTATCTTTCCGAATTAATTATGAACTCCATATTAGGCATCTTCTTCTTTGATGGATCTGAGGATATAATGCTTCTGTCAATGATATATTGCATTCATGAACATACGATCGCTGTTTGAAGCAATAATATTTCAGTTAACGTTGTGAAGAAAGATAAAACTTTTCTAAGCATACCTAGAGTTTTAAATCACCATGGCAACTAGCTTTCTTGAGTACTCAAATGTAGTTTTTTGTGTGCATGTCTTTGTGGGTAGATTGGACTGGGTCCAACATTGTTTCAACTGCTATTGTGAGACATCAACATCTGGAACCAGGCTTCATACATTATCAATGTTTGTTAAAAAATAGTGCATCTTCTAAGTTCGATCTAACGAGTCATTGAGGAGGAAACAATGAGGAGACTAGATGTACCCTTGTCAACCATTTATCCTTAAACTATAGTTGTGGTCAATAGTGCATCCGAAAAGTAAAAGCAGACTAAGGAATCAATGTTTCTATTTGGATTTGCATTAGTGGTGAGTGCATATTCTGGTAATGATATATTTAAGTCAATTATGCTGCTGGGCATCATTAAAAGTTTTGAACCTTTGATAATAAATTAACTATTATAAACTTCAGAATCTATCTTTAATCAGAAGTATCCTTGTCTGGAGAAATTCCAGTATTTGACTTAGAAGCTCGAGTTGGTGTTCACAGGGAACACTTGTCCAAAAACTCTTATCTTTACAGATGACTTCTTTATTTATTCTAGTACTTTGAGCCTTACTGAATTTTCATGCATGTTCAAGCAGGTGAAAGAGACAATTATTGCTGACGAGAATTTCTCAGTAAGTGTTAATAGATCGGCGTATGAGATAATTGCTACATACAAAATGGAGGAGACAGGAATGGATCTGGTCATTCGCCTTCCCAGTTGCTACCCTTTGCGCCCCGTGGATGTTGAGTGTACAAGGAGTCTGGGGATTAGTGAAGTTAAGCAAAGAAAATGGTTGCTATCTTTGACTGCATTTATTCGCAATCAGGTTGTCTGACATCCACTTATGCTTTATTTATACTGTAGTTTTCCATGCATCCTTGTCCCTTGAATGTGGCTAACTGAAATGCTCTTCTGGGTCCAGGGAATCTATCCCCAATTTCCATGCTTTCTCTTGCATCTAATACTGAAGTCACTCTTGTTGATCTGGGGTGAAAAGAAAGGCTATAAATTCATGAATAATACACTTCAAATAGATTGCACCTTGCAACTCCGTTTCCATGTTTAGCTATTCTCTTGTTGGTTTATGTATATTCCTTTGCATCCTTATTTTAGTATAGTAATATCCTACGGAAAAATAATTAAATTAACTTATGGTCTTCATTATCTGAAAATCACTAACCAAAGTGTTTGTGGTGTCTGAGTGTGCCATCATAGGTAATCACTTTGTTTAATTACTTGATAATTCGAGGTTTTGTTGCTTTCAGTACTTGCTGGTGGCCGCATTTGTTTAATCTTGAATTCTTCCGTATTGTTTGGCCTGAAAATCCTTTGAATTCTATAATTGTTTAGTTATTAATTGTGAGTTATGTTTACCTTTGTGAGAGTATGCTCAGGCCATATATGGTCGCTGATAAAGGTACTACCACATAAAAATTTCTCTTCCATAGGCAAACATCAAAGTTTGTAACAGAGTTGATTCTGTTGGGATCATGAAGCATTTGAGCTTACATTTTCATTTATTGTTTTAGAATCAGGTGGATATTTGAGTTTAGTTTGATCTTCCTATGGAAGCTGTATTGGTTGTCATCTAGCTTAAAGCAATACCATCTAGTTATGGTTAATGGTGTACATATACATCCTAAAGGGATACATAGAAAATTCCTCCCAAAAAACATCCATTTTGTCATTTTTTTTCCTCTTTTCCCTAATTTTTAGCAATAATTGGCGATAAATAAGCGATTTATCCCCTATTTTTCCTCCGGGCAACTTGGCGATATCAACTGCGACAACAAGATTTAAAACACCAGATGCAACTAAATTTGACTATGAGCAAATTTACCTTTTGTACTCTAGTCTTTGCTTCTATGAAATCCTTTCGTAAGTTACTTCTTGCACCTCTCTCCTTGTTCAAATGTTAAATTTTTAATGGATTTTACAACATTAATGATAAAAGAAAATAGTTAAAACTTAAAAGATTAGGACAAGTGAATATCATCTTTTTTTTTTCTTTTTTTTTGAGATATTCCAACAATTGATTTGCACAAGGTCATGATTTGTGAAGGTGGATTTTAAGAACTTTCGATAAAGACAAGATCCCCTAAAAACCCTTATGCCTTATGCTGTTTGTACTATCTACTATGAAACCCTTGTCTGCTGCACTTACGAATTGTAGACAACTATGGAAAGATATCAGTTGATTTTTACCATGTAGGCATCTTGTGGTTCCAATGAAAAGATGTTGTGAATGGATGCCCTTTAACTTTTGGTAAAATTGCATTATTGACCTCCCCTAAGGTTTGGCATAAATGCAGTGATTCCCCCTCATTTTAAAATATTGCACTGCCCTCCTCCAAGGTTTCTATTGCCATAAACCTCCCCTCGACAGAAAGTTTTTTGTTTGGGTATAAAACGACATACAGTTTTGCCTGATCTCATCAAATAAAACCAAAAATACCTATTTTACCCTCACTTACAAATTGAAAAACAAATTTAAAAAAAAAACGAAAATGAATTTGTAAAGCGTGACATGAATTTGGCACGGAGGGTGACTAATTGTACTTTCAGATCATTGTTTGCTATAACACATCTTGTCCTTTTATGATGCTTTTATATACAACTATTTTGTTGAGTGAGCTCTTATTTCATTGGGGATCGTCAAATTAATCCTTTTATTTATTCGTGCAGAACGGTGCGATAGCCGAGGCCATCCGAATCTGGAAGAGCAATTTTGACAAGGAGTTCCTCGGGGTCGAGGAGTGCCCCATCTGTTACAGCATCATCCACACCACTCATCATAGCCTCCCCCGGCTGGCTTGCAAGACCTGCAAGCACAAGTTCCACTCCGCCTGCCTCTACAAGTGGTTCTCAACCTCTCACAAGTCAACGTGCCCCTTGTGCCAGACCCCCTTTTGAGATCTGTTCTGTCTCTGCTCGACCTTCAAAACGAGCCCCAGAATCGTTCAAGGTGCCCACTTGTACAAACTCCAGAATCGGGCTATTCTGGGTATGTGTTCCAACGATCAGTACGAAGTATGTTGGGGTGGCTGAGCTGAATGTTGAATGTTTCTTTCAATTACGTGCGTATAATTCTTTAGGAAAACAAAAAACTATACATTAGGGAAATTCAAAATGAAGCTGCGTAATTGTAGGATCCGTCGAGCGGTAATAGATCTTCCTATCAATTTTGAGGAGTTGGTTTCAATTGCGCATTGTGAAAGATCAAACTGGGGGAAGTTTTGTAATATCCCAAATTACTCGAAAGATATTCGATCATACGCTGTTACAGTTCCTGTTCTTACTCCTTTTCCTTTTGTTATCTCAAATGATGTATCATATCACACAGTATATATGAAAGTTTCTTCGGGTGTAGTTCTCAGACGAAGAGCGTACCTGGTGATCGGGGCTCCTGGTATGGTTTTATTTGTTAGAGCTGATATTATTTCGATTTCCTGAAGATTATCCTGTGCTCCTATCAGTTCACTGATGTCTATTTGCTTGCACTTTGTTCTCACTTTGATTTCTGCAGTGTAGAGATGCTCCACCAGAATAGTCCCACACTGGCTAGGGTAGCGGGATTTTGTTGGCTTTATATACCTGTTGTGCTTTCCTCCCTTCATAAGGTCGACCTTTTGGAGCACACCGGGTGATGTCGTAATTTTTATTTTTGATCCAATGACTATATCAAATGGCAACACGTATGTATTTGGTGCAGATGGAGACGTGTTGGATCCACTAGGGATTGAATACGATTTGGCGGCCAACCGCGAGACAGGGCTCGAGGAAATCACATTTGGCTTTGATAGCCAGAGGCATGCAAGGGCACATGGGGGCAAGAAGCAAAGTCGATGAGGACCTATGCCGAATAGGTGGCTCGAGCAGGGAAAAAAACTTGGGGAGGCCCTATTTGGGACGCCATCCCCCGACCCTTCGATGGGTTTTTTGTTCGGGCGCCTCGAGGAATGAACTGCATTGGCCCCGATAACACTCCGATCCAAGGGTGTAGGCTTGACATCCCTAATTCGGACGGTTCCTCTGAAGTAGTAGTCCTCGCAGAGTGTGATGGGCACACACTTGTGCATGGCAAGTGAGATGCTGTCAAGCAGGTGGTGGATGGTAGTAGTATTGTTTGAGGCTGATAGTGATGGGTCCGCTGATGGAGCCCTACGGTGTGAGGTTGGAGACAAAGGTCAGCTATAACGAGGCTAATGAGCGTAAAATGGAACCCAACGATGGTTGAGGCTGGAGACAGGCGTCCAAAAGCCGATGATGGTTGAGGCCAGAGATTGAGGAACTAGAAGCCTAGAAGATCTTCAAACTACAAAAATCCAAGAGATTTTTACCAAAGTGACCATCAGGTTTTGTCGTATTTCTCAAACTAAGTATAGAGCCCGAAAACGGTACTCTTTTGACCACCTACACGTGCCGATTCAATGGCACGAGTGTTTTATGACTTTTTATGACCATTTTTTCTTTAACAGTAGTAAAAATATTGGTTGAATAATTTTACGTCGGGTTTACGTCGATGAAGAGGTTCCGATAGGGTTCTGACGAGGTTCCGATGAGGTTCAGGTGATGAAAAGGTTTCGGCGAAACGTAACGAAAATATAAATAAAATATAACCAAACGTAAAATTTGTGTTTGGATCTCTATTGGTTTCACGAAAGAAGAAGTGATTTGCTACATTAAGGATATTTTTGTCTGAAATTCTTTTGGTGGTTATAAAAGTAACGTTTTTGGGCTCTGTACTTAGTTTGAGCAATACGACAAACCTGGTGGTCAGTTTGGGAAAAACCTCAAAATCCAATGATGGTTGAGGCCAGAGATTGATGAAGCCAGACGATACCAAAATCGGAGTACGGTGGCTCCAAAAATCCGACCGCAGTTGAGGCTGGAGGTGGAGGAATCCGACGTGAGGTGAGGATTGGAGATGGACGAAGCTGATGGCGGCGGATGCCAAAGCTAGATAAAGCCGGTGGCCGGAAATGGATGAAGCCAGTGGTGGTGGATGTCTGGTGCTGTGGAGGCTGATGGTGGTGGGAGTGTCCTGCAATGGTGAGGAAGACCTCCACTTATGGTGGAGTGTACTTTATGCTTTCTAATATCACTCAGTTTATTTCTATACATATAAACTAAAGGGCTTTATACCAGATCCGCCAAAAAACTTAAATAAAAATAGTGTCGGATCTCTTTTCTAAACTAACTACCAAATAAGACCAAACAGTGTCAATATTATCTTTTTAAAATTTTTTTTTAAAATATTTCAAAATGATAGACATAGGGAATGACCATAAACCCCTTTCAAAATAGCCAAGCATACGTCATGACTATAGTCATATTTTTATCTTACAGAATAATATGTAGACACTTGAGTCGATCGATTCTAAGTTTTGAAATTTGACTCTGCATTGTTTATTTGTCTCTATAGGTTGATAGTACGACTTACTTGGGAGGGACAAAATTGGCATTGCAACTACCCCTGGTTGTTTTGTCTGGTTTGATTGTTTTGTTTGAAAACTGTCCGTTTTGATATATATTTTACTTTTACGGTTTTGTCCGATAGTTTGTTTTTCTAAACTATTTACAATGGGCTCAACTTCAATGTTCACTCCTTCCACACATAATTCGACTAATTCTTTATTTAATGGATAACAGGAGGTAACTGAGAAATAAGACTCCCCAATACTAGCTTGATGTTTCACATGCAAATGATTTGCCATTATTCATTGGTATACCCAAACACTCATCAAAGTTAGATGGAGAATAAAATCAATAATTCTTCATATACAGGGATAATCTTGCAAATAAATAGAGGTTTTTCCTATAATGGCTCCCAACTTTGTCATATTGCTGGGAATAGATCCGGTTGTTTTTTGCATTACTTTTCTAGCCCTCCATATGTACGAAATGTCACATCCGAACAAATGTTAACTCTTTTGTGATCAATTTACCTTTATGATATAACCGGTGGTGTATAAACCGATAGTATAAAAAATAAGAAGAGAAAATAGTTCTTTTTCCTCGTTCTCTGTAAATTCTACTCATCGGAATTCGTGGTTCCAAGCGCCGAAGACAAAGAAGATTGTCTAGGGTTTCTTTCAAGTCGAAATCGAAGAAGATCGGGGTTTAAAATGTCATAACAATCAAAGTACTCGTCTTCCTCACTCTACACTATGCCATTATTTGAAACCCTAGATATCCATTGTCCTCTTCACTTGTTTTCTAGCCGAAGGTCATAAACCTTAAGAAACCCTAGAAACCAGGTACGTAACCCTTAAAAACCCTAGACATCTAATGTACGTAGCTCTTAGAAATCCTAGTCCCCATAATAATAAAATTCCACCATGACATTCAACATGCTCCAGCGCATATATACTCTCGTTCTTCAAAAGTAGTTATTGAGATACAATATAAGCTGAAGCATGATAAGCTATAGTAAATGCACCGGCGCATTTAAAACTTATGAATCCAAAACATCCCCATACTAAAAAAATGTTAGTATTGAGATACAAAATGCACCAGCACATTTAAAAGTGAGTATTGAACTTTTAAATAATATGAACCCAAAACATCCATATACTAATAAAATGTTAGTATTTTAAATAGTATGAATCATGATAATTACGGTAATTATGAAGCATAATAATTATGGTAAAATAGTATGAAGCATGGTTATTGAGATATAAAATCCTCTAAAGCATGGTAATTATGGTAAATGCGTCGGTGCATTTTAATTAATATGAATCCAAGACATCCCACATGAGCGCCGGCGCCGATGCATTTTAACTACGGTAAATGTGCCGGTGTATTTTAATTAAATATGAACCCAATACATCTTCATATGCACTGATGTTTTTTAATTAATATGAACCAAGATATCCCTATATAAACGTCGGCTGCCGGTGCATTTTAACTATGGTAAATATATTGGCGTATTTTAATTAAATATGCACCCAATACATCCCCATATGCGTTTGCGTATTTTAGAAGTAATATGCGATTGACTTAGTTTGTTCATATTTTAATATGCAGATGGCACCAAGAAAAAGTGTTAGATTCCAAAAATCCATTATGCAAGATGATCATTCAGAAATTGAAGAGCATTCCAAAGATTCATCTGAGAGTCCGAAGGGCATTAAACGTAAGAGAATATCAGAGAGAATTAGAGGGAGGAGATTGGAAGGTGAGGCCTATGAAACATTCAACAAATTTGTTCATCATGAGGATTTTGGATATTTTTCGAAAATTCCCTAAAAGAATGTATATGCTTAGGAAATCTTGTTTTAGCCTTCTGCTGGACATAAAAAATGGAGCAGTGTTGTTCGTCCCACAACGTGCACATTATATGCTTCAAAAATATACTGGAAATCATTACTTCAAAATAGGAAGTAAAATATATTTTTTTTCTAAGAGGGAATTCTATGTAATCCTTCTTCTACAACACAACCTTATGAAAAAGCCTACTGAAAAAGATGATTTGAATGGCGACCGACTGATGAATGTCTATTTTCCTTGGGGGATAAAGGTGACACAGAAGAAGCATGTGTCTGTAATAATTGGATGCATCTCAGATGCTAATACTGTGAAGCTTGTTCTTATACTTATATTGGAGAGTTATTCTTAGGGCTAACCCCTCTAACATCATTTGGTCATACACACTTGCTAACGACCTTGAGGTCTTCAACAATCACCCATAGGGTGACATTACATACAAAGCCTTTAAGCATGCGGTAAATATAACAAACGTGGAAGCAATGAGGCCAATGAAGTACTATTTGTTCGGTTGCGCTCCAGCGTTGCAGGTATGCAAAATTTTCAAACAATAATACTATTTTATATTTACATAGTTAAATAAGTCCATATACTCTTGTAGGTTTAATTTTTTGAGATGATTCCAGATTTGGAAAACTTTTGCATAACTAAAAAGATCAAACCATTGTTTCCTATGATATATAATTGATATAATTTTTAAAGTGTTACATGAGCAAATTGTTAAGTTCTTCAGCAGTGACGATGTAAGTATTTAATCCAATTTGTTTTATTATGATTGTTAATAATTATATATCTAATACTTAGAAGCACTGGTGCCGACACATCTTTGTAATAAGTTATTGTTTGTTCTTTATACTGTGTCAGCGCATTTTTATAATAAATTCTTATTTATTTTGTATACTACGCCGGTGTATCTTTATAATAAGTTTTTGTTTGTTTTGTATACTGCGCCGGCACATCTTGATAATAAGTTATTATTTATTCTTTATACTGCTCCGATGCATCTTTATAATAAGTTTTTGTTTATTTTGTATACTGTGCCGGCACATCTCGTTATTTTTATCTTTTATTAACCACGTTATTGTTTATTATAATATTATAGGTTCTGATTTTGGATGAGATTGAAATATCTTTAAATGAAATTATAGGATTTGAAAAAAAAGATGATTTTTAAAGAAAGAAGAAGTTGAAGAAGAATAATGAGAAAAAGAAGAATGTGGTGGTGGATGAGGATGAACAAGATGATGAAAAATATTTTACCCACCATAAGAAGTTTGATATTGTTTCTTTACTAAATGGTTGGATTGAATAAGAAGAAACTCCTCAAACAACTCCGTAAACTTTTTTTAGTATAAGAAAGAAGAGTAATGAAATAAAGGCTAATGCTTTATATCATTTAGAAGCAAGAGTGACTCAGCTGTAGAAGATAGTTGTTACCCATCAAATTAAAATCAATACTCTAAAATGTGTGCATTCAACTGGAGGAGACTATGATATATCTCATTTTGTAAATAATTTAGATGTTCTTATTGAGAATCTTCAATTTGTAAATATTGATGATGATGTGAAAAAGGAGAAGGAAAAGAAACAACAACACCAGCAACAACAACAACAATAGAAATAGTAGCAGCAGAAACAACAATACAAATAATATCAATAGAAGAAGCAGGGAGACTAGAGTGAGGAGGAGGAGAGGGAGAAGAAAAAAAGGAAGAGGAAGCAGAGAGAAGAGAAGAGGAAGATAGAGGAAGAGAAGAAAAGGGAGGAGGAGAAGAAGAGGGAGAAGGATGAGAAAAAGTAGAAAAAAAAGGAGAGGGAGGAGGAGAAGAGGAAGCAGAGAGAAAAGTAGGAGATAGAGGAGGAGGAGAGGATTTAGAGAGAGAATAAGAAGAGAGAGGAGGATAAGAAGAACGAGAGGAAGCAGAGGGAGGAGGAGGAAGAAAGCAGAAGGAGGAGAATGAGAGGGAGTAGATAGAGGAGAAGGAGAGGAAGCAGATGAAAAAGGAGAAAGTAGAGGGAGAAAGAGGAGAAAAAGTAGATGGAGGAGAGAGAGAAGAAAAGGGAGAAGGAGGTGGTGGGAGGGAGGAAGAGAGAAAACAGAAGGAGGAGAAGGAATAGAGGGAGGAGGAAAAGAGGAAACAAAGAGATAAGGAAGAGAGGGATGAGGAGGAGAGGAAGTAGAGGGAGGAGGAGGAGGAGAATGAGAGGACGCAGAGGGAGGAAGAGGAGAAGAAGTAGAGGGAGGAGAAGTGGGAGGAGGAAAAGAGGAAGCAGAGAGAGAAGAATGAGAGGGAGCATAGGGAAGATGAGGAGAGAAAGTAGATGGAGGAGGAGAGAGGAGGAGAGGAAGGAGGATGAGAGGGAAGAAGATAGGAAGGAGGAGGAGGATATAGAGACTACTTTTTCACAAGAAAGCACAGGAAATAGGGTATATAAATGATATGCAAAGTCAGTAGTTTTCTAGGCGCTAGCACATCCTTTGTTAGGCGCAGTGCATACTTAGTTAGGCGTCAGCACATCCTTAGTAAAAGTGCTAGCGTATCCTTAGAAAAACGCCAGTGCAGCCCTACTAGTTTTGAGCCGATATAATATAGAGAGGGTGTATTTTCTATACCCCCAATAATGATAACATATTCTTACTTTTTGATAATTTATAATCTAATTTTGATTCATAGTATATATTTATTTTTATTGATATTTCAAACCCTTACAAATACACCAGTGTATCCTTATTTATGTATTCTATATAACATTTAATTCTTAGAGCTGCTCATAAATTTAAGAAATGGATGAACATTCAAAAAAATAAGTCTGAACAATAGAAGAACATACATAAATGTTTTGGATACATGTGAGATGAAACAATACCATAGAGAATTTAGTAAATTTACATAATAAAGTTAAAGATGCAGACATAAATATTCTTCATATATAAGACTGTAAATATATTGTTATCCCAATTAATTGCAACCAACAACACTGATACTTGGGGGTATTAGACATACATAAGAAAATGATAGTGGTTGTTGATTCTATATTTAAAAACCACTTTAACAAGTACAAAAATAATCAATGACTTCTTCTACATCATTCCAATTATTTTATATAGCTTGGGCTATAAAACTGATTTCAAAGGAAGTGCATGGACTACTCAAAACAGCAAAGAAGAATACAAAATACAAATAAATGAGTAAGTTTTAAAAAAATATTATATATTTTGTATTGATTTATTTGTTATTGTAATTGAGTTTAAAGTGTAATTGTTCATGCCAAATTTTAGGTATAATTGGGGTGTTTACATGATGACATTTTTGAAGTATTTCACGACCAATATCAAGGTAGATTTCTTATAACATGATATAATTGCGATAAAAATAAATAAATATGAGTTACTGATGGGCTCTTTTTTTTTATTCTGAATAAGAAGCAATGTAAACTTTGAATAAGTTATTCCCTGAACTTGTTGAATGTAAACTTTGAAGGAATTGGTTGAATGTTAATTTTGTAAACTTTGTCCTCTATGACTTTGGTGAGTTAAATATAAAATTGATAAACTTTGTACTTTATAATATTAGACGTCGGTGTCTTGTATATTGGGCGCCGACGTCTTGTGTATTAGATACTGGGGTCTTATGTTATGGGTGTGTTGTACTATAAGCACCAACAACTTATGAATTGGGCGTTGATGTCTTGTGTTATGGGTTTCGAAGCCTTGTGTATTATGTATTGTACAATAAATATATTAAATTATTCCATCGGAATAGCTATAAATGTATTAAATTGGCTCCATCAATGAGTGTTAAATATCTTATCCGAATTAAATAGAAAATGAATATTTTTTTAATGCTATTAAAAAAGGTTAAGGTAGGGCTTTTCGTAGTCCTTTTTCATTCGAATTCTTTTTCTTCTTTATCACCACTTCTTATGAAAGATCGTAGTAAACAAGGTCTTCATCACCCTAATTTATTTTTGCATTATGTATTTTTATATTATTTTTTTAGATAAAATTTAAATCATTGTTTTAGATAGGTGGAACCTGAACTCTTGTTCATATCCCCTTATAAGATGTTCACGCAGTGGTTCCTTGTAAAATACTAACTTCTAACACCTCCGATAATTCTGAAAGAAGTTTTTATTCATGTTCCCTACCAGAGGTTGATATGGTCTTAACTTTAACGTTATTTTCAAAAATTTATAGGTTTTAAAATTAATTTTTTTTGTAAACTTGAGTGCAAGCAAATAGGTATAAATTTTTTATGTGGTGCGATCAACTTTTTTTGGTTGAGCATCAATGCATCTATGGGGATGCTATAAACCAATTACAAAACAAAGTAAATAGACTGAAAATCAAGCTGAAACAATATGAGCTGATAATGGACCAAATAAGAAAGAAATTATTTGATTTGATGTTGGTTTCTTCTTTCATTGACAAATTTTCTTTTTTGAATATTGTTGACTAAGGGTTATTTTAATAATAATAAGAAAGAAATAACTTTATTTGTTGTCTTTGATTATACTTAATGAATTTGGTGAGTTATTTTCTGACATAAAATTAATTTGATAAGCTAGTCAAGACACAAAATAGTTTTAGTTATTGAATATACATGATGAGTATTTAGTGTCAACGCCTTGTGTATTGGGCGTCGATAACTTAAGTATTGGACACCGGTGCCTTACGTAGTGGACGCCGACATGTTGACTATTAGGCGTCAGCGTCTTTTGTTATAGACACTGACGTATTATGTATATTGCACTGATGTATTTTATGCGGTGCACCAACGCATTCAATATTGTGCACCGGTGCATTCTATACAGTACGCTAACATATTCTTTGTGGTGAATTAAAAAGATTTCTTTGAATAAACAACAACATCATGGAATTAGAAAGTTATATGACTTTCTGTTGTGACCAGTATGTTTATATCTGCCACACTTAATGGTCCTGCACTTTTTTCCTTGAGATAATATGTTTATTTTTTAGCCTTCCTGTTGGATTTTTCATAGCTGGTGGTGATATCTTATTTGCAAGTTCTATTTCAGTATGTATCATCCACTGACTTTTGTTGGTAACCGAGTGGATAAACTCTTTATATACCAATTGGTAAGAATCTGCACTGTAGTAGTGTACACAATAGCCATAGAGATTCATCTTATATTGTGCAAATTTTAACTAAAGCATAAGCACAGGACATTACCATTACGTCAAATTTATGACAACCATATTTTCCCTTACTTGAACACAACATGATTCTGCTACTCCAAAGATTTGATCATATATTCGTCTACATTAATTGGATAACAAAACGTGTTACGAGCAATATTCAAAATTTTCATATCAGTCAATATTTTGACACTCTAGATATAAAAATATTTTGATAGTGTGGAAATATTATAATTTTATAAAAATAATGAAAATATTCTGATAATGTGAAAATATTATAATTTTATAGAAATAATAGAAATATTAATTTTTTAATAAATTTTTTTAGTGAATCTATGGATAGTCATAAACATGTTATATATACGCAATTTGGAACACTCACATAATATTTGTATCCTATCTAGGGGTGTGGAGCTTCACAAAGCATATATTATATATTTGAGTCTATGAGTTTTGTGCAGTCTTATTTGGTCCTATTTTGATTTCTATTTTTTAAATAATTTTTAATCTTTTATATGGATAAAAATATTTTTAAAATAAAGATTAGTTAATTGTTAAAATAATGCTTCAAATGATTTTGAAAACGGACTTAAAACAAGAAAGTTGTGCAAGTTTGAAATCATACCAAAATTATACTGAAATGCGAAACACTATTTTTTTTTACTAAGTCTAGAAAAAATAGTTTTTATTAAGAAACATTTCTATTCATTCAATTTTTTTTAAAGAACCATGGTTTTCTAGATGTACTTGTAGTTTTATATCTTGTGGAATTTTTTGAGCTAAAACGGAGTTGATTTACCTACTTTTCTCAACATAAAAATTTAGAAAAACCAAAAAAACTATTTTCTTCTACTAAAACTAAAAGTATACTTTTTTATTCACTTGATTTTTTATTTTTTGATATTTTTATTAAAATCAAATGGGGGTATTTGCTTTTTTATATATAAGTAAATTGATAAAATAAAAATTAAGTAAAATAATATTTACTTAAATATTATTGTATACTAGTAATGCCCGTGCCTGTCGGCATGCTGGAGATTTCGAGGATGAGGATAATATTTTGAGGCAGGTGACAATATTTCAAAGGCTGCAAAAAAATATTTTGAGAGTAATAATAATATTTTGAGGGAGATAACAATATTTGAGAGTGATAACAATATTTTTTAAGGGAGATAATAGTAGTAATGTTCTTGCTTGTCGGCACGAACATTCAGCGAGGACGCCTACATTTGGTGGCAGCGTCCACATTCTGTGAAGACACCCACATTTGGTGAGGGCGCCCATATTTCTTATTTGGCGAGGGCATCTATATTTGTTAATTAAAGACGTCCATATTCGGCAAGAACACCCCCATTCAGTGAAGGCGCACGCATTTGACGCGAGGGCGGACATATTTCAGCAGGGCACCCACATTTGTCATTACTTGGACAACCGCCTTTGAAGCCATTGGCACTATAGTGGCCGCCTTCGACAACAAAGGATAGTAGGCCGCCCTCACCCTCGACAAAATCAAGTTATCTAACGTAGAGCGGATTGGCAAGATGCACACTCCACCCTTACCCACTCTCCATCCGCCTCCACATATTGGATCAACATAGAAAAATGAATAAAAAAAAAGACAACCAATTTTGCAAAAACTCGTGCTCTCTCTCTTTCTACCCCACCTTGTCACCTTCTTCACATATTTAATCAACATGAAAAAAATGATAAATAAAAAAAAATATGTTGGACGATGTGGCGCACGACGTTTGGGCCGTAAGAAAGTGCTTCACTTCACTGTCGTGGGGCCCACTATGATTCAAGAGACATGGGGTACCAGGCCCCATCACATGGAGGCAATGGCCCCCAGCACTTAGAGCGTGCTGATAGGATTTGGCCAATGGTTGTAGCATACGCAAGATGTGCTGAAAATTTTCCCACGGGGGAGAGAGAGAGATAGAGAGATCGGGGGAAGAGAGAGAGAGAGAGATTAGGGGGAAGAGAGATAGAGACGAAAAGAAAGAGAGATTGTGGGGGAGAGAGAGAGAGAGACGGAGAGAGTGATCGGGGGAAGAGAGATAGAGAGAAAAAAATTAGTATAATAGTGATACCATCTTAGCTGGCATCACGAATTAATAAAAAAAGTCGGATCCAACATCTCTCTTCACAATAGTCGTTTATCCCTCCCACGTATGTGATCTTTTCGTGAGTAAAAGATCAAGTAGGAAAATTAATTTCCTAAGTAACATATTACCTATTCAATTGATGTCTCAGGAAAAAAAATTTCGTTGTTCTTTTGAACTGGAGAAATTCAACAACTTTTTCCTAAGACATCAATTTTAGTGTTCTTTTTGACCCTGGAAAAATTAAACAACTTATGTCAAACTTTTGACAAAATCAGGTATAGGCCCTTAACTATTTTGCAATATTAGCCACGGGACACTATAATTTGCTATATTAGCTAAGGTCCTTATAAGTGCATCTTTTAGTTAAGTGGGCTCCACTTTTAGTTCATAAAAGGTTCCTACATGTTTCAAGTGCATGTGCATATACATGTAGTTGTGGAGAATTTTCACCTAACTGTGCATCTTTTCACCCCAATCAGCCAAAGCAGGAGAGAGAGAGAGAGAGAGAGAGAGAGAAAGAAATAGAGAGAGATAGAGAGAGATAGGGAGAGAGAGAGAGGCCCGATCTGTCGGAGCCCAGGCCAGATTCGATTAGTCGGAGCACGGGAGCAAAGCCCAGACGCCAGATCTACCGATCGCACAGGCCAGATTCGCTGCCGATCCGCTAGAGCGCGCGCACGAGAGAGAGGCTTGGCCGGTGGTTGTCGGCGGTCGGCGCCAGTCGCGCAGGCTAGATGGCCTTGAGCTCGCTAAGGGGGTTCTCGTCGCCGGTGAGAGAGGACCCAGAGCCGGTTTGGTGGTGGTGGCTCCGCCTGCCGACGGTGGTGGTGCTGCTGTCGGGCTTGTAGATGGCCTTGAGCTCGCTAAAGAGCTTGTAGTTGTCGGCGGCAGCGGTGAGGTTCCCTTGGCCGGGCTCTTTGCCCTCTTTGCTCTTCTTGCAATAAGCATTGGTGGAGCTTGGAGAGGGGGGGCCATCGGGTAGGAGTTTCTAGGAGAGAGAAAAGAGAGGGACAATTAGAAGAGAGGGAGAGAAGTTCGGAGAGGGGGGGCGATCGGGTAGGAGAGAGAAGAGAGAGAGAGAGAAAGGGACGGTTAGGAGAAAGAAGAGAGAAAGGGAGTCCGTGGATGAGAGAGAGAGAGTCCTATCGGCCCGTTGCATCGGCAGCCAACGCCAAGGCCAGCCGCTCCCCGGCCTGTCCCGCCACCATTGTCGCGCCGCACCCAACAACCACCTAACCTCCTTTCCTCCCTGCAGCCAAACGATGCCTTGACCCCACCACCCTCTCTCCTTCCCCTCGCTGCAATGGCAACCACCCCACCTCCTTGCCTCCTCCGTTGCACCCGCAGCCGTGCCGTGACAACCCGAATAAAGAGAGAGAGAGAGAGAGAAACCAATGAAGAGAGAGATCGTAGGAGGGAGAGAGATGGAGATAAGAGAGAGACGCAGAGAGAGAGATCAGAGATAAAAGAGAGAGAGAGAAACTGATGGCTGTGATCTCTCTGTTTTTTGCAACCGGAAAAGAATTATGGCGGAGGGGGACCACATACAGATGACAACTATGGGCAATTAACCCTTGGTAAGAAAATGTGTGAACAATCATATCAATATCGAATATATCCTTATTTTTTTTACACGAAAAGCCCTCTAAACGATTATTACATTTTTTTTTTACAATCAGGTCCTTTACTAATTTATTACTTCCTACATTTAATTTCATCCCCATATTTTAACTCGATTCAATCTCAACTGTTCCCACTACCCAGATGAATCGTACTCACCCTTACAACAGCTTACCTTGCCCCCTCATTCTATCCCCCTCTCAAAGACAGATTATGACATTTGTTTGTACCCCCCATAAAACCCTCCCCTATTATATAGATAAATAAGCTGTTGATAACCAAACTCCCCAGTCCCCTTTTATACCCAGTCAGTCCCAATATTTTGGTACCAAAATCCCAAAATTTCTCAAAATTTTCTAATATCTTCGAAAATTTTCATGAAGTTTATGTCTCAGTGTATTTTGGCATGGATTATCGTGATATTTCATACCGATAAATATATCGTGCGAAATATCACGATATTCTCATGAATCCCATTCCGTTCGATACAACATATGAGGTTTTGTGTCGAGATTTCATAAAATCGAGATATTTTGCGATATTTTTGTGATTTATTTTGAGATTTTGAACATTGGTTACGAGCTTTCTCCATATTTTTTGACAACTCTTTTTGTGCCCATATAGTCAGTTTTGTTGCCATCATTAATGTAGTGTTTCTACGTTTGAAACAAAAACTTTGGACCTTCAATCGAAACTTCTCGATTAGCATAGAGATATAATACTCTCGTACTCCTTTCAACACGCTATTGTAACTTTTAGAAGAACTAGTTGTAATGATATTGTATATTCTTCGTGAAAAATAAGTCGTCATCTATCTTTCTTTTTTAATTTTACGAAGCCATTTGTATGCATCTTTATTCAGTTCTCTCATGGTTGCCATTACCTTTGTGTATGTGTTTGCTTTTGTTGTCTTTGCAGTCGTATAGAAGTATGGATAAAGCCTTGTTTGTTTGAATTTTACATATATAGTCTGTGATATATGAAACACACAATAACCATGATATGCATCCGAGAAGACTAAATGCACTTGAGATACTAAACTCCTGCGTTGATCTGATATAATTCCTAGATCCATAATAGGCACCAAGGTGGCTCTCAATTGTGTCAAAAACCAATTACAGCTATCATTATTATCTGATTATCCAACTAATCGCAATCAAAAAGATATAATTATTACCATTCAATGTGGTCGTAATAAAATAATATATCATTGTACTTTTCCATTAGATGTGACCCATCAACAGCTATTACTGATCTTAACAACTATCTTTAAATAGTTCTTATAGATTGATCGAATGCCATAAAGAGGCGTTTGAACCGTCATTCTTCTTGTAAATTTTTTGTAATTGTTTTTTGATTTTGTTTCTCAAGCTCTTAACAATATACAGGAAGCATAGTATATGAATCCTTATATGATCCTTTTAGCTTCTGAATTGCTATCTCTTTTGTTATCTATGTTTTCTTATAGCTAATTTTCACTCCATACTCTTGCTGAATATTATATATAATAGCCTTTGGTGTATACAATATGTGTGAAGTAAGCCGAGACATCACAAACCCACTAATCAACTTACTCGTGGCTTGTTGATGATCAACCTCACATTACGATAACGGGCAATTATGTTGCGATGCTAATCATTTAATTTAAATATATCATTCTCTATCAACTTAGAAGCATGTAACTGCTAAAGACAATAATTCCATTTATAAATTATAGTATATCTCGTTTTGTTGGATTTTAAAACTTTATACTCAATTTTTGCATATAAAGTGTATTTATTTAACACTGAAATCATATTTTTTTTATTCTTAAACATCTGAAAGAGCTAAGGTTCTTAGATGTCATTATTTATTTCAATGTCATTAGGGAACTCGGCATTCACATATGTATCTTCAAAATCAGATAATGATTTATTCATTGTCTCTTGTTCTTTTTTGACCTTCTCAATCTAACATTTTTCAATACCCTCTTGTTGACCAATATATTTCTTTGGAATTATGAAACTTCCTTTCTTTGAAGTTATTAAAGTCCTACAATTACAAGTACATTTATAAGAAACCAAACTACGTATACATAAATTAATAAAATTATTATAAAATAACACAATGCTATACAAACCTAATTATAAATGATGAAGAAAATATAAGGGAATAGTTTCTTTTGGAAGTAGCATGAATAGGACTTGGCATGCGCTGAATCAAATCATATCCAATATGACATTTGTTGTCATTGATTTCGAACAAAGAATTTAGTACATCACAACCATATCCACTGCTTTTCAATAAAATGAATTACCATCATAATTTGTAAGCTTTATGTTAAGGTTTATCCTCTGGTCAATATGATCTACTTTAGTGTTTTGGTCCAACCTTAAATCAGGAATAAGATATTCATTCAAGTCTATGATAAAACTATCATTTCTTAACTACATGGCTGAATCTTCTATCTTTATTACTGGAGGTATATCTGGATGTTTAAAAATTTCGATATACTTTGGCTCGTCTGGTAGATATTTCGGGTAACTTTCTCTTAAAAAGAAATGACGGGCTGTAAACAGAAACATTACCTTTCATTTCTTTTGTTATGATCGTCGGGATATTAGTATTGTTCACGTTACACATATTTTGCGCGATAAATAAAACTATATCATCATCATCCATAATATCTACAGGAGGACATATAATTATACTAGGATAAAAAACCTTCACAGAAATGTCATATTCTTTAACACTAATATTCATGATCTAATAGAGTTCTTGAATAAGTTGGGCAAAGGTAGCAGAGAATCGCAAGTTAAATGTTTGGGTTGTACCTCTCTTGTACTTATATTTTTTCTTGACTTTAACCAATTCCCTATCATAAATATATAATATGGGTAGTTGTAAATCCATATATGATCCACTACAACAACAATAAATAAGGATTTTAAGGATCAACATAGACTTCAAAATTTAGTATCTATTGAATTGCACCGGCATAGTATTAAATATGCACCGGCGTAGTAGTACATATGCGCTGGTGCAATAGTAAATATGCACCGATACGTTTTTTAATATACGCCGGCGTATTGTTAAATATGCGCTGACACATTGTTAAATATACGCCGGTGCATTAACAACTCGTCTCGAATTTTACTGCACAATAAGAAATAACTATGAATATTTGGCTTCATTTAAGGAGTATGATACTTGCAAATATATGATACGGCTATAGAATGGGGGATAAAATGGTGGATTTAGGAGATTTATGGTTTTACCTCTTGGACAACTACTTGAAGTTCCGGCAAACCTTGTATATGATCTCGTTTGAAATCGGATACTTGAGATTTGATTGGGGGATCTAGTGGGCGAAGATGAGGACAGATCCCATTTGAAATCAGATATTTGAGCTTCAATTGGGGGATCTCATATGTGAAAATGAGGACGGATCCCCTTTAAAATCAGATACTTGAGCTTCTATTGGGGGATCTAATGGGCGAAGATGAGGATGGATCCCCTTTGAAATCGGATACTTGAGCTTCTATTGGGTGATCTAATGGGCGAAGATGAAGATGAATCACCTTTGCAATAAGTCAATGCTCGTCGAAATTTGGAATCGTACGAGATGAGAACAGATCACCTTTGAAATCGGACAACTACTTGCAGATTTGGCGTACTGGGTAGTTGATTTCTGGATCTAATTTGTGAAAGCGTCTGTCGATCGAGATTATGGAAGAAATTTAAGGGTCTTCCCTTTGAAATTGGAGATGAAGACTTTTTAAGTTACGAGGGTACTTTGGTCACAAAAAAAAAATGGTCAAAAAAGTAATGCAAAAAACAACCGGGTCTATTCCCAGCAATATGACAGAGTTGGGTGCCATTCTGGGAAAAACCTCAATCAAATATGTACGTGGGGGCATCAACCATCTTTTGAAGCGTTGGCCGATGTAGTGCTCGTTAGAGCATCTCCAATGGACTCAAATCAACTCCATCCTTCACTACTGTATTGAAAAGCCCAGCGAAACAATCGAGTTTGCCTCTCCAACGGACTCTAAAGGTTTATTATAATAGCATTTCACTACCCCTTTCCTACGCAGCGGACGAAACCCTTTGGCTACTATGTGATCCCAACAAGCAAAACACAGCACCCGAACGAATCACGTGGCTGTGATTGATTTCTGAGCGAATGCCCAAAGGAAATCACATCCGCCAAAACGAAACACAATGCCCAAACGAAACATGGCAATAACTGGTATTGATCCCCTTCTCATCAAATAGGGAATGGTTCTAGAAGTTTGTTATTAGATGATTTCTTTAAGTGGCTCAATATTCTATTGAAAAGATATTGGGAGCTTTTAGAATATGAAAAGGCTCTAGGAGTCCGTTGGAGATGCTCTTAGGTCGGTTTGTAACATCTCTTTGTCATTTATTTTCCAGAGCATTTTTTATTTCGTATTCAATTACGGGTGCTAAGGCGAAGTTTCCCACTACCCAAGTCGAGGAGTACGATTTTGTTCCAACCTCCTTAAAGAGGTTGGATGCTTCCGGTCTCTCTCATTGATCCATATCGAGGGTATGTTTGTCATTTCATAATGTTTATCATGGTGAAATGACCAAAAGTCCTCGATATGGACCAATAAGAGAGACCGGAAACATCCAACCTCTCTTTAAGGAGGTTGGAACAAAACCGTACTCCACAGTCCACGCCGAGTGCTGCCGTCCTACTCTCGCACCAGCGCTCCCCCGGTGTCCGGACCTGTCCCCAATTATTCGGTGGGCCCCGGGCCCGTGTTCTGTCGTTTAGTGGCACACGAGCACTTACGCAGCAAACCGACGTGGCACCCCGGGGCCCACCTCCCTCCTCTCGTATTTGTTTGTCTGGTTTTCCGTTCGAAGGTGAGCGGGCTCATACACCCGCCATTAAAATAAAAAATACTCCACTGTCCCAGTCCCAGCTCTCCTCTTTCTCTCCCACCCCACCACCCAATCGAAACCCTAACCTCTCATCGATCCCTCCCGGCTCCCATGGCGTCCCTCTTCCGATCTCCCCTCTCCCGCACCGCGATCGGCTCGTTCCCCGTCGAGAGGAACCCCCCGGGTTGCAGGGACTCTCGCCCCGCGTCAATCAGGACCCCGCTTTCTCCCCAAATTCTCACCCGCTTGAGGCTTGCTGCCGAGTCCCATCGATCCTCGAAGAGAGGGTTACCCCCTCGAGTTCCTCAAGCTTCACTGGAGGTCGCTGCTGCGGCAGAGGAGAAGAGGAGGCAGGAAGAGGAGGAGGAGGGGCGGCCTTTGAGGGTTGGGATCATCTGCGGAGGCCCATCAGCTGAGCGTGGGATTTCATTGAACTCCGCGAGATCCGTTCTTGATCACATACAGGTGAATTTCCTTTGGCTGAGACACTGTTCACTTGATATTCGTTTTACATTGGACTGTAGTCCTGATGTCAACCAACCACGTTTTTCATGTGGATTTGTGCCCGACATCGAGAGTGAGAATGGGGATAAGGGAGAATTTCCATGTATTGGGCTGCCCTTAGGTCAACTCTAAGGAATGTACATTATAGGTGGTCACCATAGGATTGAGGAGAGAACTTTGTGCAGTGCTGAGGATCATAACTACGATAACCCTTTTGCTCAAGACTGTAACCAAAGAAAACATACTTCATGCGCTCATGATAATACGCGTAAAGCCAAATACTCGAAGGTGAGAGCAAGAAGGTGGTCGAGGGAAAAGTCATTGGAGGGTAGAGTTGCCAACCAAAATAGAGGAAGCTATGTGTTTCATGAAATATACTTTAGTGAGAACAGTTTCAGTCCTGAATTGAACGGGAAGAGAGATAGAAAGGAGAAAAGGAATGCATCGTATTAAGAAAGCGACGGTACTTGCGTTCGGCGACACCATTCTGCTCAGGTAATGCAGAGCAAGAGATGCCCTGACAAGAAGGAAATCACAAAACTTACAATATGTGCGTGTGATGTGTTTGCGTGCGTGCATGCATGCCCGTGACAATTATTGTGGATTCGAATGATGTGTGCCTGTGTGTGGGTGCGTGTGCATGATAGTGTTTGTATATCTGTGTCAATTCTTGCAGATCTGAATGCTAGACGGTGATACTTGAACTACTTTCTCTTATCCAACTACAGGGAGAAGATCTTCACGTCAGCTGCTATTATATTGATTGTGATCTCAATGCATATGCAATATTACCTGCCCAGGTTAGTGCTTTATCTTCTGATTCGTTTTATATAGATGAAGAATGCTATTGATAACACTATGGTTCATGTTTGCTCGTATAATGCTACTCTTATGTGACATCCAAATCCAAAAACCATCACCTATTGTCCACCACATGTGCATACATGTGCTTTCTTCTTGTACTTTAATTCACATACTTATGCTGTTTTCTTACATATAATGTGTGTATTTACTTGATAAGAGGCTTATGGTCAATTACAGTGTACATATGGGCTATTTATCTCCTAATAGTGGATCATTGTATTCACTCTATTCTCATTCAGTAACGCCAATAATTGTCCTCCAATATGATATATGCAAGGATGACTTGCGCTACAATCTTAAGCCTTTTGGCAACCCCAAAGTCCAACTAACTAGACATATGTTATCAGTAGAACAGAGAAGCACAAAAATCAACAAATAAGAGTATTCAATGTTGGCTATTTAACTCATGGATTCAATTTTTAGCAGTGTTAGTATTATAGTCCCACCTCGGTTGTGGTAACACAATGATGTCCATTCTCCCTCTATATATATAGAGGTAGTCTTATGTAATGTGGGAATAGAAGAGATAATATAAGGAGTTTTTCTCCCCCAAACCTTTTCTCTCTTTCTTCTATTTGTAACATGGTATCAGAGCCGGGCTCTTGAGAGCTCGAGCATCTCCGGTTCTTGTTCCTCACGTCTCCACGACGCTGAGTTATTCAGACCTTAACCCGTGCTTCTCTCTCTCTCTATCTCTCCGAGCACCGTCAGGGTTCTCAACCCGTTGCTTCTCCCCCGGCCCGGTCGTCCGTCGCCCGTCCAACGACACCGGAGCCGACCGTCGACACCGGAGCCGTCCACGGCGCTGCTCCCCCTCCGGCCCGGCGTGACAGGCGGCCACCCGCGTGACAGGCGGCCACGGCGCTGCTCCCCCTCTGGCCCGGCGTGACAGGCTGCTCCCCTCCGGCCCGGTCGTCCGTCGTCCGTCCGACGACACCGGAGCCGGCCGTCGACCTCGGCCCTGCACCGGAGCGAGCCCCCTGCGCCTTGTCCCCGATCACCGGCCCCGACCCTGCGCCCGGTCCCCGACCTTGTCCCCGATCACCGGCGCCGGCCCTGCGCCTGGTCCCCGACCACCGGCGCCGGCACCAGCTCTGCGCCCTTCCGCTGCGCTCGTCTCCGGCCTCGCGCCGCCGCCCCCCGGCACCGGAGCCGAACACGCGCCCGGCCGAGTCCGAACCGCACGGTACTATCCCGCACCGTGCAAATATCCCGTACGGGACACGTATCCCGCACCGGATAAGTATCCCGCACCAGTATCTATCCCGCACCGGACGAGTATCCCGCACCATACCTATCCCGCACCAGTATCTATCCCGCACCGGACGAGTATCCCGCACCATACCTATCCCGCACCGGACGAGTATCCCGCATCTTTACCTATCTCGCACCTGTGCCTATCCCGTACTGCTCTTCCTACCTGCGCTGCGCCCTGTAACTCATGGCCTTTTCTGATCAGGCCTCTGGAGTGTCCTCAGTCCAGTTCTCGGCAACACCTATCGAGCAAACAAGGGATTTTCTCCCAGTCTCTACGGACTTTCCTCTTGTGACAGTCGTGGATTGGACTGCGTGGTCGGCTACAGTCCGGAGTATTTTGGATGGCCGTGCCTTATACGGTCACCTCGACGGCTCAACTCCTGCTCCTACTGCAACCTCTACAGCAACTTCTGATTCTTGGAGTGTTCGTGACCGCCGCGTTCGTGCCTTTCTAGTTGCCTCGGTCGATCGCTCTCTTCGTGCAGATCTTGTCACTTTTTCTACTGCGGCAGAGCTCTGGGCCCACCTTACTGAGCGCTTTGTGGAACAAAGCGGGGCCCGCGAGTATCAGCTCTTATCTCAGGCCCAGTCTGCTCAGCAGGGGGAGCAGACCATTCAACAGTTTCATAGCCTTATGCGCGGCTATTGGCGTGAGCTCCAGGCCTTGGAGCCCCCTCTGTTGGAGGTATCCAGAGTCAGTGCCTCCTGGCGTGAGTTACAGCTTTTTCGGGAACGGCGACAACTTTACCAATTTCTGATGGCTCTTCGCCCCGAGTTCTCTCCTCTTGCGGGTCAGCTGATTCATCGAGATCCGCTTCCTCGTCTCGATGCTGTCATCGCTGAGCTTCTTGCCGAGGAGACACGTCTGCGCACCGTGGCTGCACGCCGGACACCTGTACCCTCTAGCTTTGAGGGGGTTTTAGCGGCCACTCACCCCCCAAAAATTCCTCCTTTTCGGGGTGGATCTCGTCCCGTCGGTCTGCCTGATACTCGGCGATGCATCCACTGTGGCAAGACGAGGCACACGATTGACTCCTGTTGGCTTCTCCACCCAGAAAAGCGTGCAAGCCCACCTCCCCGTAATCGACCTGCGGCTGCCGTTGCTAGCACTACTATTCCTGCCCCCTCTTCTACCGCACCTACTACGACGGATCGCCTTCAGCGTCTCAAGATGCGTCTTGAGCAGCTCCTTCTACAGCCTACTGCTGGTCTCTCCGGGCCCCCCTCCGGTCTCTCTGCCTTCTCTGCCACCTCGGGTACCTTTGCACCTTGGATTATGGACTCTGGGGCCTCTCACCACATGACCCCTGACCACTCTATTCTTACTGCATGTTCTCCCGCCCACCGCATTCCTCCGATCCATACTGCAGATGGCTCTCTTCTAGCCATTTCGCAGACTGGGTCCATCACTTCGGGCTTTCTCTCTTTACCATTTGTTCTACATGCTCCTCAGCTTCGCATGAACCTGATTTCTATTAGCAGCCTTTGTGATTCCGGTCTGACAGTTGCTTTCTCTCCCTCTTTTTGTGTTGTGCAGGATTCACGCTCGGGCCAGAGGATTGGTGTTGCTCGTAGGGTTGGTGGCCTATATCACTTGGAGTATCTTCATTTACCTCCTGTCTCTTCGTCGGTCGTCTGTAGTGCTGTTTCTTTTGATGCCGACCTGTGGCATCGGAGGCTAGGTCATGTGTCTGAACCTCGACTTAAAAGTCTTTTCCAATCTGGTGCTTTAGGTCGTGGTTCCTTCTCTCGTCTTTCTTTTTGCACCAGATGTCAGTTGGCTAAGCATTCTGCTAGCCCCTTTTCTACCAGTTTGTCTCAGTCCTGTAATCCGTTTGATCTAGTGCACTCAGATATTTGGGGTCCTGCCCCTCTTTCTTCTATGAATGGCTATTTTTACTATGTTAGCTTTATTGATGATTATTCTCGTTTTACATGGGTGTATCTCCTTCGTCAGCGTTCTGACATTTCCACCGTTTATCAGACCTTCACCAACATGATTCATACCCAGTTTCATGCACGTATTAAAACTTTTAGGTCCGATTGTACCCGCGAATATCTCTCTTCTACAATGCGGTCTATCCTTCAGTCTCATGGGACTCTTTTCCAACAATCATGTCCTCATACTCATGAGCAGAACGGTGTTGCAGAACGAAAGCATCGTCATATTCTTGAGACAGCTCGTGCTCAGCTTATCTCTTCGTGCGTTCCTCGCACCTTTTGGGCAGAGGCCATTTTGACCTCTGTCAACCTTATTAACATCACCCCTTCCTCTGTCCTCACCGGTGTTTCGCCTCATGAGCGTCTCTATGGCACGACTCCTGATTACAGCATGTTGCGTACTTTTGGGTGCACATGTTTTGTCCTCCTTCCTTCTCATGAGCGTAACAAACTGTCAGCTAGGTCCACTAAGTGTGTTCTCTTGGGCATCAGTTCTGAGCACAAGGGGTATCGTTGCTATGACCCCCTAGCTCGTCGTCTTCGCATCTCTCGACATGTCACTTTTGTTGAACATGTTCCTTACTACTCTCCTGCGTCTCAGGATCTCTCCTTCCTTGAGATGCCTCCTTCTCTTTCACCTTCTCCTCCTTTCTCCGCTCCTTCTCCTACTCCTGCTCTTGAGTCTTTACCTCCTGCTCCCGTCGTCGTCCCTGCTAGGCTGCTACACGCTTGAGTTCTTCATCTCCCGCGGATCCCTCGTCTCCTATGTCTGGTTACCCTCCATCCGACATTCCCCCGGTCCCGTCTTCATCTGTCAGTGACTCCTCTGGTACTCCGTCCACTTCGAGCAGCCTACCTCTACCGGATGCGGATCCTCACAGTCCTCCTCGCTACCCCCATCGCGAGCATCGCCCTCCTGACCGCTTTGGCTACTCCCCTGATCGCTTTGGTTTTGTAGCTGTCACTTCCTACTCGCCTCAGTTCGTTACCTACCTTACTGCCCTTCATACAGACAGAGAGCCTAGGTCTTATAGAGAGGCATTGCAGTACCCTGTGTGACAGCAGGCTATGGCTGAGGAGTTTCAGGCTTTTGCGCAGACTCAGACCTGGGACGTTGTGCCTCTACCTCCTGGTATCGCGCCCATCAGCTGCAAATGGGTCTTCAAGATCAAGCATCGCCCAGATGGTTCTATTGACCGTTACAAAGCCCGTCTTGTTGCTCGCGGTTTCACTCAGGAGTATGGGATTGATTATGATGAGACGTTTGCTCCAGTCGCTCAGATGACCACTATTCGGACTCTTCTCGCTGTTGCTGCGGCTAAGGGTTGGCCCCTATTACAGATGGACGTGAAGAATGCTTTTCTTCACGGTGATCTCTCTGAGGTTGTCTATATGCAGCCTCCTCCGGGCCTCAGCACACCTCCTCAGCATGTATGTCGTCTTCGTCGAGCTATCTATGGCCTCAAACAGGCTCCTCGTGCCTGGTTTGAGCGTTTCCGTCGGGCGGTTACTAAAATCGGCTTTGTAGAGAGTTTTCAAGACCATTCTATGTTTGTGCGGACTTCCCCCCATGGTCGGGCCATCCTCCTTCTCTATGTCGATGACATGATTCTTACTGGTGATGACACCCGTGCCATAGCCTCCCTTCAGGAGCATCTTCGGAGCCAATTTCAGATGAAGGATCTGGGTCCTCTGCGTTATTTTCTTGGCCTGGAAGTTGCTAGAAGCTCTAGGGGGATTCTGCTTTCTCAGCAGAAGTACACAGCTGACATTCTTGCTCGGGCTGCACTATCTGATTGTCGTACAGTCGACACTCCTCTTGAACTTCATGTGAAACTCCGCCCTACTGACAGTGAGGTTGTGGTAACACAATGATGTCCGTTCTCCCTCTATATATATAGAGGTAGTCTTATGTAATGTGGGAATAGAAGAGATAATATAAGGAGTTTTTCTCCCCCAAACCTTTTCTCTCTTTCCTCTATTTGTAACAAGCAGAAGTCAAGATTTAACAATAGAGAGATAATTCATTCAACATAACTAAAATTTCAGCATACTTAATAAACTTTCAGCATAGATATGGTGCATGAAATAAAGGCATATAGGCAACAATATGGGTTTCCAACAATATTCAATTAGAAATAAAGGAAGTAAAGGTCGGTCGATCGAAGATGCCTGAAGCCTTTGGTTCGCTAGTCGCTATCCGTGTACCACTCCCAAGGGTGGATGCCGATGCTTCTCGAGACGAGATCGAGGAAGACGATGGGGGACTCAAGTCTCTCCCAAAAGGTCTCTGAAGAGGCATGAAATTTCAGCAAAGGATCCCTTTCTTTCTTTTTCTTATTTTTTTTATAAGATTAAGGTTTCTAATCTACGATAGTGGTCACATGGGCGGATGGTTGGATGGGGCTTTAAAGAGGGAAATAAGGGAGCGAGAGAGAGAAAAGTGGGTCAGCTTCACACTGTGAAAGAAGAGGAGAGGGGCACGGGAATCGGTGAAAGAACACACGGACATGTGAGTCTTGTTTGTGGTACGGTAAAAGAGAGAGAGAGAGGGACACCCTCCTCTCTTTAGAATCCGTTTGGGCTTATCTTAAAATCTCGTTGGGCTTTATTTTAAATGCCAACTAATGCCCAGTCAACGATCTTTTAAGGTATCACCTTTTAACCGTTGTATCGAGTTCTAATCTCGGCCGTCGGTTGCCCACATACTGCCTACTAGCCTATTTATTAAATAAACTCATTAAAACACATCCAGATTGACCCGGATTGATCCCGAAAGCCATCCAAATGTGATTGTGAACATCCCCCATGATCTAGACAACTAATACATCTGACATAAGGTCTCTAATTGCCGAAATAAAAAAAATATTGAAAATTTGATCACAATCCTCTATTACAATGCATAAAGACAAAAATAAAGATAAGCGACAATAGCAGCGTGGATGGCAGGTCATACTGCGAGGAAGAGGATGGGCACTCATGTCTCTCAAAATCTCTCACAAGAGGAAAATAAATTTCAGCAAATCTGAATTTTTCTTCTCTTCATTCCTTTTTATAGGATTAGAGTTTCTTATGCAAGGGTGTAGATTGCTAGAAGTAAGGGAGGACACGGTGAAGGGCTGGAAGGGGTCGTCTGCGTGAAACAACTTGAAAAGGGAAAGGGGGGGGGGGGGGGATTACGGTGAAAAGAGAGGGAGGGGGCGATGTGGTATGAGATGGCCCGCCTATGGGTTTTTATGATAAGCCCATTGGGCTTAATTTGAGGCCCAATAAGTGCCACAATAAATTTTAATTAAGTTATTGCCTCTTAACCGTCAGAATAAATCTAATCTCAACCATCGATTATCCATATGCTGCCTACTAGTGTATATAGGATATTAACTAGTCAAAATGCACCTGGATTGGCCCTGATTGAACCTGAAAGATATCCAACTGCGATCGTGAACTTCCCCCATGATCTAGCATCAAATATAACCAAAATATTGTCTTTAATACAAAGAATAAAACAAAAACATATAGAAATATTATACTAGTCTCTTGTTACATGGAATAATATTAAGATGAAATAAGATAGGCACTGTAGCAGAAAGGGTGCAGATCAAATTGCATCACCATACTTGCCCCACCCGCCCCATGAACTTGTAAACCTTGCTTGGCAACAAGCATATGATTTTCATTGTGTTATTGAATCATTTTCACCTTATCTTGGCGTTTTTTTACTTTTGTTAAAATCAGTAATTAGACCATCAACTGAGTGTAGCAACTTATTGTTGGGTAGTTGTAATAGTATACGCTATGGTTTGCTTCGTCTAATTAGGAGACTATCTCTACATTGCAATGATCCATCCATGTTAGACTATGATGAATTTGTGGCAAATTTCATCCACTAGAGATGGTGCTTGGTATAAGTATATTTGCTCGTTATTAAAGGTTCTGAGGTTGAGGTTACTCGCACATTTCACTGATTGATCTTTGAAAACCCCCCCCCTCTCAAAGTAGCTCACAATGAACCATACCATGGTTTGTGAGATCTGATCACAACTCTGTGCTAGTTAATATGAAATATGAAATGATTTGCGTTTTTGGATCATATATATTAATCACAAACAAGATATCTTGGGGCAGAATGTGTAACCAAGGAACCTCTGTGATTCAAATGGGTCAGGTAGTACTTAAGGGCAACACGGTTTCTACCATGCCTTGTCGTTCTTTCAGAGCAGGTTTGTGCTACTGGTGCGGCGAGTTAGGTAACCAGAGATTTAATTGTAGGAACGCCATGGTCTGCTGGATCTCTAGGGGGCTGAGGCACTCCACCAACCACTGTCGTCTTCGGTTACCCCTCGCCTCTACCTTTCTCAACCAGCTTGCCCTTCATCCCTTTACCCCCCCCCCCTCCATTGTCTCCTCTGTCCTTCGTCTCCTTTTGGTCCTCAATTGACTATCGTGCTATTATTGCTAGGCTCCAACGATGTGCCATCGTAAGGGTCTCGAGGGTTCTCTCCCTCGGAACTCTCGCAGACCATTCGTGAGTCCTAGGAGTCGGAGTGGGAGTACCGCTCTTGGTTCCTCTCTCCGGGGGAGTACCTCGTTGAGTTTCCCATGGAGTATACCGTACGCTCTACCCTCGGCCACATTCATTTCACTTTCGGTGGTTTTGCTGTCTCTTTCAGTGCCTGGACCCCAACCACAAGGCGGTGGGATCGCAGGCCACCTCCTTAGTCAGTCTCTTTCATTTCTGGTGTTCCAATCAATTGTTGGAACAATGCTTCACTTTCCTCGGTTCTTTAGAACTATGGGGAATGTTGTTTCCATTGACAACGATCTCTTCTACACCGATGGCTTTCGCGAGGTTATCGTGAGCTTTCGTACTCACAACCGTTCAACCATTCCTCTTCTCTTAGGCGCTAGCTTCTATGACAAGTTCTATCAGCTTTTTACCAGGATGTAGGATCAACCAACCTCGTTGTCCTCCCCTCGTTCTTCTCCAGTTCATCGCTCTTCCGCAGGCTATAACAACCCTGCAACCTCTCTTCAACTAGTTCTGTCGAGTCACGGTTCACCGAGCCAGCAATTGATCCCGGACCGGGCTGACCCTCGTGATATTTTCTTTGAATCCATTAATGAAAATAATGTCACCTGCCATGCTGGGCCGCTCTCAGGTCGTCCAAATTTGAATCTCATAATAAATTATGCTAGTGAGCAAATTGTGCAACAATATCTGGTTTCCCGAAGCGGAAAAGAGGGAGAGATTTTGGTGGATTTGGAAGGAGAGTTGATAGATCACCGGAGTAGTAGCAGTCAGATCCATATGATGTAGGGATCTGGTATGTGGAATTAGGCAGATCTAGCAGAGCTTACGCAACATCCCCCGTTATCTCTTACTTACCTGTGGTTAACTAGATCGTGTCTAACTAGGGTTCTGAGGTCCAGGAGGAGGAGCATGGGATGGAGACCGTGCCTGGTTCAGAAGTTTTTGTAGGTGATAGTCCCTTGCAGATCTATGTCCGCCGCACTCGTAGAGGAGCAAGTACGTCTTTTTGCTGCATGCAACTGAAGAACTTTTTGGCAGCCATAGCAGAAGAAAATTTCTCATTCCTTTTGAACTTGTTTGATCGGGAGTCCATTCTGGAGGCAGTTGCCGAGTGTGGCTTCTCTTTTGGGGACGACGTGGAGGCAACTAAAGCTTTTCTTGTCTCGTCTAGGGATTTGGAGAGGGGGAAGGCATCTTTGTAAATAATGAAAACTTTGTCTTGGAATGTTAGGGGGTTGAACGATGTAGGTTTAAGAAAATTTTTGTTCTTGTTTTGCGATATGCATAAAGTGGATGTGTTGTGCTTATAGGAGACTAAAGTGGGTCAACCGAGCCTCGGATTCCTTAGGAGCATCGGGGGATAAGCCTTGGAGGAGTCTTGATAGGTTGCATGAGAATACCCATGATCTTCTTGGTAAGTCCCTTGAATAAGTCAGATAAGTCTAATTGGTTGGTTACCTCGTTGTACGAGTCCAATGACATCATCCTTAATAGTGGGATCTGGTCGGAACTGCGGCAATACTTTAGTCCTTTCCAAGCCCTTGGGTCCTGGGAGGAGATTTCAATGTTACTAGGTTCAATTATGAAATAAAGGGGGCCTAGGCAGCCGTAAGACCATGGAAGATTTTTCAGCATTTGTCAGGCGTTTTGACCTAAGCGACCTTCCCTTGGGAGTCAGGCATTGGGCAGTTCACGTGTAGTAATAAGAGGGAGGTCCCATCCTTTGTTAGATTAGATAGGTGTCTGATATTGGATGAGTGGGAGGCATTGTACCCTAATTGCTTGTAGAGCGGCCTTTAAGCCTTTATTTAAGACCATGTCCCCTCCTTCTAGATACGTGCTCCTCGAACTTGCGAGTGTCACGAAGGTTCAAATTCGAGAAGATGTAGTTTGAGGACTCTTCTTTCCCGAGGCTAGTAGAGAAATAGTGGGCTCAAAACCCTATACGCTCCAACCCGACCATACGTCTTGTCATGAAATTCAAAGGTCGACATCAGAGGATCAGAGGATGGGAGTGTTCTTCCTTCGGCAGTGTCTACACTAAGAAAAAGAGCATTTTAGCCTCTGTGAACCTTTTGGAAATGAAGGTTGAGTCTACTTCTCCTTGGGAAGGGGAGACTGATTCTATGTCCACTTTGAAGGAGGAGCTTTGCGGGATCGTGGTTAGAGAGGAGGTCATGTGGAAACAAAGGGTGAGAGAGAAGTGGGTGAAACTAGGTGATGTGAACATGTCTTATTTTTATTTTCATAGCTTGGTGAATGGGAGAAGACGAACAAACGTATTGGACAACCTTCAGGTAGGAGACCAGGTTCTCAAAGGTAAAGCATATATCCTTGAGGAGGTCTCTGTTCATTTCAAACGCTATTTCCAGGACCTTCCCATATTGACCCCTCAGCTCGATTGGGATGGTCTCCTGCTCAAGAGACTGCCAACAATGGTTAATCTAGATGGGCCGTTATGACCGAGGAGATCAACAGGCGGTGTTTGATATGAAGGGTGACGAAGCCCTGGGGCCGGACGGAAGACCAAAGACTGTATAGCCTCGGATGTGTGCATATTCATTTTTGCTTTTTTGCAGGTTCAGCAAGCTTAGCGAGCCTCAACTATTCCCTTCTTGTTTTGGTGCCCAAGATCCCAAGAGCTTCTAATATTTCGAACTTCCAACTCATTAGTTTATTTAATTGTATTTACAGGATAGTCAAAGATCTTATAGCTAATAGGCTAGCACCCATCATGAACAACATAATCAGTTCTACCCAATCTGCTTTCATCAAAGGCAGACTTATTCTGGATAGTGCCGCAACAGTCCAAGAGGTGATTTACGATTTGAAGGAGAACTAGGAGGAAGGCGTGGTGCTGAAATTAGATTTCGAGAAAGCTTTCGACACGCTACACTAGAGATTCCTTTAGATACTTCGAAGGCGAAAAGGGTTCTCCCCTAAATGGCTCAGCTAGATTCTTTCTTGTCTCTCGTCGTATAAGATTTCATGCTTAGTCAATGGCGAATCCAGAGACCATTTCCTGATGAAGAATGGCTTGAAGCAGGGTGTCCTCTGTATCCCTTCCTTTTCATTATCACAGTGGATGCTTTTGACGTGATCATTTGAAGAACTGGAGACCGCAACCTTTTCTCAGGAGCGAGAGGTAATTCTTGGTCTATTTCGAATCTCCATTTTGCTGATAACACCATTCGTTTTTGTCAAGCCAAGGAGCTGGTAGGTGCCTTGAAGATCATTTGTATGGCCTAGAGTTTTGTTTGGGACTACGCATCAACTTCTTGAAATCCTCGCTTTACTATGAAGGCCCTGACCTCGATGTAGGTATCTCCCCTGCTACCATGCTCAATTGTAGACTAGAGAACATCCCTATGAAATACTTAGGCCTTCCGATATCAGGAACAGGAAGCTTTCCAAGCTTGATTGGCACTACTTGCTGGTTGGATGGGGAAACACCTATCCTTAGGAGGACGATTGACGATGATCAATGCATTGCTGGCAATTATCCCTTTTTATTATTTAGCATTCTATTATATCCCAACCTGGGTAGTCAGACAGATTGATATTGTTAGACCCAAAAAAAGGGAAAAAGAAGATTGGAATTTTGGGAGTAAAGCTTTATTTACTCATTGGAGCAATAACCCTATATATATATCTGTACAAGGATGGGGTCACCATAAGGTGAGCATACCCAAAAAAGACTAAAAGGCCTAATAAAGTATTTACATACTGTAACATCCCCCCTCAAACTCAGGGTGGATCATAAACCATGAGTTTGCAAAGGAGATATCGAAAACGTTGAACAGTGTGCGTCTTCGTAAAAAAATCTACAAGTTGCTCTGTAGACGACACATGTGGAAGTGAGAGTGTCCTATCCTTGTAGCGATGTCGAACATAATGGCAATCCAGCTCAATGTGTTTCGTGCCCTCATGAAATACCGGATTGCTAGCAATCTGTATAGCACTCCGGTTGTCATAGTGTAGGGGAGTCGACGATGTCAGCTGAACACCCATATCCTCAAGTAGACGGCGCAGCCAAACAACCTCATACGAGGTGCATGCCATGGCACGATACTCGGCCTCGGTACTAGAGAGCGAAACGATCTCCTGTTTCTTGCTTTTCCATGAGATGAGCGAATCATTGAGGAAGATACAGAAGCCAGTAGTGGATCGTCGATCAGTGGGATCGCCTGCTCAGTCTGCATCGGAAAAGGCGCGAAGCTCCAAGGAAGAGGAGGACGAAAACAATAAGGAGCGAGTCACCATGCCTCGAAGGTAGCGAAGAATCCTCAGAAGTGCGGTATAGTGAGCAGAGTGAGGAGCACTAACAAACTGGCTAAGAACTTGAACGACATGGGCAATGTCCGGACGAGTGATTGTCAGATAGACAAGAGCACCAACAAGCTGACGATAACGCGTAGGATCAGAAAGCGGCTCGCCATCAGTGGGACGGAGCTTCATATTAAGCTCCATTGGTGTATCTACAGGCCGTGAATCAGTAAGTGCAGCACGACTTAATATATCAGAAGTAAACTTCTGCTGAGAGACCAAGAATCCCCGTGGAGATGTAGCAACCTCAAGACCGAGGAAATAGCGAAGCGGACTAAGATCTTTCATCTCAAACTGTTGCTGGAGATGCCTCTTTAGAGAATCGATAGTAGCAGTATCATCACCGGTGATAATCATGTCATCAACATAGAGAAGCAGAATTGCACGACCATGAGCAGAGGTGTGAGTGAACATAGCATAGTCATTCATACTCTCTATAAAGCCAGCTGCAAGCACCGAGGACCTGAAGCACTCAAACCAAGCCCGAGGAGCTTGCTTCAGTCCATAAATGGCCCTACGAAGACGACAAAAATGATGAGGAGGAGTCAGAAGACCAGGAGGGGGACGCATGTAGACCTCCTCAGAGAGATCGCCGTGAAGAAAAGCGTTCTTAACATCCATCTGGAAGAGTGGCCAGTGACGAGCAGAGGCAACGGCTAACAAGGTCCGTACAGAAGTCATCTTCGCAACAGGGGCAAATGTCTCATCGTAATTAATGCCATACTCCTGAGTGAAGCCACGAGCAACTAGGCGGGCCTTGTACCTCTATACCGAGCCATCTGAGCGAGTCTTGATGCGATAGACCCAGCGACAACTGATAGGATCCTTTCCTGGGGGAAGAGGAACGAGCTCCCAAGTACTAGTCTTTTGAAGAGCTTGTAGCTCCTCGAACTAGCCTGCTGCCAATGGGGTACCTGGACAGCCTCGCGGTAACTCTGGGGCTCCTGAAGGGAGTGGATAGCAGCAAGAAAATCCTGAAATCGTGAAGAGTAAGAGGCTGTATGAGAGAAACCATAGCGATTCGGCGGATGTTGGTCACGCTCAGGGTAACGGCGTGAGGAGGGATTAGCAGATCCCCCTTCAGGGCTAGACGAGACTGGCATTGGTGCGACAAGAAAATCTGGAGGAGCAGAGGGAGCCGCTGGAACATGCTGACGATGTGTGTAAGTGGAAATGACCGGGGGTCGCGGGAGCTCAAGTGGGAGGAGGAACAGCAGAGGCGTCCTGAGTAACTGATGAGTCAGCTGAGGGGGAGGGAACCGATATCCCAAGCGAGGAGGGGACTGGAGGAGGGAGTGACTCAGAAGGATGAAGAAAGGATAAATCCTGATCCATAGAGACCCCTGAGTAGAAGGGAGTGTTCTCAAAAAAGGTAACGTCACGAGAGATGCGGATACGACGAGCGAAGGGATCATAGCAACGCCAACCCTTGTGCTCAGAGCTATACCCCAAGAAGAGACATCTAGCTGACTGAGGAGTGAGTTTCGTTCTCTCACCAGAAGGAAGCAGGACGAAACATGTGCAACCAAAGGTTCGCAAGACATGATAATGAGGAACAACGGAGTACAAGATCTGAAAGGGTGACTGACCAGTGTAAGCTGAAGAGGGAGTGCGGTTGATTAAGTGGACTGAGGTGAGGACAGCCTCTGCCCAAAAGTGATGAGGAACAGAGGTAGAGAATAAGAGAGAGCGAGCAGTCTCGAGAATGTGTTGATGTTTTCTCTCAGCGACACCATTCTGCGCTGGCGTGTAAGGGCATGATTGTTGTGGTAAGGTACCCTGAGAGAAAAGGATGTCACGAAACTCAGAGGAAAGATACTCGCGAGCACCATCGGAACGAAAAATTTTAATTCGTTTTCCAAATTGAGTATGAACCATACTGGTAAAGTCACGATATGCCCTACAAACATTAGATCGACGACACAAGAGAAACACTCAAGTGAAAAGAGAAAAATCATCAATGAAACTGAAATAATACGATAAACCAGAAAGAGATACAACATGAGCAGGTCCCCAGATATCCGAATGCACTAAATCAAAGACAGACGAGGACATAGACTCATGCACGGGAAATGGCTGAGCAGAATGCTTGGCCAAGCTACAACTAACACACAGAGATGGTGGAGTAAATGAGATATCACCGAGGGTTTCGGACTAAAAGATAGTACGGAGACGTGTAGCTGAAGGATGGCCCAATTGGCGATGCCAGAGATCCGAAACAACACAGGTGGTATCAGCAATGGAGGTGGTAAGCGGTATATGGAGATGCCTCAAGTGGTACAGACCGCCCACCCTATACACAGTTCCAATCGTTTTGCCCGTCCGAGGATCCTACACAAGACAAGATGAGGATGAGAAGGTGGTGAGATAGCCCAAATCAGCAAGTTTGCTGATAGAAATCAAATTAATGGACAATGAAGGAGCAAGAAGCACGCCAGGCAGAGAAAGACGACCACTGGGGTCAGAGGATGTGGTGATAGTCCCCTGGCAAGAGACTGGTAAGGGGGAACCATCAGCAGTGCGAAGCTGGAGCTCAAGAGGAACTCGAGTACGTGCAGTGAGAGCGGAAGCATCAGAAGTCAAATGGTGTGAGGCACCCGAGTCCAGAATCCAGGCAGACCAGTAGTCAGAGAGCCCTGCTGAAGGGTGAAGGCATACTGAAGCTGTTGAACCTGAGCAGCAAGTTGAGAGAGATCAGAAGTCGCAGTGGTCGGAGCTGTAGTCTGTGGCATCTGACCAAGCTTCCTGAGACGCCGATAACATGTTTCTTTGACATGGCCATCTTTCTTGTAGTAGATACACCACAATTTGCTAGTAGATCGCCTCTCACCAGGAGGGCGTCGATCTCCAGTGGACCAACCGTCACCTACGGGAGCACGATGTGTGAAAGGAGGCGGCGTGGCAAGAGCGCCAGGGTCTGAGGCTGGAGCATGATGTATAGCAACTAGCAAGAGTGTCCAAGCGCGTCTCCTCGGCAAGTAGCTCAGATAAGGCCTCATTGAGACTAGGTAAAGGATCGCGGTGTAATAACTGACCTCGAATAGGTTCAAACTCGGCACGAAGTTCCATCAGAAATTCAAAGACGTATTGCTCATCACGATGACGTCTTCGAATAGAGATTGCATCCGGAGGATAGATGGGCTCCAATGCTTCAAGTTTCCTCCAGATAGCAGAGATTCGAGCATAAAACTCACGAATAGTGCATGAACCTTGGGTCATGCCCTTGAGCTCACATCGAAGCTGAAATGCCCGTGCACCGCCAGTTTGAACGAATTGTTTTGAGAGATAGCACCACATCTCCTGAGAGGTGGGAAACTGAAGAGCCTCCACACGGAGTTCATGAGAAAGAGAGGCTCCGATGTATGAGCGAATGATGGCATCAACATCATCCCATTCTTCAGATTCGACGGAGTCTGGAGCCATACTTGCAGTAGAGGAGTTCTCAGAAATTGCAGGAGCGGGCTTCGTGCCATCCACATACTTCCAGAGTTTGTGAGCCCCGAGATGCATAAGCAATGTGGAGGCCCACAATCGAAAATTTGAAGCACCGGTGAGAACGTCCATTTTAGGAAGCTTGTCGGGCTTTAAAGAGGTGGCCATGGTTGATACCTCAAGAAGAAAGAGACACAAGATCTGATGGACTTACACAATTGTGCCTCTAGAGAGTCTGGGGGTGCAAAAGTAGTCCAGCACAATGAAAACAGTGGTAATCGGACAAGATTTGGTCCTTCAAAAGGCCAAATAATCTTTTATAGTTCATAAAAAAAATGAGAGCTTCTTTCTTTTACTGTTGAACAGTTTCTACACTGAAACTGTCATTGGACTGTGAACTGTGAAACGGATTGAACCAACCGGATTGAACCAAAACTGAACCAATAACCATTGAACTATGAACCAGTGACAGTGAACTGAGCCAGATTGAATCAAACTGAATCAATAAACTGTGAGCTGAACCGGATCGAACCAAGACCGGACTGAACCGCTGACATGGCAATAAAACTTAAGTGAAGTGGATCTCACCGTATATTAGATGAACGGCTGAGATGAGTAGCTATTTAGGGTTTTCCCTTCGTCCCTTCATCTCTGAGCCGCCAGCGCGAGATCTTCAGCTCTGCAAAACCAGTGAGGCTTGCAACGATCGAGATCCTCAGCTCCTCAGTTCCTCAGCTCCTTCCTCTCTGTCCGCAGCGATCGAGATCCTCAGCTCCTCAGCTCCTTCCTCTCTGTCCGCAGCGATCGAGATCCGCAGAGATTCAAAGCCAGAAGTGAATCGAGATCCAGAGCCTGCGAAATCCGCAGTAATCCGAAGCTCTTTCTTTCTTCCTCTCCGTCGAGACCCCGAGGAACAGATTCGGATGCAGCGATTGAAACCCCGCTGCGATTGGAAGTCTCGATGCAAACTTGAGAAGTCCCGATGAAGGCTGGATGCAGACGAAGCTCCAATATAGACTTTGATGCAACTTCGATGCAGATGAGTCTTCAATGAAGACTTTGATGCCGGTGTCAATGCAGGAGAGGCTCGTCTGAAAGCTTCAATGCTTGGATTGAAGGAAGCTCTACTTGAGACCCATTAGGGCTCTGATACCATGTTAGACCCAAAAAAAGGAAAAAAGAAGATTGGAATTTTGGGAGTAAAGCTTTATTTACTCATTGGGGCAATAGCCCTATATATATCTGTACAAGGATGGGGTCACCATAAGGTGAGCATACCCAAAAAAGACTAAAAGGCCTAATAAAGTATTTACATACTCTAACATATATCATTAGAAGCTCATTCTTGTAGTTGTGGAAGGGCGCGGATGGGCACTCTGGATCCTACCACCTGGTCAACTGGGGAGTGGCTTGCAAGTCAGAGGTCAAGGAAGTCTAGGGGTCTTGAACATCAGGGATTTTAACAAATCCCTACTGGGAAAATGGTGGTGGAGGCTGCAGCATGAGCAGACCGATATATGGTCCCAAGTCATCAAAGATGAATATTTCAGGCGATTTTCTCTATTGCAAGTGCATAACAGAAGATCGGGTAAGGTCTCTCCCTTCTGGAAAGGGATTTGTTGAGTAGCTAAACCTTTCAAGTGCGGGGTCCAATTGCTTTTGGGAGATGTTAGGAACATCAAATTCTGGGCCGACCATTGGATTGGAGAGATTAACCTAGCCACTCTCTTTTTTGACCTTTCTGAAATAGTATGGGACCAGAATGCCACTATCCAATCCCGAGTTGTGTTCTTCTCTGGGCCCTCGTCTTGGTCCATTATGTTTAGAAAAGCCATTCCTAGACATCTAAAGGCACAACTATAGTGGATGTATTCTTTGTCGGCCTCTTTCATTGTCTCGTCATTCTACAACTCCTCTTTCTAGAAATGGAGTCCGTCAGGCTCCTTCACTGTAAGTTCTTTTTATCTTTTCGTTAATAGAGGGTTTATCTGCCCAGTGGCTACAGATCTATGGAAGACCCTAGCCCCGTTGAAGTGTAGAATCTTCATGTGGTTGGCTCTGAAGGAAAGGCTATTCACAAAGGTTCATCTACCGTGTCGGAAGTATCCCAATGACACATATTTATCTTGTGTCCTCTACGGAAGGGGTAGGGAGAATATCAACCATCTCTTGCTGCATTGCATCTTCGTCACGTCCATCTGTGACGTAGGCACGTGCAGGATTTCAGGACAACAGCCCGCCTTTTAGCGCCTCTACAGAGATTTAGGAAGCTGATCGACAATCCGTCGGCTCCATTGGAATACTCTTTTCATTATCTACGACTTTGGTATTTATTTCATGTAAATCCGATGAACGGATCAAGAGTTATTAAGCGTTATATTTCAGGTCAGCCTAGGTGCAGGAGATGTTCTCACCTGACTTGAGCTTAAAGTGCTTTAAGTCGCATTAGTCGGTTTTAATAATATCCATTGGATCTAATCTAGAACAAATGGATAGACGATGGAGATCATTTGATGCCCAAAAGAAGCCCATAGAAAGCCCGAAAGAATCCCGGCCTGCACCCCTCTCCTCTCTTTCTTTCTTCTACTCGTGCGGGATCCTTACCCGCGGGATTCGTCCGCACCTCCCGTCCCCCTCTCTTTTCCATGATTTCTCTCTCTTCCTCTCTCTCTTCTATTCTTTCCTCTTATTTAAAGCCTCTTGAAACCCTAGTTTGGGAAGATTTTTTGCATGACTTTGGAAACCCTAATTTTTCAAGAACGGAGCCGCCGGCTTGTTTGAGAGATCATCTCCGATTCTTTATCCACGCTTCTTTGCCTATGGAGATCATTGGATGCCCAAAAGAAGCCCATAGAAAGCCCGAAAGAATCTCGGCCCGCACCCCTCTCCTCTCTTTCTCTTTCCTACCCGTGCGAGATCCCTACCCGCGGGATTCGTCCGCACCTCCCGTCCCCCTCTCTTTTCCATGATTTCTCTCTCTCTCTCTCTCTTTCTTCTCTTCTTTCCTCTTATTTAAAGCCTCTTTAAACCCTAGTTTGGGGAGATTTTTTGCATGACTTTGGAAACCCTAATTTTTCAAGAACGGAGCCGTCGGCTGGTTTGAGTGATCATCTCCGGTTCTTTATCCTCGCTTCTTTGCCTATTCTTCCTTCACAAGCTTCTTCATCTACCACTCCGATTTCATCTACGGTCTTCGCGAGAGATCAGTGCAAGGGTTTTTCGTCCTCAGAGATCATCATCCAAGCTTCTTCACCCCGTCTTCCGGATTGCTCTCCCTCTTCCGTCATCTCATCTATTGGACATCGGGAACGCACCGGATATTGATTAAGGCACGGATTAACGATAATATCGCTCCTTAGCCATAATCTTCCCTTGTGTTTTCCATTGGCCTTATCCTTTGCTTATTCTCGGGCTTATATCATCATTGGCTTCATAGGTCTCTATCTTCCATGGGTTCTCTAATTAGATGTATGTTTCTTTGATTAACTTGCCCTATTATTTTATGTTTGAGAACTATTGTGCTAGCTGCAATTATCATTTATAAACTGAAATTCTCTTTTATTTTATTGAAATATTGTTTGATGTCTTGGAAACCTTTATCGGATGATAGCATGTGATTTCCCCTCTTTTGTAAGTGCTGAAATTTAATTACCTAGTGCTGAATTTTGTTTTATCTATTTAAATTTCTGCACTTTAGTTATTTAAAAGACTCACATGCATCAAGTTGGTATCAAAGCACGACATTAGAGGATTTTCATTCTCTAATCAATCACGCAATAAAATTGTATGCTTACTGATTTTTGGATTTATTTTTTCAGTTTTGAGTGTTTGAAAGTTTGTGTCGAATAACTTTGCATAATTATTTTACTACATCTAGGCACCTCATTGCATCATATTGAGAACTTTATTGTCATCGAGTCCACCCCGACTAGTCTCTTCGAATTTAGGATTGAACAAGATGACGAGTCAAGATGAGTCTCAGCAGTTTGATCCCATCAAAAGGATTGAGACGATGTTCGAGAGGATGACGTTGGTCTTGGTTGAAAATCAGATGGCGACCCGATAGAACAATGAACTGTTAGCCGCCCTCCTACAAAACCAAAGACCTCTTGATAAGAACCCAAGGGCCAACTCGAACCTTATAGTGGATCAAGAATATCGGAAGAACCCACAAGGTGAGGTTGTGAACCAAGAGAGATGGCAGGAACAGTGGGATTATGGGATAAAAATCGAAGTCAGTGACTACAATGGAAGGGGTCAACCAGAGGTCTACCTAGAGTGGATCGATCGGGTAGAGCAATATTTTGACTGGAAGAACATACTTGAAGATGAAAGGGTCAAGTTCGTGTCTCTTAAAATGAAAGGTCACGCTTTGGTCTGGTGGAATCAACTCCAAACCACGCGGCAAAGGCGAGGCAAAGAAAAAGTTAGAACTTGGGAGAAGATGAGAAAGAAGCCGAATAGCAAATTTCTCCCTTTTGACTATCAGAAGAGGATCTTCCAAAGATTAAACCCTTAAGCAAGGATCTAGGACCGTCGAGGACTACCCTCTGAGTTCACAGATCTGATGGTCAGGAATGATCTTACTGAAACCGAAGAGCAGTCTGTGGCTAAGTACCTAGCAGGCCTGAAGCCTCAGATCCAGAAAGACCTACTCCTCCACGACATCACAAGTGTTGATGAGGCCAGTAACAAGGCCGCGAGAAGTGAGGAGAAATTCCTTAGAATGTATTCCCATAGGATAGATACCGAGAAAAAGGCACCCATCCCATGCGAGGAAACCTTATGCTGAAAATTCTAAAGATTATAGTTACCAAGTCAGAAGTCGGGAAAAAATCGGCTAGGGGAGAAGTCGGAAAAATCAGGAAAAAATCGGAAAGATCAGGAAAGAGTCGGGAAACAAATGGTAGAATTTTAGAATATATTTATATATAGATGTTACAATAGGTTTTTTGAGCAATACATGACGGCATTAAAACTCAATTAATCGGGATTAAAGCGCGCAAATCAAGATTAAATCGTAAAAATCATGACTTTTTCATAAAATCGTGACCTTTAAAAAAAATCGAGAAAGAGTCACGTAGTGAACGTTTACTGAATAGGTCGTGTTTTAATCGAGACTTATTCAAAAAATTGGAGAGTTTGGTAACAGAGCTAAAGAACCACAGGTTGTTGCACCACCCCAGGCTAACAAGGGGAAAGGAATGGTTGGGCCTAATCCCTGTTCCATTAAGTGCTTTAAATGCAACCAACCAGGGCATAAATCTGTTGAATGCCCAAGACGACATTTTAATACTCTCGTAGAACAAGACGATGAAGGGCATGATGAATGCTACGAGGAGCATGACGACCTTGAAGATGTAGAACTTGAGGGTGATGAATGTACATCTCTTTTGATGATGATCCAACGACATCAAATGTCTGAGGATATGTCTCCTCCATTGCCCCCTCCAGTACCCCGTCCAGTTCCTTCAGTCACTTGGGTTCAAAGACTAGAACTATTTAGGACCGTCGGTATGATCAGAAAACACAAGTGTTGTGTATTGATCGATGGGGGAAGCACTGTGAACGTGGTCAACAAGAGGATCGTGGACAAATTGGGCTTAGTGACGACCGAACTTGAAATATGGAATCAAATGTCGACAGATGTTGGTCGAAGTCACCGACATATGTTGGTTTTTGGAGGATCCGATGTAAAAAAAGCAGGAAATGTTAACATTATATTTTGTCGACCGACATTTAACCGAAATCTGACAATTGCTGAAATATTTCATCTTTTTCATATCAAACAAAAAAAATCAAAATCTGACCGAAAACGATAAATTTCCATTGAAAAACACCGACATCTGTCTGAAAAACGAAATATTTTCACAAAAATTTGTCTTTCCATTTTACAATATTTCCACCGACAAATTACCGAAAAACAAAAAATTTTCTTTTTTTGGCCGACGACATGGACATTGAAAACAACATTTAAAACCTTGACTTGAAAGACCCTATAGTATCTCTTGGTCGACAGAGTCTGCGACCATCTGTGTAACCCACCAATGTGTTGTCAACTTTACTATGGGTACCGGTTATTACGCGGAGGTCCTCTGTGATGTGACTCTCTAAGATGAGTGTGATTTACTGTTAGGACGACCCTGGCAATACAATAATGATTCAATTCATTAGGATAGGCATAATACGTACACCGTCATTAGAAAGGATGGGTATGCTGTCATCCTCTACCCCACACCCATGAGGAAAGTCGTTAGTCATTGAGAGAATTTACTTGTCACGTCTGCTCGCTCGATGCTAGAAGAAGACCTGAGCTGAACCATGCTAGTGGCCAAGACATGCAAGTTCAATCCTATGAATCAGTTGAAAACTTATCGGGGTTGCATCATATTCTGTGTCATACTGCATGTGCATCACATTTAGAATTTATAGGGTTTGATTGCATTGATATGTCATGTGCCTAACCATGACATAAGTACATGCAAAACATTAGCGTCATTGCATCAATTTTCCATATTAGCAAGTGCAGAGTTTAATGATGATCCAGAATTTGGCTCTTGTGATTTAATTTCATGGCTGCAAAGTTACGGGTTTTTATCACTACGGCATGAATCCACATTGTTTCCTTTTTGTCAAACTTTAATTGAGATGGTTGATAGGAATTGTGAATTCATGTTTATATCTTGTAATAGCAATAAGGGCAAATGGACACAACTTCTGAGTAGTATAGGACTCAATTTGAATACTGAAAACGTAAGCACAAGCCACTTCCCGCAGTACATTATGCAACCGTAACCCAGGACCTTGACAGATTATTCGTGCCAAACACGCGAGCCAAAACCCTGCAACACATTAAGCTCACGTAGCCATTCTCTTCATATGTCGTTTGTTACTCCTGTTCACCAATTTTCCTTTTACAGCTATGAAGTTGATATCTTGCTTAATCTGTTTAACGTGCCGAGGAGGATATTTGGATGTCGTTTTAGGTCTTTCTATGCTGATGAGGGGACGAAACCTCTAGACCAAAGAGGGTGGGGTGGCGGTGACTTGTGGCTGATGCTTCTACGCGGTGTGGACTTCCCTTTTGATCCCGACCTCACTTGAGCTTAGTCGAGTTCTTTCGGGTCCAGGAGACTTGATGTTGGCATGTACATGATTTCAGGACAGCAGCTTGCCTTTTAGCGACACTACAGAGATCCAGGAAGCCGATCAATGATTCGTCGGCTCCATTGGAAAGATCTTTTCATTATCTACGACTTTGGTATTTATTTCATGTGAATCCGATGAAAGGATCAAGAGTTATTAAGCATTATATTTCAGCTCAGCATAGGTGCGGGGAATGTTCGCACTTGACTTGAGCCTAAAGTGCTTTAAGTCGCGTAAGTCGGTTTTAATAATATCCATTGGATCTAATCTAGAACCAATGGATGGACGATGGAGATCGTTTGAAGCCTAAAAGAAACCCATAGGAAGCCCGAAAGAATCCTGGCCCGCGCCCGTGCCCCTCTCCTCTCTCTCTCTCTCCTACCCGCACGAGATCCCTACCCATGGGATTCGTCCGCACCTCCCAACCCTCTATCTCTCTTTCGCGATCACTCTCTCTCTCTCTCTCTCTCTCTTCCTCTCTTTCTTCTCTTCTTTCCTCCTATTTAAAGCCTCTTTAAACCCTAGTTTGGGGAGTTTTTTGCATGACTTTGGAAACCCTAATTTTTCAAGAACGGAGCCGTCGGCTTGTTCGAGAGATCATCTCCTATTCTTCATCCTCGCTACTTTGCCTATTCTTCCTCCGCAAGCTTCTTCACTGACCGCTCCGATTTCATCTACGGCCTTCGTGAGAGATCGGCGTAAGGGTCTTCGTCCTCAGAGATCATCGTCCATGCTTCTTCACCCCGTCTTCCGGATCGCCCTCCCTCCTCCGCCATCTCGTCTATCGGACATCGGGAACGTACCGGATATTGACCAAGGCACGGATTAATGATAATATCGCTCCTTTGCCGTAATCTTCCTTTGTGTTTTCCATTGGCCTTATCTTTTGCTTATTCTCGGGCTTATATCATCATTGGCTTCATCGGTCTCCATCTCCTATTGGTTCTTTAATTAGATCTATGTTTCTTTGATTAGCTTGCCCCATTGTGCTTGTTGCAATTATCATTTATAAACTGAAATTCTCTTTTTTTATCATTGAAATATTGTTTGATATCTTGGAAACCTTGGTCGGATGATAGCATGTGATTTCCCCTCTTTTGTAAGTGCTGAAATTTAATTACCTAGTACTGAATTTTGTTCTATCTATATAAATTCTGCACTTTAGTTATTTAAAAGATTCGCATGCATCAATCTGGCAATTTTGAGGTTCCAGCTAGGAGTCAACGGTCACCTTGGTTCGCCCCATTCTCTTGGGACGTTCTAGAAGACTAAAAGAATAAAAAAGGACATCAGGCAAGCTTGGGATTTCCTAGTGATCTGTGTTTGCTGGGAAATCTGGGAGGAGCGCAACACTCACATCTTCATTAGGAAAGAATCAGTGGCCGATGAGGTTTGGAGAATTATCCTAGTTCTAGCTAACAGCTGGTCTTTGGGTTTTTCGTCTAAACTAGCGATGAATATTAATCCTGTGATTTGTAACCTTCTCTAATCTTTCTCTCTTTCTAATAATATTAGCTTGGGGTAAGGCTTAACCCCATCCTCTCTCAAAGAGGAGTTTCTAAAAACCTCTCTCAAAGAGGAGTTTCTAAAAAGAAAAAAATAAAATTTGTATCCAACTTATCCCTGTTGGTATACCCCCATACCAACATGCCAATTGGCATTCACCGGAACCCTTGGCACAACAAATCAGGTTACACCCAGTATTAAATTAGTTAAGGTTTGTTGTTTTTCTGTTTATTTTTAGTTTCGTTTCTCTATGTTAGTTCCGATAAATTGTCTCCCCAAAGTAACATGTCAAAGACGCTTATCTTGATCAATTTAGATGACTGAGGTGCTTTCCATACTTTATTATATTTGTTTCTTGCCTCCTGCTGTCAAGGAGGAAAATATATTAGCTAAACCAAGACTTAATCTCATTTGTACACCTTTATTTCTTAGTGGTAATCTTCTTGGGACTATAATTATTTCCTTATTTCACAGTTGTACTCGAACACTCCTGCAGATTTTGATTTCAAACTAGAGAGGTTAGTTTTCAGACTTCATTATGTGTTGCATTCATCTTTCAGGTTGAATTTATCTAAACTTTCTGATTCATTTTATGCAGCCTTGCCCAAGGTTTTAATTCTTTGTCCAAGTTTGCAGAGCATCTTGCTGCCTCTGTGGATATTGTATTCCCTGTTATCCATGGTCGTTTTGGTGAGGATGGTGGCATCCAGGTTTGTCCCTTGGCAAGAATTGGAAGACACTTGTAGTGGATGTAAAGGCTTCAAAAGTAGCTATTATTGCATTTTGAGATGATTATATTTATTTTTCTACTATGCATGTTGGATATTTTAGGAACTGTTGGAGAGAGCAAACGTTCCATTTGTTGGTACCCCCTCCCATGAATGCCGTCAAGCATTTGACAAGGTAAGCATTTTGCTGTATTTACCGCTCATATTGTGGCCAAGGATGCAATGATATTTACCATTGGTGGTGTAGGAGGAAGGAATACCAACCACCATTATCTGTGTTCTGTTACAGTATATTTTTTTGGGAATAGAAATGGTTTTCCTCGTTTTTAAAAATGCTATTATCGGAAAATGAACTTAGTCTTATTAGCGTGCAATTGGTACTCATCTTTTTATTCCCAACGTTTGTGATTTTGATCAACATCCTACACCATTCACAAAAAAATCTCCATGCATATATGATGCACGTGCATTAGCTGTGAATGATTTATGTGCCTAAGCATACTTGGCGAACTGTTGTATGCCTCCTCAGTTGTTCATAACAAAAATTCGACATACATGTGACATACTTTCATTTTCATCTAATGATTTTTGTTCATTAGAAAACTTAGCGACGTAGTTGTATCTTAAAATTTTAAGCTCACACACCTTTCATTTATGGTCTTCATTATTAATTTTTTCTTATTAATCCATTTTATTGAAATTTGATGAAGAAAATGGAGAGATTACTCTGTTCTCCATAACCATCGAGCCATATCCCAATTGTTTTGTTTCACCAATTTATTACTGTTATGGGCCGCCTCCTTGTCATTGCAAGCTTTTCCATAGCTTTTCTAATGCGTTCCATCGATGTTACTTTTTGTCATGTTTCTTGACCTGCCCATAATAATGTGAGACCTTCTCCTTACAATATTGCTTCTATGTTTAGTTTAAAGAGCAAAATTAATTTCTTATACATTATGTATACATTAATTTCTTATTGAATGGTACAGCAAAATTAATTTCTTACTGAATGGTGCAACAAAATTAATTTCTTATACATTATGTATACAATACTGCTTCTATGTTTAGACCAATAGATCATGTATTCAACATTTAAATATGATCCATACTCTTCAATTAGATGATTTAGTATATTGTGCTTATGCGGGTATATGGTAATATGTTAGTCCAGTTCTCTGCAAGTGTGAATGGTATATCCCTCCATCAGTGGATATTTACATTCAAAACTTGGTTACACTAGTGGTTATTAATTTTCCCCTCTCATGACATGCAATGATTTTTATTGATAGATGTAATTTCGTTGTATTCGTGCTGATGCATTATTTACGAGGGCTTGATTGGAATCAGGCTCATCATATTATTTAATGAGCCTTTTAACATCTGTTCCATTTCATTGGCAGTATAATGCATCCTTGGAGCTCAACAACCAAGGATTTGTGACAGTACCTAGTTTTCTTGTCCAGGTGTGCCACTAAATAACTTAATTTCACAATATTATGTGATTATTGTTTATTATTATTTCTCAATGTGCATTTAGTTACAGCTGCATTGCATTTGAACACAATGTCTTGCTGCTGATCGATGTTAGAAAGCATTTCTTGTTGGCTTCCTTCCATTGTTGCATTATTTGTATGTTCAGTAGTTTATTCAACACTATTAAAGACGATGAGTATCTATGTTTAAATCTATTCAACTTGGCTGGGTTGACTTGGGTTCAGACCAATATGGGAAAATGTCAATTGTTTTCAAAAAATCCCAAAAATTTTAAGAAACAAAAAAATCAGCAAAAAAAAAAAAACCCGAGAAGAATCATAACAAATTTTAAACAAAGATGACTGATTTGTGAATGAGAAAGAAGAGGGGAACCATATCTATTAGGGTCTCCAAATCCAGCTAAATGCTCATGCTGCACAACTTGTACAACATGTGCAAAGATATATCCATTCTGGGAAAAAATGAGAAAACATGAAAGTTAGTGGGCTGCTGTCATGCTGTAGACCAGACCGATACGACTCAACTAAATCGTCCATGACTTAGCTGTCTTTACCGATACAGATCAAGGCATATTTAGATCAGCCGATACCGTGATCAAAGCGATACCGATAGCCTAACCGGTCACGGTCGGTACATCTCCCATATTTTTTGGCCGACTTGACTTGGCATTGGTCGATTTTTTGAACCATGATTATTATGAAAAGATGTGGAGATTACTTATGGAGTTTTTGAACGAGGATATCTAGGGGTGTAAAGTTTGGAGATCTGCAAGAGCCAAGAGGGTTATATAGAAAAAGCGGTTCTAACATGTAGGTTAATACATGTATGTGGCATTAGTATGGATGAAGAATGGTAAAGCTCTCGGAACAAATGTGATATTGAAGATGATGAATTGGAGAAGCTGGCTTTGCTTGGTCTGCAAATTTATATGAGATCTTAATGACTAGGATATTTCCAGGTCAGTAATGAAAAGCATAGGGATATATATTTATTAGAAGAAAAAGAACTATAGTAAAAAGTTATATTATGAAACTATGAGAAATTGTAATCAAATAGAATTTTGGAAATAACGAGAATCTTTCTGTCATGAAGATAAATCTTTTTGTCCTTGGTATTTACAAATGATATCATGATGAGAATAGGAAAAGTGAATATCGAGTTAGTATAATGAAAGGAACTTTTAGATTTCACTACATAAAATTAGTTGGATGGTTTACTGGTTGGATATTTGGTGGGATGTTATTAGGGGTGGTGATGGTTCAACTCTGGTTGATTTTGCTTCGGATCAAGCTCTTATGAAGATAAGTATATGCTTTGATCAGAACTTTACCCATACGTCTTGTGGGTCAATCTGCATTACCCGGTCTGATCGTGTGAACCCATAGGTGCTTAGGCCATGGTCTTTCTTGCCAAAATAGCCCAAACACCTCTGTATTAAGAGCTACAGGAGTCATATGCCTAATGTGAAAACCAGTTCCCAAGCATCTTCTCCACACACTACACAACCCAAGCTCTCTCTCCACCTCCCACCATATCTAACACTTCTCATCTGTTGGGCAAGGGAGCCCACGACGGGTGGTACCACCCTCCTTTTATCTTGTCCTTGTAGATTTCTAGCTCTTGAACATTCTTACTTTTCTTACCCATGTTAGTTCAATTGCTTGCATCGCTATTAGGTTTGATTGGGGTTTCAAGAATATAAAAGGAAGCCTTCTCTGATCTATTACTTTTCATCTCTTCCCTAATAATCAAAGGAGTGAAGCCTTACTAGGTTGTTAGATGAAATTTTTATTGTGTGAATTTGATAGGTAAACATGAAGGTTTCATTCCTTTTCGAGACCCAAATCCCCCAGATTTAGCTGCAATCATTCCTAAATTAGCCAGTGATAGAATGGTCCAACCATGGCCCCTCCCCAGGAGAGAGAGTATTTTGGCTCGATCATGAAGGGAAAGAGGCATTCTCCAACATTTTAAAGTACTATTGTTCATAGCCATAATTGACATTGAGTTGAGTGATTCCTCTAATTATGGGTTACGATACTCCCCCTTAGTTCATTGAGTCGTTCTAGCCTAATTTGCGAATTGGTTTCTGAACAACCTCATTTTGCTTTATTATAATATATTGTGTATATGATTTAATCCAATGTACTAAAATTTGCTTTTAGTTGTTCATAATTTTATTTCCTACTGGTTAATCAGAATTTTTGCGCCTTAATTTGATGTATTTCACATTCTGTTTGCTGCAAATGTTAGATTAGGAGATTTATTGGTTAATTTCTCTGTTGATTTTTCATGATTTTTTGATTTATCATTTTATGTGTTGGTGATCGGAGGATCAATCGCTCGTCCTCCACGTGGTAGCCCAACGGACCATTGAACGTCCGCATGGGCTCGCCTGAGGGGACAACTTCAGTGTGATGTGGCAGGGAGCTTGTCCGACACGACACCAGCTTGAGCCCGACATATATGATGGGGCACTGTGGAGGTCGCCACACCCGCCGTCACTGAACATACTGGTGGTAAATTTGATTTGTGATGCCTCCACTACCTTTAACAAGTTCAGCATCAAAGGCTGGCCGATAAGAGAAATGACTGGCTTAATGCTCGTCCGAGATGACATCTGTATGATAGCAGTAGGGAGCTCGCTTGTGATGACATCAGTAGAGAGCAAATGGAGCCATTGGTGGTACATCGAAGGAGACGATGCACTCATATCCAACCAGGATCGAGGAGGAACAAAGATATTCCTTGCGCCTCGTCTCGTCAAAACAAACCAGAAACAAAAAGTCCCAGCAAGACCAACAGTGGTAGGAGTGCACCAGGTAGTGCCAGGAATGTCTTGTTTAAAGCTCAATTGAAGCGCGAATCGGTGAGGATAGTATTGCTCCACCTCTACTCTTTCACCACACCGGTACACTAAGTAACCCTGGCGGCAACTCACTAGAAACATAAAGAGAAGTGGCTTTATCGAGGCGCATGGATCGTCACGTAATTCCTCTCGTCCAAACTGGAAACTCGAAAAACTGGGAAAGTACTCAAAGGTCCAGAAGTCCATGCTTCTAAGAATCTCCCTAGCATTTTGTGACACCGCTTCCCAGTCCATTAAAGGCTCAATATGTCGGAAACCTTGAGAAGAAAAGGAAAGAGGGAAACTGTGCGACACATGACAATATACCTCGAGGGACGTTCAACCCCATCCAATCATAAAAGTAGTGAAGGGGATAAAAAGAATTTGCCTGACCGAGCTCTCCGTGAGATGTAGGAGACAAATTCAAGTAGGTCCGAGTCAACTCTTTGTACAAAATGGATAGAATCACTGGTCCTAAGTCATTTTGCACCACGTCTATCAACCGTGTTGCTACTGCGAAAGTACCAAGATGGATAAGATCACCACTCCTGGGAAGAGTGAACCTGCACAAGAAAAGGACTACACAGGCTGCCTGGTACACTGTTTATCCTTCCAGACTTTCCTTATCAATACCTAGAAGTGCGAAAGGATCTGCTTTTCCGGTCTGAGAAACTCTTTCCTTCTGAAGAGCACGGAAAAGGCCTCTTAATTGTAGTACCCCCTCAATTCAGTCTCCTTACAATATTCAATTTTTGAGAGTTTGGAGCCTTGATTTCCCCCCCAAACCAAATCTCGATCCAGTATGCGTGACGAATTCGATCTATCTGCTAAGTAGCAACGAGGATAACATAGGCACGAAAAAGCAAAAGCCTTGCAAGTGGAACTATCCCTTCAATAATAAGCTTAGCAAGTGCAGGTATCTCCTCTTTATAGTAGTAACGTACTCCTTGAGACCTTATGGATGTCCTCAAGAGATCCCTATCACTCGGGCACCAATAACGGACGTATTGGTCTCTGGGCACCATGCTTCACATAAAACACTATACATCCCATCGGGATGATAATACTCAAACATTGTGGGGTAAATAAACCTGGCCAAATCTCGTGTCCTCACCCCGGTTATGAGGAAGTCATCAATTTCCTTGATCCATTCCGTAAAACTGCTGAGATATTGAATGTTACCTCTGGCTCGTATTTTCCTTCCCGAACGAGTAAATCGGCTCACTATCTTCGAAGCACTTAAAAGCCGGGGAGTGGCTTCTCCTTCCTTATGTTGAAAGGGAAAGGATAAAATAGGAAGGTTATGTGAATCAACAGCTGCTTGGGAAGAAGATAAATTGTTAATTCTCTCCATGATTAGATTCTCCGGAGTTATCCTATCTTTGACAATGGCATCGTGAATAGATAACATAATAGTGTAGGATCTTGCGAACCATTTCATGATGCTAGCGCATGCCAGAACACCTTCATAGAAGGAAAAAACAAATAGAGTTGGGCCTGATCCACTTCTTATCTTATACACACTTTAACTGGTAGGGAAACATACTCATGTTCTGGTATGAAGCCTGGAGAATCACAACATTTCAAAGAGCTTTGGCAAATTTATTTAAAAGCAAAGTCCAAGCAAGCTCTAAGAGAGCTATAACATAGACTCTAGGGCAGGCTTGGCTCAAAATTCCAAAACTGGCCAAAAAAAGAAGGAAAAGAAGAAAAAACGACGGTCAAAGTCGGTCATTATGGCAGTCAAGTTTGGCATATATATATATATAGGGGAATGCTTAGGTGCGACTGCGGTCTGTGTGCTGCGGACCGCACGGATCGCACCAAAGCATTCCCATATATATATATATATATATATATATATATATATATATAGGGAAATGGGTTCCTGGTACATTGTACCAGGGTATTGCCTGAGACAGTGCTCCGTATGATGCCAAGTGGAATAGGGGACCAGCTGTACTCCATACGGGTGCGAAACCTGCGAAAATTCTTTATTTGCGAAACCCAGCCGTAGCCGTCCGATCAACCGATCGTACGATCGGTGTTCACCCCGCCCACCGACCGCAGTTGTTACTGTGCCGGGCACAGTAACAGCGATTTCGGTGGGTGGGGTGAACCCTGGCCGTCCGATCGGCGTGAATCGAACGACCAAATATCTCTCCCGCCGGTTAAAATTTTTAACCGTTCGATCGAACGATCGAACGGGTGAGATCCCGTGGGAAACCATCAAATAGGACAAAAGGTAGTGGGTGGGGTGAACCCTGGCCGTCCGATCGGCGTGAATCGAGCGGTCAAATTTCTCTCCGGCCGGTTAAAATTTTTAACCGTTCGATCGAATGATCGAACGGGTGAAATCCCGTGGGAAACAATCAAATAGGACAAAAGGTAATGATTACAATCATTACCTTTTGTCCTATTTGATGGTGTCCCACGGGATCTCACCCGTTCGATCATTCGATCGAACGGTTAACAATTTTAACCGGCGGGAGAGATATTTGGCCGTTCGATTCACGCCGATCGGACGGCCAGGGTTCACCCCACCCACCGAAATCGCTGTTACTGTGCCCGGCACAGTAACAACTGCGGTCGGTGGGCGGGGTGAACACCGATCGGTTGATCGGACGGCTACGGCTGGGTTTCACAAATAAAGAATTCTCGCAGGTTTCGCACCCGTATGGAGTACAGCTGGTCCCCTATTCCACTTGGCAGCATACGGAGCACTGTCTCAGGCAATACCCTGGTACAATGTACCAGGAACCCATTTCCCATATATATATATATATATATATATATATATATATATATATATATGGGAAAAGGGGTGCTGGACCTGAGGTGCAGCGTCGTTGCTGTACCTCAGGCATTGTTTTACCATCCTAAAAGTTTTGGAATTTGATGAGGGTGTTGTCTAGGGTAAGATGATCATCATCACCAATTTTCATCAAATTCCAAAACTTCTAGGGGGGTCAAATGGTCGAAGCAAAATCAGCTGTCCACAGTCACCGTTAAAATCTGCAGATTTTGCTTCGACCATTTGACCCCCCTAGAAGTTTTGGAATTTGATGAAAATTGGTGAGGATGATCATCTTACCCTAGACAACACCCTCACCAAATTTCATCAAATTTCAAAAATTCTAGGTAGGTAAACAAGTGAGAGGTGTAGCGTCGTTGCTGCACCTCGGGTGCAGGCTCCCCGCCCCCTATATATATATATATATATGGGAAAAGGGAGCCTAGAATTGGGTGTAGCAAAGAATGCTACACAGCCTACACCCCAATGGTGTTTGATCACCCTAGAAGTTTTAGAATTTGGTGATTTTTGGTGGATGTGTTCTCTAGGGTAAGGTGATCATCCTCACCAAAAACCAGCAAATTTTGAAACTTCTAGGGTCATCAAATGTTTGAAGCTTTATCAACCGTCCATTGTAACCGTTAATTTTATTTAGCACATTTGATGTCCCTAGAAGTTTTAGAATTTGCTAATTTTTGGTGAGGATGATCACCTTATCCTAGTGAACACATCCACCAAAAATAATCAAATTCTAAAACTTCTAGGGTGATTAAACACCATTGGGGTATAGCATTCTTTGCTACACTCGGGTGTAGGATCCTTGCCCTCTCTTTCTCTCCTCCTCTCTCTCTCTCTTTATATATATATATATATATATATATATATATATATATATATATATATATATATATATATATATATATATATATATATATATATATATATATATATAGAGAGAGAGAGAGAGAGAGAGAGAGAGAGAGAGAGAGAGAGAGAGAGAGAGAGAGGGCTGTTACAGTGAGTTGTGGGCCGCCGGGGGGGAAAGTGAGCTGCGGGTATTTTGACCCCCCAAGAAGTTATGGAGTTTGATGAAATTTGGTGAGGTTGTTGCCTAGGATAAGATGATCATCCTCACCAATTTTCATCAAATTCCAAAACTTCTAGGGGGGTCAAATGGTCGAAGCAATTTTAACGGTGACTGCGGACGGCAGAAATTGCTTCGACCATTTGACCCCTCTAGAAGTTTTGGAATTTGATGAAAATTGGTGAGGATGATCATCTTATCCTAGGCAACAACCTCACCAAATTTCATCAAATTCCATAACTTCTTGGGGGGTCAAAATACCCGCAGCTCACTTTCCCCCCCGGCAGCCACAGCTCACTGTAACAGCCCTCTCTTTCTCTCTCTCTCTTTCTATATATATATATATATATATATATATATATATATATATGGGGGTGGGAAGCCTGCACCCGAGGTGTAGCAACAATGTTGCACCTCTTGCGTGTTTACCTCCCTAGAAGTTTTGGAATTTGATGAAATTTGGTGAGGGTGTTGTCTAGGGTAAGATGATCATCCTCACCAATTTTCATCAAATTCCAAAACTTCTAGGGGTGTTAAATGGTCGAAGCAAAATTTGCAGATTTTAACGGTGACTGCGGATGACTAATTTTGCTTCGACCATTTGAACCCCCTAGAAGTTTTCGAATTTGATGAAAATTGGTGAGAATGATCATCTTACCCTAGACAACACCCTCACCAAATTTTATCAAATTCCAAAACTTTTAGGATGGTAAAACAATGCCTGAGGTGCAGCAACGACGCTGCACCTCAGGTCGAGCGTCCCTTTTCCCTATATATATATATATATATATATATATATATATATATATATATATATATATATATATATATATATATATATATATATATATATATATATATATATATAAAGGATGATTTCCTTTGTCTCCTACTCTCGGCCAATTCATCCTTCAGGGGGGCAATTTGTGGGCGCCAAAGTTTTCTTAAGTTGGAGAAGACTTTGAGAGCCTTCAAGCTTCCTAAGTTTTCTAAGAATGAGTTTCACATTCGCATCATGCGACATCAGCTAAGCAGAGCCGACCAAGCCTAGTAAATGTGCAGGGCCGATCTCGTGAAGGAGAAAAAGAAAGAAATAGAAAGAATGAAAGAAAGAGCCGACCGAGCAGGGTCAACCAAGCCCATTAATAAGCAGAACCGACTATGGGAGGGAGAAAAGAAAAGAAAGAAAGAAATAAAGAAAGTGTCGACCAAGCAGGGTCGACCGAGGACTTTGTCTGGACACTTCAAAATCCTTGGTCGCTTTAGTAAATGATGTCCCGACAAAGTCACAAAGACCTTGGAGCATTAAAGGAAACCTCACATGAAGCAGTGCAAGATCAAAATCAGACTTGCCAAATAACAAGTCAAGACATGAAATTACCAAAATGACCTTCAAAGGATAATTTTGTAATTTCCACAAAGGAAGTTGTGAATCTTGTGATAACTTCCCCCACTATAAGAAGTTATGATAACTTCGCCCACTACATGGGAAGTTAACGTAATGTCCCAAAGGAAGTTATGATAACTTCCATCCTTCTATAAATAGGGAAAGGGGGGAGAGATACAAAAAAAAAAGACGAAAAAGCTCTTTGCCAAATTGCTACACAAAAGAAGGGAATAGATCAGAGCAAGAGGATTACTCCTACACTTGACTACGACGTAGAAAAGTCAAGAGGAGGAACCCACTTAAACTCTAAGTCACGAGACTCGTGTTGCAAGACCTCGAAGCAAAGTAGCCACATCCTGGCCGACAAAAGCTATAAGCCCGGAAGAATCATGCACCTAGCTCTATGTCTTCAACATAAATGCTTCTACTCCAAGATCTTCAACAAGTCTTCGAGGAGATCGAGTATCAGAGGAACCACAACGTATGCCCCAACAATCACCTTATATCTAAACTCTTCTACTCCATTTGTCTCGAGCGACCCTTGTACTTTGTAATCTGTCGTAAGAAAGCCTGTAAGTTGAGAAGCAAATTTTGTAAGCTACACTGACATCTACCAGCTTCTCGCTCGATTATTCAAGTTAGTAAGATTCACATGTCTTCTGAGTCTAGGTACGTTCTATTGATAAATATAATGCTACTAATTATGTACATAATAATTATTGATCAGGTTTTATAACGTCTTTCCTTTTCTTCATGCTCTCTACCATGGTTTATTACCTAAAATTCACCATTTCATATCTCTTGCTTTATCTGACAGATCTGAAGTTGCCACTGACCTTATTTATTGTTTTTTTCAAAATAGGGAAATCAATCAGACAAGATTGGACTAGTGGATTGGTTCAACAACAATAATATGGACCAAGCGACAGGGAAAGTTATTGTAAGGCACCATTCGGGAATCTTTCTATTGTATGGAAGTAGTATATCATTATAATCATGTTCAATAATTACCAATTAACAGGTCAAGCCAACAAGGGCTGGATCAAGCATTGGTGTTACAGTTGCTCATGGTGTTGATGATTCTTTTGGAAAAGCCATTGACATTATTTCAGAGGTAGTTAACTTCTAAAGATGTGTTTGGCTGTTCAGCAAAATCATGATATATTGGGATTTGCATGTTTTTTCAATTAGAATTTATGATTTGGGTTTATGGACTTGTATTATAAATGCTCATTAAATTCCTGAAATCATTGAGTTAAAAGTTCCTGTTTTGATTGGAATTTCCCTTTTTCTTGATTTTCATTCTTACATTCACCCTGTTTTATTACCGCCAAGATCTTTCTAGCAACCTTTTCGAAAATTTTAAATTAAAGAAAAGAAAATGATGAGTTCAAGGTACTTAACATCGAAATACAACCCAACTGATGCATTTATTGTAAAGTATGAGGAAAACCTTCTGATTTAACATGAGTTTTTCCATTGGCCAATAGGGCATTGATGATAAAGTTCTCGTTGAGGTATTTCTAGAAGGAGGGAGAGAATTTACTGCTATTGTCATTGATGCTGGGGTTGATAATGATTGCCAGCCTATTGTTCTTCTCCCAACTGAGGTAACCTTTTATCATTTTGCTTGTTTTTGTTATATGGCAATAATGAAAGACGCTTCAGTCATTGATGCTGTTGAGCCTGTTGTTGGGGATGGTTTTTATGCTAGTTTTTAAGATAAGCATATTCTTCTTTGGACGATTTGTATACAGTTAGTATCCCCAATGGTTGTGATTTAATGGTTCACAGGTAGTCTAATCAATGCCAACAAGAGCTATTTGAAGTTGGCTCTTTACTATTATGTTCCTGTTCTTGCCTGTCATTGCTATATCATATGCTAGAGGAGCTTAAAACTTCCATGTTTCCTAGAACTTGCTCTGTTTTATACTTTTCATCGGATACTCAAGCCTCTCTCCTCTTTCTTATAAAAAAGTATATCGAATATGGAGAGAATCTCAATCCCCCTCACCTTCGGTCATCTCTCCGCTTACATTACAGCATCTCATTTGCTCTATTCTACATTTTCAAATTTTCTTGCTTAATTTCATGGCATTCCATGGATGTATACCCACCCCAGTGAAGCCCATTTAATTCTGGTGGAAGCATCCTCATCCATATCCACACTATTTTTATAGCATAGTTGATTTAATAGAAAAAGCCACATCCAGGTATCTCTTGACCTGTTGTGAGAAAGTACCTTTGAAGATAAAGGTATACAATTTCCTCTGACAAAAAAGTAAAAATAGAATTGCTTGGATTTCCTGAATTGATACAAAGTATATTGAAGCAGCTTATTTTGTGTCGGTGGGGATATGAAGTTACTTAGACTGATTCTAATACACTAAATCATTTGCAACTAACATACTAAGAGGATACACTCTTGAAAATTAGCATTCAATTCATCTTATTTCATCTTACTATGAGTAGAAAGATTAGTAAACTGATCATGTATTAGCTGATTTCGATTGGAAACTTTTTAAATGTCCATATTTAGCTCTTCGACTCAACATTGGCCTCTCTACTTCTGTTTTTTTGCTTTTAATATATATATTATGAACCCCTTCCTTTCTCTAAGATTGCCTACCTTCCCATGATCATTTTCTCCGTGCAAGTTGTAATTTTTCTTTAAAAAAATATTTTCTATCAATGCTATTTCCATGAGTTATAAATAAAGGACCATATTGTTTGCAATAAAATAAATTATATTTTGCATCCATAGGGGAACAGTCTCTTTGATGACTTCATTGTGTAATTTTTAGTCTAGTGCAACTATATGTGCTATTTCTACAACTTTATTTTTATTGACTTTAGGCATATGCACTACATGTGAACCGGAGTGGCCTTAGGTCTCAGACTTGGATACTTCCATGGGCTTGGCGTTTTTTGTGATAACTCTGGATACCGAGACAAACTCTTCTTTGCATACTACCAAAATATATTTCTTCCTTGGGTTTACTCCTCCAAAGAGAACTTAATCATTAAGTTAACACATATGGATGGCCTATATAGAAAGTTGTTTTGACTAAATAATCAATAATAATTCTTATTTATAAATGTTCCATGTATACGTTTATGTAACTTTTGTTCAACTCTTTGTAAAAAATGTTGTATACTACTGTGTTGAAGAGAGTGCCCATATCCCTATATGTATTTTGAAAATTCATGAGATTGAGTTCATGGTTTTAAACTTCGGTTTCATGTTTGGTTTATGTTCTGGCCAAAACAGAAATTTCGACTGAAATTTTGTCTGAAATTTCTACCGAAATGGTAGAAATTTTTGAAATGGTCCTAAAAAGAGTATTTTTCTTTTTTTAATTTTAAATTAAAGTTTTATAGTTGTGCTATATGCATATTTACTTGAATTGTTTGAATAAAGCACACACCAAAGCTTGAATTATTTATATAAATTTACATTGTTTACTTCACAAATAAACAAAATCACTCATCTTCGCTTGTCCAAGTCAACTCTTCATCGCTCGTCCAACTGAACTCATCATCATTAGCCCCTGATGCACCATCACTTTGTAACCTCTGGGTGACGAACCAGATCGACTATTGCTGGGTCCAAATTGCGCCGTCATCCAGTCTTGCTTAGTTCACTCCCACTGGATCCGTCTCGAATCTAAAACCTCCTGTCAATATTGAGCCCTCTCCTCGTCTGTCTCGATATCTGGAGGGTACTCGATATCATCATCTAGTTCTGAACGACCCCTGATGGATAAATTCTGGATCCGTCCCTTCCCTTCCTCTTTGGTGGCATAGGGGTCCGAATATCAACTCCTACGTATTCCCTGCTCTTTAATAAAGTGCGCATGCCTATTTTAACCCTAGTTAGAGCCTTCAAGCCCTCTACTACATCAGGGAGCAATCGACGGGGTGTTGCTTCATCCGTTTAACACCTCCACTTCCAATCCGTTTGTTATAGTATTTATACTGTGACTTTTGTTACTTTGCGTCCAAGGGGAACCCATGTTGCCAACCTACGTATTTTTTTTTTTATCCCGAATCCCTATGCAGGGGAGGCTGTGAGGCCATTTGTTAAATTTTTTTTAAAAACTAATACAAATTTTTAAAAAATTATAATTTGTAAATACATATTAATTTTCAAGTTTTTGTACCTGGCGACGAGATCCGACAAATTGGGCGGCGGGATCCGGCGAATTGTATGGTAAATCCGAGGAATCTGGTGAGATCAGACGAATTCGACAAGGTCTGACGGAGTCCGACGAGCTCCGACGACGAAATCCAAAATTTTTGGTGAAATCCGACGAGGCCAAGGTTCAAAATCTCTATTTCGGTGGAAATTTCGACCTTCTGGATATGGAAATATTTCGACAGTGTGGAAATATTACGATTTTGTAGAAATGGTGGAAATATTGATTTTTTGATGGAATTTTTTAGTGAACCTCCATATTGTCATAAACCAAGTATAGATATACACTTTGGAACACTCAAATAATATTTGTACCCTATCTAGGGGTGTAGAGCTTCACATAACATGTATTAAATGTATTTAGGCTGTGAGTCTTGTGCAATCTTATTTGGTTAGGTTTTGATATATTTTTCAAATGTTTTATAATCTTTTTTTTTGGATAAAAATATTTTTGAAATAAAGATTAGTTGATTGTTAAAATAATGTTTCAAACGATTTTGAAAGCGGACTTAAAACAAGAAAGTTATGCAAATTTGAAATTGTGCAAAAGTTATGCTGAAATTTGAAACACTGTTTTTTTACTAAGTCTGAAAAAAAGATTTTTTATATAGAAAAGGTTTTATACATTCAAAATTTCCTAAGACGGACCATGGTTTTCTAGATGCACTCGTACTTCTACATCTTGTGGAATTTTTTGAGCTAAAAAAGAGTTGATTTAATCACTTTTCTCAGCATGTAGATTCTATAAAAATTCATAAAAACTGTTTTCTCCTACTGAAACTGAAAGTTTACTTTTTGATTCCGTTGTTTTTTGATTTTTTTGATATTTTTATTGAAATCAAATGGGGGGTATTTATTTACATATAATAACATTAAAGTAAATGTTGTTTTACTTTAAGTTATTATATGTAAATAAGCTGCTAAGAACCAGGGCCCCCAGTTCCCTTTTATAACCAGTCAGTCACAGAATTTCGCATAAATTTTGCGAAATTTTTCGAAATTTTCGCGAAATTTCGACAAAATCTCGCGTTATTTCGTGGAGATAGAAATATTTCGTGGAAATATCGCGATATTTTGCGAAACCGCTCGATATTTTGACATTTCCCGTTCTGCTCGAGAGTGCAGGTCGTATTTCGTATCGGGTTTTCATTTGTTCGATATATTTCGTGATATTTCGTGAAATATATCGATTTTTTGTTCCTTGGACGAGGCGACGTCGAGTTCTGGTGAAATCTAGTGACTTCTCGAGGTCAATTCTCTATGGCTTTTCAGGGACAGATTTGCTATAGCTTTTCAGTGACAGATCTCCTGCCAGTGGAAGAGTTTGTTAGAGGACTCTGCTTCGACATTCAAGGTCAATTCTTTTCTAGATCTTGGAGGGACTTGGATGAAGCATAAGAGATTACTTGCGAGATCAAATCGGAGCTACAACAAATGACCTCGCATTCAGGGGTCGTTTGGTTGCTGTGCAAATGATGTGTGTACATCTGTTTGCACATGTGACATGTGAAATTAAAATTTCATGTGTTTAGGTGAAATTTTATTATCACAATTTTATGTGCAAAAGTTGTACAAATTAAGCAAGTGTGTATCTATTTACACACGTCACGCCCCATTAACCAAGCAATCCTAAACTGTCTGCACATGTGTTTTTAGAATCACAGGTTAAAAACACAAGAACCAAACAACCCCTCATGGCCTCCTCAGATGAGTCTCCACCTTCAGCACCTTCAGTGGAGCCTCCACCACCGACAAAGCTTCCTGTTGTTGTCCCTTTTGTGGATCTATCAGCTATAGCACCACTACCAGCAGACGAGTTCCCTCCTCTAGAGGATCTTTCGACGCCTGCCATGCTACCACCTATAATAGATTCTTTCGAGGTGGTTTCCCTAGCTGAGACTTAGCAGATCGACTTTCTTGGGCTAGACCGACTACTGGTGCCTACAATGTTCTTCCAATGCTGCCTTCTTTTAGGCGAGCCGATGTTCGAGCAACCACAGTGGTCTGATATTACTGTCCGACTCTCTTATCGACCCTAGCACCACTTTGACGTGTGATCCCCCATCGACGACAATGATACATTCTCGTGGGACTTCGGTGGTGACCTCGGTATAGTGTGACACCACTTATTGGGCCTCCACCATCAGCTCCTAACAACACGACGATATCACATCGGTGGAGATCTTGGTGCTGACTGCGCCTTACCTTATGAACTCGAGGGTGAGTTCGTCGCAGCGGAAGCGAATGATGTGATCCGACTTGGGATCAAGCTCACCAGGTCGAGCCCAAGCAAGTCCACCAGATTGAGCCCAAGCAATCCTAACAGGCCAACTTCAAATCCAGAGGCATGTGTAGAACGAATAAGGTAGTATCTGCCAAGATTTGATGTCTTTTAATTCATATTTTATTTGATTAGATTTGGGTCATATTCCAATTATGGTTAGTAACTTTTGAATTTATTTTGGTAGATTTGATTTGATTTTGTTTGAAGCCTATTTAAAGGCTCCCATTGAAACCATTAAGAGAGAGATTATTATGAATGAAATTTGATGGCGGATGCCTTCTTTGGCTCATGGATTTGAGTCGTGTACCTTTCTTCCTGATGGATTTTAGGTCCCTTTTCATCTAAGCTCCTAATCCCTTCTTCTCTGTCACTATTCTTACCTCTGCTACTTCCCTCTTGGTGATCTCGTATCACTAGTTATCATTTACAAAGAAAAATACAAAAAAAAAAAAATTTGCACTGTCTACAGCTCCCCTTCCATCAATCACCATTCGACGATGTGTGCACACATTACAGGGGGGTCTTGGAATGTACCAAGTAGATAGAAGAAAACAACAAGAACATGCTTTGATTTAGGAATGTTCTCAAGTACAAACCATAGTTGGATTTTATAGGCTTGTCAGGCTGCATAAAAGGACAATCGAAGTAAAAACATGTTTTGTTGATGATGAATCCAGGTTTTCTCAAAGCCTTGATTTGTGGCCATCGGATCTTAATCCTTGGTTATTGATTGGCTTGCAAGGATTGCCTCGAATTAGGAGTCCATAAAAGAAAAACAAAAGAATAAATACTTGAATCTTGATGGTGGCATTGTTTTATTGTCGGTTATCAGATTTTGATCCTTGGCTATTGATTGCCATAAATTAATATTCTATTTATAAAACATAAATATTTTTCCTTAAATATTTTCTCTTATTAAAATAAACTTCTCAACAAAGTTAACTTTTGATTAGATAAACATTGAATCACGGAGAGAAGTTCAAGAATGCCCATATGCTAGGCTTTCTTAGGCTATAAATTAAGATTCGGCTTCTATATTTATCATTATCTTATGGGAGTGCAACGAGAGCAATAAGATTGGTGTGGAAGGAAATTTGTGTTGGGTCCTTTATTTATTGCTAATCATGCTTTCATTCAATGGCAGGTGGACCTTCAATTTTCTGTCAATGATGTTGAAAAGGATACCATATTTAATTACCGGCGGAAGTATCTTCCAACACAGCAGGTATTTTTTAAATGCACACATTTATGTTTGCTTTTATATAATTAATATGGTCAATAGTGGACCTAAAAAAATGTTCTTCTCTTTTCATCTACTCAGTGGTAACTGTAACTTTGCATCCACATCGTTTTTTTTTTTTTTGAGAAATCCCTCTTAGTGAATGAGGGGGGGTTCGGCCTAGACCCCTACCAGTATATTAATATAAGCATCCACATCATCAAGCATATGTATTTACCTCGTTATCTGAACATCATAATTTTGCTATGTGGCCCGTTCATGCAAACCTATAATTCATTGTCTGAAACATGGTAATGGTGCTATGTGGCAACTTCATGCAAGGCGGCATGCCACCATCATCTCACATAAAGATTAACAGTATGGTGCGAGAGGATTTTACATAGGCTTAACAAAGAAATCAAAAACTGTTTACAAATGAATAAGTGAATAGCTATGCATCAAAAGTATGTCTATATTGTTTTGATCAAAGTAAAAAATATTAATTATTTGAAGAATTTGTAATGCCTCAATAGTAACTAGGATTAGATTCTCTCCATGCAAAACAAGAATGTTGCTTAGCAAAGCCTGGTGTGGGTCACTCTCTGACGTAATTTTCAGAAATTCATACTCATCATTTCACTTAATTCTGCATATTGTTCCAAAATATGAAATCTGATTTATCCAATCTCAGAAATTTATGTGTATTCTTGGTAATCTATTCCAGATCTTCCATAAACAGTTGGAGAAAGCTCCATAATTTATGTAATATGACAACACAACATTAACTTTGCTTCAAATGTTAAGTGCAAAAAAATTTATGTGAATTGTGGGTTGTGCATATAATGTCCCATCAAGACTTTTCAGTAGCTCTTCATGTATAAGAGGCCTGGATAAGAAGCCTGATGTAAAAGGTACTAGGCTGGAAGATGAATGCTTCAGTGTAGATCGTCGTATTGATGCGATGTTGTAACTTGCCATGTTGGTGAATAATAAAGTGAAGGGTTGAAGCAAAATTTTGAAGTGTATTGTTTTGTAGATTTCCCTTGATTTGGCAGAATCATTTTATGACGAAACCATCACTTCAGGGTAACAATGCTATGAGACGATCATCATCATCCAACTATCCAAGCCATATCACGTCTATATGGGGTGAACTATAGGGAAGATTTAGGGAGACATGCCTTGTTGGTTGCACAGTTAAACTCATGCAACCAAAGAAACCACCCTCCAAGAAACCTCTATATTCGGAAAGAACTATGTGAAACGAGTAGAAGGTAATATTTGATATAGAGTATTGCATTCATCTTTATGGCACATATTTGACCTATTGATATTATTTATTATTTAATAGTTTAAAATTGATATCAGTAAATATTTAGTAAGTACACATCTTAATTCTATTACGGAATTAACATATGCAAGGGAGCATACCAATGAACCACCAGCCAATCATCCAGAGAGACAACATATTAAAATATATAAGTATTTCAAAATCCTAGCTACACCCATGGAACCTAGTCCAATGTAACCTTCCATTATCCGAAAAAGGAGATTACAAAATCCTTGCCTTTAGATCATATTAAAAGATGACATAGTGAAAGCTATTCGAGAGGTAAATACATCTTCCAAAGAGACAATCTTTGAAAGATCATCAAGAGACAAGATCTTGGAATACTAGCAAGAGACAAAATCCAACCATAGAGATCGAAGGCTTTTTGTCTTCGGTTCATCACCTATTGCCAATATAGTTATCTACCATGATAGTGCTCTGTTCTTGACACCCTTGTGCCCATCGCTCCGAATCCACCACTCGTTGATGGCACTTAGTACTTGCGTCGTTGGTGCCTCCCTTTCCTATTGCTGACAAAATTCCTGCATTGTTGGTGCCATAGAGAGGATGAATTGTACTTTACTCGAGCAAGCACGTTGCATGCTCTTTGAGGCAGGCTTGGGTAAAGAGTTTTGGGCAAAGGCCTTGAACACGGCATGCTATCTAGTGAACAGGTCACCAGCTACTGCGATTGCTTTGAAGACTTCGAAGAAGGTTTGGTTAGGGTCGTCAGGTAAATCGGCATATTACTCGATCTTGTGAGTGTTTGGATGTCTGGCTTACTATCACGTCAAATATAACAAGTTGGATCCGCGTGCGAAGAAGGGCATATTCTTGGGGTATGCTTTCGGAGTTAAGAGGTACAGAGTTTGGTGTCCAGAATCGCATAGTTTCATTACAAGCAGAGATATGACTTTCGATGAGACGCTGCTACAAACTTCTAGCAGAACGAGGTTAGAAATCGATCTTGAGGGTGAAGATCATGGTGATTAGTTGCAGGTGGAGCTACAGGCTCCTATGGCTTCTACAAAGGTAGAGCAGACTTCTTCGATAAAGGTGACTACTCCAAAGGAGAAAGCAGTCCCTTGCGACCGGCTAGGCAGAGTGGATTACCAGGGCTCTGGTCAGATATAAGTATGAGAAGTTAGTTGCCTATGCAATGACTCTTGTTGATGGTAATGAGCCGACCACTTTTAGAGAAACAGTCCAGGATAAAAATTGCCTTGAGTAAGGTATTGCCATGAGTGAAGAGATTGAGTCTATTCACAAGAATCAAACATGGAAGCTTGCTGTGAGACCCAGATGGCAGAAAGTGATAGGCTTCAAGTGGGTTTATAAGAAAAAAGAGGAGACTCTAGGCGGTATTCGGTACAAGGCGCGACTGGTATCTATATGCTACTTACAGAAGGATAGTGTCTACTACAACAAGGTATTTTCACCTGTGGTGAAGCACACCTTTATCCGTATTTTGTAGGCCATGATAGCACTGTTCGATCTCGAGCTAGAGCAGCTCGATGTGAAGACAACTTTCTTACATGATAAGTTGGAGGAGCTAATCTACATGCTACAACCTGAGGGGTTCATGATGTAAGGGAAAGAAGATCATGTGTGCCGATTAAGGAAGTTCTTGTACGACCTCAAGCATCTTACTGAGACAGTGGTACAAGAGATTCAACATGTTCATGGGCGATCATGGGTACGTCAGAAGCGAGTATTATCACTGCGTCTACTTTAGGAAGCTTCATGACGGTTCTATGATGTTTCTTGTTTTATATGTGGAGGATATACTTATTGCTGCCAAGAGTGTGTCAGATATCGATGTCCTAAAATCTTAGTTGAGTGATGATTTTGAGATGAAGGATTTGGGCGGTACTAAGAAAGTTCTTGGAATGGAGATTCATAGAGATCGAAAGCGTGGTATAGTTTGTTTGACACAGAGGAGCTATTTTCATAAGGTGGTTTCTCGTTATGGGATAGGTGAAGTTAAGCTAGTTAGCATCCCCCTTACTGCACACTTTCGACTATCGGTGAGATAGTCTCCTAGCATCGAGGACGAGCATGTTTACATGGTTCGTGTGCCGTATGCAAGCACAGTTGGCGGTTTGATGGACGCCATGGTATGTACTTGTCCAGATATCGCACAGTTGGCGGTTTGATGGACGCCATGGTTTGTGGTCAGTTGTTATATGACCGACCCGGAGAAGGAGCATTGGCAGCCGGCAGGTCTTAAAGTCGATATTGCGGTACCTTCAGGGTACGTTGGAATTAGGGTTACTCTTTCAGCGGGATGACGAGTCAGTTAGAGATACAGTGGGATATGTTGATGCAGATTTTGCTGGTGAGCTGGATGGGCATAGGTCTATGATAGGTTATTTGTATGAACTGGTAGATGGTTCGGTGAGTTGGAATCCTATAGGATACGGTTGCACTGTTGGTGACAGAAGCAGAATACATGGCTATTACGAAAGGCGCTAAGGAGACAATTTAGCTCCAAGGTATTGTGGCGAGTTTGGTCTTTTGCAGTCATGCATGATGATGTTTTTGGATAGCCAGAGCACTATTTACTTGGCGAATGACAATCAGATCCATTACTCACGAACGAAGCATATTGATATCCGTTATCATTTTGTTTGGCAACATATCAAGAAGGAGGTGGTTTCTTTGAAGAAGATTCCCACGCAACATAATCCTGCCAACATACTGACAAAGCCGGTTCCATTGACTAAGTTCAATAATTGCCTGAGCTTGGTCAAGATGTTTAAAGGAGTTTTGCACCTTCAAGATGCTAACACCGTTAGGGTGCTTTGGCACATCTTTGGGATGCGCTTTGGGACGCCGAAGAGGCGTCATTGGGCACCATTAGGGTGCAGGTGGAGACGACGATTGGATTTTGGTTTGATATATCTTGCCAAGGTTGAGATTCTTGACGATGACTCGATTCGCACCTTCCTCCCAGCATCAGGTCGTGCACACGATTTGTCCAGGTCATGGCATCATGCACACGACATGTCTAGGTGTCGTGCACACGACCTGGACAGATCGTGTGCACGACATTCCTGAGTTTCCAGGAAAAACTGCCGTATCTTTTCTCGCTCAAGCGAGAACTCTGTTCACTTGAGCGAAGCAAAGTCGTGGATTGCAAGTCCCTCTTTACAAGTATAAAATAGACACTAAGTTGTAATTTCCAAAATAAATTTTCACTTTTTCTTTTGAGATAGGGAATAGTCCATGCATAATCCAAGCAAATTTGTGTACCTTTCCCAACAATCTTTTTTTAAGCAAGTGTCAAGAGTTTTGACAATAGAAGATAAATGTTGATTATCAGCATAATGGAAAAAGATTATCGATGAAGATTTCTAGGTATGCCCATTTGCCAAACAATATACAGTATGAGTAGAAGTTTGATTGTGACACGTCAAGAGATTTCTTAAACAACTACAATATTGTCCTAGAATGTGCATGGCACAAGAGTTATAATAGCTCTTCTTTAATGTTCAATATACCATGCATCTGTATTTTATTCTTGTCTGATTTAATCCAATCCTGAGAACAAGAAACAACTGAGGAAAGCAAAGAAAGGAAGAATGTAACTTTAATGATGTCTAAATGCATTAAAGAATGTTCAGTTGAAACCTGGATTGGACTTTTATTAATATATTTATAGAAATGCAAGAAATGACTATTGTAACTTTAATGGGCAAGGGTATTTCATCCTTTGTTTTTATGTGCAACCTATCTCCATAGTTGATTGACTGTCTGTTTTTTCGTTCTATTATGCTTAGAGATTCTTGACCAAGTCTACTTCAAAATTCCTATGCTTTGATTAGGTTGGATTTATGTGTTTCTAATCTTTGATTAATTTATAATTAATTTTCTCCTCAGGTTGCATACCACACCCCTCCACGTTTTTCAACTGATGTCATCGAATGTATACGGCAAGGAGCATCATTATTATTTCGGCGTTTTCAACTGCGTGACTTTGCTAGGATTGATGGTTGGTTTTTACCTTCTGGTAGTATGTTGTCATCTGCAGAAAATGATAGTAAGTTTGGAAATACCAAATCGGGTACTATCATTTTTACTGACATCAACTTGGTATGATACAATTATCTTAAATACTTATAAATTTTGTTCATTGTTTAGTGTTCGTATTTTTACCCCGAGTATATATCGTGATTTTAATTTTTCATGGTATGATTGTTTCCATTTACTGGAGCTAGATAAGTGGGATGGAGCAAACCAGCTTTTTATTTCAACAAGCCTCGAAGGTACCGGTCTACTACTGATACTATAAAGATTCACCATAGGTTCAATTCTTGATATTGTGGTTCTCATTTGATGTAAATGACTTTCAACTGTGGATCCTCTTTCATTTGTACAAATGTAAGTCTTATTCTCTATTTACTGTAGTGTATCTTTACTTTTGGGGAATAAAAGCACGACCACTTGCAAAAGTACTTTTTTTTTCTCTTTTTTCTGAGTAAAGTTGGTCTTGATTTGTGTATGGTGGAGTAGCACAAAAGGTAATTTAATGCATACATGTGAAGGATGTCATATAAAATAGTTATGTTGAGAACCTTAAGGATTGCATGAGGGAGCAGCTGAGCAGTGGCAGGTATGAGAAAATATTGCTGTTAGATCCATAAGTTCTGGGCTAATATCTAGGTTTGGCACTAACCCTTAAAATTTTTTTGCTGGTCATATATTAGCAGACCACTAATTTATAGAAGGCCCCTTTGTGTGGAATGCTATTTATTGATGACGTAATCATAATTGATGAGATGAAAGTAAGGGTGAATGGTACATTTCAAAATGGTTTAATACTAGTCAAGAGTGTACAGAATACATATATAATCAGTAATTACTTAGAGTGATAAATGATAATCAATCTGGAGAAGCGGCTCACTGATGGCCATGCCATTCCTTGAAGTTTTCTTTTGGGGTATTGTGGAGAGAGGTATGAAGATCCTTCCTATAAGAGTTACAAATGTAGTTCCGGACTTCCAGGGTATATGTGATCTTTGAAAACTATAATGATTTTGCGATTTTTTTTAATAAATCAATTAAAAATGGCATTGTTGGACAGATGCTTTACAAAGAAAATAAATTTAAGAAAAATGCTAGATGTATTAGTATTGGACAATGAATGCGGTTCAAGCACACAAGATAAGCATAACAAACTTAACAAAGTTAATGACATTGAGGTATTGTAATCCAGATATTCAGTGATTTATTACAAGAGTGAGAGTTAAATGTATCGTAAAATTATCGGATGCTAACTCTGATGGCATAACCATTTGTATTAAAACCAATATGACCAATGATGCAAAGATCTTAGGTTTGTGGATAAAAACTGGAATAAAAGGAGGCGGTGACCCAAAAAACTCCTGAACTTTGTTTTAGGGAAGCGTTTGAGTCAATTCATGTCCATGGAGTATATAGTAGGACAAGTGACAATTCAAAAACATGCCCCTTGTTTTTGAGCACCCTAAACCTGTCCCAATATGGTCGGATCGGGTAACCTGGTCAACTTTGTTAATTCGCACCCTTAGAGGGGACATTTAACGATGATAGTGGAGTCATCGACAAAGTGGGGATTGATAATAAGAATGCCTCCTCTACAAGCTATTTTTCCTAGAAAATGGAAGTCTTGTGTGGAAAGTATAGGCATTATGTTGAAACATTCAACGGCGGTCACAAAGAGGGATGGGGATAATGGATCTCCTTGCCTAATGCCTCTCAAGATTTGCATCATGATTAGTTTTCTTATCCAAATAGGTAATCAATAGTTTCATTAATTGAAAATGACTAATATTACAAAATGCAAATATCATTATTGAAAAAATAGCTATATAACTTGTAGTAAATTCTATCAATAGATTTACCCAAATTTCATCTGTTGTAGACATATTATGAATGCTTTCCATTCAAAGTTCCTTTTTGTTCTGATTACCAGAATTTTGAAGTATTTGCAGGACATACATTAGTTTGAATTGAATTTTTAGTCATGCCCTTTGCTGTTTCATAGAAGACGTCCTTATTGGAGAAACTCTCTCTCTCTCTCTCTCTGTGTGTGTGTGTGTGTGTGTGTGTGTGTGTGTGTGTGTGTGTAATTGTGTCTAAAATTGTTATTTTAATTTGTGCCATTCAGTAATGGATGGAAGATCAATATTCAGAGTTAAAAAAAAAACTTTAGGCCGTCATATGTAATCATCTTATGTAATTCACACACATAATATATTAACATATTGTAATACTACCATCATGTCCTACTTTCTTAAAGTTCAAAACGTAAGATGAGGTCTTATAACAATTTAATAATACATGAACTCTTGAAAAAATATCATTTCTTTAATAGTTTTGTGTATAAAAAATGTAGAATTATAAATGCTAACCCCACAACATCGATTATACAATATATTTTTATCATTGTCACTTGTTATTGGCCATGCCTCTCAATTCTTTAGGTTTTATTATAGTTGGCTATGAATTCACTTTCCTCATTTGGATTACTTATAAATGAATCCTTGATTGTAGCAGTTGTTTATCTTAGTGTAATGTGTTTTGCTTTTTTTTTTGTTTGCAAGATGATTAAATGTTTTCTCCATATTGTAAGCCCATATATTCCATATTCTATGTTTTACTTTTGGACAATTTTAACTTGTTTTCTAGAATACGAATGCAATTTATGAAAGACACATTAATATCTTTTGTCATCTTTATTCCAGTATTGTTTTCATTTAAACTTTTCTTTGTATACAGGTTGGATTTTCTCATACAAACATCCTTCGTACAATTATCCATCGTGCTTGCTTGCGGTTTCCTTCTCTAATACCATGCAATAATGCATGGCATTCATTCTCTCGAAGATTGAAGTCTGCACATGCGAAACCCATTCCGAAGAGTGGGGTTGCTCAAAAGGTTTTTGTTGTCTTTGGAGGTGAAACTTCAGAGCGTCAAGTATCTCTCATGAGCGGAACAAATGTCTGGCTTAATTTGCAATCTTTTGGTGATGTAAACCCCCAAAACTTAATTCATATTTATAATTAATGTCTGTTTTTTCATGTTTGGTTTTGTTCTTTGAAGTTTATAAATTAACATGTGTGCAACTGACGTATTTTTCAGTTGTGTATAAACATTAATTTTCAATGTTTCTTCACATAATGCTATGATCTAGATAGCTCTTTTGAGCTAGGGTTTATGTTCTGTGTATTACTCCATTATATAGTGTGTTCAAAGTCTTGAATGTTTGTGTATGTTGATCCATTTTTTGCATTTATGATTAAGGGTTCTATTACTAGATAATTGCCACTCACATTGATCTCTTGGAGATAATTGTCAGGTATCCTCTATTACTATGGTAGAGAAACATTGGATATTAAAATTTAAAAGATTAAGGGGCTTCTTTTATCCCCAAGGTAATAAGAAAACAAAAACAAAAGAGAAAAGATGAGAAATGGTTCTTTTTATTTATAACCCTTCAACAAATTGACAATAGTAAAACCACGCCCAAATCAGAAAGAAGATTACGAAGCCATATTATCCCTATAGCAGTTTTAGACATTGCATTATACTCAGTCTTAGTGCTCGAGAGAGAAACAATTGGATGCTTCTTTCTCTTCTAGGAAATCAGAGTCACCTAGAAAAACACAGATGCCTATGGTAGATCGTCGATCCATAGGATCACCAGCCCAATCGATATCACCATATGCTCGAAGCTCCATAGTAGACGAGGAAGAAAATAGCGGTGAACGAGTAATAGTCCCACGAAGGTAGCGAATGATACGTAAAACAACCGCAAAGTGAACAGAGCGAGGTGCACTAATAAACTGGCGCACAACACGAACGACATGTTCTATATCTAGTCTAGAGATGGTCAAGTTGACTAGACCACCAACAAGTTGTCTATACCACGTAGGATCAGAAAGAGGTTCACCATCAGATAGATGGAGCTTCAAATTAAGCTCCATAGGAATATCAACAGTGCGAGTATCAGTCAAACATTCAGAATTGATTAGGTCAGAGGTGAACTTCTGCTGAGAAATCAAATAGCCTCGGGAAGTTGACGCAACCTTCAAACCCAAAAAGTATCGGAGAGAGCCAAGATCCTTCTTCTCAAACTGTTGTTGTAGATGCTGCTTCAAATGATGAATCGAGGAAGTGTCGTCACTAGTGATAATCATATCGTCAGGTGAACAGTCACTCCTTGAGACGAGTGATGGGCAAACTGGGCATAATCATTCATGGTAGCTTTCAGTAAAGCCGATCTCAAGAATTGCTCGTTGAAAACGCTCAAACCAAGACATGGGAGCTTGTTTGAGCCCATGGATTGCCCGGTGTTGACGACAGACGGTACCAAGAGCGTGAATATATCAAGGAGGTAGTTGCATGTGAACATCCTCAACCAAATCATCATTGAGGAACACATTCTTCACATTCATTTGTAAGAGGGTCCAACGACAAATAACAACAACAAGAATCAAAACTTTGACAAAAGACATCTTTGCTCTCATAGTCAACGCCATACTCCTGTGTAAATCCGGGAGCAACAAGTCGAGTCTTGTGGCACTTAATTGAGCCATCAAACTAAGTCTTCATCATGTAAAATCCAGCTACAGTTAATTGGATCCTTTCTCGGAGGAAGGGGAAGGATATTCTAGGTGTGCATCTTTTGCAGAGCCTAAAGTTTATCTGCCATAGTTTTCTGCCACTCGGGATCTGACTTCTGAGCAGCCTCTCGATAAGGCCGGATCTCATGATAAGATTGAATGATCGAAAGAAAACACTAAAACTCGTAAGAGTAGCTATGAGTAGCAAGCCAACCATAACAGTTAGGAGCATGACAATTCATACGCTCAAGAAAGCAACGGGAAGCAGGCGCAAGATTCCCAGACAGGTCATCGGAAGGAGGAGGGGATGCATCACTAGGCTAAGCTAAATTAGGAGCATTACTAGCAAAACTCTTACAAGAACTAGGCGACTCAAGAGACGGAGACGTAGACATATGCTGTGAAGGATACAATGAAATTCTGGAGTCAGAGGACTCAAAGTGTGTCTCCGGAACACTAGAAGAAGGAAAGCGGATGGGGAAGTGATCTGTCACAACAGTTGATGTGATGCGTATGCTTGAAATAATCCAAGTGCAGAATTTAGACAATAAAAATCAGATTTCAGCATATATAAACAAATTTCAGCATATATAAACAAATTTCAGCAATGCTTAGAATCACGATTCAACATTCAGTCATTACCAATCAGATTTAATTCAAAGAAACAATAAAATTGACCAGATGAGACTTAATTTCAGATTAATATAACTGAATTCCAGCAATGAAACAATAACAATCTCTAACAAATAAGGCCAATGGCTCAATAACCAACAAAAGATCTAACGATAAACCTAATGGATGAGATTCTCGGGAATACAAAATATTAGGAGTCCTAAGATGAAATCAGCAATAAGGCCGGTTGCTGGAAAGAAAATATCACATGAAAAGATCAGAGGATAATCCAAACCATGCGTTGGTCAATGCCGGCGGCTTTCCGAGGCTCCGTTGTTGCAGATGAATGGCGCGGAAGGGGAGGCGTGGTCCAGAAGACGGGGTGAAGAAGCCGAGACGAGGGATCTTTGAAGACGAAGAAACTCCACGTCGATCTTCCGTGAAGCCGTAGACGAAGTGCGAGGCGACGGGATAGAAGCTTGCGGAAGGAAGAATAGACTAGAAGCAAAGAGGATTTCGTCGGAAGGAATACACCGAGCAAGCGATCCACTTCTCCGTTGTTAGGGTTTCAATTCAATTCATCTCCCTTTTCTCAATTAGGGTTTTAGGCTTTATAGGGGATGAGACACAAAACACAAAAGGAAAGGAAAGAAGAGAGAGAGGCCGGTCGGGTAGAGAGAGAGAGAGAGACGCGCGGGTGAGAGAGGGGGCGCGGGGCATGTTCGCGGGAGAGAGAGAGAGAGGGCCGGTCGGGTGGGAGGATGGGCTAGGGTTTTGGGTTTTTGGTTTCCCTTGAAATCTCATCCATTGAGATTTAATCTCACTTAAGATCCTACGGCTAAGACTCTAACATAGAAACGAGTCAGTTCGGCATCTGTGGCTCGAACCGGATGCGAACATGGCTCGCACCTACCCAAACCAGAAATAAAAACAGAAATAACTAAAGATCCGTTGGTCGGATCAAAATAAGGTAAAAACCAAAGTTGTAGAGCTTCAATTGAGCTTTCCACTAATGCAGACGGATCGACGATCGGCTTCCTGGATCTCCGGCGCGGATGAAAATACACCATCAGCTGTAGCAAATCTGCACGTAGTAGGCTCGTCTGCATCAACAGTCAAAGAAGGTGACATGCCTAGAAATCCGTAGCCAACAAACAGAGGGATTATAGCAACGATATCATTTGTGCTAAGAGCTTACCTAAGGAAAACATATTGAGATGACTAAGGAGACAACTTGGTATGTTCGATTGAGGGAAAAACGATGTAGCATGTGCAGCTAAATATGCAAAAATGACCGTAAGTTGGTGTGGCAGAGTAAAGACACTCATATGGCATGACTGCTCCCAAAACTGATAACGGTGTATGGTTAATCAATAGTAGAGATGTGGACAACTTCAGCCCAAAACTAACGAGGGACCAAAGCCAAAAGAAGCAGTGCACGAGTATTCTCAAGTAAGTGACGATGCTTCCTTTCAGTGACACTATTCTGAGCAATTGTGTATGGACACGACTGCTGAGGAAGGGTCCCATAAGAAAGCAGAATGTCACGAAACTAAGGAAAGAGATACTCACAGGCACCATTCGAACAAAAAACCTTGGTGGGACAGTGAAACCGTGTGTGAACTATGGCAGCAAACTCACGGTATAGACAACTAGTGTTTTAAGTATCGTTATCACTATCGATATCGCCAAGTTGCCCGGGGGAAGAATTGGGGATATATCGCTATTTATTGCCAAATATCGCTAAAAAATAGGAAAAAGAGAATAAAGAGGACAAAATGAAGATTTTTTTGGAGGATTTTTCTATATATCCCTGTATAGATACACCTAATAACATACAAAAAACAATCATTACTCTAAGGAACACTCAATTTAGGCTCTATAGATGAGTATGTGAATTGTTACTTTCTGTGAACTGTTCGAAACTTTGTAACAGTCTGTGAATTAAACAATCACAATAGGATTACACACATTAGGAAGTATGATAAAACATATCAAAACCCATATGGTTCACAATACATAAAACCATGTCACAAATTCATAACGCATAAAGCATAAAACATAATAAACATAGCACATCTTATAGACTGACAGTACATGACAGCACAATACTCTATAAATTATTTAAGCAAAAAAAATTTAAATTTGGATAGCAAGTAGATTGTATGTGTTGTATTAACATGCTAAAGTTTTATTAGGGTTCATTGGGTTTAAATAGATGAAACCCATGAAAACCCATGAATCCCACTTAGTTTCATGATAATCATGATGAATCACATCAAACTTGATGCGATTCCTGTTTATCATCTATTCTTCACAAAGATCTACTTAAGAAATTAGAAAAAAAGATTTGAAACCATACCTCAACTTAGAAGCTTGGAAGAAATCCCAAATCCGTGAATAGAGGCTTCAAATCCACTAAGAACAATAAATGGAGGGTTTAAATTTGGTTTAGAAACCTAAATCAAACAATAAAAAGGGATGAAATGGGAAAAAAGGGGGCACAGGTCTCTCCGGGTCTATAATGGCGATAACAGGGTGACATCGGGCGGCATATTCCCTTTTGTTGGGAATCCTATAACAATTTATCGCCGAACTTGGTGTATATTGCGATATATCGGTGATATTTCGACTTTTTCCCCAAAACAGGGGAATTTAGTTTGTTTTGATGTCAGAGCCTGGTGATATAGCAATATCACTGATATTTTAAACCATGCAGACAACAAGCATCTGAGCGATGACGCATACGAGAGACCCAAGTGTAACGTGAGACTGTGAGTAATTGTTAATATAACACACATAGTCGGAAAAACCTCCAATCAAGGATAATGGGGCAAAACCCCAGATGTCAGAATGTATCAAGTCAAAAGGAGCTAAAGTTTTAGATTCACTAGATGCAAGAGGAAAAGTCCAGTGCTTTGCCAGCCTACAACTCGTACAAAGGGACAAAGGAGCAAATGATTGTTTACCCAAAACACCTTATTTAAACATAGCTTAAAGACGAGATGAAGACACATGATATAACCAAATGATGCCGTAAATCAAATGAAGACAAAACTGCGGTATGGCTAACAAAAACTACCGAGGACAAAGAAACTGGAACATGGAACTGCTCCAACTGATAAAGCCCTCTAACTCTACTCCCGATCTCATTATTCTAGCCTGTCCAAGGATCCTGCACGCAACAAGAGGAAGCAACAAATTAGACCGTGAAGCTAGAAAGAGTACGTTGCCTAGCAAAAACTAAGTTCATAGATAACTTTGGAACTAAAAGAACCCCATAAAGAGTCAACCGACTATTAGAAACCCACACTATGAGACCGGTAGAGGAGAACCGTCGACAGTGCGGATGTGTAAAGTAGTAATGTGAGTGCGAGTAGCTATGACCTGTGGACACGTACACAAGTGACACGGACAAGGGAGTCGGGCACGGCAAATTCATAAAATATAGATACAGGGAAACGTGGGTATATATATAGAATAGTGATACATTACGGTTGCTTATTGTGCACCTTAAAGTGCGGCCATCCCCCTAGGGTATTATTTTTTTTAATTTTTTTTTGAGGTTGATCACCTCCCCTTTAATAGCACACACAAAAAATTTCAGCTCATTCTAAGACCTATGAGTCTATCAAATGTACTCGACTTTTATTGGTAGCTCTACCGTCAATTTGATGAGCACATTTGATAGACCTATAGGTCTTATAATGAACTGAAATTTTTTGTGTGTGCTATCAAAGGGGAGGTGATCAATCTCTAAAAAAAATTAAAAAAAAAAACCTAAGGGAGTGCCACACGTTAAGTCTCAAGTTTAGCGGTCGCGCTGTATCACTACCCCTAAGGGAGTTTGATCATCTTTAAAAGATGACTTAAATTCATGTTTTATTCTTTTTGTACTTGAATTACAAAAAATCTTACCCTATATAAGCAAGCCCTCCATCCCTTTAAGATGATTATATTTTGAAGAGTAAAATTTTCTTTACTTATTTTTTTGCTTAAATATTTTATTCGAGACATCATTTTTTGTTACTTCCTCTTTTTTCTTGATTTTTTTAATCAATTATTGATTTTCGTGATTTGAATACCTCAAATCATTTGCCATCAAGTTTTGCTCTCAAATCAAGTTTTCCTCACGTTCTATTGAGTCATAAGAGGATAATGGCGGTGTGATTGATGTCGATGGTTAACACCGCGTCTCATTATTGAGTCAGTCCAGTGGAGATGGGAACACTGAGAAGGTGGAGGAACTCACACGTTAGGTACAAAACTTGCACGACATAATCGACGCGTGGGAGCACGAGATGGAGAGTTTGATGGCAACCGGTTTAATACTATGATTCCACTAGAAGTAGAATCCAAAGACGGAGTTGAAGAATAGGATGCACAATCCTATTCATGTACCTGAACAACCTAAACAAAGTGGATTCATGGAATAATTCAAGCTTTGGAATCCAGACGAGGAAATAGTGCAATGTTTCAGTGCATGGTTACTCTTCGATCAATCTAGTTACAAGAGATGAATGCTTGTTCTCGATCACTAGAATACGACTATGGACCCTTTGGCAACAAACCTCCATCTAAAAGCCAGATAAACTGCAAGCAATGTAAGTATCTCCCTTTTAGCTTCATCTTGATAAATGATACTTTTCATATTTTCATTAGTGGCATCTGCGCAAAGTAGTTGTCAATGCATGTATCACAATCAAGATATCAGGTGCAAACAACATGGAGCTCCAACATGTCGATCTTTTCCTTAATGGCACAAAGGGTAGAAGAGAAGGAAAGGAACAAACATAGGAGAGAAGGGCATGAATTTGGGACTTAGAAAATACTAGGGAGGCTTCGATGGCCCCCTCTCTCTCTCTCTCTAGGACTAGGATGCTGACCCTTTCTACTTGAAGCCAACTATCAGTTCCTATTTTTTAGGATAGTGGGCACCAACCATCTTAGCTATCCATATGGGATGATTTCAAGCCACCCCATGCTGGGCCTTGAGGTCCGTAATTGTGGCCCATGAGGGATCTTTCATCGTGCATGGAACTGACCACCGCAAGACCTTGGAAGCCATGGACCAAGTGAAATAAGATCCATGCCTTGGAAACTTTCATTGTAGTCCATCTCATGGCCTTGGCCTTTCTCATAAGTCCATTATTTCTCTTCCAAATGATTCTGTTGGATCCAATAGCTTCCTGGTCCAACCGAAACTTGTGCTTAACGAACCGGAACATAGTGCATAGCCACTACCTGCAAGTAGTTCATAATTACAATTAAATAAGAAATCTGATTACTCTAAGACTTTTACTTTATCCAAGGACTCTCGTAAGAGGAAGGGATTCTAATATAAGTAGGGACCATGATCCATTAGGGAATCATTTCATAACAACAAATCCTAAGTCACTAAAGAATCCTGTTTTGAGTAGGTATCCAAGACTAGTTAGCAAAACATCTAGGTATCCTTATTGAACTAGGAATCCTACTTGGTTAAGGAGTCATAATGTGATGTAGGTTGCACGATAGTTATCTTCCTTATGCTTATTATTTTTGTTTTAGCTCGTCATATTTGTAATAAGCTCTCTGACATTTGTCTCCAAGCATGGATCGGATGGCCGAATTTTTAGTTATGGACATTTATTTGTTGGGTTACGTATCGTGTGAGGGATGTACGCACCCGACTTAGTGAAGCGGTTAAACCGACATAACTTTGCACCATGTATTTTAATCATGCATCCAAGGCATGGCATAGAGGTAAACAAGATCCATTGGATGTTTCCAATCGAACAAGGGAGTCTAAGGGCTAAAAGGGGCGCTCCAATAAAATAGCCACCGCCTCCCTTTCATGTCGAAACTCATCCCGTAGTTGGGGTCTCGTTTTCCACACTCCACCCACCGAGATGACCTCATCCGGCAAAGAACCAGTGGTGATGGATTTATTGTCCGAAGCACAACATTTTGGGTTGTGATCGATTCAATCGGTATCCATCTTCTCTCTTATTATATTCTCTTCCGCATAGCCATATACTCTTTGCTTCGCATGTAGACCGGATCAATCATTACTCGTCATTACTTGTCAGATCTTGGCTCTTTGAATCCCTCTGTTGGTGGAAATCATCTAATAGATCTTGTTAATATCATCGGATGTATGCTTTTCGAATTTTTATTAATAAATTTCTGTTTTGGCATAAAGAAATTCTGTCATTGAATTTTTTTTCTTAATTGAAAGTAGGGCATGCCTACTTGTCAACATCTAATATGGTGTACATACTTTTTTCGTCTATGGACCTCTTTTACTTGATGTTTTTTTTCCTTCTACTTTATCTTTTTATCTTTAACTATTGCGTCATGTCTTTCCTACCTTTTGACTTTGATTGCTGCTAATTGATTATTTGTTTCTATTAATATTTTTATCTCAAGTTTTATGCATATTTGGCTTGTGAGTTTTGCGGCGTTTGCCACTTTCATGAAAATTTATTCTTTTTTAGCTTCTTTGATAACTGATCTTGTCTTTGTATGTGGAATTTTGGTTGTCTCAGCTTGATGTAGTGCCCTGTTTGCTTGCTCCCACAAATGGATATTCATCTATCCAACATCATGATGCTGATCATCATACCAATCCACGAATAGTTTGGTCTTTACCGTAAGTGTGTTTCATATCGATATTTATCTACCCTTCTATTAATCTATACATGGCTATCCTAAGATATTAGTGATATATTTGCCAAATCCAAATCTGAACTGCTCCTATTTATGTTAAACCGTAGGATAATTGGGTAGTTCTTGAGGTTAGTCGTAATTGTGATATATTCTATCTTTCTCACCATTTCTAAACCTGTTATTGTGAACGTCTCTTGTTATTCCTTGTGCGATCAAAGAGATAAAAGCCTGTAATGCTAGAGATTGAACATGAAATCTTCTTGATGATACTAGCAAGGTTATCAAGGCAGCTCGACTGTCCCCACTCCGTGTTCCCAAGCAGCATGGAGAGCTAGTTGAGCACCTCTGCTGGAAAAGTTTGCTTAGTAAGGTTTTAACTGATAGACATATAGAGTTTGTCAAGGTACAGGGTATAATATACCATAGGAATTTCATCAATAAAACTGTACACCTTGGCATCAACATGAAAATGAGGACATAAAAGTGCTTACTTAAATAAAAAATTTAAAGGAAGAAAGTATGCTTGAATCAATAACCAATTATGAAATTATTGAAGAATCAAAACCCATTGAACATAAAAAAGGTGTTCAGCAATGTCAATATGAGAACATCGCCATTGTTTTCTCTAATATTTTAGTTACGAAAGCTTGGGCTGAAGGGTCACCCAGGCTCTCTAATATTTCGTCTGGTTATGGTGCTAAGATCAATCCTATGATCGACTCCTTGTATTAACTTTCCTTTCTATTTTATAATAAATTAGCTTGGGATAAGGCTTAACCCCATCCTCTCCTTCTTGAAGAGGAATTCCCTCAAAAAAAAAAAAATAGTTACAAAACAAAAGTCTATTGTTAACCAAGCTTATGCCCATATTTTCCATCGGAGTCTAAGTAATTCTTCAATTTAGATTTCACCATCTTTTATCTATACTTTCCTTTTCTATATTAATGTTCTATTGTTCTCTGCATCACATCAAGATGATGAAGATGCTTATGTTTTTTAGTTCTTTTTTTTTTTTCAATGTCCTTTGATCTTCAAGTGTTTTTTGAAGCTCTTATATCCTCAACTTGTTGGGAGTTAAAAGTTAAAACTTGTTGTAGCATAAACTACGTCGAAATCAGGAGGACAATCTATTGATCACTTGTTGCGTCCATCTCGTCCAACCAAACTGGGTTATAAGCATCTCCTTTATTACTGTATATTTTGTTTCCTCAAACTTGAACTAATAAGATAGTTCATCCTTCTATGTTAAAGCCTTTTCTTCTTTTTTTAATGATGCTCCTGAAACAGAGAATTCCATTACAAGAAACTCATCTTACCTCAACCTTTTATTTAAAGTGACTAAAAATTCTGACTAGAATTCTCAAATATACTCAAGTTGCATCGTTAATCTGACGCACTACAGGTCATTCCAAGAATAAGTAGGCTACTTATCATATATAGTGATGCCTTGTTATATACAAATCCCACCAACCAATTGAAAATACATTAAATATCATATTACAATCGGCATCATCATCTCTCAATCTTTGTCAACATCATCGTCAGCATCATTACAAGTTAGTGACCCACTTTGATATTATTACTTTACTGTATACTAGCCTTATTTTTGTACTAATCAGATGTGGTGCTATGGTTTGCTTCCAATGCCTAAGCAGCCCACCAGGCCCAAGCACCTAAGCCTGCCACTTAGGAGCCAACTTAACACTACTGGATGCAACTTATTAACTAATCTAGCAAATGGAAAATGCCTTGAAGACTTACAATTACAATAATTGAATCCAACAACTAAAGAAAGGCTTAAAGCAATAGATGCAATAGAGAAAGAAAAGAGATAATAGAATGAGGGAAGTGTAGAGTCTGCCTTGATGAATCCATGCACCTCTTTCTTTCATTGACTTTCTAAAATTTTTCCAAATTATGAAATATTCTAGAAATATGAGGGAAATATGCCCAACAATCTCGGTCGGCAGTAGAAATGTGAAAATTTATGATATATCCCAAAAAATCGGAATATATCAAAATAAATTGAAATAAATCAAGAAAAATCAGGAAAATCATAAACTATTAAATATCTTTAAAAGTTTGTAATGTTATGTATATGAACAACATGCATAGACATACATGCTACTTAAAGTTACAGTTCCCCACTAGTAGATAAACTAATTGTTATTTGAGTGTTCCAAAGTGTTTATCTATGTTTGATTTATGATTGTACATATTTTTCACCGTAAAATCCATTCATTCAATCAATATATACATTATTTCTATGTTTAGACTGTTGTGCATCAGCACAAAATACATAGAAATACATGCTATGTGAAGTCCACACTCGTAGATAGTGTAGAAATATGATCTAAGTGTATTGTGCTTGATTTTATGATTTCCCAAAGTTTCGTTGAAATTTTTTTGTCAAAATATTAATATTTTCATCGTTTCTATAATAATGCAATATTTGCACACTGTCAAAATATTTCGACGAATTGTTTCTATATCTAGTATTGTCGATTTATTGGTCAATTTCAAATTTTCATTTTTTTGAATCTGGGATAGAACAATAGGTGGCCAGTCTAATACTTAAGCCTGAGTATATCAAATCATGACTAACTCTTGGGATTCTAATTTTTTTTATTGAAAATATTGTAAGCAAAAACTAGGAAGCACGAATACTTCCCTATATGTGTCGTACCCGTATGGGCTGTATCTGATACGTATCGGATACTTGGATACACGGATACGCCTTGGATACGTATCGGATGCATGTCCATACATATCCCAATATGTTAATATATTTTTTTACCTGGATACTTTTCGGATACATTATGGATACTCCTTGGATAAAGCGTGGATACTCTTTGGACACAAGTGGTGTCAAAGTATAATTTTTTTTTAAAAAAAATAGGGATTTTTTTACAATTTTGTAAACATTATGATGTTTTGTTTGGCGTATCAAGAATGATGTTAATTTTTAATTATTAAATTATGCTAGAATGATGGATTATGAATTTATGATTGATAAATGACTTCGTCCCCTTCCTCCTTCTTTTCCTCTGTTCCCCTCTCATGTCTCCTTAGCCACCTTCTTGTTGCTATGTTGTTGCCAGTCAGGTGGGCGACTGCGAGCGCGAGCGACCATGATTGTTGTTTTGTCTATTTCTATATATTTTTGTAATTACTTTATTTATTTAAATTTCTTTATCTCATATATATATATATATATGTCGTATCCTAGCCGTACCCGTGCCCTACTTTTTTGGAATTTGTTGTATCGTCATTCCCGTGTCGTATCCGTATCCTGTATCTGTGTCCGTGCTTTTTAGGTGAAATGTTTAATAAAATATAAGAAGTTCATAAGTCAATCACTATAGCCTGTTAAAACTAAAATAAAAAATCCAGCTAATTGAATGATTATAACATCCCTAACCTAGCATAAGATTCCATAAGCAATTGGATACAACATGTAAATCACCAAACTTCAACACTCCCCCCCCCCGAGCTTGAGTGTATAGATTGTGTTTGCCCTTGTGATTGCATTATGCAAGATGCATCTTCCTAAAGATTGCTTAAACATGTTGACTATATGATTTTAACATATGGTTAACCTCGTTACACCTCGTTGATATAATGACAATTCACTTCAATGCAAGGTTTAAAATGTCATTTTCGGTGTCCATGTCGATCGGCCAAAAAAAGGAAATTTTTCGTTTTTCGATAATTTGTCGGTGGAAAAATTGTAAAATGGAAAGACAAATTTCGATGGAAATATTTAGTTTTCAGTCAAATTTCGGTGTTTTTCGATGGAAATTTATCGTTTTTCGGTCTGATTTCGATTTTGTTCGTTTGATATGAAAAAATGGAATATTTTAGCAATATTTTAGGATAAAGATGACAGTAAAATATGTCTATTATGTAAAAGAATCAAAATTGAGGAAAAATGTCTATTACTGATAAAGATGAGCTTTGTTTTGTTATAAAAAATAAAAAAATTTAGTGAAATTTTCTGGAAAAAAGACATAATGTCGGATTTCGATCAAATGTCGGTCATTTCGGCCGACATTTCGTTATGTCGGAAGGAAATTTGGTACTATTAAAAATTCGGTTAATTTCTATGTCGAACCCTTGAAAAAAAGACATATTTCGGTGATTTTGTAGGAAATTTGTCGGCATTTGATTCCATGCTTCAATGTGTTTAAATATTTCACGATAAGTTATCTTTCTGGTTATGTCAGATGTAGCTTTGGTATATCAATATAGTCTCATTTGTTCAATGATTAAAATTTCATTTCTGCAACTAATGCGTGATTTTGTAGGAAATTTGTCGACATTTGATTCCATGCTTCGATGTGTTTAAATATTTCACGATAAGTTAGCTTTCTGGTTATGTCAGATATAGCTTTGGTATCTCAATATAGTCTCATTTGTTCAATGATTAAAAATTTCATTTCTGCAACTAATGCTTCTGCCACATGAGTTTACATACTTATGCACTTGAAACATGAGTTTACATACTTATGCACTTGACCTAGTGCGCTTTCTTCTTGCTTCTCCATCTTACTAGATTTCCAACTAGAAAGGTGCAATAGGTTATGGTTGATCTCTTGTTACTCGGTACCTGCCCAATGAACATTTGAATAATGCTCTATTTGGAGATGACCTTTTCTTTCTAGAGAATATTGATCCATGGAGCCCTTTTCAAGTATTAAAAAAATTGATTAACAACACCAAAGTGACTTTTTTTATGGTATCATCTAGTGGCTTTTCGACCTGCTTTCTCAGTTTCTCTAAAGATCTACTCTACTTTCCCTATTTGTACTTTTAACAGTTTTTATATCATGATTTCTATCATGTTTTGATTAAATACCTCGTATATAGACTAATTTTAGAGGTTATTAGTCTATGGCCCCTCTAACTAACCCTGTGGTTTGATAAACCCCTCTAATAGTTTCGTAGTGCATTAAGTCCCTCCCTCACTCAATCTTTTTAAAATGGCCATTTTGCCCCTCTAACTACCCTGTAGAATCCGATGTACATTTTTTTTACATGTGAAATCCCCAATAGTAGACCCAAAACACTGTAGCTGCTGCAATGATTTCACTGTAGCAGTAATATTTCAAAGTATAAATTCGATTGCTGCAGTGAAATCACTGTAGCTGCTATAGTGATTTCATTGTAGCAACCAAATTTATACTTTATAGTCATCCGAATTCTACAGTGATTCACTTTACCAGTAATATTCGGGAGTATAAATTTGGTTGCTACATCGAAATCACTGTAGCAACCGAATTTATACTCCATATACACCTGAATTTATACTCCATTACCTTGAATTAAAATCACTGTAGTTATAAAACCTAGAGTATAAATTTGGGTTAGCTGAGTATAAATTTGGTTGCTACAGTGATTTCACTATAGCAACCGAATTTATATTCTGGAATATTATTGCTATAGTGAAATCACTGTAGCAACTATTGGAGTATCAATTGGGGCTAGAGGAGTATAAATTCAGTTAATACATCGGGGTAATGGTAGGGTATTTTTTGTCATTTGATAGGGGTTGAACACCTCAACAGGGGTTTAATGTATATGTGTATTTTCGGGCTGGGTCTTAGCTCAAACGAAACTATTGTGGAGCTGGTGCTTAAAAGCATCACCTATAAAGGGCTTATCGCCAACCCCCTTAATTTTAATGTGGGGAGAGGGGGGTGTACAAGGGCTCTAGGTCCCCCAAAAAACCTAGAAAAATGCAGTCAAAAGTCCTAGCTTGCACTTAGGCGAAGATGCACCCTTTGCTCTTAGGTTGCGCCTGAGCTTTTGATTGCATAGTTGTAGGTATGTAAATAATAACGATTCCGATATTTAGTTTTGCTTTTATTGCAAGTTAAGTTTCTTTTTCTTGAAAGGCAAGTGATATTTCCTACATAATGATGGAGGATTGGGTGATGTAAACAACATTATTGTTATGAATGAATGAAAAAAAAAATTCCTTAGTTAAATTTGTTTGGGATGTGGATTCAACCTTCGCTCGTGGATGTCAAGCCTTGTGGTTGTGGATTCAGATTTTTTTATTCCTACATCCCCTCTTCTTCTTTCTTCCTACACCCTATTTTGCAATTAAATTCGCCCCAGGAATTTTGTTTCTTATAGTGCCTTAAGTCCAATAAGCCAATAAACATATCAGAGATTCAGAAATACAGCGGAAAATCAAAGAAAAGAAGAAAATTAAAGACAATGAAACAAGAGAAAGAAATGGGATGTGAGAGGCACACTACCTGCCATAGTAAGCATCAGTTGCCTCCTATTTGTCTTTATTGAGTTACATTGACCGCCACATAGCCTGGCTGGGTGAATACCATCAAATACATGCCCACAGTCCTGAACATGTATAATATCATTGAGTAACATGTGACACCCTTTAATCAACTAAATTTGACAATTGGGCATCAACTGTCTTCATCTGTTTAAAACAGGTATTTTTACATCGATAATGAAGATGAAAAGTGTGGTAATCTAGTCTTTTATATACATATATTGGATTTCTTGTTTGATGAAGGAATTTAGCTGCTCAAAGGCAAGCATTTTGCATAAACTTTCCCAGATTTTTCTATATTATTTGTCCATTTGTCTGCAACAGTTATTCTCTTGTCCTACGTCATACTACAGAGGAAGTTTTTGCTGCTTGCATAGAGGCGATTGAACCAGCTAGGGCTGCAATAACGTCCCATTTACGGGGACATGTGCTTACTGAACTTTCAGAGGCTTTAAGTAAACATAATTGGTTTACCGGTTTTGACATAGTTGATGAACAACCTGTGAAATATTCATTGGAACAGTGGATAAAGCATGCTAAGGAAGCTCAAGCGATAGTATTTATTGCAGGTTTCCTATCTGAACCATGCATCTAATAAAGTATAGTTGATTCAGTTATTGTTTTATCTTATTGGTTTTCCACTAGTATGTTAGCAACAGGTGCATATTTTTATTGAATTTCATGTCAAGAGCATGTGCACATGTGTGTAAGTATATACTTAGGTTATTTGATGGTGGCATATGAATTTCTAATGGAGAGAACTTGAATAATATTGCGAAGTAGATATATGGAGGATACTGAAACACCAACTTCTCTGGGAACACAGGAAACAATTACATATCTTAAAACTTGAATTAACAACCATCGATTAAACTTCTATAAGAAATAATGACATAAACAGTCTGCCCTTCTTTGGCGAAGCGAAATGCTTTGGTAGGGCCAACAATATGGCCATGTTACATTCACATTTTGCACCCACAAATTTCTAGAAGGCCTTTTTATGAAGCTATCAGTATCCCTTGCATCTTCTGTATTTTTCAGACCCCTAAATATATGCTGCTTCTAACTGAAATATAACCCCTTTTACTTTAAAAACATATTTCATTCTAAACATTAAAAAAAAATTGAAAAATTAAAAAATACGGTAACCTTAAAAGCTGCGTTTTGCTTGTTATCCATAAATTATATCTATCTTGATCAAATTATGTTCGTCTCACTTATTTTGCATTCCAATGTAAATGTAAGGTTCATTTCTTCCTTGAAAATTATTGCATTTGGTTGTCCATTTGTAAAAAGATTAAGTTGTGTGGCCCCCCTAACAGTTTGGTTGTATATTTCTCAAATGGTGGGTGGAGCCAATTAAAAAGGGGTGAGTTTTGTGCAGCGGAATTGAAAGAATTGGCAGTGGAGGAAGGGACTTTGTGGCGGTGCTCAAGAACACCAACAAGAGCTCTCAAAAGTAAAAACGGGGAGCAAAAATACTCTTTTTAATGGTGAAATAAGCCTCAACACCCCCCCCCCTCCCAACACACACACACACACACACAATGAGGTACAACTCGAGAAATCAATGTGTCTCAGATTCCCAGCAATGAACAATGAAGCCAAAATATGAGGTGGTTCTCGCGGGGCTTGAGATGGTCCTTGATCTCCAAGTCCGAAGGCTTGTCGTCACCAATGACTCCTAGCTCGTAATTGGCTAGATCAGTGAAGTCTAGGAGGCAAAAGACGCACGCATGGCAGCCTACCTATCTTTAAGGAGGCCAACCATAACCCATTGTGCTGACTCCTTTCAGTGGATGGATTGCGTAATGTAGATTTCAGCAATCTTGATGAAAAGTTGTCCATTCTAAACAAGATGAAGTTGCATTGTTTGAATATTTCCCCTCGGTTCCTTTCCCCCTAGTTTTCCCCTCAATGCCCCCCTCTTGCTCCTCTTCCTTTTCCTTTCACAAACATAAGCCCATTGATTGCAAATAGTTGAGGGAGGGATAATTAAAAGTGAGCATGATATCAGTACGACCAAGGTTCGAAATCTCCATTTCGGTGGAAATTTCGACCTTCTGGATATGGAAATATTTCGTGGAAATATTTCGACAATGTGGAAATATTGCATTTTTACAGAAATGGTGGAAATATTGCTTTTTCGAAGGAATTTTTTAATGAAACTCTGGATAGTCATAAATCAAGCATAGATACACACTTTGGAACACTCAAATAATATTTCTACCCTGTTTAGGGGGGTAGAGCTTCACATATCATGTATTCTATGCAGGCGCTGCTGATTTTTATGCACGCTGTACAGATGCATCTCACTCGGGGGTTTAAAGATATGATATCCAAAGTCCAAACAACGCAAAATGATATTTGATAATGTTGATTAACTTACATGAACAATTATAACTAAGCTGGAATAATATATATACATTATTTTCATCACGAAGAAGTAAAAATAATCATTCATCATCACTTGTCCATGTAATGACATCATCATCAGCATTTTCTTCTTCACTCGTAGTCCATGTAGGTACATCATCATCCCTTACCGGACCAGCTCTACTACCGCTTGCACTGGCATCATGAGCAAACTGTGTCGGCATCCATCCTCTCTCAGCTCGCTTCCGCTGAGAGTGTCTCGAATCTAAGACCGCCTGTCGAAACTGAGCCTTCTCCTCTTCTGTCTAAATATCTAGTGGGTACTCGATATCATCATCTGAACGACTCCTTGTTGATAGAGTGTTGGTATGTCGGGAGTCTCGGGACTTCTCGATCCGTCCCTTCTTGGGTTGCCTAGTGGTTCGAAGCTGAACTCCTTTGTCTCCGCTTCTCAATAGATTGCGCATGAATACTCTGACTTCAAGCGGAGCCTTCAAACACTCTGCTATATCGGGGAAGCAGCCGGCGAGGTGTTGTTTCAATCGTGTAACACCTCCACTTCCGATCTGTTTGCCACAATATGCACACTGTGACTTCTGTTTCTTTGTGTCCAAGGGAAAGCCGTGCTGCCACCCTATGTCTTTTAACCCAGAATCTCTATGTGGAGGAGGTTGGGAGGCCATCTGTAAATGATAATAATTAATAAGTAATATTGATAATCTACCCCTAGCCTATTTCTACAATCCGATTCAAGGGTTCCCTCGATTCCCTTTAGAAGGCCATGGGTCTATAAATTTGTGGCCAAAGATTACATTGGATGAAGAGGCTTAGCATTTCTTGTATAAAATTAAAGAAAAGTTGTCAGCCAACTAAGTTTCATTTTGACAGAACAAATTAGCAAGAGGAGATGGTTAATTAACCAACTGCATGGAAGTTTTTGCTTTCATTTTTTACATTTTTAAACACAACTGGTTACATTTTGACATGATTTAGAATGCACATGTACATGTGAGTCCTTGGAAGAGTTTCAATTCCATGAAAAGATGTGATTAGAAAGATCCAATTGAATGCAAGAGGAAAACAAATTTCAATAGTTAATCCCATTATTGATATGTCTAATCCTAAACTTGCGAAAAAGTTGCGATTACAAACCATACTTTAATTATCCTAAGAATTTATTGAACAATCATTTTTTCATTTCTCCTTTTCTCCAAACATTAGTTTTTGTCGTACTCGTACCTCTAAAGGAGACAGAACTTTCGTCACGAAAGTGGGACTGTGTGACTCACTTCGGCTTCGGCTTCGGCTTCGGGAGTGGGAGAGGGAGGGAGTGGGACTGTGGGAGTAAGGGAGGGAGACGAAATCACTTTGGGAGTGGGAGAGGGAGAGAGTGGGAGGGATACGATGTCACTTCGGGTCGGGTTCGCCTTCGGGAGTGGGAGAGGGAGGGAATGGGGGGGACTGTGGGAGGAGTGGGAGGGAGGGGCCTTAAATAAAAAAAAAATTCGGCCCAAAACACAAACAACAAAACAACGAATGACCGAAAGTGAAAGCTGAATGACCGAAAGTGAGAGCTGCGAAATAGCTGGCCAGGTTTTTCGGGCCAAAACAGCGAAACATAACCATCCAAATTTCATTAAATCGCGATATTTCGTGATTTCTCGCGCGATATTTTGCGATATTTCGCGTCCGGGCGAAAGTTTCGCCAGCTGCACCACGTGAGGTGGGCCCCAGCTGCCGAAAAGAAGATTCCTTCTCGTGATATTTCGTGCAAAATATCGTGAAATATCGTCGATAATTCGACGACACCTGTCGTTGCCTGCCGCGCCCACGTGACATGGGCCCCACCTGTCTGGCGAAATCTTTACCCTTCGTATCGACGATATTTCGCGAAATATCGTCGATACATCGCGACAGCCTGCCACGCCATGTGAGGTGGGACCCCTGCCCGGCGATCTTTCGTGATATTTCAGATTCTCATATCTTTCGCGAAATATCGAGCGATATATCGCGATTTTATTACAAATCTGATTCCGCTCGATACTGTGGCGAGTTTTCGTGCCGGGTTTTTGATTTTCCGATATATTTCGCGAAATATTTCGATTTTTTGATCTATGAGTACGACAAAAGAAAACTTGGTGTAACATCCGCCCCAAACACACAAGATATTGTCCGCTTTGTCCGTGCCCACACGAGAACTTCCCAGGGGGTCACCCATCCTAGTACTATTCTCGCCCGAGCATGCTTAACTACGGAGTTCTTACGAAATCCGTAGCGGTACACGGTTTTAAAACTCGTCTTCTATGTTTGGGAGGGAAAGTTATATATGTAGCTCAGGATCTCCTTCTCTCCAGGCGATGTGGGGTTAACTCGTGGCCTTGTACACCTCACCTCACCTCACCTCATCCATCTTGGCATTTCAGCTTCAGGAGTCTTGACGCTTGGCTATTGGCTATTGGATCTTGGTCGTCACAATCCACCCCCCTTAGGGCTACACGTCCTCGTGAAGGGTTAGATCCCCCCATCCCGAGGAGAATCGGCTCTGATACCATTTTGTAACATCAGTCCCAAACATAGAAGACGCGTTTTAAAACCGTGCACCGCTACGGATTTCCTACAAACTCTGTAGTTAAGTGTGCTTGGGCGAGAGTAGTACTAGGATGGGTGACCTCCTTGGGAAGTCCTCGTGCGGGCACGGGCAAAGCGGACAATATCTTGTGTGTTTGGGCGGATGTTACACTTGAATTCCAATCTTTTCTTTTTTTTTTCTTTTTTTATTTCCTTTTCAATGGAAAAAAAACTATCATGTGCGTTCTTAGGTCCATTCGTATACTCAAATATGAATTGTAAATCCACTATTGTTCGAAGAATTGATCTTTAAGAGGATCCAATTCTGTTCAATTCTTTTTTCAAGCCCTCTAGATTAAAGTTGTGCTCATAGCCAACCTTGTACTGATTGGGACAGAGGCTATTCTGTTGTTGTTTTGATATCAATGCCCATGCAGTCTCAACATGATGTTACCAATTTGGGTTCCTGATTTTAACCTTGTCTACAAGCCAGTTTAGATTTCCCACTACAATGTTAAGTTTGCTCTTCTGTGACACTACAAAAGCATTGACCGGTTTGATGCGAGAGGCGATTAAGAAGAGAAAAAACCAGTTTAGGATTCAAATCTAAATTACTACTCTCAAATGGCTGATGTATTGATAATGTACTGTCCAATATTGCATCTTACAAACAAAGCGAGCATGTTAGGCAGACTCACCTTATAGCACACAAATGTTGGTTCTTAAATGTGGATGCACTATGAGACTAGGATTTGGTACTTTATTTTATATATAGTTGTTACAAGATCTAGAAATATCTCCTGGGAAACATGACTTTATTAACCTATATTTCAGATGCACCTTATAACATCCTTTGAATATTTAAAAAGATGTATGCTTCAGCTATTTGAATTAGAAGTCTAAACCATTTCAAGCATGATGCTGGTTATGATGAAGAAAACTGAGGTAGCACAACTTAGTGGTGTTAGAAACCCTCGCACCTCACAAAACCGGCTTGTAAGGGGAGGTCCACAGGGGGTATATTAAGCGGGTGATGGGTGCCTCCCTTACCGATGTGGGACTATCCGTTAACACTCCCCCTCACGCGGAGCACGCGTGGCAAGGATCCTCCCATGCGGAGCACGCATGGCAAGGCACGATCGGTGGGGAGCACCCGGAGCGGGAGCAGGAGCAGGAGACGGGCTAGCTCTGATACCATGTTAGAAACCCTCGCACCTCACAAAACCGGCTTGTAAGGGGAGGTCCACAGGGGGTATATTAAGCGGGTGATGGGTGCCTCCCTTACCGATGTGGGACTATCCGTTAACAAGTGGGAATCCCTATGTTCATCTGGTTAGGATCTTGTCCGAACCCTCCCTCATGGCACAAAGAATTATCATGTCCTAAAAATTGTGAATACATTTGGTATGTGAGTGTAGTTTTAAACTATCATTTGCAAACTTGTGGTGACATTTACTTAAAAGAGAAATAATTATGTTATTTCGTTCAGTCATTGTGTTTACATATATTTGAATGATCAATGAACTTTAAGTTATAACTTTGTTTTCTTTCTTACCTTGCAGACTAACTAGTATATTTTTTCAAATAAGAAGTTTACTTTAGTCATGAAAATGATTGATATGTTTCCAGCCATTAGTATAATCACCATACATGTTCCTTAATCCTTTTCATTTCCGATTAACATGACAATTCAAAAAATCATTATGTATCTGTTTCAAAGGGATGCTGAGGGTGTTACAGACTTACAGTACCAAACTCTTGAACTAGTTGAATGATATTGGAAATAATTAACAACTATCAGTGTTTATCATTTGTCTGCTGTACTATCTGTATGACCAGTAGTTCTAATGACAGTGTCGCTTTTTGAATATTTATACACACAATAGTTGATTTTGCTGTGGATCATTTCATCTATCTCCTTTATCTTCCAATTCATATGATTACTTATGAGCATCATCAATTAATAATTCTGACAGTGCATGGTGGTATTGGTGAGGACGGTACCCTGCAATCTTTGTTGGAGGCTGCAGGCGTTCCTTACACAGGTTCAAGCCAAGATACTTTCCAACTTGTAATCTATTATTCTTTGCATATAATTGGAGTTTTAACCATAATCTCATATTATGCAGGTCCTGGGCCCATAGCTTCTAAAACATGTATGGATAAAGTTTCAACATCTATTGCCCTAAGTCATGTATGTCAGTTGCTACACTTCTCAAGGATGAATATTACTGTAGTGTTATTCCTTAATCAGAAATATGTTAATAAGGAAATTGTTGGCCTTGAAGGTTAACTCGAGTGGGAGAGTGTTAAGTTCAAAAATCACAATTTATGTGTAGGTTATTGTATGCCATATTTTCAAAATTGGACAACATGTTTTGTATGAGTGTGTTTATGTTGGACTAGACATGAGTTTGAACTAAGGTTTGGAGTTTCGGTGTTTCGGATCAGTTTCGGTCGGAACCAGTCCCAAAACCCTCTAGGTTTCAGGTTTCGGAACTTAGCACTTAGAAAAAACAAGACTAGAGGATAATGTGTTTTTCAGCAGCACAGCTGACAACCAAATTTACATAAAAACCATTTAAGTAAATGCTCCATTTACTTCAAGTTATTTTATATAAATAAGCAAATATCCCCCATTTGGATTCAATAAAAATATCAGAAAAATCAAAATCCAAAGGAATCAAAATGTAATTTTTCCTATACTAGATATATTCTGATACCATGTATAGTTTCTGGGATACCAAAAATGCATTAGATACCAGAAACTATTTTAGGTATCAAAAATGTATTATATGCCCGTATAGTTTTCTTCTAAGAATTAGATATTCAGATTAATTAGTTACCATAAACTGTATTAGGTACCAAATATATTGTAACATAACATACATTAGGTATCAGAAACTATACATGGTGCCATAATTTGCATTAGATACCAGAAACTATGCATGGTACCCAGAATTTGCTTTAGGTGTCAGAATTTGCATTAGGTACCAGAAACTATATATGGTATCAGAATTTGCATTTGGTACCAGAAACTATGCATGGTACAAGAATTTACATTAGTTAACAAAAACTATACTTGGTGCTAGAATTTGCATTAGGTATCAGAAACTATGCATGGTACCAGAATTCGTATTATATACTATGTATGGTATCATGATTTGCATTTGGTACCAGAAACTATGCATGGTACCGGAATTTGCATTTGGTACCAGAAACTATGCATGATACCGGAATTTGCATTTGGTACCAGAAACTATGCATGTTACCAGAATTTACATTAGATACCAGAAACTATACATGGTGCCAGAATTTGCATTAGGTATCAGAAACTATGCATGATACCATAATTTGTATTAGCTACCAGAAACTATACATGGTACCAGAATTTGCATTTGGTACCAAAAACTATGCATGGTACCAAGATTTATATTAGGTACCAGAAACTATACATGGTACCAGAATTTGCATTAGGTACCAGAAACTATACATGGTATCAGAATTTGAATTTGTTACCAGAAACTATGCATGATACCGAATTTACATTAGGTACCAGAAACTATACATGGTGCCAGAATTTGCATTAGGTATCAGAAACTATGCATGGTACCAGAATTTGCATTAGGTACCAGAAACTATACATGGTACCAGAAACTATGCATGGTATATTGTACCATAACATACATTAGGAACCAGAAACTATACATAGTACCAGAATTTGCATTAGTTAACAGAAACCAAGGTTCGAAATTTCCATTTCGGTCAATATTTCGACCTCCTGGAAAATGGAAATATTTCGTGGAAATATTTCGACAGTGTGGAAATATTGTGATTTGATGGAAATGGTGGAAATATTGATTTTTTAATGGAATTTTTGAATGAAACTCTGGATAGTCATAAACTAAGTATAGATACACGTTTTAGAACACTCAGATAATATTTATACCCTATCTACGGGTGTAGAGCATCACAAAGCATGTATTTAGCATTTGAGTCTGTGAGTCTTGTGCAGTCTTGTTTGGTCCTGTTTTGATCTATGTTTTTAAAATGCTTTTTAATCTTTTTTGTGGAGAAAAATATTTCCAAAATAAAGATTAGTTGATTGTTAAATTAATGTTTCAAACGATTTTGAAAATGAACTTAAAACAAGAAAGTTGTGCAAGTTTGAAATCGTGCAAAAATTATGCTGAAATGCAAAACACTGTTTTTTTACTAAGTCTGAAAAAATGAGTTTTTATAAAGAAAAGTTTTTATACATTCAAAATTTTCTTTGACGGACCATGGTTTTCTAGATGTACTTATAGTTCTACATCTTGTGGAATTTTTTGAGCTAAAAATGAGTTGATTTAACCAGTTTTCTCAACATACAAATTTTATGAAAAACCGAAAAAACTGTTTTCTCCTACTAAAACTGAAAACCTACTTTTTGATTCACTTGGTTTTTGATTTTTTTGATATTTTTATTGAAATCAAATGGGGGGGTATTTGCTTATTTACATATAATAACTTAAAGTAAATGGTAAGCTGCTGAAACCGAAACCCCCAGTCCCCTTTCATAATCAGTCAGACCCAACATTTCGGTGTTAAAATCCCGAAATTTCCCGAAATGTCTCGAAATTTTCCGAAATGTCCCGAAATATCCACGAAATATCGCGATATTTCGTGCCAACAAATATATCGCACGAAATATCGCGATATATCGCGATATTATCGTGATTCCTATTTCGTTCGATATCACAATACGAATTTCGTGCCGAGGTTTGAGAAAACCGAAATATTTCGCGATATTTCGCGAAATATGTCGAGATTTTGTACCTTGACAGAAACTATGAATGGTACCAGAATTTGCATTAGGTACCAGAAAATATACATGGTTCCAGAATTTATATTTGGTACCAGAAACTATACATAGTACCAGAATTTACATTAGGTACTAGAAACTATACATGGTGACAGAATTTGCATTAGGTATCAAAAACTAAGCATGGTACCAGAATTTGTATGAGGTACCAGAAACTATGCATGATACCAAAATTTGCATTTGTTACTAGAAACTATGCATGGTACCGGAATTTACATTAGGTACCAGAAACTATACATGGTGCCATAAATGCATTACATACCAGAAACTATGCATGGTACCAAAATTTGTATTTGGTACCAGAAATTATGCATTAGGTGCCAGAATTGGCCTTAGGTACCAGAAACTATACATGGTACCAGAATTTGTATTTGGTACCAGAAACTATGAATGGTACTAGAATTTACATTAGGTATCAGAAACTTTACATGGTGTCAGAATTTGCATTAGTTATCAGAAACTATGCTTGGTACCAGAATTTGCATTAGGTACCAGAAACTATACATGGTACCAGAATTTGCAATTCTAGTACCATGCATATTTTTTGATACCTAATGCAAATTCTGGCACCATGTATAATTTCTGATACCTAATGTAAATTCTGGTACCATGAATAGTTTCTAGTACCTAATGCAAATTCTGGTACCATGTATAATTTCTGATGCCTAATGCAAATTCTGGCACCATGTATAGTTTCTGATACCTAATGTAAATTCTGGTATCATATATTGTTTCTGGTACCAAATGCAAATTCTGGTACCATGCATAGTTTTTGGTACCAAATGCAAATTCTGGTACCATGCATAGTATATATGCTACCAGAGACTATACATGGTACCAGAATTTGTATTAGTTATCAGAAATTGTGCATGGTATCAAAATTTGCATTAGGTACCAAAAACTATACATGGTACCATAAATGCATTAGGTATTGTTAGATCAAAAAAGGAAAAGAGGAGAAGGGATTTTGGGAGTAAAACCATAATTTACTCATTAGGGCAATGGCCCTATATATATCTGTACAAAGAGATATGGTCACCAAAGGGTAAGCATACCCAAAACAAGCTAAAGAGACTAATAAAGGATTTACATACTCTAACACCCCCCCTCAAACTCAAGGTGGATCATACACCATGAGTTTGTGAAGAAGATACCGAAAATGCTGAACAATGTGCGTTTTCGTGAAGAAATCGGCAAGTTGCTCTGTAGATGACACATGTGGAAGTGAGAGCGTCCCGTCCTTGTAGCGATGTCGAACATAGTGACAATCCAACTCAATGTGCTTGGTGCGCTCGTGAAATACCGGATTGCTAGCAATCTGAATAACACTCCGGTTGTCACAATGGAGGGGAGTCGGCGAGGATAGCTGAACACCCATGTCCTCGAGTAGACGACGAAGCCAAACCACCTTACACGAGGTGCGTGCCATAGCACGATACTCAGCCTCGGTACTAGATAGTGAAACAATCTCCTGCTTCTTGCTTTTCCAAGAGATGAGCGAGTCGCCGAGGAAAATACAGAAGCCAGTGGTGGATCGTCGATCAGTGGGATCACCGGCCCAGTCGGCATCAGAAAAAGCACGAAGCTCCAAGGAAGAGGAGGACGAAAACAACAAAGAGCGAGTCATGGTGCCTCGAAGATAGCGAAGAATCCTCGTCAGAGCGGCATAGTGAGTGGAGTGAGGAGCGCTAACAAACTGGCTAAGTACTCGAACGGCATGGGCAATATCCGGACGGGTGATTGTCAGATAGACAAGAGCACCAACGAGCTGACGATAACGTGTGGGATCCGAAAGCAACTCGCCATCACCAGGACGAAGCTTCACATTAAGCTCCATTGGGGTATCCACTGTACGTAAATCAGTAAGTGCAGCCCGGCTTAGTAAATCGGAAGCAAACTTCTGCTGAGAGACCAATAACCCTCGGGGTGATGAAGCCACCTCAAGACCGAGGAAATAGCGAAGTGGACCAAGATCTTTCATCTCGAACTGCTGCTGGAGGTGCCTTTTCAGAGAGTCGATAGTAGCAGTATCATCACCGGTAATGATCATGTCATCAACATATAGAAGTAATATCGCACGACCATGAGCAGATGTGTGAGTGAACATAGCATAGTCATTCATACTCTCTGTAAAGCCAACTGCAAGAACCGAGGACCGGAAACGTTCAAACCACGCCCGAGGAGCCTGCTTGAGACCATAAATGGCCCGATGAAGACGACAGAAATGCTGGGGAGGAGTCAAAAGACCAGGAGGGGGACGCATGTAGACCTCCTCAGAAAGATCGCCGTGAAGAAAGGCGTTCTTCACATCCATCTGGAAGAGTGGCCAATGACGAGCAGAAGCAACTGCTAACAGAGTCCGTACATAGGTCATCTTCGCAACAGGGGCGAAAGTCTCCTCGTAGTCAATGCCGTACTCTTGAGTGAAACCACGAGCAACTAGGCGGGCCTTGTACCTCTCAACCGAGCCATCTGAGCGAGTCTTGATGCGATAGACCCAGCGACAGCTGACAGGTTCCTTCCCGGGGGGAAGAGGAACTAGCTCCCAAGTACCAGTCTGTTGAAGAGCCTTCAACTCCTCGAACATAGCCTGCTGCCAATGGGGTACCTGGACTGCCTCACGGTAACTCTGGGGCTCCTGAAGGGAGTGAATAGCAGCAAGAAAGTCCTGAAAGTTATAAGAGTAAGAGGCAGTATGAGAGAAACCATAGCGATCGGGCGGATGCCGGTCACGCTCTGGGTAACGCTGGGAGAAGGTAGGAGCAGAAGAACCATCGTCAGGGCTAGACGAGACTGGCATCGAGGGAAGGGCGGCAGGAGAGTCTGGAGGATGAGAAGGAGCTGCTGGGACATGCGGACGACGCGTGTAAGTAGAAGTGACTGGTGGGCGCGGGAGCTCAAGTGGTGGAGGGGGAACAACTGAAGCGTCTTGGGGAACTGGTGAGTCAGCTGAGGGAGACGGTATCGAGATCCCGGAGGAGGGAGAGACTGGAGGAGGGAGTGACTCAGAGGAATGAAGAAAGGATAAGTCCTGGTCCATGGAGACCCCTGAGTAGAAGGGAGTGTCCTCAAAAAAAGTCACGTCACGAGAGATACGTATACGACGAGCAGAGGGGTCGTAACAACGCCAACCCTTGTGCTCAGAGCTATACCCCAAGAAGAGACATCTAGTGGACCGAGGAGTGAGTTTCGTTCGTTCACCAGGAGGGAGCATAACGAAACAGGTGCAACCAAAGGTTCGCAAGACACGATAGTGAGGAACAACAGAGTACAAGATCTGAAAGGGTGACTGACCAGAGTGAGCAGAGGAGGGAGTACGATTGATTAAATGGACAGAGGTGAGGACAGCCTCTGCCCAAAAATGCCGAGGAACAGAGGTAGAGAATAAAAGAGATCGAGCAGTCTCGAGAATGTGACGATGCTTTCTTTCAGCTACACCATTTTGTGCAGGCGTGTAAGGACATGACTGCTGTGGGAGAGTACCCTGAGAGAAAAGAATGTCACGAAACTCAGAAGAAAGATACTCGCGAGCACCATCAGAGCGAAAGATTTTAATACGTTTACCAAATTGAGTGTGAACCATACTGGTAAAGTCACGATATGCCTGACAAACATTGGATCGACGACGTAATAAAAACACCCAAGTAAAACGAGATAGATCATCAATGAAACTAACATAATAAGATAATCCAGAAAGAGATACAACGGGAGCAGGTCCCCAGATATCCGAATGTACTAAATCAAACACAGAAGATAACATAGACACATGCACATGAAATGACTGAGATGGATGTTTGGCCAAGCTACAACTGACACATGGGGATGGTGGAGTGAAGGAGATATCACCGAGTGCTCCGGATTGAAAGATAGTACGGAGACGGGCAGCTGAAGGATGTTCCAATCGTCGATGCCAGAGATCCGAAACAGCACAGGTGGTATCAGCAATAGAGGTAGGAAGTGGTACATGAAGATGTCGCAGGTGGTACAGACCGCCCACCCTACGCCCAGTCCCAATCGTCTTGCCCGTTCGAGGATCTTGCACAAGACAAGATGAGGATGAGAAGGTAGTGAGATAGCCCAAGTCAGCAAGTCTACTAATAGAAATCAAGTTAATGGACAATGAAGGAGCAAGAGGCACGCCAGGCAGAGAAAGACGACCACTGGGGTCAGAGGATGTGGTGATGGTCCCCTGACAAGAAACTGGTAACGGGGAACCATCAGCAGTGCGAAGCTGTAGCTCAGGAGGAACACGACCAGGAGCAGTGAGAACGGAAGCATCAGAAGTCAAGTGGTGTGAGGCACCCGAGTCCAGAATCCAGGCAGCAGATGCAGTACCGGTAGTTGGAGGGCCCTGCTGAAGAGTGAGAGCATGCTGAAGCTGCTGAAGCTGGGCAGCAAGCTGAGAGAAATCAGATGTTGAGGTGGTTGGAGCCGTAGTCTGTGGCATCTGACCGAGCTTCCTGAGACGCTTATAACAAGTATCTTTGATGTGACCTTCTTTCTTGCAGTATACACACCAATGTTTGCTAGTAGATCGCCTTTCACCAGTGGGGCGATGATCTCCAGTAGACCGACTGTCACCTATGGGAGCACGAGGTGTGAAGGAGGTCGTCGTAGCAAGAATGCTAGGGTCTGAGGCTGGAACGCGATGTACAGCAAGGGTGGCTAAGCGTGTCTCTTCGGCAAGTAGCTCAGATAAAGCCTCATTGAGGCTAGGCAAGGGATCCCGATGTAATAACTGACCTCGAATAGGCTCAAACTCCGCACGAAGTTCCATCAGAAATTCAAAGACGTATTGCTCATCACGATGGCGTCGACGGATGGAGACTGCATCTGGAGGATAGACAGGTTCCAGTGCTTCAAGTTCCCTCCAGATAGCTGAGATCCGGGCATAGAACTCACGAATAGTGCAAGAACCTTGAGTCATGCCCTTGAGCTCACATCGAAGTTGAAATGCCCTCGCACCGCCAGTCTGAACAAATTGCTTTGAAAGATAGCACCACATCCCCTGAGAAGTGGGAAACTGAAGGGCTTCAACACGGAGTTCATGAGAAAGGGAGGCACCAATGTACGAGCGAATGATGGCATCAACATCATCCCATTCTTCGGATTCAGCGGATTCTAGAGCCGTGCTTGCGGTGGAGGAGTTTTCAGAGATTGTAGGAGCAGGCTTCGTGCCATCCACATACTTCCAGAGTTTGTGAGCACCGAGATGCATACGCAATGTGGAGGCCCACAATCGAAAATTTGAAGTTCCGATGAGGACAACGTCCATCTTAGGAAGTTTGTCGGGCTTCAAGGAGGCAGCCATGGTGATATCTCGAGAGGAAAGAGACGATCTGATAGACTAATTCAGTTGTGCCTCGAGAGAGTCTTTCTTGCTGAACTTAAACAGTGAACTCTACTCACTGAACCAGCTGAGAAATTACTGTGAACCGAACTCAACTCAGTTCTGTTCTGACCGAAAACGAACCGGTATCTCAGCTGTGAACCAGCTGAGAACCTACTGTGAACCGACTGAACTCAGTTCTGTTCTGACCGAAAACGAACCGGTATTCTCACCGAAAACGAATCGGTGTTCCCACTGTGGTCGCCAAACACCACCAAACCGGTTCGAGAGCTGAACCGGTGTCTGCTGATTTAAACAAAACTGAACCGGTGACTAGGCAAAAATTTTAAGTGGTTAAGATCTGACCGTAGATAAGATGAACGGTCACGATCTTCGCTGAGATCACCCTGTACTTAGGGTTTTAAAACTCAACTCAGCGCCGCCGCCGTCCTCTCCGTCCCTCAGCTCCGACTGTCTCCCTCAGCTCCGGTGAAGACGAAGCTCCGGGGAAGACGACAGCGATGCAGGATCAGAGGTACAAGAAGCAGCTCGAAGTCCTTCAGATCTGACAGCGTCTCAACGCATTCTTCCTCTCCGTCGAAGTCCGCAGTGATTCGAAGTTCAGATTTGACGAAATCGTTCAGATCTGACGAGAGAGTTCACAGCGTCTCAGCGCCTTCTTCCTCTCTGTCGACTCGAAATCTGTAGGGACTGATTCCGATGAAGCTTGATGCAGACGACGCTCCAATGAGATCTTTGATGCAGATGAAGCTTCGATGTAGATGATGCAGATGAAGCTTCGATGCAGATCTTGATGTAAAGAAGTCTTCAATGCAGACTTAGATGTTGGTGTCGATGCAGGCTGCAAAGGAAGGTCGACTGAAAGCTTCGATGCAATGCTTGGATTGAAGGAAGCTCTACCAGAGACCCATTAGGGCTCTGATACCATGTTAGATCAAAAAAGGAAAAGAGGAGAAGGGATTTTGGGAGTAAAACCATAATTTACTCATTAGGGCAATGGCCCTATATATATCTGTACAAAGAGATATGGTCACCAAAGGGTAAGCATACCCAAAACAAGCTAAAGAGACTAATAAAGGATTTACATACTCTAACAGGTATCAGAAACTATTTTAGGTACCAAAAATGTATTATATGCCCGTATAGTTTCCTTCTAAGAATTAGATATTCAGATTAATTAGTTACCATAAACTGTATTAGGTGCCAAATTTATTGTACCATAATATACATTAGCTCCCAGAAACTATATATGGTACCATAATTTGCCTTAGGTAACAGAAACTATGCATGGTACCAGAATTTTCATTAGGTACCAAACACTATACATGGTACCAGAATTTGCATTTGGTACCAGAAACTATGCATAGTACCAGAAACTATACATGGTGCCAGAATTTGCATTAGGTATCAGAAACTATGCATGGTACCATAATTTTCATTAGGTACCAGAAACTATGCATGGTACCAGAATTTGCATTTGGTACTAAAAAGTATGGATGGTACCAGAATTTTCATTAGGTACCAGAAACTATACATGGTGTCAGAATTTGCATTAGGTGTCAGAAAATATGCTTAGTACCAAAATTTGAATTAGGTACCAGAAACTATGCATGACACCATAATTTACATTAGGTACCAGAAACTATACATGGTATCAGAATTTGCATTAGGTATAAGAAACTATGCATGGTACCAGAATTTGTATTAGGTACCAGAAACTATGCATGGTACCAGAATTTACATTTGGTACCAGAAATTATGCATGGTACCAGAATTTGCATTTGGTACCAAAAAGTATGCATTAGGTGTCAGAATTTGCATTAGGTACCAGAAACTATACATGGTACGATAATTTGCATTTGGTACCAGAAACTATGCATGGTATTAGAATTTACATTAGGTACCAGAAACTATACATAGTGCCAGAATTTGCATTAGGTATCAGAAACTATGCATGGTACCAGAATTTGCATTAGGTACTAGAAACTATTCATAGTTCCAGAATTTACATTTGGTACCAGAAACTATGCATGGACCAGAATTTCCATTTGGTACCAGAAATTATGCATGGTGCCAGAATTTATATTAGGTACCAGAAACTATAAATGGTGCCATAATTTGCATTAGGTATCAAAAACTATGCATGGTACCAGAATTTGCATTAGGTACAAAAACTATGCATGGAACCTGAATTTACATTAGGTACAAGAAAGTATACCTGGTACCAGAATTTGCATTAGGTAGCAGAAACTATGCATGGTACCAGAATTTGCATTAGGTTCCATAAACTACACTTGGTATCAAAATTTGCATTTGGTACTAGAAACTATGTACGGTATCAGAATTTACATTAGGTACCAAAAACTATACATGGTGCCGGAATTTATATTAGATATCAGAAACTATGTATGTTACCAGAATTTGTATTAGGTACCAGAAACTATGTATGATACCAGAATTTGCATTTGGTACCAGTAATTATGCATGGCACTAGAATTTGCATTTGGTAACAGAAACTATACATGGTACCGGAATTTGAATTTGGTAACAGAAACTATTCATGGTACCAGAATTTGCATTTGGTACCAGAAACTATGCATTTGGTGTCAGAATTTGCATTGGGTATCATAAACTATACATGGTACCAGAATTTGCATTTGGTACAGAAGCTATGCATAGTACCAGAATTTACATTAGGTATCAGAAACTATACATAGTGCCAGAATTTGCATTAGGTATCAGAAACTATGCATGGTACCAGAATTTGCATTAGGTATCAGAAACTATACATTGTACCATAATTTGCATTAGGTTTCAGAAACTATGCATGGTATCAAAAATTTTATTAGGTACCAGAAACTATGTATGGTAGTAGAAATTGCATTTGGTACCAGAAATTATACATGGTACCAGAATCTGCATTTCGTACCAGAAACTATGCATGGTATCAGTATTTGCATTTGGTACCAGAAACTATGCATTAGATGCCAGAATTTGCATTAGGTACCAGAAACTATACATGGTACCAGAATTTGCATTTTGTACTAGAAACTATGCATGGTACCAGAATTTACAATAGGTACCAGAAACTAAACATGGTGCCAGAATTTGCATTAGGTACTTAAAACTATACATGGTACCATAAATGCATTAGATACCAGAATTATGCATGGTACCAGAAACTATGGATTAGGTGTCAGAATTTGTAGTAGGTACTAGAAACTATACATGGTACTAGAATTTGCATTTGATACCAAAAACTATGTATGATACCAGAATTTACATTAGATACCAGAAACTATACATGGTGCCAGAATTTGCATTATGTATCAGAAACTATGCATGGTACCAGAATATGCATTAGGTACCAGAAACTATGCATTTGGTGCTAGAATTTGCAATAGGTACCAGAAACTATACATAGTACTAGAATATGCATTTGGTATCAGAAACTATGCATGGTACCGGAACTTCCATTTGGTACCAGAAACTATGCATGGTACCAGAATTTGCTTTTGATAACAGAAATTGTACATGGTGCCATAAATGTATTAGATACCAGAAGCTATATATGGTAGTAAAATTTGCATTTGTTACCAGAAACTATGCATTATGTGCCAGAATTCCCATTAGATACCAGAAACTATACATGGTACCAGAATTAACATTTGGTACCAGAAACTTTGAATGGTTCCATAATTTACATTAGGTAGCAGAGACTATACACGGTGCCAGAATTTGCATTAGGTACCAGAAACTATGCATGGTACTAGAATTTGCATTAGATACCAGAAACTATCCATGGTACCAGAATTTGCATTAGGTATCAGAAACTATACATGGTACCAGAATTTACATTAGGTATTAGAAACTATGCATGGGATCAGAATTTGCATTTGGTACCAGAAACTATGCATTAGGTGTCAGAATTTACATTAGGTACCAGAAACTATACATGGTACCAGAATTTGCATTTGGTACTAGAAACTATGCATGGTACCATAATTTACATTAGGTACCAGAAACTATACATGGTGCCATAATTTGTTTTAGGTATCAGAAACTATGCATGGTACCAAAAATTATGTATGGTATCACAATTTGCTTTTGGTACCAGAAACTTTGCATGGTACTAAAATTTACATTAGTGACCAGAAACTATAGATGGTGCTAGAATTTGCATTAGGTATCAGAAACTATGCATGGTACCAGAATTTGCATTATGTATAAGAAACTATGCATGGTACCAGAATTTACATTAAGTACCAGAAACTATATATAGTGCCAAAATTTGCATTATGTACCAGAAACTATACATGGTGCCAGAATTTGCATTTGGTATTAGAAACTATACATGGTACCAGAATTTACATTAGGTATCAGAAAATATACATGGTGCCAGAATTTGCATTTGGTATCATAAACTATGCATGGTACCAGAATTTGCACGAGCTACCAGATACTATGCATGGTAACAGAATTTGCATTTGGTAGCAGAAACTATGCATGATACCATAATTTATATTAGGAAGCAGAAACTATATATGGTGTCAGAATTTACATTAGGTATCAGAAACTATACATGATACCAGAATTTGTATTAGGTACCAGAAACTATGCATGGTACCAGAATTTGCATTTGGTACCTGAAACTATGCATGGTACCAGAATTTGTATTTGGTACCAGAAACTATGCATGGTACCAAAATTTATATTAGGTACCAGAAACTATATATGGTGCCAGAATTTGCATTAGGTAACATAAAATATGTATGGTACCAGAATTTGCTTTAGGTACCAGAAACCAAGGTTCGAAATCTCCATTTTGGTCGAAATTTCGACCCTCTGGATATGGAAATATTTCGTGGAAATATTTCGACAGTGTGGAAATATTGCAATTTTGTAGAAATGGTGGAAATATTGATTTTTTGATGAAATTTTTTAGTGAAACTCCGGATAGTCATAAACCAAGTATAGATACACTTTGGAACACTCAAATAATATGTGTACCCTATCTAGGGGTGTAGAGTTTCACATAACATGTATGCAATGTATTGAGTCTGTGAGTCTTGTGCAATCTTACTTAGTTCGGTTTTGATATATATTTTTCAAATATTTTTTAATTTTTTTTTTGGATAAAAATAATTTTGAAATAAAGATTAGTTGATTGTTAAAATAATGTTTCAAACGATTTTGAAAGCGGACTTAAAACAAGAAAGTTATGCAAATTTAAAATTGTGCAAAAAATATGCTGAAATGTGAAACATTGTTTTTTTACTAAGTCTGAAAAAGAGTTTTTATATAGAAATGTTTTTATACATATATATAGCTTTTTTACATAGAAAAGTCATTTTAGAGAGAAGTAAGGCGTGTAAAAAAGCTTACTAGTTGCTTAAGGCGAGAGGCGAGGCGAGAGCCTGATTGAAATAAGGCGTGTAAAAAAGCTATATGTACACACACACACACACACACACTCTCTCTCTCTCTCTCTCTAAAATGACTAGTTGAAACAAGTTCGTTTAATCATATAGCATGTGCCATCAAACATCAATAAAACTCATCATCATCGAGTTTTATAATCTATCTCATCCTCATCTTAAAAACTATAAAATCTAACTAATATAAATTGGGATCTAGGCCTGGATGTCTGTAAGTAAGATGAAAAAAATGTGAATTAAAGATGTGAAGTAAACATATAAAGAATTATGACACTACACAACTGAATCAAAATCTGAATTAAAAAACTAAGAGGAGAGTTTTGATGGGCAACATTATACTCACTTCGTGACGGACGTTGAAGGCGGCCCCAAAGTTTAAACCTAACCTGTCCGATCGTCACGAGTTCTTTTTTATCTCGCGCAATTGCGTGAACGATTTGAATCTATAGGGAACGGGATCCTCTGAGATTATAAACTCCTAAGATCAGATAGGTAAAAGCTAAAATTGAATCACAATCGTCCATTACACCCAGCCCGACTAGTGAATTACACTCAGCCCCAAATGTCATATAAAATAATGGTTGTGATTCAATTTGGCTTCAACCTAAACTGTCAATTAAATGAGGCAGGCACCTCGACCGCCTCAGGGTGTAAGGCCCCCGCCTTAAGCCAACTTATATACCTGTTCTCGCCTTAATCCAAGCGAGGCGCCCTTGCCTCGCCTCTCGCCTTAGGCGAGTGCCTCGGCTCGCTTTAACTACACTGATTGGCAGCTGTTCGAGGGTGGCCCCTCCATCAGATGGACATGACCAATGCATTTCTTCACGGTGACCTCTCCGAGGAGGTTTACATGGCTCCTCCACCGGGCGTTCTTGTTCCTCTAGGATACGTTTGTCGTCTATGTCGGGGTATCTATAGGCTCAAACAAGCACCTCGGGCCTGGTTTGAGCGATTCCGCAGTGCAGTTCTGGCAGCTGGGTTTGTCGAGAGACAATCTGACTATGCTCTATTCACCCGCTCCTCCAGTCAGGGTATTGCTGTGCTGCTTCTGTATGTGGATGATATGATCATCACTGGGGATAACAGTGCCACCATAGCATCCCTTCAGCATCACCTCCAGAGTCAATTTGAGATGAAGGATCTGGGCCCTCTTCAACACTTTCTGTGCTTTGATATTGCCCGGTCAACTCATGGGTTGTTGATCTCCTAGCAAAAGTACATCTTCAACATTTTTGCCGAGGCTACTCTCACTGACTCTCATACTGCTGACACACCCATGGAGCTCAACTTGAAACTTCTTTCTATAGATGGTGAGTCTCTCCAGGATATCTCTCGATACCAACAGCTGGTTGGGATGCTCGTTTACCTAACCATGACTAGGCCAAACATTGCCCATGCGTTGGTATTGTCAGTCAGTTCGTTCAAGCTCCTCACTCTGTTCACTTTGTAGCGGTCCTTCGGATTATTTGGTACCTCCGGGGCCCATCACTCGTTCGCTGCTCTTTCCCTCCACCTCTCCACTGGTCTTGCGTGTTTACTCCGATGCAGATTGGGTTGGAGATGTTGCTACCTGCCGCTCTACCACTGGCTACTTTGTGTTTCTTGACGATTCTATCATTTCTTGGCGTAGCAAGAAACAGGAGTGCTCGCTCCAGCACCGAAGCCGAATATCGGGCTATGGCTTCCATCATCGCCGAGATTGTCTGGCTTCGACGTCTTCTACTCGACCTGGGAGTTAGGATGTTCGGGACCAACCCTTTCTTCTGTGACAAACGGAGTGCTATCCAGATTGCTAGCAATGCGGTTTTTCACGAGCGGACCAAACACATCGAGATTGACTGTCATTATGTTCGGCAGGAGTTTCTCGCCCACATCATCTCTTTGCCATTTATTCCCTCGATGGAGCAGACTGCTGATTTTCTCACAAAGTCTCTTACGATTGCTCGATTTCGTCATTTTATCAGCAAACTCTCAGTACATGATCCACTGTGAGTTTGAGGGGGAGTGTTAATGTATATATCGGGTCGGGTTGTTTGTATATTGATGTACACATATATTAGGTTTTAGTCCCTCAATAGAGATCATTCCATTCTCTTCAAAACCTAGCCGTCATCTCCTAACAGTATCGATGAGCCTCTAGACTCCGCAGTCTAGCAATGTTGGTTTGTTTCTCAGTAAGAGTCCTTACGTGATCCCCTAGTGGATGAATTAACTAGTTAACATCATGTAGAATTTTTCAGTTATAATAAGTTTAACGAAACCACAGATTGGCCGAAGCTGGACATCAAAAGAAATTGCTATCCATAGAATTCAAAAGATAAACATTAATACAACCATCTTCAACTTTTAATGAATGGCAATAAAAAAAACATGACCAATATCCATCTAAAAGCCTTCAGTCATAAACCATGAGTAGAAGAAGATTTTTTTCCAGAACAGTTGGAAGGGAAGAGACAAAGACTCAAATGAAGAGTTTTACTAATTTGAAATTCTGAAATCAACAACAATCAAATATAAAGGTTTTGAACTTCTACATAAAAATAAGAACCTCAACAGTATGGGACATTCGTACAAAATCAAGATCCTCCTTCAAAAATTGATGACCCTTTTTCTTCTAATTATGGTTAAAAGATAAAAGCTAGGAAGCACTGACACTTCCCCAGGCCCCCCGTACCCGTGTCGGACACTTGTCGGACACCGACACTCGCCGGATACTTGTCGGACACGCATGTGCCGTGTCCCACGTGCTTCCGAGAGCCGGACACGGTCGGACACTTGCCAGACACTCGCCGGACACGCACCGGACATGGCAGGTTGACGGGCTGTTCGATATAGGGTCGGGTCACAAGCTGCCTCAGAGAATCAGATAGGTTAAAGCTAAAACTGAATCACACCCATTCTTTTGCACGTCATTTGGGTCTGAGTATAATTCACTTGTCAGGCTGGTTGTAACGGACAACAGGCTGGTTGTAACGGACAGTTACGATTCAGTTTTGGCTTTAACCTATCTGATTCTCTGAGGTTTTAGATAAGTTGAAGCTAAAACTGAAACACAACCGTTCTTTTCCATGCCATTTAGGGTTGTATGTGATTCACCAATCAGGCTGGGTGTAACTAACGGTTGTGATTCAGTATGAGCATTAAATTTTCATTTTAGTTGTTTTCTATGAGATTTTTTCGGTTATTGAAATATATATTAATTATGAACACACATAAAATATAAATAAAAAATATTAATTTATTTTGCCGTGTCCCCGCCGTACCCGTGTCCTCTTTTTTTAGGATTTGCCGTATCGGCGTACCCGTGTCGTGCAAATGTATGTCATCTTCAGACTAATGATTGACTCGTTTGGTTTGAACCATTCATAAAAAGCAATGAAATTTATACAAAAGAGTTTGTTAAGAAGAGGGAAATAAGCCAAAAACATTATAATGGTATACCTACAATTGGAGCAATTACTTCGAGGTCTGAGAATTCGGGGTCGGGTTCGGACCATGCCAAAAACAAACTGGTTCAGTTGGTTTGGGTTCAGGTCCGTGTCCAGGATCTGCTGGGTAATGTTTTGGTCAAACGTATTTTTAAAAAAGAAAGGTAAAAAATTGGGTCTGATTCGATCCTGATCTGGAATGGTTCAGCAAACCAGTTTTGGTTTGGCTGAACCCTCATACCATGAATTCCTTGGGTTATTGGCAATCAACAGGAAACTTGGCCATCCTTGGTAACATATATTTTTTCATGTATCGCTTGGTAACATATATTGTTGCCTAGAGTTCCTACTACGAGGAATGCTTTCCATGTTCTAAATATTCTATGCTCTTGGAACATCATTTATCTTTTTTGACTTCGAGGAATGCTTTTCATCAACACTTTGGATTATCTTGTTTCCAGTAAGTAGTTGCAAACTTAATATGCAAGAAGTAATATATGCCTTCCTAACTGCTATGGGTCAATGGATGGATTCATTGTGGATTTATGATACCGAAAACATGCTTGCAGTCTGATATAATATAATGGTCTTGTGCTACTCAAAATTTATTCTGCTACAGATTCTTTTATCATTGTTCTCAGAATAATCTTTGCACTATTGTTCTACAGCTGACAAGTTTGGGGGTGTTAACTATAGCCAAAGATGTAAGGAGTAAAGCGGAGCTATTGAGCTCACCCATACTTGATGTTTGGCATGAATTGACCATGAAGCTTCAATCTGAAACTTTATGTGTGAAGCCAGCTCGTGATGGCTGCTCAACTGGAGTTGCTAGATTACGGTATGTGCATGCCAAATTCTTCCTCGTGTGTGTTGTTGTGGATTATAAAGACTATTTTGCGTAGTCTCCACAGATTCAATTTTGATACTAAATTATTATTGCAGTTCGGTGGAAGACCTAAAAGTATATGTATATGCATTAAGGAATCTCCTTCCACGGCTTCCTGCTAACAGTTTGTCAAAGGTCAGCATCACAATACTGATTATTGAAATTCAAGAGACTTGTTAGGAGAAATTTGTTCCTATTATTAGGCTCTTAGTGTATATACAGAGGATGGCAACGCGAAGGGAAATTACATGTTTCTATCAGTCATATAATCAGTTTGCCGGAAACCAATGCACCTTTTTTCTGTCATTTACCTACAATGTAGGGAAATAGAAAGCTAATATTTGTATATGCAATATTGATGCTGAGAAAATTGAGACATCAGAATTTGGAGAACGAATAGGCTTTCTAGTTAAATATGGAAGCTCGATGATATATATAATATATGGGAACTGGTTTCCTGGTTCAATGGACTAGCTTTGTTACTGGTCTAGTGGACTAGTTGACCACCCTATAAGTTTCAGGATTTGTTGAAACATGGGGGGTGTGTTATCTAGGGCAAGGTGATCATCCTCACCAAAAATCAGGAAATTCTAAAACTTCTTGGGTCATCAAATGTGCTAAGCAAAATTAATGGTTACAATGGATGGTTGATAAAGCTAACATGTGATGGTCCTAGAACTTTTAGAATTTGCTTGTTTTTTGTAAGGATAATCACTTATTCTAGATAACACACCCACCAAGTTTCAACAAATTATGAAACATGTAGGGTGGTCAACTGGTCCACTGGACCAGCAACAAAGCTAGCTAGTGGACCAGTCTCCCTTTTCCCATAATATATATATATATATATATATATATATATATATATATATATATATATATATATATATATATATATATATATAGAGAGAGAGAGAGAGAGAGAGTGAGAGAGAGAGAGAGGGGTGTTATGTTGCGCTGTGCGCTGCCGGCAGAGGAAATGAGCTGCGCGAATTTCGGCCGTCCGATCACGCGGATTCCCTGCGAACCCGGCTGCAATCCCCCGACCGTCTGATCCCCTGAACCCGACTGTCTGATCCCGTGTTTTGATCAGCCGCCCCGCCATCAAATGGTTCGTTCGATTCCCATCCGTTGGATCGATGGGAATCGAACGGACCAAAAAAATTTCGCTGTTACTGTAGCGGCTACAGTAACAACGAAAAACGTTTTGGTCCGTTCGATTCCCATCGATCCAACGGAAGGGAATCACCCGGACCAATTGTGTGTTAATTCGATTCCCATCCGTTGGATCAATGGGAATCGAACGGTCCATAACGTTTTTCGCTGTTACTGTAGCCGCTACAGTAACAACGAAATTTTTTTGGTCCGTTCGATTCCCATCGATCCAACGGATGGGAATCACCCAGACCAATTGTGTGTTAATTCGATTCCCATCCGTTGGATCAATGGAAATCGAACGGTCCATAACGTTTTTCGCTGTTACTGTAGCCACTACAGTAACAGCGAAATTTTTTTGGTCCGTTCGATTCCCATCGATCCAACGGATGGGAATCGAACGAACCATTTGATTGTGGGGCGGCTGATCAAAACACGAGATCAGACGGTCGGGTCCAGGGAATCAGACGGTCGGGGGATTGCAACCAGGTTCGCAGGGGATCCGCGCGATCGGACGGCCGAAATTCGTGCAGCTCATTTCCTCTGCCGGCAGCGCACAGCGCAACGTAACACCCCTCTCTCTCTCTCTCTCTCTCTCTCTCTATATATATATATATATATATATATATATATATATATATATATATATATATATATATATATGACAATGACACAAGTTAAGAAACATTATTTTATTTAGCTCATGGTTCGGAACATCAGACCTTGATTAATCCATAATTTAGGCAATAACTTAGTGGATTGAGTCCAATTTTTGTGAGAGGTCCAACACATAAGAAAGCCATGACACACATTAACAATTCCCTTGCATAGGAAGTCTAATACATCACCCAACATCGTACCAAAATCTAAATGCATAAAAATCTCAAATAACATTAAAATCGGTTAGGATGGTCGTAATAAATGGGATGGAATAGTAGAGCTGCAAGAATGGCCATATGGACTAAACTGCAGTGGATTTCTACGTGGACAAGACTGCAGTTGGATATGCTGTTGCAGTGGGATCTAAGTGGTCTGATGGGCTAATAACAAACCGTATTACTTTTACATCACTTTTATGATCTTTCTTATATCTGTTTATCGTAAATTATTGCATTTAGATTCTACATACTGAATCAGATGATTCAGATCAAGGTCTGAGATTTGAGAAAACATATTTTTGTCATTATTGAAAATTTCTTTGAAAATTAAGTAGCTGCTTTATAGTTTTCTAGAAATATATGTGGGAAGATTCGTTTTATGTCTATTTCGAGCAACTATACCAATTTTCAGAATTGAAGCACTTGCAAATATGTGCCATATTGGGCTGTTATAGTTGCATGCAATAAACGTTTATTTGCTCTTGATATTACCATCCTTAGCACAACATAATTTTTTGAAACCTTCCTTGATTATAATGAGTCTCCTAAAATCATCATCTTGATTCTTAAAAATTGAATGCTCAGCTTTCAAGGTTCTCATTGATGCACGTATTCGATTAATACTTATCCTAAGATATAGTATTGTACACATAGCTCGTTATTGCTAGAAGTTGAAAAACATTTATCGCCATATACATATTTATTAACCTATCGATGCATCTTATTATTTTCGCTTAAAGTGATCTCTAATGATGTCTTCATATATCAATGTTATCTCACTGTAACTAGCCAGTCAAACTGCAATTTTCTGAAGCAAATTGGTTATGTTAGGCACATGGGGTGATCGAGATGCCAAATCCTCCTCCACAATCATTAATTTTTGAGCCTTTTATTGAAACCGACGAAATAATTGTTTCATCCAAATCAGCGGAAAATTCTTGCCGTCTTAGGTGGGAAGGACACAGTGAATGGGTTGAAGTGACAGTTGGTGTTATGGGTATAAAAGAAGAAATGCACTCACTGAGTCCTAGTATTACTGTCAAAGAAACAGGTGACATTTTATCACTCGAGGAAAAATTCCAAGGTATGGTTCCTGGCTTATTAGCAGACTGTCTATAGTGACACTTTTTCTATGGATTTATCTATTGTTTTTCCATCATCAGGTTATAATGACTGGTAGTGTTAGCATATTAGGTGGAAGACATAGCTTATAACATATTCACATTGTTGGCTCATCAAATGTTCACATCAAATACAATTAGGAATATAAACTGGAGCATTAATTTTGGTTGGACTAATGTCAATTATAAGTAAATTGAGTACCTCAAAGATTAAATAATGAAGAGGACTTTCACAAACTTAACTAGTTCTACTTAAAATTGCACTTCGAATATATTAGTTTATGTTGGGTTATTGATTACTTGGAGATTCTCCATCCTACTCGGTGCTTTTGTCAAGTTATCTAGTCAGGATATTGCTTAACAAGAGTGAACTTGCATTTAGGTTATCTTTTATAATCATTGTGACCTGTCATGCTAGTCTACTAAATAAATAGTCTTCTCCAAATTCAAGGTTTTCTTGCAACTTGCCGGCCTTGCTATTGATTTCAATTCAGCTTAAAATAGTTATTATGTTGGAACCTTTAAGATAGTGCAGTCTTAATTTGGTGATGGTGAAATATCTTGCATAGAGCATACCTATATAACCAATTACCACATCACCTATTTAACCAATTACCATATTTCAACCATATTTATGAGTCTATGACTAATCCATATTTAATAGAACTTCCTCCATAGGGCTTTCCCAAGAGCCATACCCTAGCCCACATCACACGCACACGCGCACCCAGAGCCAGGCCAGCCTGGTTGAGCTCAAGCTCGGGCCATGGTCATGAATGGGCTTCAGGATTTGGGCCTTCTTTTTAATTGAGTTTTAATATTTTAATGGGGACTTACTCCTACTGTTATATGTTTCACAAGGATGGGTCAGGTTCGTTGAACCTGGACCTCTACCCGGACACATGCAACCGGTACATATCAATGTTAAGGGTTAGGGCAATATATGTTAAAAAATTATGAAAGAATGTAGGATCTTGTATTGAATGATAATAGAATCCTTTCATCATCTCAGTTGTAATTCACATGAAAACAAATTTATTCTAGTTCCTCAACTAAAAAGTTACACTAGCAAACCACTTCTCTTTATATGTGTTAGGAGACGACGGCTAGGGTTTGGAGGGGAACGGGATGATTCCATTGAGGGACTCAAGCCCAAATATATGTACATGTAACCGACCCGACTGTACAGTAAACCCGACCTGACTGTACAGTAAACCCGACTCATTATATATACATTAACACTCCCCCTCAAACTCACGGTGGATCATGAACCGAGAGTTTGCCCAGAAAATGCCGGAAGCGAGCTGTCGTCAGGGGCTTCGTCAGAAAATCAGCAGTCTGCTCCGATGAGGGAATAAAGGGCAGGGAGATAGTGTGATCGATAAATGCCTGGCGAACATAATGACAATCAACTTCAATATGCTTTGTTCGCTCATGGAAGACCGGATTGCTAGCAATCTGAATAGCACTCCGGTTGTCACAGAAGAGAGGAGTGGGCCCGGATATCACCACTCCCAAGTCAAGCAGAAGACGGCGAAGCCAGACAACTTCGGCGGTGGTGGAAGCCATAGCCCTGTATTCGGCTTCGGTACTGGAGCGAGCAACAGACTCCTGCTTCTTGTTGCGCCAAGAAATCAGTGAGTCACCCAGAAACACACAGTAACCTGTAGTAGATCGACGAGTGTCTGCATCTCCTGCCCAATCTGCATCTGAGTAGGCACGCAGCACCAACGGAGAGGTGGAGGGAAACAGGAGTGAACGGGTGATGGTGGCCCGGAGGTAGCGGATGATCCGAAGAACAGCTGCATAGTGTACTGACCGTGGAGCCTGAACAAACTGACTGACAATGCCAACAGCATGGGCAATGTCTGGCCGGGTCATGGTGAGGTATACAAGCATCCCAACCAACCTCTGGTAGCGGGAGACATCCTGGAGCGGCTCACCATCTGTAGCGAGAAGCTTCAAATTGAGCTCCATGGGTGTATCAACAGTACGTGTGTCAGTAAGGGCAGCATCAGTAAGGATGTCGGAGATGTACTTCTGCTGGGAGACCAACAGACCACGAGCTGACCTGGCAATCTCAAGGCCCAGAAAGTAGCGAAGAGAGCCCAGGTCTTTCATCTCGAACTGACTCTGGAGGTGCCGCTGGAGAGAGGCGATTGTGGCACTGTCATCCCCAGTGATGATCATATCATCCACATAGAGGAGAAGGACTGCAATGCCCTGACTGGAGGAGCGAGTGAACAGGGCATAGTCAGAGTGACGCTCAACAAACCCGGCGGCCAGAACTGCACTGCGAAAACGCTCAAACCAGGCACGAGGGGCCTGCTTGAGCCCATAGATGGCCCGGCGCAACCGACACACGTGTCCTGGAGGAACTGAAGTGCCCGGAGGAGGAGCCATGTAGACTTCCTCGGAGAGATCACCGTGTAGAAACGCATTGGTGACATCCATCTGATGGAGAGGCCACCCTCGAGCAGCTGCCACAGCTAAGAGGTTGCGCACAGTAGTCATTCGAGCAACCGGAGCAAACGTCTCCTCGTAGTCAATCCCATACTCCTGGGAGAAGCCACGAGCAACGAGGCGAGCCTTGTGCCGCTCAATGGATCCGTCAGGTCGAGTCTTGACCTTGAAGATCCACTTGCAGCTAACAGGCACCACCCCGGGGGGACAAGGCATCAACTCCCAGGTCTGGGTCCGCTGAAAAGCCTCAAGCTCAACTGACATGGCCTGCCGCCACTCTGGATGTAATGCTGCCTCACGGTACGATTGGGGCTCCCGATGGGTGTGAAGAGCAGTAAGAAAGGCCTGAAAGGATGGTGAATAGGAGACACTGGCAGAGAAGCCAGAAGAGTCAGGAGAGTAAGTGGGAAAAGCAGAGTAACCAAACCTGTCAGGAGAGTAGGCATATCTGGCAGGAGGGTGATGTTCGCGCGCTGGGTAGCGCCGAACAGGAGCAGGATCCACGACCGGGGAGGAGGGAGCAGCAGCATCAGGCGAGGGAGTACCAGTGAGAACCGACTCTGGAGGGGGAGCTGCAGACCGACGTACATAGACACGAGTAATGGGTGGTGGTGGAGGTGGTGTGGGGGACTGAGGAGGTGGTGGTGGTGGTGGAGGTGGCGATGGAGACTGAGGAGGTGGTGGTGTTGGTGGAGTAGACGTAAATGGGGCAACAGAAACCGGGGGTAGAACAGGGATGTGGAGATGTGAGGAGGGTGAGGAGGATGACAAAGTAGGCGAGGAAAGATCCCGAGACTCAGGTGCAAAATACGGGACATCCTCAACAAAGGAGACGTGACGGGAGACACGGATCCGACGAGCTAAGGGATCATAGCATCGATACCCCTTGTGCTCACGACTGAGCCCCAAGTGAACACACCTAACAGACCTCGCAGAAAGTTTGGTGCGCTCATGGGGAGGAAGAAGAACGAAGCACGTGCAGCCAAACGTGCGAAGAAGAGAGTAGTCAGGTGGACTGGAGTGAAGGCTCTCGTGAGGGGTGGCACCGGACAGAGCAGACGACGGAGTGATATTGATGAGGTGGACAGCCGTCATGACAGCTTCAGCCCAGTAGGAGTGAGGAACGGACGCAGAGAGAAGCAAGGCTCGTGCAGTCTCAAGGACATGACGATGCTTGCGTTCGGCAACGCCGTTCTGCTCATGGGTGTGGGGACAGGACTGCTGGTGAAGAGTGCCGTGAGACTGAAGAATCTCACGCATCTCGGAGGAGAGATACTCCTTGGCACAATCAGACCGAAAGGTCTTGATGCGCCGACCAAACTGGGTATGTATCATAGTGGTGAATCTCCTAAAGATGTGAGGTACTTCAGACCGATGACGCATGAGATAGACCCAGGTGCACCTAGAATAGTCATCAATAAAACACACATAATACATATAACCAGATAGAGAAGCAACAGGAGCAGGACCCCAAATATCCGAATGAACTAAGTCAAATAAAGCATCAGACTGGGAAGTACTAGCAGAAAATGGAAGAGCTAGATGCTTTGCCAGTCGACAACCCGTACAAACAGAGAGGGGGGAGAAAGACGCTCGACCCAAAGCGCCCGAACGGAATACGCTTTTGAGTCGATCACTCGATAGATGACCTAACCTTCTGTGCCACAGGTCGGCATCAGAGGTGACAGACATGACAGACGCAACTGAAGACACATGGAGATGGTCCAACTGGTAGAGTCCTCCTGCCCTACGGCCCAGCCCAATCCTCTGACCCGTCCGCGAATCCTGCACAACACAAACAGAAGGGGTGAAGGTGACAGTCAGGCCAGAGTCGCAAAGAGAACTGATGAAAATCAAATTAATATTAAGACGGGGGGCATGATGGACATGGGATAGGGTCAGGCGACCAGAAGGGTCAGAGGTGGTGGTGATGGAGCCACATTGCGGAATAGGGACGAGAGTCCCATCCGCAGTGCGAACCTCCTGGTGGGTGGTAGTGGGAGAACAGTCCGTGAGGACAGTGGAGTCAAAAGTAAGGTGACAGGAGGCACCCGAATCGAAGATCCATGGAGCAGTAGTACCAGAGCTGGCAGACAAGCCGTGCGCAGTCGCGGAGCCGGTGGAGGCTATGTGGCGAAGAAGGAGCTCCTCGAGGCGCTGAAGGCGGTCCGGCTCAGACGGAGAAGGTGCTGTGGTAGCAGTGGGGAGCGTCGAGGCCTCTGCAGTAGCCGCTGCACCACCAAAGTGGCGGAAGGAAGACGAACCACGTCCTCGGCCCCGTCCACCTCGACCGCCGCGTCGATCGTCGCGAGAGGTCGAAGACCAGCGGGGGGATCTCTCATCCGGACCCCAGCGGGGGTTGCGTGGAGGACGTGTAGGGCACTCGCGCTTCATGTGGCCGGGCTCCTTGCAGTAGTGACAAAAAACAGTCTCATCGGAGAACCCGGCTGCCAGGACAGAGTCGGAGCTAGGAGCAAGTGGAGGAGGACGAGCGCCCTGAGTCTGAAGGCGGGTCTCCTCGTCGACCAAGGCGAGTAGGGCATCATCGAGCCGAGGGAGGGGCTCACGGTGCAGGAGCTGGGCAGCGATGAGAGCAAAGTCTGGTCGAAGTCCTGCCAGGAACTGGTGCAGGTGGCCCTCGTCGAGGTAGCGCTGGAAGTCCCGGGAGCGGGGGCAGTCACACCGCTCCGGAATCAGTGAGTCCAGCTCATGCCAGTAGGCACTCATCTGACTGAAGAAGTCCTGAATGGTACGCTCCCCCTGACGGGCAGACTGCGAGTCGCAGATGAGCTGATGCCGGCGGGCGCCGCCGCGCGGGAGAAAACGGTCCCGGAGATACTCCCACATCGCGCGCGCAGTCGGAAGGCGGCCGATGGGAGCAAGGAGCGGACGAGCAACCGAGTCCAGGAGGTACGCCCGGATGGCCTGATCGTGGCGGCGCCACGTAAGAGCAGCAACGGTGACGGCCATGGTAGCAGTCGCTGCAGAAGATGCAGCACTGCTGGTGACAGAGGACGAGCCGGAGTAGTCAGTGGGAGGAGGATCCTCGCCGGTGATGTGACCCCACAGATCACGACTGGAGAGGGCGGCCTCGACGGTGAGGGACCAGTCAGGCCAGTCGCTGGCCGACGACAACTGAAACGCGACCGCCTTCAGCGGTGGAGAGATCGCAACGACAGACGGTACGGCTGGAGAGGCCATAGAGGAGGCTGTAGGGCGTCAGGGGGGTGCTGTAGGGCTGTAGGGGGCCGGGAGGGGGGGGGGGGGGGGCGGTGGCTGTAGAGAGCGCGGGAGGGGGTCGGGAGGGGGGGGCAGGGGCTGTAAGGGGTTCGGGAGGGGGGGGGCGGTGGCAGAAGGGGGTTCGGGAGGGGGGGGGGGTGGCTGTAGGGGGTCCGGGAGGGGGGGGGGCGGGGGCTGTTGGTGGTGCGGTTGGGGTCGGAGGGGGGCTGCGGGTGGGCGGAGCAGAGGAAGGGGGGCCGGAGGGGGCTGCCGGAGGTGCGGAGGGGCTGCGGGTGGTGCGGAGCAGAGGAAGGGGGGCCGGAGGGGGCTGCCGGAGATGCGGAGGGGCTGCGGGTGGTGCGGAGCAGAGGAAGGGGGGCCGGAGGGGGTTGCCGGAGGTGCCGGAGCAGAGGAAGGGGGCCGGAGGGGGTCGCCGGAGGTGCTGCCGTCGTACGGGAAACCCTAGAGCTCTGATACCATGTTAGGAGACGACGGCTAGGGTTTGGAGGGGAACGGGATGATTCCATTGAGGGACTCAAGCCCAAATATATGTACATGTAACCGACCCGACTGTACAGTAAACCCGACCCGACTGTACAGTAAACCCGACTCATTATATATACATTAACAATATGATCTTGGTCGAGTCCAAGAACATACACCATGGTTAATCTGTATTGAGGAAACTTGAAATGGTCTCTATCTAAGTAATAATGGACTATCACCGTGGTCATGACTTTTTATTTTGCATAATCCTATTAGTGCATTACAAAATGTTTATCTTAGAAGACAGTCTGTATAATGATATAGCAACTGTTTAAGAGCTCACAAATATAAATCTTTCAACGTAACTAAGTTTAATATTGTTTGCTAAAAGATGCATGTTTGTTTTACAGGTGGTACCGGAATTAATTTGACACCACCACCACCAACAATAATTAGGTCTGTTCCCAAAATCCTTAGTCCTTTGAACCTTGGAATCTTTTTATTGTAGAAAATAGTGTCGCTTGTGTTATGTACATGCATAGTATGAAAAGTTCACTTGCAATGCATAGGTAGCAAGGCAAGATTTCACATCAATAGTTTTCTCATAAAATAATGATCTCATCCAATTGATCAATTAGAGGTTGCCATCGATAAATTTTATTCATGCCAAATATTAAAACCTTTTCGTTTCCATTTATTTCATGAACTTATTTCTTCTTAGATTATTTGTTTATCTTCTTTATCTATAATATGGTTTCATTTGATAGTTATCCAATTATCTTTTGATAAGTTGTGGAATAAATCATGATATTAGCATTTATACAGGAGCAAATAGGGGTCAATTCAAATTACTAGTCATGGGGAATATGTTTTTCTTTTCCAGGCCTTTAGAGTAATTTTAGCTAATATTTAATATTCTTTTGTATCTATCTCTTCCAAGGGGTCCTTATCTTATTTTTAGGAATGTAGCGACTTAAAATATAAATGTGGACTTTTGTTAAAATAGAGGAGCAACATTAATGTCTAAAGTCCAATCAGAATCTTCCAACTAGAAAAAAAAAGAAAAATGATTTATCCCTTAATTTTAGGAGAGTAGGACCAAACCCAATAAAAAGAGGACCCTAAGACTCCCTCTTCAGTGGTTTGTGGGACTCAACTAAAATGTAGTTTTATCTATGTGTTGTTTTCTTCACTCTTTGTAATGCATGCGGGTTCATGAAAAGACTATTATGCAGATTTTTAACAATTAAAAGGATAATTTCAGCATTTTAAATTAAAAATTCAGCAATGGTGCATAATCATATGCTAACATCAACTATGCTTTTCTGATATATCAATAGGTATTCATATGATGAAGACAAAACAAATAAGACTTATTTAATTTAATCACAACAAACAAAGAGAGATACTATCACAATATTAAAGCCATGATTCAACAAAATATTAGATCTAAAGAAAGTCATGACGATGATGAAAGATCTATGAAACCCAAAAGATCCAATTATAGCCCAATAGTCAATGGAGAAGGCCAAGAAACTAAAGAGAGATGATTACTGTGTGGGCTGGAGTTACCGTCTATCCACAATATATCTCGAGAGATGCTCATCACGATTCCAATACACTTCGGAAGAAGTGACGGAGGAGGAATGGCGATCCGGAAGAAAAAGTGTTGAAGTCGTGACGAAACGATCTCTGAGGGAAGATCATCGCGCTGATCTCTCCCGAAGATGAAGATGAACATCGTTGCAGAGACGTAGAAGCTTGTGGTGGAAGAAAGTTAAAGAAAAAGATGAGATGTTGGAGATCTCTTGAACAAACCGACGGGTCTGTTCTTGAAATTTTAGGGTTTCAAGTTTCATTCAATCAAATTCTATTCAATTAGGATTTGAAAATGGATTAAATAGAAGTGAGGAATAGAAGAGAATAGAGAGAGGGAGAGTGGTAGGGGAGAAAAGTGCGTGAAGACACGGGAAAACGAAGAGGCCGCGCGCGGCATCTCTTACGTACGACGTACGATGTACGGACGGGGATTCTCGTCCTCATAGTGGCCCCACGTGTGTAACACGTGAATCATGAGAGAATGAACTTCTTTTGGGCTTCCTATTGGGCTTCATGTGATCCCCACCATACATCATCCTTTAATTATTAGCTCCAATGGATCTTATTAAAACTGGTTCGAGCAACTTAAACCCAATTGGGTTTGATTCGGGTGTGAACAACCTTCGCACCTAGGCTAACCTAAAATAAATATGTTTATAACTTAAGATCCACAAGTTTGATTAAGACGAAATAAATAAACAAAACATAGATAATGAAGAGACGAATCTATGGTATCCAGCAGACCTCCAATCGGGATCCTAGATCTTTGTGGGGAGCCAAAATATGTGATCAGCTTATAGAAAATCTGGGCATTCGCCTATATCAAGTCCCTCGGACTTGAAAGACTTGAATCCGCTCAAGTAGTCCTAGATCTAAGCGGGTGTCCTCGCTCGGCTAGAGCCTCAGCAGTAACAAGTAGCCCAAGTGTCCTAGATCGGGCGGCTCCAGCTCAATATACAACCGTAGGCACCTAAAAAGACAAACAAGAATCTAGCTTGGCACATCAAATAGATAATGAGCAGTAAAACATTCTACACAGTAGTAAACAGGTAATAGATAGAACTGAAGATCAAGAGACATATAAAGAAAGAGGCCGCGGAAGCATAATGTGTTGCCGGGATTGGGCTCGCGTAATTGGCATTGGTATAGTTTTAAAGTCTTGGGATGTAGGTGCTTAATGTGTTGCTCTAAGTGGCATGCGCTTTCAGGATTGCAATTGGATTTTATCCTATCCAGATGATATATCCCATATTTTTTCCCAGATTACATAAAACAAATACAAATTTGCTAAAGTTATCAAGTATCTTAACTGGCAATTGATATAAAGGAAAATAAATTGATTCTATCATGAATGATAGAAACCCTGAATGTTTCAGAGCTGAATTTAAAGATAGAGTTGAGCCCATCAGTTGGAAGTGGGTCTTAAAGGTCAAGCAACAACCTGATGGTTCCATTGATCGATTCAAGGCCCATCTCATTGCCAAGGGATTCACTCAGGAGTATGAGATTGACTATGATGACACTTTTGCTCCGTTGGCTCAGATAACCACCATTCTGGCCCTTCTGGCTGTTGTCGCTGCTCGGCACTGGCCCTTCTATATATGAATGTGAAGAACGCTTTTCTTCATTGCGATCTCTCAGAAGTGGTTTACATGCAGCCTCATCTAGGTTTCAGCACTCCTCAGCATGTTTATCGTTTCTGTCGGGCCATTTACGGGCTCAAACAGGCCCCTAGGGCCTGGTTTGAGTGCTTTTGTTAGGCAGTTACTGAGATTGGTTTTGTTGAGAGCTTCTATGATCATTCTATGTTTGTGAGGTCTTCCCCACAGGGCAAGGTCATTCTTCTTTTCTATGTGGACGATATGATCCTCACTGGTGATGACTCAAGTGATATCGCCTCTCTTCAGCATCAACTTTGAAGTCAGTTTCAGATGAAAGATCATTGTCCTCTACATTACTTTTTAGTCTTGGAGGTTGCTCAGGGTGCGCGAGGGGTTTTGCTCTCTCAACAGAAGTACACCGCCGACATTCTCAGTCAAGCTGCTCTTTTTGATGTTTAGACTATTTACACAAATCTCAAGATTTATGTGAAGCTTCGACCTACAAATGGCGAGGCTATTTCAGATCCTACCAGATACAGAGAAATAGTTGGTCAATTCGTCTATCTCTGCATCACCAGGCCTGATATTGCTCATGTAGTCAGCATCGTCAACCAGTTTGTAAATGCATCTCGCTCGGCTCACTATGGTGCTCTCCTACGGATTTTTTGGTACCTTAGAAGAATTATCACTTTGTCGCTCTTCCGATCCTCGACCTTTTTCTCTGGTTCTTCGCGCCTAGGGATACACCGATACTTCGAAACAGGTGTTGTACCCGTATCAGATACTTTCCGATACTCCGATACGGCCCGATGTGGCGGGATATGTATCCGATACGGCTAGGAAGTATCGGGGTTTAAAAAAAAAAAAAAAAAATTGATATGTTGGGGATACGTGGCCGATACGCCGGCGATATGGGACCGATACGTCGGGGATACGCCGATACGCCGGGATACATATGGATGATAATGTAGTCCAAAATCCAAAAATCTAATCCGAACCCGACCGAAACTTCGAATATGGGTCTAAATTCTATACGTGACCATTTGCTTAATGATATCATTTATATGTTTTGTTTTTTGGATGATGCATGTGTCACTAACTTTGTATTTTGTAATGGATGATGAATGTTAGCTTTTTTTGCTAGCGTTTTGTAATGGATGATGAATGTGTCACTTGCATAATTTTGTTAGCCTAGGAAGCACAGACACTTTCCCAGGTCTCCCGTACCCGTGTCGGACACCGACACTCGCCATACATGCGCCAGACACGCACTGAACATGCATGTACCGTGTCCCACGTGCTTCTGAGAGCCGGACACTCATCGGACACACGCAGACACGGCAGGTTGACGGGATTGTTCGATATAGGGTCGGGTCAAGCTGTTGTGATTCAATTTTGGCTTAAACCTATCTGATACTCTGAGTAACCTCAGAAGATCAGATAGGTTGAAGCCAAAACTGAATCGCAGCCGTTCTTTTGCATGCCATTTGGGCCTAAGTACGATTCACTTGTTAGGCTGATTGTAACGGACGGTTACGATTCTGTTTTGGCTTTAACCTATCTAATCCTCTGAGGTTTCAGATAGGTTGAAGCCAAAACTGAAATACAACCGTTTTTTTCAATGCCATTTAGGACTGTGAGCGATTCACCGATCAGGCTAGGTGTAACTAACGATTGTGATTCAATATGCATTAAATTTTTATTTTAGTTGTTTTTTTTGAGATTTTTTCGGTTATTGAAATATATATGATTATAAACACATAAAATATTAATTTATTTTGTCATGTCCCCGTCGTACTCGTGTCTTCATTTTTTAGGATTTACCTTGTCGGCGTACCCGTGTCGTGCCGTACCCGTGTCCCCGTACCAGTGTCAGTGCTTCTTAGTTGTTAGCGTTACTTTTTTGTAATGGATAAATGTGACACTTGCTTTGTATTTTTTGGTTGTATTATATGTAAATCATGTAATGAATGATGAGCATGGTCATATTTAATTTTCAAGCTATTCACTATTCATATCCTAGCACAAAATATTATATTTAATTATTAATATTTTATATATATATATATATATATATATTATTACAAACGTATCCATGTCGTACCGCGTATTCTAGTTTTTCAAAGTCCACGTATCGTCGAATCTGTATCCTCGTATCCGTATCCCTGTATTCGTATCGGTGCTTCCAAGTTCTCGCCTATTCTGATGCTGACTGGGTTGTTGACCTGACTACTCGTTGCTCGACTATTGGCTACTATTTGTTTCTTAGTGACTCTCTTATCTCCTGGAAGAGTAAGAAACAAAAGGTTGTCTCTTTCTTCAGTACTAATGCAGAGTTCAGGGCTATGACCACTACCTCTAAGGAGATCATTCACCTACGGCGACTTCTTGAGGATCTTGGAGTGGATGACTCTGGTCCTACAGCCCTTCACTGTGATAATCATAGTGTTATACAGATTGTAGTAACCCCGGTTTTTTACGAGAGGACGAAGCATATTGAGATCGACTACTTCACTCAGCAACATTATAAGCAGAAGACTCTTTCACTTTTTTATATCTCCTCCACAGAGCAGATTGTTGTGTTCTTCATAAAGTCGCACTTATCTCCTCGTTTTCGGTTTCTTCTTAGCAAACTCTCAGTGTTCGATCCACCATGAGTTTGAGGGGGGTGAAAGTCATATGTGTATATAAGTAGGCTATACATGTCTTTCCTCTGTACGAGACTTGCACCCTACACATATACATCGTATATTTATATGTTGGCATATGCCCTAATGAGAAAAAAGATTCATTCTCTCCCAAAAACCTAGCTGGCTCTCTCTCTCCTAGGGTTTTTGGTCACACCACCCAAGTTGCAGCCCTAGCTACTAAAGGTGGGAACCATTTCTATGCCCGTGCTTAATGGGCCCCGTTAATTTTTGGCAAAGCGATTCATTTTGAGGGACAAAGGGAGAAATATTTGTTGCTCATCATCACCATGATCAGCCAAGTGAAGTCGACTAGGGAGCATAACTTTAATTAAGAGAACTCCACAAACGAATGACAAGAATTTTTCGACTTGCTAACCTAACGTCAATCCTTTAACAATGTGGCCGAAAACCAGACCCATGAAACTAGGCAAGAGTAGGGCCTCCCAAGAAACCAAGGTTTGTGGATAGGGGACCTACCTTGTTGGTGGCGAATGTTAAGCTCAATCAATCAATGAGCAAGTAGCAACCCTCCTGGTTCCCAGACAATATGAAACAGTCTGGACGGAAAGGGTAGAAGGCAAGATTTGATATAGGAAACTACTAGCCCTAAATAATATGATGACATGTCATACATGTAGTGGTGCAGGAGATGTATGAGAGCAAGAGATGATGGCAGGATTTTTCAGTTAAGCTATTGTTTTCCTCCTAGGGTCAAAAATCAGAGATCAAAAACCCGCAGATGTTTCTATGTGATCATGACAAGTTTGATAAAGTGTTGTGCTTTGAGTTTTCCAGTCATGTTATGCTTTACATAGATTGTGTTCTTACTTTTATCAACCTCCTAAAAATCCTTTTCACTCTGTTTTCCTTCAGCGCCGAGGCTTTGCAAAGATGTAAGCATCGAATTGAAACAATCGCAAATACATTGGGATTGGAGGGCTTTTCACGGGTTGATGCTTTCGTGAACGTACGCAATGGGGAGGTAAGATAACTCTCCGGATGTACAGGAAATTCGTTCCTTGTATTCTGGCATTATATCAATCTGCAGTTTATTATCTGCAATGTATTGCATTAAGGTCCTTTTGTCTGTCATCGTGATTTCTAGGTACTGGTGATAGAGGTAAACACCGTACCGGGCATGACTCCATCTACAGTGTTGATTCATCAGGTAACTAGGAAAATCTTCTTCTACAGAAATGCATCATTGGTTGCAATTCGACCACCATCACTGACCGCTCATCAAATGTGCGTTCGGTTTCAGGCACTCGCGGAGGAGCCACCCATGTATCCCCAACAATTCTTCCGAACGGTTCTCGACTTGGCACTTCAGAGATCCAAGTAGATTCTTATACCAGGATTCACCGCGTGTGGCGGCTCGTCAAGAATAAGGGTAGATACCCATGTGTGGCTTAATACAAGTGAGATCTCTTTCCATGTTAGTTGAGAGGAAATGTGATCTAGGGTACAGTTTGGTGTTGTGTTGTTCCCTAAGGTTATGAATCTTGCATTATGACTGTTAGGAGATGACGGCTGGGTTTGGAGAGGAATAGAATGTATTTCATTGAGGGACTCAAGCCCAATATATGTACATGTATATCTATACAATCCGACCCGACTGTACAGTAAACCCGACCCATCTATATGTACATTAACACTCCCCCTCAAACTCACGGTGGATCATGAACCGAGAGTTTGCCTAGAAAATACCGAAAGCGAGCAATCGTCAGGGGATTCGTCAGAAAATCAGCAGTCTGCTCCGATGAGGAAATAAAAGGCAGGGAGATGGTGTGGTCGAGAAACGCTTGGCGAACATAATGACAATTAACTTCAATATGTTTTGTTCGCTCATGGAAGACCGGGTTGCTTGCAATCTGAATAGCACTTCGGTTGTCACAGAAGAGGGGTGGGCCCGGATATCACCACTCCCAAGTCGAACAGAAGGCGGCGAAGCCATACAATCTCGGCGGTGGTGGAAGCCATAGCCCTATATTCGGCTTCGGTGCTGGAGCGAGCAACAGACTCATGTTTCTTGCTGCGCCACGAAATCAGTGAATCATCCAGAAACACACAGTATCCTGTAGTAGATCGACGAGTGGCTGCATCTCCTGCCCAATCTGTATCGGAGTAGGCACGCAGCACCAACGGAGAGGTGGAGGGAAACAGTAGTGAACGGGTGATGGTGCCCCGGAGGTAGCGGATAATTCGAAGAACAGCTACATAGTGTACTGACCGTGGAGCCTGAACAAACTGACTGACAATGCCAACAGCATGGGCAATGTCTGGCCGGGTCATGGTGAGATAGACGAGCATCCCAACCAGCCTCTTAATTCTGGTAGCGGGAGACATCCTGGAGCGGCTCATCATCTGTAGCGAGAAGCTTCAAATTGAGCTCCATGGGTGTATCAGCAGTGCATGTGTCAGTAAGAGCAGCATCAGCAAGGATGTCGGAGATGTACTTCTGCTGGGAGACCAACAAACCACGAGCTGACCGGGCAATCTCAAGGCCCAAAAAGTAGCTAAGAGAGCCCAGATCTTTCATCTCAAACTGACTCTGGAGGTGCCGCTGGAGAGAGGCGATGGTGGCACTGTCATCCCCAGTGATGATTATATCATCCACACAGAGGAGAAGAACTGCAATGCCCTGACTGGAGGACCGAGTGAATAAGGCATAGTCGGAGTGACGCTCAACAAACCCGGCCGCCAGAACTGCACTGTGAAATCGCTCAAACCAGGCACGAGGGGCCTGTTTGAGCCCATAGATGGCTCGGCGCAACCGACACACGTGCCCTGGAGGAACTGAAATGTCCGGAGGAGGAGCCATGTAGACTTCCTCGGAGAGATCACCGTGGAGAAACGCATTAGTGACATCCATCTGATGGAGAGGCCACCCTCGAGCAGCTGCCACAGCTAAGAGGGTGCTCATAGTAGTCATCCGAGCAACTGGAGCAAACGTCTCCTCGTAGTCAATCCCATACTCCTGGGAGAAGCCACGAGCAACGAGGCGAGCCTTGTGCCACTCAATGGATCCGTCAGGTCGAGTCTTGACCTTGAATATCCACTTGCATCTAACAGGCACCACCCCGGAGGGACAAGGCACCAACTCCCATGTCTGGGTCCGCTGAAAAGCCTCAAGCTCAACTGACATGGCCTACCGCCACTCTGGATGTAACGCTGCCTCACGGTACGATTGGGGCTCTCGATGGGTGTGTATAGCAGTAAGAAAAGCCTGAAAGGATGGTGAATAGGAGACACTGACAGAGTAGCCAGAAGAGTCAGGAGAGTCAGAGGAAAAAGCAGAGTAGCCAAACCTGTCAGGAGAGTAGTCATATCTGTCAGAAGGGTGATGTTCGCGCGCTGGGTAGCGCCGAACAGGAGTAGGATCCACGACCGGGGAGGAGGGGGCAGCAGCATCAGGCGAGGGAGTACCAGTGTGAACCGACTCTGGAGGAGGAGCTGCAGGCCGACGAACATAGACACGAGTAACAGGTGGTGGTGGAGGTGGCGAGGGAGACGGAGGAGGTGGTGGTGACGGTGGTGGTGGTGGTGGTGGTGGTGGCGGGGAAGATGGAGGTGGAGTAGGCGTGGATGGGGCAACAGAAACCGGGGGTAGAACAGGGATGTGGAGATGTGAGGAAGGTGAGGAGGATGACGCAGGAGGCAAGGAAAGATCCCGAGACTCAGGTGAAAAGTACGGAACATCCTCAACAAAGGAGACGTGACGGGAGACACGGATCCGACGAGCCAAGGGATCGTTGCAGCGATACCCCTTGTGCTCCCGATTGAGCCCCAAGTGAACACACCTAACAGACCTCGCAGAGAGTTTGGTGCGCTCATGGGGAGGAAGAAGAACGAAACACGTGCAGCCAAACGTGCGAAGAAGAGAGTAGTCAGGTGGGCTGGAGTGAAGGCGCTCGTATGGGGTGGCACCGGACAGAGCAGACGATGGAGTGATATTGATGAGGTGGACAGCCGTCATGACAGCTTCAGCCCAGTAGGAGTGAGGAACAGACGCAGAGAGAAGCAAGGCTCGTGCAGTCTCAAGGACATGACGATGCTTGCATTCGGCAACACCGTTCTGCTCATGGGTGTGAGGACAAGATTGTTGGTGAAGAGTGCCGTGAGACTGAAGAATCTCACGCATCTCAGAGGAGAGATACTCCTTGGCACAATCAGACCGAAAGGTCTTGATGTGCCGACCAAACTGAGTGTGTATCATAGTGGTGAATCTCCTAAAGATGTGAGGTACTTCAGATTGATGACGCATAAGATAAACCCAGGTGCACCTAGAATAGTCATCGATAAAGCACACATAATACATGTAACCCAATAGAGATGCAACAGAAGCAGGACCCCAAATGTCCGAATGGACTAAATCAAATAAAGCATCAGACTGGGAAGCACTAGCAGAAAATGGAAGAGCGAGATGCTTTGCCAGTCTACAACCCGTACAAACAAAGAGGGGGGAGAAAGACGCTCGACCCAAAGCGCCCGAACGAAATACGCTTTTGAGTCGATCACTCGATATATGACCTAACCTTCTGTGCCACAGGTCGGCATCAGAGGTGACAGACATGACAGACGCAACGGAAGACACATGTAGATGGTCCAACTGGTAAAGTCCTCCTGTCCTACGGCCCAGCCCAATCCTCTGATCCGTCCGCGAATCCTGCACAACACAAACAGAAGGGGTGAAGGTGACAGTCAGGCCAGAGTCGCAAAGAGAACTGATAGAGATCAGATTAATATTAAGACGGGGGGCATGATGGACATAGGGTAGGGTCAGGCGACCAGAAGGGTCAGAGGTAGTAGTGATGGAGCCACATTGCGGAATAGGGACGAGAGTCCCATCCGCAGTGCGAACCTCCTAGTGGGTGGTAGTGGAAGAACAGTCCGTGAGGACAGTAGAGTCAAAGGTAAGGTGACAGGAGGCACCCGAATCGAAGATCCATGGAGCAGTAGTACCAGAGGTGGCAGACAAGCCGTGCACAGTCGCGGAGCCGGTAGAGGCTAGGTGGCGAAGAAGGAGCTCCTCGAGGCACTGAAGACGGTCCGGCTCAGGCTGAGAAGGTGCTGTAGTAGCAGTGGGGAGCGTCGAGGCCTCTACAGTAGCCGTTGTACCACCAAAGTGGCGGAAAGAAGACGAACCACGTCCACGACTCCGTCCACCTCGACCGTCGCGGGAAGTCGAAGCCCAGCATGGGGCTCTCTCATCCGGACCCCAGCGGGGGTTGCGTGGAGGACGTGTAGGGCATTCACGCGTCATGTGGCCGGGCTCCTTGCAGTAGTGACAGAAGACAGCCTCATCGGAGAACCCGGCTGCCAGGGCAGTGTCGGAGCTAGGAGCAAGTGGAGGAGGACGAGCGCCCTGAGTCTGAAGGCGGGTCTCCTCGTCGACCAAGGCGAGTAGAGCATCCTCTAGCCGAGGGAGTGGCTCACGGTACAGGAGCTGGGCAGCTATGAGAGCAAAGTCCGGCCGAAGCGCTGCCAGGAACTGGTGCAGGTGGCCCTCATCGAGGTAGCGCTGGAAATCCCGGGAGCGGGGGCAGGCACACCGCTCCAGGATCAGTGAGTCCAACTCATGCCAGTAGGCACTCATCTGACTGAAGAAGTCCTGAATAGTGCGCTCCCCCTGACGGGCAGACTGCGAGTCACAGATGAGCTGATGCCGGCGTGCGCCTCCGCGCGGGAGAAAACGGTCCCGGAGATACTCTCACATAGCGCGCGCAGTCGGAAGACGGCCGATGGGAGCAAGGAGCGGACGCGCAACAGAGTCCAGAAGGTACGCCCTGATGGCCTGATCGTGGCGGCGCCACGTAAGAGCAGCAACGGTGGTGGCCGTGGTAGCAGTCGCAGCAGAAGACACTGCAATGCTGGTGACAGAGGAGGAACCGGAGTAGTCAGTGGGAGGAGGATCCTCGCTGGTGATGTGACCCCACAGATCACGACTGGAGAGCGCGGCCTCGACGGTGAGGGACCAATCAGGCCAGTCGCTGGCCGATGACAACTGAAAAGCGACCGCCTTTAGCGGTGGAGAGATCGCAACGACGGACGGTACGGCAGGAGAAGCCATGGAGAAGGCTCAACAGAGGGCCGGGGGTGCTGAGGGAAGGGGTGAGAGGGTCGGGTGGGGTGTCGGGGCAGCGGAAAGGGGGGCGGGAGGGGCTGGGAGGTGTCGGGTGGGGTGCCGAAGCAGAGGGAGAGGCCGGAGGGGGGCTGTCGGGGCAGGGGAAGGGGACGGGGTGTGCTGTAGAGGGTGCGGTTGGGCTGTCGGGACAGAGGGGGCTACCGGGTGGTGCGGAGGGGGGCGGAGGGGGTTGTCGGGTGGTGCGGAGGGGGCTGCGGGGTGGTGCGGAGGGGGCGGAGAGGGCTGCGGGTGGTGTCGGGTGGTGCGGAGGGGGCGGAGGGGGCTGCCGGGTGGTGTGGAGGGGGCGGAGGGGGCTGCGGGTAGTGCCGGGTGGGCAGTCGGGGCAGAGGAAAAGGGGGCGGGGGGGGCTGGGAGGTGTCGGGTGGGGTGCCGGAGCAGAGGAAGAGGCCGGAGGGGGCGGAGGGGGCTGCCGGGGTGGAGGAGAGGCCGGAGGTGCTGCCGGAGGTGTTTCCGTCGCGCGAGAAACCCTAGAGCTCTGATACCATGTTAGGAGATGACGGCTAGGGTTTGGAGAGGAATAGAATGCATTCCATTGAGGGACTCAAACCCAATATATGTACATATATATCTATACAATCCGACCCGACTGTACAGTAAACCCGACCCATCTATATGCACATTAACAATGACATTTTATACGCTCGGGTTCGGATAAAGTTGAAGAGTACGTCTATTGGATCGGACGCCCTATTCAGTTTGGCCTAACGCGTTACCGACCATGTCTGGTGTGATGTGTTCGGCCAATGGGGGCGCCGACATTGAGGCCTATGGACGTGGCCTTATGACCCTTACCTGTAAGGAATCAATTCCTCTATGTTCAGGATTTTTCCGAGCTTCCAGATTGGGAGCTCGATGGCAGGCATCCCCGATTGTGCTTGATCCGATTGTGCACATCTTGGATGGTTGTGATGGCAAACCACCTGTGTGCGGTGGGCATTAGTAGAATGCACTCACTCGGAAGAGGTTCAGTTAAACCATCTCTTGGTCGTGCACTTGAAGGCTGAATGCTCACTCGGATCTGGTTTTGGTAATGCATAGGGGTGGCAATGGGTCGGGTCGAGTCGGGTTGAGACATAGGTATTAGGGCAAAACATCCAACCCGAACCCGACCCGTTTAATAAACGGGTTAAAAACTTAAACCCGAACCCGACCCGCCTAATAACGGGTTGACCCGACCCGTTTAACCCGTTTACTAAACAGGTCGGGTCGGGTTGGGTCAACAGGACCTGTATAAACTTGTCGGGTTGGGTCAAGACGGGTGGGATTGGGGCGGGTTGGATCGGGTTGGTTCAAGTTGGGCCAGGTCAGTTCGGGTTGGCTCAGGTCGGGTCGGGTCGGGTTGACACGACCCATTTGGTAAACGGGTCAAGTCGAGTCAATCGGGTTGTAAGGACAAACCCGAACCTGACCCATTAAATAAACGGGTCAATCCGTTTATGACCCGAACCCGTTTAGAGCAAACCCAAACCCGCTACCTTCGGGTCGGGTTGGGGTCGGGTTGGCGGGTCGGGTCAAGGATTGCCACCCCTAGTAATGCACACACCAGAGGTTTTTTTTTTTAAAAAAAAAAATCCCTATGGGTGGCTGCCCATTTCACCGAAATAGACTGACAATTTATTTCCCGTTCATATCTATATAACATGGTACAACGGTATTATACAGACTAGACAAAATAGAACGCTGACTAGAAAAAAAACACACATGCTGACTAGACAAAACAATGAAACTAACAAATACTAATAAAGAAACACAGAGAGCATCGGTAATACAAATTTTTAAAAAAAACCCAGCTTATCTCACAAAAACAAAGCATGTTCATGTCCCAATCCCAAATTAGGAAACTGTGATCCCCTCCCTTCAAGCCCCCCTCTTGCGTCGATAAGATCCCCCCCCCCCACACACACACACACTAGTGTATGTTCATGCCTATCGGCACTCGAGCGTGAACATGATTTTATTTTTGGCTCGAGCGTGAACATGATTTTATTTTTGGAGGTGTGTGTGTGTGTGTGTGTGTGTGTGTGTGTGTGTGTGTGTGTGTGTGTATATATATATATATATATATATATATATATATATATATATATAGAGAGAGAGAGAGAGAGAGAGAGGAATGATAAAATGCGGTGTGCGGTGCGTGCGGCGTCGCACCGCATCCGTCTGATGCATCGTTGCGGTGCGTGCGATGCACGCACCAGTGCATTAGGCGGCTGCGGTGCGACGCCGCATGCACCTTACGCCGCATCCTAACACGCCCCTATATATATATATATATATATATATATATATATATATATATATATATATATATATATATATGGGAAATGAGTTCATATGACATGTCATAGGGAGTACCCTCTGACATGTGGTGAGTTAGTAACCTTAGAATGTTCAGAATTTTTATGAGGATGATCACCCTATCTTAGATAGGACCCTCACAAAAAATCGGCTCATTCTAAAACTTCTAGAGGCATCAAAAATAATTTTCAATTTAACGGTTAAAATGGATGGCCGATAAAGCTTCTAGCATTTGATGCCCCAACAAGTTTTAGAATGCTTTGATTTTTTGTAGACATTCTATCTAAGGTAAGGTGATCACCCTCAAAAAAATTCAGCACATTCTAAACATTCTAGCATTACTAATTAACCATATGTCATAGGGTACCCTATGACATGTCATAGGAACCCAGCCCTCTCTCTCTCTCTCTCTCTCTCTCTCTCTCTATATATATATATATATATATATATATATATATATATATATATATATATATATATATATATATATATATATATATATATATATATATATATATATATATATATATATATATATATAGACGGGGAGCCTGGACCTCAGGTGCAGTGTGAACGCTGCACCTGAGCCCGGATGCATGACACGTGTAAAACCCGGCCGAAACCCCGACCGCATACAGCCCCCTCCGCGACCAACTGTTCGGGCAAAATATCAGCCGTCCGATCGATCGAATCGAACGGATGGCATTCGCCTGAGCCCGCTGTTATTGTGGCAGCCACAGTAATAGCCCGGGTGAATCCCGTCCGTTCAATTCAATCGATCGGACGGTTGAAAAAAAATTCACGATTACTGTAGCGGCTACAGTAATCGCGAGAATGATTTCAACCGTCCGATCGATTGGATCGAGTGGTTGAAAAAAAATTCGCGATTACTGTAGCCGCTACAGTAATCGCGAGAATCCTTTCAGCCGCCCGATCGACTAAATCGAACGGACGGGATTCACCCGGGCTGTTACTGTGGCCGCCACAGTAACAACGGGCTTAGGCGAATGCCATCCGTTCGATTCGATCGATCAGACGACTGATATTTTGCTCGAACAGTTGGTCGCGGAGGGGGCTGTATGCGGTCGGGATTTCGGCCGGGTTTTACACGTGTCATGCATCCGGGCTCAGGTGCAGCGTTCCCGGCTCCCCGTCCCCTATATATATATATATATATATATATATATATATATATATATATATATATATATATATATATATATATATATATATATATATATATATATATATATATATATATATATATATATATATATATATATATATATATATATATATATAGAGAGAGAGAGAGAGAGAGAGAGAGAGAGAGAGAGAGGAATGTTACAGTGAGCTGTGAGCTACGGGTGGAGAAAATGAGCTGCCCTCATTTTGATCCCCCTAGGAGTTTTTAAATTTGATGAAATTCGGTGAGGGTGTTATCTAGGATAATATGATCATCCTCACCAATTTTCATCAAATTCCAAAACTTCTTGGGTCATCAAATGGTAGAAGCAAAATTAACGGTGACTGCGGATGGTAGATAATGCTTCTACCATTTGATGACCCTAGTACTTTTGGAATTTGATAAAAATTGGTGAGGATGATCATCTTATCCTAAATAACACCCTCACCAAATTTCATCAAATTCCAAAACTCCTAGGGGGATCAAAATGAGGGCAGCTTATTTTCTTCACCCGTATATATATATATATATATATATATATATATATATATATATATATATATATATATATATATATATATATATATATATATATATATATATATATAGATATAAGGGCTATTATGTTGAGCTGTGAGCTGTAGTAGGAGAAAATGAGCTGCGGGTATTTTGACCCCCCCTAAAAGTTTTGGAATTTGATGAAATTTAGTGAGGGTGTTGTCTAGGGTTAGATGATCATCCTCACCAATTTTCATCAAATTCCAAAACTTCTACAGGGTCAAATGGTCGAAGCAAATTTTACGATGACTACGGACGACAGATTTTGCTTCGACCATTTGACCCCCTAGAAGTTATGAAATTTAATGAAAATTGGTAAGGATGATCATCTAACCCTAGCCAACAGCCTCACCAAATTTCATCAAATTCCAAACCTTTTAGGGGGGTGAAAACACCCGCAGCTCACTTTCTAAAACCGCAACTCACAGCTCACTGTAACATTCCTTTTATATATATATATATATATATATATATATATATATATATATATATATATATATATATATATATATATATATATATATAGAGAGAGAGAGAGAGAGAGAGAGAGAGAGAATACGGGTATGAGAGAGAGAGAGAGAGAGAATACGGGTATGAGCTGACAGCCTATTTTTTCATTTGGGCTGTCAGCTCACCACCGTCCGATTAAAATCACAAACCGTCCAAAATTTTTACAAAAAAATCTCACCCAGCCCAAACCGATCTCCTCTCCATCAACCCCGATGTCTCTCTCTCCCTCTCTCGCTGAAAGCCTCCGGCATTATCCCTCTCTGTCAACCCCGGCGTCACCCTCGCCGCTCCACCCTCCGACGTCACCCCCTCCGGCAGCAGCCCCCGACCCCGCCTCCCCCTCCCCGACAACTAGCCCCCTTTCCCTCCCCCTCCGGCGTGACGGGGCTGAGGTCGAGGCTTGGACCCGCGCCGGAGGGGGAGGGAAAGGGGGCTGGTCGTCGGGGAGGGGGAGGCTGGTCGGGGTCGGGGGCTGCCGCCGGAGGGGGTGATGCCGGAGGGGGGAGGCGGATCCGGTGCCGGAGGGGGAGGGGGATGCTGCCGGAGGGGGTCGCCGTCGGGGAGGGGGATGCTGCCGGCGGGGATGACGCCGGAGGCTTTCAGCGAGAGAGGGAGAGAGAGACATCGGGGTTGAGAGAGAGGAGATCGGTTTGGGCTGGGTGAGATTTTTTTGTAAAAATTTTGGACGGTTTGTGATTTTAATCGGACGGTGGTGAGCTGACAGCCCAAATGAAAAAAAAGGCTATCAGCTCATACCCCGTATTCTCTCTCTCTCTCTCTCTCTCTCTCTCTCTCTCTCTATATATATATATATATATATATATATATATATATATATATATATATATATATATATATATATATATATATATATATATATATATATATATATATATATATATATATATATATATATATATATATATATATATATATATATATATATATATATATATATATATATGGGACAGGTTCAATAGACACTGTTTTTGTACTCAATTTTTTACACCGATTTTCAAACCATTAGATAGAGGTTTCAAAACTTCTTGATTTTTTGTGAGCATAATCATCTTGTCTTAGATAACACATCTACAAAAAATCAGGACATTCTAAAGCCTCTAGACTTATTAAATGTACTCTTCAAATTATCAATTAAAATGGACGGTTGATAAAGGCTTTTAGTTTTGATGTACTTGGAGGCTTTAGAATGTATTGATTTTTTGTGGGCGTGCTATCTAAGTCAAGGTGATTATGCTCACAAAAAATCAAGAAATTCTGAAACCTCTATCTAGTTGATTTGAAAATCGGTGTAAAAATTTAAGTGCAAAAACAGTGTCCATTGAACCTGACCCTATATATATATATATATATATATATATATATATATATATATATATATATATATATATATATATATATATATATATATATATATATATATATATATATATATATATATATATATATATATAGAGAGAGAGAGAGAGAGAGAGAGAGAGAGAGAGAGAGAGAGAGAGAGAGAGAGAGAGAGAAATGCTTGAATGCGGCATGCGGTGTGTGCGGCATCGCACCGCAGCCGTGTGATGCACGCGCTGCGTGCATGCGATGCACGCAGCAGTGCATCACACGGCTGCGGTGCGTGCGGCATCGCACCGCAGCCGTGTGATGCACGCGTTGCGTGCATGCGATGGACGCAGCAGTGCATCACACGGCTGCGGTGCGATGCCGTGCGATGTGCATGGGAGTGTACGCCAAAATCAGAAACGGATCTCTTTGTCTAGATGTGCTAGCCTCTTTGCCTTGATGTGCTCCCAAAAAGTCGCTAGCCTACTAGCCTCTATGAAGATGTAGCCCATTCTCATCTTCTCTTATTTTCCGTTCAAGCCATATCGACCACAAGAGAGCAACAACAGATCGGTCCCATCTTCTATAGGGTCGTGGGGGCATATGAGCCCATCTCCAGGTCCAGGGTGACCAAAGCAAGTGGGTAGACGGAGGAGTTGTTGGTGAGATGGACAAAAAGAAAAAAAATTAGACGACCTACTTTGACGACAGGTAATTACGACCAACCAGTGGCATTGTGCCACATACCCCATATAGAGGTAAGGAGGTAATTTGAAGAGACTAAGAGGCCATTTTTATTGGGTCTCAAATTGCCCTTTTTACCCTTAAGTGGCATGTGTGGTGCAGTGCTACTGGTCGGTCGTAGTTACCGGTCGTCAAACCCGCACAGTCGTCAGATTTTTTTCTCGACCGACGAGAGTATAGTCTAGTCCATAGGATACAAGTTTAATTTTTGGGTCAGAGGACCATCTATATAACATGGCAATGCGATATTGTGCTGACTAGACAAAATGGAACGCTGACTAGACAAAAATACGCATGCTGGATAGGCAAACCATTCAAGCTGACAAAGACTAATAAAGAAACATAACTAGAATCGGTAATACAAATTAAAAAAAAAAAAAACACCTCATCTTAAAAAAAAAAAAAAACATGTTCACACCCCAACCCCAAATCAGGAAACTGTGATTCCCTCCCTTCACGCCCCCTTCTCGTGCCAGTAAGATCCCCCCCCCAAAAAAAAAAAAAAAAAAATCATGTTCACGCCCGAGTGCCGACAGGCACGGGCATGCACTATAACTAAAATCTGTTGCCGCTGAAGGCAGCCCGAAGTCGGCCGAGAGTATGTGGTCGCTGAAGGCAGTTAGGTGTGCTGCCGTCGAATACGACGGTGTGAGTGGGAGTGGTAATGCCCGGTGGGTGTCTTGCCGCCGAAGGCAATTCAATGATGTGCCGACAAGTGTGTTGCCGCCGAAGACGGCCCACTGCAGTGCTGACAGGTACGGGCATGCGCTAGTAGGATACAAGTAGAAGGGCATAGTAAGAAGATATGATCAATGGTCTCTGATTATGTGATTATGTCCAACCCCAATAGAAAGTAACTTCCGTTGGAGTTGCACCATAGTTTGTTATGTCGGTGTTAAGAGACGACGGCTAGGGTTTGGAGAGGAACAGAATGATTTCATTGAGGGACTTAAGCCCAATATATGTACAGTAAACCCGACCCGACTATACAGTAAACCCGACCCATTACATTTACATTAACACTCCCCCTCAAACTCACGGTGGATCATGAACCGAGAGTTTGCCTAGAAAATGTCGGAAGCGAGCAGTCGTCAGTGGCTTCGTCAGAAAATCAGCAGTCTGCTCCGATGAGGGAATGAAAGGCAAGGAGATGATGTGATCGATAAACGCCTGGCGAACATAATGACAGTCAACTTCAATATGCTTTGTTCGCTCATGGAAGACCAGATTGCTAGCAATCTGAATAGCACTCCGGTTGTCACAGAAGAGAGGGGTCGGCCCGGATATCACCACTCCCAAGTCAAGCAGAAGACGTCGAAGCCAGACAATCTCGGCGGTGGTGGAAGCCATAGCCCTGTATTCGGCTTCGGTGCTGGAGCGAGCAACAGACTCCTGCTTCTTGCTGCGCCATGAAATCAGTGAGTCACCCAGAAACACACAGTATCCTGTAGTAGATCGACGAGTGTCTGCATCTCCTGCCCAATCTGTATCTGAGTAGGCGCGCAGTACCAACGGAGAGGTGGAGGGAAACAGGAGTGAACGGGTGATGGTGCCCCGGAGATAGCTGATAATCCGAAGAACAGCTGCATAGTGTACTGACCGTGGAGCCTGAACAAACTGACTGACAATGCCAACAGCATGGGCAATGTCTGGCCGGGTCATGGTGAGATAGACAAGCATCCCAACCAACCTCTGGTAGCGGGAGACATCCTGGAGCGGCTCACCATCGGTAGCGAGAAGCTTCAAATTGAGCTCCATGGGTGTATCAGCAGTACGTGTGTCAGTGAGGGCAGCATCAGTAAGAATGTCGGAGATGTACTTCTGCTGGGAGACCAACAGACCACGAGCTGACCTGGCAATCTCAAGACCCAGAAAGTAGCGAAGAGAGCCTAGGTCTTTCATCTCAAACTGACTCTGGAGGTGCCGCTGGAGAGAGGCGATGGTGGCACTGTCATCCCCAGTGATGATCATATCATCCACGTAGAGGAGAAGGACTGCAATGCCCTGACTGGAGGAGCGAGTGAACAGGGCATAGTCGGGGTGACGCTCAACAAACCCGGCGGCCAGAACTGCACTGCGAAAGCGCTCAAACCAGGCACGAGGAGCCTGCTTGAGCCCATAGATGGCCCGGCGCAACCGACACACGTGTCCTGGAGGAACTGAAGTGCCCGGAGGAGGAGCCATGTAGACTTCCTCGGAGAGATCACCGTGAAGAAACGCATTGGTGACATCCATCTGATGGAGAGGCCACCCTCGAGCAGCTGCCACAGCTAAGAGGGTGCGCACAGTAGTCATCCGAGCAACTGGAGCAAACGTCTCCTCGTAGTCAATCCCATACTCCTGGGAGAAGCCACGAGCAACAAGGCGAGCCTTGTGCCGCTCAATGGATCCGTCAGGTCGAGTCTTGACCTTGAAGATCCACTTGCAGCTAACAGGCACCACCCCGGGGGGACAAGGCACCAACTCCCAGGTCTGGGTCCGCTGAAATGCCTCAAGCTCAACTGACATGGCCTGCCGCCACTCTGGATGTAATGCTGCCTCACGGTACGATTGGGGCTCCCGATGAGTGTGAAGAGCAGTAAGGAAGGCCTGAAAGGATGGTGAATAGGAGACACTGGCAGAGAAGCCAGAAGAGTCAAGAGAGTCAGTGGGAAAAGCAGAGTAACCAAACCTGTCAGGAGAGTAGTCGTATCTGGCAGGAGGGTGATGTTCGCGCGCTGGGTAGCGCCGAACAGGAGCAGGATCCACGACCGGGGAGGAGGGAGCAGTAGCATCAGGCGAGGAAGTACCAGGGAGAACCGACTCTGGAGGGGGAGCTGCAGACCGACGTACATAGACACTAGTAATGGGTGGTGGAGGTGGTGGTGGTGGTGGCGTGGGGGACTGAGGAGGTGGTGGTGGTGGTGTAGTAGGCGTGGATGGGGCAACAGAAACCGGGGGTAGAACAGGGATGTGGAGATGTGAGGAGGGCGAGGAGGATGACGAAGTAGGCAAGGAAAGATCCCGAGACTCAGGAGCAAAATACGGGACATCCTCAACAAAGGAGACGTGACGGGAGACACGGATCCAACGAGCTAAGGGATCATAGCAGCGATACCCCTTATGCTCACGACTGAGCCCCAAGTGAACACACCTAACAGACCTCGCAGAAAGTTTGGTGCGCTCATGGGGAGGAAGAAGAACAAAGCACGTGCAGCCAAACGTGCGAAGAAGAGAGTAGTCAGGTGGACTGGAGTGAAGGCGCTCGTGAGGGGTGGCACCGGACAGAGCAGATGACGGAGTGATATTAATGAGGTGGACAGTCGTCATGACAGCTTCAGCCCAGTATGAGTGAGGGACAGACGCAGAGAGAAGCAAGGCTCGTGCAGTCTCAAGGATATGACGATGCTTGCGTTCGGCAACGCCGTTCTGCTCATGGGTGTGGGGACAGGACTGCTGGTGAAGAGTACCGTGAGACTGAAGAAGCTCACGCATCTCAGAGGAGAGATACTCCTTGGCACAATCAGACCGAAAGGTCTTGATTCGCCGACCAAACTGGGTGTGGATCATAGTGGTGAATCGCCTAAAGATTTGGGGAATTTCAGACCGATGACGCATGAGATAGACCCAGGTGCACCTAGAATAGTCATCGATAAAACAAACATAATACATATAACCAGATAGAGATGCAACAGGAGCAGGACCCCAAATATCCGAATGAACTAAATCAAATAAAGCATTAGACTGGGAAGTACTAGCAGAAAAAGGAAGAGCTAGATGCTTTGCCAGTCGACAACCCGTACAGACAGAGAGGGGGGAGAAAGACGCTCGACCCAAAGCGCCCGAACGGAATACGCTTTTGAGTCGATCACTTGATATATGACCTAACCTTCTGTGCCACAGGTCGGCATCAGAGGTGACAGACATGACAGACGCAACTGAAGACACATGGAGATGGTTCAACTGGTAGAGTCCTCCTGCCCTACGGCCCAGCCCAATCCTCTGACCCGTCCGCGAATCCTGCACAACACAAACAGAAGGGGTGAAGGTGACAGTCAGGCCAGAGTCGCAAAGAGAACTGATGGAAATCAAATTAATATTAAGACGGGGGGCATGATGGACATGGGATAGGGTCAGGCGACCAGAAGGGTCAGAGGTGGTGGTGATGGAGCCACATTGCGAAATAGGGACGAGAGTCCCATCCGCAGTGCGAACCTCCTGGTGGGTGGTAGTGGGAGAATAGTCCGTGAGGACAGTGGAGTCAAAAGTAAGGTGACAGGAGGCACCCGAATCGAAGATCCATGGAGCAGTAGTACCAGAGGTGGCAGACAAGCCGTGCGCAGTCGCGGAGCCGGTGGAGGCTATGTGGCGAAGAAGGGGCTCCTCGAGGCGCTGAAGACGGTCCGGCTCAGGCGGCAAAGGAGCTGTGGGAGCAGTAGGGAGCGGCGAGGCCTCTGCAGTAGCCGCTGCACCACCAAAGTGGCAAAAGGAAGACGAACCACGTCCTCGGCCCCGTCCACCTCGACCGCCGCGTCGATCGTCGCGAGAGGTCGAAGACCAGCGGGGGGATCTCTCATCCGGACCCCAGCGGGGGTTGCGTGGAGGACGTGTAGGGCACTCGCGCTTCATGTGGCCGGGCTCCTTGCAGTAGTGACAAAAAACAACCTCATCGGAGAACCCGGCTGCCAGGACAGAGTCGGAGCTAGGAGCAAATGGAGGAGCACGAGCGCCCTGAGTCTGAAGGCGGGTCTCCTCGTCGACCAAGGCGAGTAGGGCATCCTCGAGCCGAGGGAGGGGCTCACGGTGCAGGAGCTGGGCGGCTATGAGAGCAAAGTCTGGTCGAAGTGCTGCCAGGAACTGGTGCAGGTGGCCCTCGTCGAAGTAGCGCTGGAAGTCCCGGGAACGGGGGCAGTCACACCGCTCCGGAATCAGTGAGTCCAGCTCATGCCAGTAGGCACTCATCTGACTGAAGAAGTCCTGAATGGTACGCTCCCCCTGACGGGCAGACTGCGAGTCGCAGATGAGCTGATGCCGGCGGGCGCCGCCGCGTGGGAGAAAACGGTCCCGGAGATACTCCCACATCGCGCGCGCAGTCGGAAGGCGGCCGATGGGAGCAAGGAGCGGACGAGCAATCGAGTCCAGGAGGTACGCCCGGATGGCCTGATCGTGGCGGCGCCACGTAAGAGCAGCAACGGTGACGGCCGTGGTAGCAGTCGCTGCAGAAGATGCAGCACTGCTGGTGACAGAGGACGAGCCGGAGTAGTCAGTGGGAGGAGGATCCTCGCCGGTGATGTGACCCCACAGATCACGACTGGAGAGGGCGGCCTCGACGGTGAGGGACCAGTCAGGCCAGTCGCTGGCCGACGACAACTGAAACGCAACCGCCTTTAGCGGTGGAGAGATCGCAACGACAGACGGTACGGCTGGAGAGGCCATGGAGGAGGTTGTAGGGTGTCAGGGGGTGTCGGGGGGGGCTGAAGGGGGGGTCGGGGGGGTTTCGGGTGGTCGGAAGGGGCTGTAGGGGGGTTTCGGGTGGCCGGAAGGGGGGGCCGGTGGAGGAAGGGTGATGTAGGTGGTGGCGGCGGCTGTAGGGGGGTCGGGAGTGGAGGCGGGGGCTGCTGCAGGGGGTCGGGGGTGGAGGAGGGGCTGCAGGGGGTTTCGGTGGCCGGAAGGGGGGGGGTTCTGGGGGTTTTGGTTGGCCGGAAGGGGGGCTGTAGGGGTTCGGGGGGCTGTAGAGGGGGGTCGGTGGTGGAGGAGGGGGGCTGTAGAGGGGGGTCGGGGGTGGAGGAGGGGGGCTGCAGGGGGTTTCAGGGGTCGGGTGGTGGAGGAGGGGGCTGCAGGTGGCCGGAAGGGGGGGCCGGTGGAGGAGAGAGGCCGGACGGAGTAGGTGCAGCCGGCGGAGGGATCAGCCGGAGGAGATGCAGCCGGCGGGAAGGAGGGAGACCGGAGAAGGTGCAGCCGTCGCCCTAGATCTCTGATACCATGTTAGGAGACGACGGCTAGGGTTTGGAGAGGAACAGAATGATTCCATTGAGGGACTCAAGCCCAATATATGTACAGTAAACCCGACCCGACTATACAGTAAACCCGACCCATTACATTTACATTAACAGTCGGCACTAACCACCTCAAAGCCAACCCAAACAGACAACTTGAGCACTACAAAGAACGGCTCAAGGAGGCTCTTGCCCTGGTGGTACTTCCTCTCTCCCATGCTGTGAAGCTTCTATGTTTGGCTCTAGGTATGGACACCATGGAGCAAACTTTTCCTCAAGGCGGTTATGCATTGTTTGTGTGTGAATCTTGACCGTTGACGTCATGCTCCCCAGATTATAGAATTAATAAATAGCAGTTGCTACCTCCCCGTTTTGATTTCGGGACCATTTTGAACCCTCGATCTAGCGCCATGTCCTCTGAGTGACTGGTGGATACAATAAAAAAAAGGGGGGACTTAGCTGTTCCTTAAAGCTAGAGGACAGTGAAAACCTGTGAATGAAAATACCCTCCACTATGTTTTAAAATTTCTTTGTAATGCCACCGAACTAGTAAACACTGAACCACCAAACCTGGCCAGATCTGATCACCGCCGCCGGACCCCACCTCCTCGCACCTAATCGGTGATGGTTGTCGTCCGACTGGGGTGCGATGTATCGGTCGGCAGTGGCTACCATCGAACTAGGGTGCGATGCATCAATCGGAGCCCCATCTCCTCCCTCCTCACTAGCGGTAGCTGCCGTTGGACTGAGGTGTGATGCACCAGTCGGCGGTGACTGTTGTCAAGGTGGGGTGCGATGCACCAATCGGAGCCCCAGCTCCTTCCTCCTCACTGACAGTGGTCGCGTCAAGAGAGAGATGAAAAAAGAGAGCAAAAAAAGTAGAATTTTGGGTTTATTAAAAAAAACAGCCTTAGGCAAGGACCTCTCAGACATTAACCCTACAAAAAAAAAAAAAATCACATCCATAGATAGATAGACTACAAAGATGATACGAGATTGAAGGGTGCAATCGTTTCTTTAATTGACTCTCCATAAAGACTAGGGGTGGCAATGGGTCGTGTTGGGTGGGTTTGTGTCGTGACTAGTTTCGGGTCGTGTCTAAAACCCCTAGATCCAGACCCGACCTGTTTAGCTTGTTAACGGATAGTCTCACATCGGAAAGGGAGGCACCCATCACCCGCTTAATATACCCGCTGTGGACCTCCCCTTACAACCCGAGTTTTGGGACGTGAGGATATCTAACATAGCTAGTCATGTCTAGATCCTAAACCCGGACTCGACCCGCTTATAAACGGGTAGACCCGATAAGACCCGTTAGACCCGTTTACCACTCGGATCTATTTAGTTGATCCGATCCAACCCAATCCAACTCGATCCGACCTGACCCGATAGACCCGCTGGTACTACATATTACAGTATCAGATTGCGGATAGGCCCGACCCGACATGACCCATTGAATTTTAAACGGGTCTTCCCAGATCTTCTGTGTCCAGACCCTAAACCCAGACCCGACCTGTTTATTAAACGGATCTATCGTGTCGACCCGTTTATGACCCGAACCTGTTTAACCCTGACCCAGACCCGCTAACTACGTGTCGGGTCTGCCGTGTCGGGTCCAAAATTGCCAGCCCTATTAAGGACCATACCCACGTCAGTTGAAGGCTCCTCAAGAATAATATAGTGGTTGGATGCCTAAAACTATCGGGGGTCTTTTATCAAAACAAAAGTAAGGGCTTAAATGTGAAAGGGGTTAAATGTGAAACCGAACCAAACGTTTGGGAGGTGATTTGCTACATTTGCTTACGGCCCAATCGCTGTCTGCCATGTCATCCAACAGAAAGGGTATGAACAAGTACAGTCCGCAGCAAGTGTAATCTCTATTATGCCCTTTCTTTTGGACGATGTGCTAGACCGCAATTGGGCCAACCCACCAACATGAACTGCTGGATGCACGGGTCGGGTGTATCATATGCAACGTACGGTTCATGTTAAAGGATCCGCTGACCCAACTTATTAGGTGGGTCAACAAAATTATTTTAACATGCTTTAGGGGGGGGGGGAGTATATGTCAATTTTCTTGGGTTGGACTCCTCTCCACTGATGATCGTCTCCCCTACCGATTGTTGACAATTTGGGAGAGTGACATATGATGACCCGAAAACCAACGACCACAATCTATGGTCATAGGATGAACCCAAGGGGGGATGCCATCGCCCACCACCTGTCGCCGCCAACAGCCTTCGTCTCTGTCAGCTGCTTCCATTGGCCACCACCAGCAACCGGCCTTCACCGTCGGTGACCACCCTTGCAGACCGCAAGCCACCACTCGCCATCGCTAGCCACCATAGTTGCCAGCGAGCAGTGGCTAGTGTTGCCGTGGGACGGTAGTAGGTTATCGGCAGGGGTACGTGGTCACCGATGGCAGTGGCAGGGGCCAACTGTCGACAAGAGTGGTCGCCGACGACGGTGGTCGGCGAGCGGTGATTGTACCCGATCACACTGGTATTTTTAGCCGAATCTTTTGTAGTTATAGGGTTAAATATTGGTATCGTCCTCAGGGATTGTGTCTGTGTAACTAAGGTTTAATTTTAAGAATATTAGAGCAATTATAGAAGTTGGGTGATGGTTTGTAAATTAAATATAACTAATATTAAACGATTAAATTAAAGAAGAAATTCAAGAAGAGAGGATCTAAGATGGAGAATCCACCGCTAGCTATGAACTAGTTTATTTAATGTCAATTAGGGTTTGTTGACTCCAATGAAGCGTTTCGACCTGTTATGATTAAAAATCATGACGGAATCTCAACGAGGGTTATCCCTTCAATAACATGAATTATCTTCGGTCAGCACGATCCGTCCTTTAGAGGCACGGATTATCTCCCTTTAGCATAACTCATCTCATTTAAGGATAATAAATCGACAAAAGATATATTATCATCACGCACATAACATACGCCATTTTAGTTTAGCACGGTTCGTCTTTTTAGGGCACGGACCGTCTTCCTAAGTATGTCGCATCTTTTACGAGATGTCAAGGGATATTAAAAATGGAGTAAGACAAAAATAAGATCTATTAAATTCTTACGATATGGATTTCACAATAGCAACATGCAAAACGAAGGAACAAACAACAAATATAAACTTGAAATATCTTTATCAAGTTAATCTCCAATTGAAATCACAAAAAACCCTAAAAATACATATATAAAACTAAAACATAGCTAGGGCATCGAAGCCCTACAAGGGGTTTAGTCGCTCATGGTGGGGGAGAAGATGATGGATGACGTTGATCCATGGCGGCTCTTCTTCTTCTTCTTCTCTCTCGATCTTTCTCCTGATGATGACGATTTTCTGAAGCAAAAAAGTGGATGCGTTTCTTCAATGGAAACACGGATATATAGGTTTCCGAGCTTACACGAATTGTAGTTTTTTCTGCAGGCGTTCTTGATCGTCCTATTTAGGACGTCGGGGCGCCTAGATGGTAACGACCGATCGATCGGGCCTCGCGGCCGATCGATCGATCATTACAAATTCTCTGTCTGCAGGGCGGGTCGACGCCGATCGATCAGTGACAAAATTCTCTATATGCAGAGCTCTGTACGCAAGGGTTGCTTTTGGAGATTGTTTTCTTCGTAGCTGCTCTTAGTTTTCTTCCTCGCTATATTGCATTTGATGTTACTTGAGGTTCTTTTCTTGCCAAACATAAAAATATAATTAATTAGATGATTTAATGCAGAAGTCGTGATTCGACACAAATTTAGGAGCATGAATACGACGTGTTTATGCACCGATCAAGCGGCGACAGACGGAGTGCAGCAAATGGTGGGTGAATATATACCGGGGGAGGTAGCATCCACCCTTGGTTCATCCCATGATCATAGATCATGATCGTTGATTTTTGGATCGCCACATGTCCCCATATCATTAGTGGAGAGACTCAGAGGAGTCGAACCCAATTTTCTGGGTGTATAAAGACTTTTTTTGAAATCATGCATGGGATCTACAACGTGCAGACATGCGCTTCTCCAGATGCCGTCACGACATGGGCTCTGAACTGAACACGAATCAGCGTTGGGGTCCAATTTGTACGGTTCTACCGCGGAACTGCCACGTGGACGTGTGGCACTGCCACGTGGAGGCGTGGCTTGACGAAATCTAACGCGGTTCAAAATTTATTCTAGAAAGTCCAGACCCTTGATCCCGGTGACTTTCATTGCTTTTGACCCGAATCGAACCGTCGTTACCGACCTCATCAGTCATCACCCGTTTAAAATTCTCCGCCGGGCTTCTCCGCCCAACAGCCTCCTCTGCCCTTCTCTTGCTGACAGCAGACAGGAAGCTTCCGCCATGATAAAAGGAAATTCAACAGAGCTTCCGTATGTCTCTCTCCCTCCCCTCTTTGAGTTCCCTTCCTCCCCTCTTCGATTCTTCCGACCTTCTCTGCGTTTGGGGGGGGGAGGAGGATCTCCATGTTCAAGTGGTTAGTCCGTCTTTTCCATTTCTGATCTTTGTTGAAGCTGTTCCTTCTAGACTTGTGTAGATACATTTGTTATATGTTGATTTGTTGACGAATTTTCTTCACCCTTCGATTGGGTGGGATTGAGATTTCGGATTAGACCTGGAAAACCTCGAGTTCATTTAGGTTGTTATGCATGATTGTTTGATGCAGGCCGGCTGTTTGATGTTTTTCCTGACTGAGGTTTTAGAAGAAATTTCCATGAAAGGGTGAACCCATCTAGGTTTGGTGACTTGTTTATCCATTTTCATTGGAAAAACTTGAAAAGATGTGAACTAAAAGATTGCTGAAGAATGGGTTTTTCTTTTGGTAGAGCTTTTTGAATCCTTCATCCTTAAAGTTCTTATAATAAAACTATGCTGAGTGATCAAGATAATGAACAAAATTTGTGTATGTGGAGACTAAGGCCGCTTACGAAGAAGCCCCTAAGCAAATCAATAGATATAAGTGGAGGAACCACATCAAGGGATGGATAATCATCCTCGAAAATTGCAGATTCTGGTAAACCAAGTTTTGAATGTGTTAGGATAAGAATCATGCCTCGGACTCGAAACAGAAAGCTCCATTGGATGGAGAAACAACCTTCTACCTTCAAGTGTTTATTCCATAGATCAGTTTGGAGCAGTGTTGTCAAGGCACAGTAAGGCGCCCGCCTCGAGACAAGGAGCAGGTATGCGCCTTAGGCGCGTTCTGGCGAGGCGCGTGCAGCAAGGCGGCACACATTGGGCACCTTTAGCGCCTTTGGCGCAAGGCGCAGGGTGGCCAAGGCGTGCGCCTTGGTGTATTTTGGGTTTTGGTCTTCAAGTTTTTGGTTTTTTTTTGTGATTTTGGTTTATTTCGGTTTTTTTCCTGTTTGTTTTTAGTTTTTTGGGTTTTTTTATTTTGATTCTTTTCGATTTGAATAAAAGAGCTCAACTCTCCTTAAAGCTTGACTCTTTCGTTTTGTTACTCAGCATTGTTTATGAGTTCTCATTTATCAGTTATCACTTATGAGTATTGTATGCATTTAACTTATGAATATGATGTTGGCATGTTGCATAATAAGTTGTGAATTATTATTCTCACTCAAATTGTTAATTTGATGACCACTAATTATGAGTTATTAGTATTGTATGTCTTTATTGTGTTGATTTAATTGAATAGTGGTTATATTTCTCTTTTTTTAATGAAATATATATTTTTTTGAATTTTAGATTTTTTTATAATTATTATTAATTTTTTAAAGAAAAAAAAAAAATTTCCGCCTTACACACTAAGGTGTGTGCCTTATTCATTGCGCCTCAGGGTCCAGTGGCACCTTGCGCCTCAAGCACGCCTGGTCTCCTTGACAGCACTGGTTTGAAGAGGAAGTTGCTTATTCGTTTCCTTAAACAAGAACCATAGATTAGAGAACCCCAACCTTGGCTATGAGACCATACAAACATGTGAGCACAAACAAGAGATCTTTAGGTGATCACCCACCTTTAGGGAGATGTATATCAACTTTTAGTCCAAGGATTGCTAATAGACCATATCCTTATGTTGATGTGGTTGCAAAATTTTGAAACAAAATCTTTATTAATCCATTCCATTGTTTTAGAGGTAACAATCCTCTAAAGTTGATAAAAAGGAAGCAACTGAGTTTTATCCCATAAAGATGGGGTTGTGTGTGGAGTACAACATGAAAGAAGGCTCCCTAGAAAGATTGTCCAACTTGATGCCAACCCTCCAACGATTGTGTTGGTTCATGATGTACAACATGAAAGAAGGCTACCTAATACTCATACACTCCTAAGCTGCCCATCTAATCTCTCTGGATCCACAACACACACATCCCTCTCCCTCATCTCTGCACATCTCTCTCTTCTATGTTATAGCTCTTTGAAAAAAAATTAAGAACTGTTCACTTCAAGTCATTGCAATACCATATTACCCAACACCATTTACACGAAACCTTTGTTGTAACCCCATTCATACAAAAGCCTCATTGCAGCCTTCCTTTTCCCCATCAATTACACAAAAGAATATCCAACTTGATGCGAACCCTCCAACGATTGTACCAACATACTTGGTCTTAAGCTGCCCATCTAATCTCTAATCTCTCTGGATTCGCAAAACACGCACATCCCTCTCCCTCATCTGTGCACATCTATCTCTTCTCTACTGTAGCCCCTTGAAAATAAAAATCAAGTACCCTTCACTTCAAGCCGTTGCAAGACCGTCTTCCCCAACACCCTCTTGTTATAATCCCATCCAGACATAACCCTCCTTGCAGCTTTCCTTTTCCCCCATCAATTACACAAAAGAAAAAAAATAAAAAATAAAAGTGGATGTTCAAGAAAGAAGAAGCCATCTACTCCATCGACTCGCTTGAAACAACCCTTACCAACCTCCTTGTAGTCGTCACAATTGTTCTTCAACCACCACCCATCCGAGATCGCCTGAGATCAAAATCCCTACTTGGCCGCAGCCATACCTTTGGCCCCCACCATCAGAACTACACCACAGATGCAACCAGTACACTCATTGGCTACGCTATCTAGTTGCGCACCATCAATAGGCTGCCAACCCTTCCATTAGCCACATCACATGCCCTTGATTCCTTTCCACTTCCTCGATGCCACCCCACTTCGCTTTCCCCATCTTCTCTCATATTCCTCCTTCCCCATCTCCTATATGTTAATTGGAATCCTTAGCCCCAAATCAAATACGCCCATGCCTTTGAAATAAAATAGTGGGTTTAGTCAAACTAATTAGAGGTTAAACCGATACCCCTATGACTAAACCCAAACATTAGGTCAACCTCATTATCCAATTAAATTAAACCCAAAACCCTATATGCAATTGAATCTTAATCCATTTAACTTAAGCCATACATTCACTTAAATACCCTAACCCGTCCTGAATCTGTGAAACATACCTGACAAGCCTATTTGACCATATTCTTGTGACTCACTTCTTTTATCATAGCGTATTTGGACTTGTTTCAAAGTCATCAAAGAGCCTGATCTTTCTATTATAGTCCTGTAATCTTTCAGTCGACCTTCAAACCATTTATGCTAATTCATAGAAAGTGCGAAAGTTTTTGCAATTCCCGAGACATTTCACCCGTCCTGCATTAGTTTGGTAGGATAACGACCTCCTCATACCTATTCTAAATAGAGCAACAACTTGAGCGGGAGGAACCCGACCCGACCCGACCCAAGCCCAATCCGAATCTGAGTCGGGTTTGGGCTCATTTATTTGGAGGATAGGTTGGGTTCAGATGGAAAAAGTCAACCCGAACTAAATTTGGGTTGGGCTCGGGCAACACGGCCCAAACCGAACCCAGTTGAGTGTAGCATGTCTCTTTATAGATCCCACGAATCTTGTTCCTAGACATACATTGATCTATTCCCAACCCAAAGAGCCACAAGCCATCAGATGGTGGTGGTAAGAACAGTGTAGTCAAGGTGTCGCCTAGCCCATCGCCTAGGTGTTTTGGAGCTCTGACCGCCTAAGCACTGACTAGGCGGGCAGTAGAGTCTGGGCAGCCGCCTAGCTACTGCCTGGGCGCTAGGCACTAGGTACTTTAATAAATGGTCTTCTTTTTAATGAGTCGGTTTCAAATTGAGTTTTTTTTCCTCCCGGTTGGTTTGTTACTCTCGGTTAGTTTTATAGGGTGCGTGTTGCTTATAGATAGCCAACACCATGCTATCATTAATCAGAAAAGAAAAAAAAACTATTGTGTCCATGTTGTCAGAGTTTGAGGAGGAAATAGGCGAAAGATTCATATAAGAATGATTCATATAAAAGTGACGATGAATTAGATGGTTCAAGTGATTTAGACGATGAGTAATTTTAATTGTTATTTTTTGGGATATGTGGATGTGAAATGTTCAAAAAAAATAAAACATTACCTAATATGGTTATGTTTATGCTTATGATATTTGCTTGAACTTATGGTTATGATACAGTTATGTTTCTCTTGCTGATGTATGATTCATATTTGTTGCAATATATAATCATTGTGGTTGACACGTGATTCCTTTCTACTGCAATAATAAAGGTCTTGTAGCTTACCATACGCTCTGGATCATAGCATCGCCTTGACGCATTAACTACACTGGATAAGAGACACCTTAAATTAAGGACAACTAGTATTTTTTTATGATTTTTTTCTCTTTAAAATAAAAAATAAAAAATATAAAAAAGTAATAAAATAAACAATAGACGAACATCTGCAACTCTACCAAACCCACCAACTTGCGCTAACCCGAGTTTACCCCGATGTTGAAAATTTCTTCTTGGGGTGGGCTCGGGTTTGGCAACCCATGTTGAAGCTCGGGTTGGGTTGGCTTGTGGGTTGAGGGCTCTACAACTTCAGTTGAGATTGGGCTGACCTTTAACCCGATCCAACTCGTCCGAGTTGTAGCCCTATTTCTACATCAGGCGAGTCCTAAACGCTATTCAACACATATCAAGCAATAAGCCGAACACGCACTTCGATACAAATAAGTGTCTCAGGTGTATTTCTGGTTCAATATAAAACTCCAAGCAAAGCACAAGTAACAAAGATAAGATCAAAATTAGCAAAAGAAGGAACAATTTGAATAAGTTTCAACAAAAAAGTTGAACTGTTTTATTCTTTGAAGATGAAAATAATCAGCTCATATGGGAGGCCCAACTTTTATATTTGGTTCTTCCCTAAGCCGTCAGAAACCTTTTTTGAGTGAATTTTCTTTCTAGTTTCTTCGCAGGATGTAAAAAGTCTCCAGATTATCTAGTAACTAGCTTGAGGGGGCTATCTAAATAATAAAAATGGATAAATGAGAGAAGAGTTTTCATGTACGAAAGAATCCGACTCTTACATTGGAGGAGGCTACTCCCTTTTAATTCCAAGATGGAAGCTGCAACACAGGGCTACGACAGACGATATGCATTCTTTTAAGATGAGATTTATTTACCCCTAAAAGAAATAGATGTGAACCATACGATACCGCGAAGCCCTATAGGGTTTTCTTCTTTTCCTAAAATCTAGGTGTCTACCTATAACATAGGACCAATGTAGCCTATAGTATAGGGACCATCGTGCCCTTTCCTTTTTATTTTTATGAGGCCAACCTCAATTGCTATTTGGGACAAAATAAATCCACTGTCATAAATAATCTAACCCCATAATAACTAATTTGATTACATCGAGGTCCTTTTGAGGATTTAAAATATTTTACAACCACCGACCCTTGATGATCATAGGCAACGAATGATTTGCAGTGCACATGATTGCTATCTCCAAGAAACTCAGCAGAATTGCCTAGGAATTTTTGGAAACATCAAGCTCAATAAGTTGGTTGAACGAAACTCCCCTCACATGTTAGCCATCCAAACCATGGTGTTCATTGCGGATCAAATGCAATTCAACTTGACCTACAAACTCTCGAGCTTTCAAATGAATTTCAGTGATTGTCATGACCCAAATTGCTTGGTCGTTTATAATTTTTTAACGGATAGTCCCACATCGGTGAGGGAGGCACCCATCACCCGCTTTATATACCCTCTGTGGACCTCCTCTTACGACCCGGGTTTTGGATGTGAGGGTATTTAACATGGTATCAGAGCTAGCTTGTCTCCTGCTCTTGCTCCGGGTGCTCCTCACTGATTGTGCCTTGCCATGCGTGCTCCACATGGGAGGATCCTTGCCACGCATGCTCCGCGTGAGGGAGAGTTTTAATAGATAGTCCCACATCGGTGAGGGAGGCACACATCACCCACTTTATATACCCTCTGTGGACCTCCCCTTATGACCCGGGTTTTGGGGTGTGAGGGTATCTAACAATAATGATGGATAATTTCTAGTAAAATGTTAATTAGGTAGATATGCGTCTTTCTGTGATTTTGGTCAATCAGCACTCTTACAGTCAGAAATTTGTCCCTTGTACATATGGGATACCCATTTCTAATAATGGTCCTCATAGCTTGAACAAGAAGTGGATTTATCATTATTATTGCTTTTACACAAAATAGATGGTTTCGGCCATTAATGCACGAAACTTGCAAGTTCACCGTGAGCTTCCTTTAGGATGGAGATTTGACCCATTCTGTTAGTTTTTAAACTGATGTCATTCCAATTTAATTTTGATCAAAACTTAAAAATTCAGATTTTTCACGGTGCAAGTTACTCATGCTTTGTCCTTTAATTGGATTTAATACGTTTTAATACTGTTAGTCATATGTCCAGCCAAGTGCACATGCCCTTCCTTTGTACATGAGCTCACATGAGGACATTACATATATGGGACCATTGGCCCTAATGAGAGGTTGATTCCTTCTCCCCCAAAACCCTAGCCTCTCTCTCTCTCTCTCTCTCTCTCTCTCTCCCCCCCCCCCCCCCCCCCCCCCCAGGGGTTATTGCTGACATGGTATCAGAGTGCAATGCACGCATCTTCAGGAATAAAATGTACGGTTGAAGAGACTTGGAAACTTATTTTGGTAGCTGCCAAGAGTTGGACTTCAGGGTTTCCTACCAAGATTGAGATGAGGACTAAATTTGTACTTTGTAACCTCTTTTAATCTCCCTCCTTTATCTCTGATAATATTAGCTTGGGGTAAGGCTTAACCCCATCCTCTCCACCTTGGAGAGGAGTTTCCTAAAAAAAAAAATGCTTACTAGACTTCCAATTCCTAGCTATTACTATTCAAATACTTGTAAACCTTTATCGTAAATCTATATGGAATGCGGCAATCGTGGCATCTAAAGTTACTGAGATTGAATGATTAATTCTTTGCAGGAAAATCAGTAGATGGTTGACAAATTGGAGGCTTTTGTTTTGATTTAGTCTTTTACAAGGGTTTGATCCAATGATAAATACCTATGAGTTGATCACAGTAGTTCATTATCTGTATAGTATGGAACCCTTGACCTCCTTCAGATAAAGATTACAACAGTGATTGAATATACACCAGATAGTAACATAGTGATATGTTTCAATCTATTAGTTAACACTACCTGGAGAAATTCGAGCACGTTGACTACAGTCAGATCGTGGGTTGCTACGCGAGAGAATGGTTTCCACTGGGAATGGGAAATGTACAAATGAAATTCAAGAGGAGCAAGCCACAGTGATAAATGATTACGGAGCAAAAGATCAGATTCCTCTTCACGTTAGTACATCTCGAAGGGGATTGTTGGGTGAGGATAAACAGAGGAATAACTTTCTGCATATAGTCACATCCCTCCCTAGCAGAGCTAGGTTTATGAGATTTGGGTCTCACAGTCGGTTACCGTCCCCTTCTTCGAGGTGTCAGAATATTACCGAGGAAAAAGACGAGGTATCACGATCAGTTCCTTCTTCTGATCGAAGTTACCGTAAACAATTTCGGTTGCCATCTGTGAAGGAAATCAACTGGACCTCTTTACGAGCTTTGGGTAAGGAATGGATAAGAAATCCAATGAACATGGCTCTTGCTGTTTGGATCACTTGTGTTGCCATCTCTGGTGCTATATTGTTTCTAGTCATGACTGGAATTCTGAATGGTGCTTTACCAAACAAATCCGACCGTGACACCTGGTTCGAAGTCAACAACCAAATCTTAAACGCACTCTTTACTCTTATGTGCCTCTACCAACATCCAAAACGATTCCACCATCTTGTCCTTCTGTGCCGATGGAGCCCTAAAGATGTTCTAAGGCTTAGAAAAATATACTGCAAGAATGGAACCTACAAACCCAACGAGTGGAAGCACATGATGGTTGTGGTGATTCTCCTCCATGTGAATTGTTTTGCTCAGTACGCCCTATGTGGTCTTAACTTGGGATACCCTAGGTCCAAACGACCCGCCATTGGAGTTGGTCTATGCATCGCCGTTGCATTTAGTGCGCCGGCTATCGCCAGTGTGTACAACATCCTTAGCCCTCTCGGGAAGGAATACGAGACCGGAATCGATCAGGAGGCGCAGGGTCAGATATCTGTCAGTATGAATCCAGCTCATTTCCACATGAAATCACTGGAAAAGAAATACTCTTTCATGTCAAGAGAAGACCACAGGGTTGCCGAAACCACGCCTCAGTGGGTGGGCGGACTATTTGATTTCTGGGATGATATCTCTATGGCTTACCTCTCGGTGTTCTGCAGCTGCTGTGTGTTCGGATGGAATATGGATCGGCTCGGTTTTGGTAACATGTATGTTCATATTCTGACATTCCTTCTGTTCTGTTTGGCTCCCTTCTTTATTTTCAACTTGGCGGCGGTTAATATCGACAACGAGGTTATTCGAGAAGCGTTGGGGATCACGGGCTTTGTGCTTTGCATATTTGGCTTGCTTTATGGCGGTTTTTGGAGGATCCAGATGCGGAAAAGGTTTAATCTTCCTACGAGTACATTCTGCTGTGGTAGACCGGGGGTGACAGATTGTTTGTGGCTGTGCTGTTGCTCTTGTTCTCTTGCTCAGGAGGTGAGGACTGCAGACTATTATGATGTCGTGGAAGATAAGTTCTACTTGAAGCAAATGGGCGGTGATGCCCCGCCTGTGCTCTCTCCTTTGCCTCGTGAAGGCGGGGCGGATCAATACAAAGCAAGCCCTAGTTCTCCGTACCGGGGTCACTCCAGCGTGTCCGTTTTCAGCATGGAAGACCCTCCAACTCCTAGCAGAGTTTCAGGTGTGTATGCTCCGCAGGAACATTTGCCTACAGTAGATGAGGAATCGAATATGGGAGGTAAAACCGAGGCAATGACCCACCTCTTTTATATAAGATAGAAAGAGAAGATAGTATGTCTCGTTTAGTGTGAGAACTATGACTGAGTTTATCTTAGTCAAACTCATTTGTTTGTACTTTGTCGCCAATATTAAGAATTTTCACATGAGTTTATGAAGAGGATAATATTGATTTAGTCTGCATTGATACTGGCCTTGTATTGATTTGTGAAGCCTACATGTAGGGTAAAAAACACTTGCGCCTAAATAAAATTTCCAAAAGTTATTGTATCGTGGTGTAAAGTGGATTGTTGTGCAGAGTTCAAGCATTGATCGAATCTCGAGCCCTGATGATTTAGGGTTTATTGTCTAGCTAGTCCTTTCTTTCTCTTTTTTTTTTTCGAGTCATTTCAGGTCCAAGGTTAGAAATATCGATTTTGACCACCTGTAAGAGCGGCAGATTTCACGAAATATAGTGAAATATCGCATTTCAATAAATTGAAAAACCAAAATATTTTGCGATCTTAGCCAAAATTGCTGGTTGGAAGGCTTCATACCTAGCCTTCCCTGGGCGACTCACTGTGTCTAAACCTCAAAACATATCTCGGGCTTGGTGGGCATTCTCTGGTGGGGTCCAGTTTCTCGAAACTCGAATAAAATGTGCTGTTTGGCTTAGGGTTTCCTCTAATTCTGGTGGATGGGCTGTATATGCTTGCAGTCCTGTTTTTTCTTTACCTCCAAGTGTTCAATATCTGTGGGGACATATGAATCACAGTGAGATGCAGCTCAAGGATGTTTATGGGCAGATTGTTCGATATGAATCACAGTGAAGGCTCTCTGGGTTTTTTTTGAGATCGGAGAGCGTAGTTTTGATTGGAAGTTTTTCATGGTAAACTTCCAACTAAGCTCCAGCTTCTCCGCATTGGTTTGATGATTCCCACCTTTTGTACGAGATGTGTCGTTGCAGCCGAAGATATTAGGCATGTCCTCTCTGATTGCCCCAGCTCTAAACATTTTGGCGACGTGTGATCAAACTGGCATACATTCCTTCTCCAATTACATATCTATCATCCCCTACCGGGCTTCATTACCATGTTTTTTCTCACTAACTGTCGAGATTAGGGGCAATATCTACGTCTTCCCTCGAATCAAAACTAAATCGGCCTTCGGTAATGTGCGTTCTTTCCCTCCGCCAATCGAAAACGCGATATTTTGCAAAATGTCGTGTGAAATGTCTCGTTTCCTAGGGTTCCGAGATGAAGGCTGTTTGGGGGATATTTTTCGCTGGTCCGTAAGGTTAACCTGCAAGACAGAAAAAGCATGAGAACGGCTAGCTCCCTTCGGAGCACAGACCCTCCGGTAATCAAACTGGCATACATTCCTTCTCCAACTACATATCTATCATCCCTGCAGGGCTTCATTATCATGTTTTTTCTCACTAACTGTCGAGACTAGGGGCAATATCTACGTCTTCCCTTGAATCAAAACGAAATCGGCCTTCGGTAATGTGCGTTCTTTCCCTCCCGCCAATCGAAAACGTGATATTTTGCAAAATATCGTGATTCCTAGAGTTCCGAGATGAAGGCAATCCAAGACTTTGATGTGTGTGTGTGTGTGTGTGTGTTGGGGTGGGGGGGGGGGGGGGGGGGGGGGGGGGGGGGGGGGGGCGGGGGGGGTGGGGGGGGAAGAGATCTGAAAGATGTACACTTCCTTTTGTTTAGGTGCATGCTGATGATGATAGCAGTTGTTTTTTGGACTTTCTCCAAGCAGGAAGCAACCATCTGATAGCCAAAACAGCCGATGGAGCATCATGGCATCATCATCAACCAGATCGTATCCCACCAATATGGGGGTCGGCAAGCCTAAACGCCAGAGCTCTCCTGTCCTTACCTCAGACCCTTCCAAAAGGCTGCCGCATTGTTTAAGTGCCGGCCGATCGACTCTGCACACCCATTTAGTCTTTGTCCAAGTCTCCAAGGCTGTGTTTTCTACCCCGGGAATTAAGAATGCAAAAAAAAATAAAAACAAAGAATTGTTCCCATTCCCATGTTCTTTCCATAACAGGTATGTTTTGCTAGTAAATCTTCCAGATCGTCTAGTAAATCTGATTTTCTTCTTGTTTGTATTGATCAGTAAAATAAACATTTACTTCTGGATGGCTATTTGATTGACCAGTGAAGTAAATCAGAAAGTTTTACTTTCACAGATCGGCGGAGGATCTCGTCGGTGGAGGATCTTGTTCATGGATCCCAATCGACATCGCAATGAAGATCCGTCGGAGGATCTCCACCGGCTGTTCGATTAACCAGTCCAATCGGTGGAGGATCTCATCGGAGGATTCCAACAGGATCGTGATGAGATCCGATCGGTGTCACGGTAGAGATCCGATTTGCGTCGGTGGAGGGAGCACAAGTTTTCGTCGTGGGTGGAAGAACAGAGTTCAGACTGTAGCACGTGATCGACGAGAAAAAGGGGATGCGTCTCTCGTATCGCGTAATTCAAAAGTTTTACTTTGATTTTTCAGAGTAAAACTTTTTTCCTACTTACTACAACTTTTGGATTAAAACAGCAGCGAAGTAAAACTTCTCTTGTATTTACTTTACTAGTTAGCATGTTGACCGAATACAAACAGGCCCAATATCTGCAAATACCTCTCTTCCTCCCTCATCCTCCCGGTGAAAGCATGTACCGAGATGTGGGAAGGTGGTGATGCATAGATGACACACGGGTGGTTTTATGGAAAGAGCATGCAAATAGACCCATTTTCTAGAATTCCAATCCCAAGGAAAGAACACAGCCCAAGAATTCAAGTCAGCTATCGCGGTCGAGTCATGGTGATGTCAACCGTGAATCAAAGGAAAACAAGCGCATTTTTGCCTGCCGATTGATTTGTTTCGTTTGCTTACGGCCCAATCACCGTGTACCAACGTCATCCTTTAAAAGGGCACAGCAAGAACTTCACTTGCCACCGGATATCTCTATCCCTATTATACTCTTTTTAATAGACGACGTGGCACACTGTGATTGGGCCGTAAGCAAACGCGCAAATCAATCCGGCAGCAAAAATGCACCCAAGGAACACGCTTTGGGTGTAGAGAGTCGCTTACCTGGTCAGCAGCAAGGCAACGTTGGACTTCGACCTTGTGCACTCTTGTGGTTCTTAGAAGATTCCTCCCAACAGCCAGGCATGACAACAAAGTACTCCAGATCTCTCTTCGGTCTCCACAGCGGCCGGCCGATCAAATATCAGATGGTGGGGGCATTTGGGTAATTGCATAGAAATAGGAGACCGGGCTCCCCCTACCAAGAGGTTTGAAAATCTGGTGAGCTGACCGTTTCCACCCGCCCTTTTCCCCTCTGAACTTCGTGTGTGGAAGGGACTCCTCTAGATATTCTATACTAACATATTATATTGTCAGCTACAAATTTTTTATAAAAAAAAATGAAAAAGAAAAAGAAGCTAAAGCCCTAGATTTGTTCTACATCTTGATCTTCTTTATCATGTAGATTGCTTCGGCCTGGGAGCTCAACCACTAACCAGGGGCACGTTATGTTCCTTCGATCGATCGGCTTCTTCTCATCTTTTCTCGCCCCTACAGGTACTCAACTCAACCCAGAAAAACAGCAACTGTGCTTGATTTCATTATATCAGTTCATCTTCTCGTGCTTTTCTTTGTTTCTTTTTTTTCGGTTTGATTTCGTGCTCCATAGCATTTGAGGCATCGAAGGGCTCGGGTTTTCGGAAGGGAATTCTGTACAAATTATGAATTCAACCATCGAAGGACTCGGGTTTTTGGTTTCGGGGTATATATATATATCCGGGAATTATGGGAAAATTCGATAGGGATTGGCTAAGTTGTGCTGAATTGGGAGGATTTCGATCTGTGGTTATTTTCCAAGAATCTACTCTGATCAGAATTTCGGCTAAAACCAGCACCGGATGAGTTGGTGCTTCGAACCGCGCCTGAATCTATCCATTTCTGCAAAAGAATTTACCGAAATGGTTGAAGAATTCTGAATCTATTGATGCCTTTTTCAAATGGATTTTTTTTTGGAGGGGGCCAATCATCTTATGTGGGATTTTATTTTTTTTTATCAAAAAGATCATTTTTATCCGGTCTCAATTGTTGTATGCATTTGCTGATCGACATGAACTTATGGTGGAGTTGCTTTTGGATTTTGATGATGACCAATTCTTGCAGGGAATTTGGTTGTGCTATGTTTTTCTAGCTTCTTCGCCACCGTGCACCGCCATCTTCGCTGATTTGGTCGGATTCTTAACCTCTTCTCTGAAAGTTCACAGTAGCGGCGCCGTAAGGGCTGCTAGCTTCTTTCTAAATACTTTCACAGTCTGATGATGGCTTCGAATGGTAATGGGTGCACTGAAGAAACCGTCGTCGTCGAAATCGAACTGGGCGCAAATCCCTTCGCTTGTGAGCACAGGGAATACATCCACATCAGTACTCCATCTCGCCGGACAGAGCTATTAGACCTATCAAGCTGGAGACAGCGGCTTCTCGATTTCTTGAAAGTCCGCCCTTCTAGGGACTGGTTCAAGAGACACAGGTTCTCTTCCCCAATTACCATTCTGCGGCGAAATGCTCATGAAAGAGAGGAGATCTCGCTTTCAGTACCCTCTTCTGGTCTCCAGCAGCGTCTCAATGTCCGCTTCGTGGCGAATAGCTTGAAGGAATGGATCAAGCATCCGATGAACGTTGCTCTTCTTATCTGGTTCGTTTGTGTCGCAATCTCCGGCTCGATGCTCGGCCTGCTCCTGCTCGGATTGTTGGACGAGGCATTCCCGACCAAATCCTCGAGAAATCACTGGATCGAAATCAACACCCAAGTCCTCAACGCGCTCTTCACCCTTATGAGCCTGTATCAACATCCAAACCTGTTCCACCACTTTGTTCTGCTGTGCAGATGGCGACCAGAAGATGCTACGGAGCTTAGAAGGATATACTGCAAGAATGGAGCTCACCGCCCTCGCGAGCGGGCTCATATGATGGTTGTTCTGGTCCTCCTCCACGCCACTTGCTTCACTCAGTACACCCTGTGTGGCCTCTACTGGGGATACTCGAGCGCACTGCGGCCCGAGTTTGCTGAGAATTTCTTTGTGGCTCTTGGGACCGCAGCACCGATCATCGCTGGCGCCTATACTGTCTATAGTCCTCTCGGGAGGGAATGCGGTTCGGGATTGGATGAAGAATCACAAGGCCAGGTCTCTGGGGCTGACGATAAGGAATTCGGTAATGGTGAGCTGAAGCAATTGGATGGGGGGGTCATGGTGAGCAAGCCTGAGTGGGTAGGGGGAGTATTTGACTGCAGGGATGATCCTACTGTGGGCTACCTCTCTTTCTTCTGCACCTTCTGTGTCTTTGGATGGAACATGGAGAGGCTGGGGTTTGGAAACATGTATGTCCACATCATCACCTTCCTTCTGCTCTGTGTAGCCCCCTTCTGGATTTTCAACATCTCGGCCCTCCGAATCCACGATGAGGTTATCGGAGACATGGTGGGGTTCTCGGGGATTATCCTGTGCGTGTTCGGCCTACTCTACGGCGGTTTCTGGAGGATCCAAATGAGGAAGAGATTCAAACTTCCGGGGAATGCCTTCTGCTGCGGCTCCGCATCACTGACAGACTACGCCCAGTGGGTGTTCTGTTGGCCTTGCGCTCTAGCTCAGGAGGTGCGGACCGGGAGCTTCTACGATGTTGAGGAGGACAGGCTCTACAGGAAATGTAGGGATGGCGATGCGGAGAGCCGCCCTTTTCTGGGTCCGATGCCTCGCGAGGGCCATGGGTCGAGCCCGATGATCGGATCAGACTGTGGCTCCCCCCCTCCAAACTCCTCCGATGAATCATTAGCTCCACCTATGCAACCAGTGGTTCAGGCTGAGCAAATAAATAGCAATAGAGCTATAAACATCAAAGGTGATACAGACAGAATATGATCTGCCAAGCAAAAGCTTGCAAGGGATTCTCACTTAGGGTGCGCAAGTGTCCTGATCAAGTTCAGTTCTCGGTCTCTGGTAACAAAACCATAGGAGGGAGCGGGCGAGGACAGCGACTGATCCTCCATGCCGCGGGTTGCGAATTGCTCCAAGCACTGATTTAGTAAGCCCTGATCTTTCAAGACGATAATGTGTGAAAATTAGATCCTTCGTCAAAAATGTGCGAACGGAAGAACAGATGGATATATTTTTTTTAAAGCCCTCAATGCAAGGGGGGGTTATATTACCTGTGAATTAAAAAAGGTGGAATGTACAATGATCTGATGTGGGACTAAATCCCAACAAATCTCCAACTCCCATTAAGACCTAGGGGTGGAGCCAATTTGACCGTCCCCAGTCGAGAGACTCATTTGGCACTCGGGAGGCACTAGCGTCTGTAAGGACGTGTGGGGTGCGGACGGAGGCAAACCCACTCATCAAATCGGTATGGACTTTGGCCAACCTAAGCTCTGATACCATTTGTAGATACAGTCATGCCCCACAACTAGAACGTCATATGAAGATGCCATCTGCCTGTCCCCAACAGATGTGGGACTAAATCCCAATAGTAACTAATTACTGAAGTACAAGTGATTACTTCCTCTTGTTTGGGAAGAACCAATTAGATAGAGATGCTCCTCCACAATGAGAATGGTCTCTATTCCATCCATTTCCAAAGCATAAGAATTTTTTTTTTTTTTCTTTCCAATAGTTTTGTGGTTAAGGATTGTGACGGGGAGGATGCTTTGTGGTCTCTGTTCCATTCATCTTCTGAGGAAAGGGACGTTCTTTAGGAATCCATCGATCACCGGAATCGTCTCGCCGTTGGTTCTGGCTGTGACAGTTCCGTTGACCATCGACACCACTGCCGCCACCCATTCCCTGAGATTTTGATGGTGGTGGGGCTGACAATCGTGCGATAAGGGATAAAATAAACATAACCAATAGTAATTTCTTTTAAAGTAATTCATCCATTGGCCAGGCTACATTCACCAATACAAATTTTTGTTGATCGTACACCACGCTCAGTACACTGATCCGTCTATCCATCTGCCACGACCTTTCGCTCCGGTCCATCGCCCATCGATGATCTCGTCGAAATCCACGGCCAGTATTTTCAAGCTATTGCTTATCGGGTAACACTTTCGCACTAGTCTCCCGCATGCTTGCAACACAGAAGGCGTGCAAGCGGCTGAGTTTGCCGCTACAATGCCTATCAATGCCACCAACAGCCACCGGTCTGCAACACACATCATCCCACTAGTCAGCGGGTACCAGTTGCTCGTTGGTGACTCCATGCCATCGAGATTCTCCCCCTCGATCCGGCACCCGAAAGTGTCCGTGCCATCGCGGCGCTCCGTCGCGATCCATCGTGTCGATTTCCTCAGATCCAGGTGAGTTCCCTCGACCACCCTTTATTGATCACCACGACCTGCCCAGGGAGTCGGGACGCCGCCACGACTTTCAGCCGCCATCGACTTGCAGCCCAAGAGGCTAGCCCATTTGGACCTCCTGCTATTGACAGTCTGCATCCAAGAGATGAATGCAATCTCTCACAAGAAAATGTCGTGAATAAGTACATAACGAAGATATCTTGTACTTATCTTTATCATGTGGTATTATTTTTTTTTTTTCACGATAATTACATCACTTATTAGTTCTTGGAGCACAACATAGACCAGGATTCTACGACGCACGTGCCTATCGACAAGTAATAATAAAATGGATCCATGGATGTTGCACTTCCCGTAAGACAGCTTCATGGGAGAATTTCTTATTATTATTATTAAAAGGAAAGTAGTATCTACCGAGATCATACCCCAAATCATCTGCCCCTTCCTTTGCTCCATCGTCTGCACCACATGACACAGTCGTTCGTTGCATCCATACCTGAATGGTGCATCGCACTCAGTCCCAACCGACACACAAAGGGACAGCATAGTGGTACGGTGCCAAGCTAGTGCCAATGTCGTTGGGCCTATCACAGTCGTTCCTTACCTTCCGATTGAGACTGAGTGTGATGCACCGGTCAAGCATAGATGCAACGGACGACTGGGGCAGAGAAAAGGGGTAGACGATTTTGGTTCCCCAAATCAAGGGAGGGAGAGGGTGTATTAGTTTTAATTTGGGGGACTTAGCCATAAGTCCTTTCAAGAAAACTGTTTTAAGCTAAAGGACAGACAATATTTTGGTTTTGCATCAGGTCCCTCTCAGAAATACTCAATTACAGCAAGCCCCCCCCCCCCCCCCCCCCCCCCCCACACACACACACACACCCAACCACTGGTTTGACATTTTTGAACCGTCCATCGATCACCACAAACCACCCGGGGGGTCAGGACAACCCCACGGCCTTGAGTCGTTGCTGATCTACAACCCAAGAGGCTAGCCCCCTCGGCCTCCTACTGTTGACTGTCAGCAACTCCAGGAAAGAATGACCACCCCCTGGTGGTGATTAAATTCACCACAAAGGATGAATTTAATCACCATCAGGGATGACCACCCTGGTGGTGATTAAATTCACAATAGCATCACAACATGTATGCCAATGGTTGAACTTGCCACTACAACACTCATTAGCGTCTTCATCAGACACCTGTTTGCAACCTAATATGCCCACTCGTCAGTGGCTGAACTGATTGTCCGCCGATGACTCTGTACCATCAAGGTGCACCCCCTCGATCCGGCACTAATGTGTCTGTGCCATCGCTACACTCCGTCGTGATCCGTCGTATCAATCTCCTCGGATCCGGGTGGATTTCCATGACCAACCTCCATGGATAACCACAAACTACCCGGGTGATCGGAAAACCCCACGGCCTTTAGCCGCCGCCGAATTGCAACCCGAGAGGCTAGCCCCCTTATGCCCCATGCTGTTGACTATCTGTTGACAATCTCTTACCAAAAATGTAGTGAATAAAGTATCAAAAAAAATATCTTGTACTTGTTAGTTCATCATCTGGTTTTATATAGCAAAGCACGTGCCCATCGACTTGTAATAATAAAATGGATTCATGGATGCTGCACTTCCTATGATGACCATGATCCAAAATCTAATAGCCAATACTTCTGAGGCTGTGATGCTAAGATGAATGAGGTGAGGTGAGGTATCCACGGCCACAAGTTGGCCCCACATCACCTGGAGGGAAGGAAATCATGAGCTACTTATATAATTTTTCCTCCCAAACATAGAAGACGCGTTTTAAAACCATGTGCCACTACGGATTTCGTAAGAACTCCATAGTTAAGCGTGCTCGGACGAATGTAGTGCGAGGATGGGTGACCTGGGAATTCTTCGTGCGTGCACGGGCAAAGCGGACAATATCCTGTGTATTTCGGGTGATTGTTACAAAATGGTATTAGAGCCGGTTCTCCTCGCGATGAGGGGTATAACCTTATACGTTAACATGTAGCCCTTAAAGAAGGTGGATTGTGACGACTAAAATCCAAGATCTAATAGATAATAGCCAAAACTCCTAAGGCTATGATACCAAGATGGATGAGGTGAGGTGAGGTATCCAAGGCTACGAGTTAGCCCCACTTCATCTGGAGAGAAGGAGATTATGAGCTACTTATATAATTTTTCCTCCCAAACATAAAAGACACGTTTTAAAACTGTGCACCACTATGAAATCGGATTTTATAAAATCTTCGTAGTTAAGCGTGCTCGGGCGAGAGTAATATTAGAATGAGTGACCTCCTGGGAAGTACTCGCCCGAGCATGGGCAAAGCGGACTATATCTTGTGTGTTTGGGGCGAATGCTGCACTTCCCTTAAAACGGTCTCATGGGAGAGTGTTTTTTTAATTATTATTTAAAGGAAATTAGTATCTACCGAGATCATAACCAAAACAATCTACCCCTTTCTCTGACCATCAATTGCACCCCATGACACAACCGTCTGTTGCATCAATAACCAATCGGTGCATCGCACTCAGTCCCAACCAGTACGCTAAGGAATGACAGTGATCAAGTGCCAAGCTGGCACAGAGAAAGGGGGCAATGGACCTGGGTTGAGTGTGATGCACTAGTCGAGCATGGGTGCAACGGACATCTAGGGCAGAGAAAGGGAGTAGACGATATGGGTTCCCAAAATCAATGGAGGGAGAGGGTGTATTAGTTTTAATTTGGGGGATTTAGCCATAAGTCCTTTTAAGAAAACCGTTTTGAGCTACAAGACAAGCAACATTTTGGTTTTGCATTAAGTCCCACCACGAAATACCCCCCCTCCCCCCTCGTTTGTACGATCAATTCTAATTCATTCGCACGATCCATTCTAATTCATTCGCACGATCCATTCTAATTCATTCGCACGAGCTATTTTAATTCATTCGTACGAATGTATCCATTTTAATTCATTCGTACAAACCATTCTAATTCTCCATTAATCACCATGAACCACCCAGGGGGTTGGGACACCCCCCACGACCTTCAACTGCCGCCGATCTGCAACCCATGAGGTTAGTCCCCTTTGACCGATTGTTGTCGACTGTCTGCAACCCCAAGAAGGGATGTTACACTTCCCTTAAGACAGCCTCATGGGACAGTGCTTTTTTAATTATTATTTAATAAAAAGTAGTATCTACCAAGATCATAACCAAAATCATATGCCCATTTCTTTGCCCCATCGTCTGCACCCCATGACACAATTGTTCGTTGCATCCATAACCAATCAGTGCATTGCACTCAGTCCCAACCAGTTCACTAAGGAACGAGATCAAGTGCCAAGCTGGCACAGAGAAAGAGGGCAATGGACATGGGTTGAGTGTGATGCACTGGTCGAGCATGGGTGCAACGGACATCTAGGGCAGAGAAAGGGGGCAGACGATATGGGTTCCCAAAATCAAGGGAGGGAGAGGGTGTATTAGTTTTAGTTTGGGGGATTTAGTCATAAGTCCTTTTAAGAAAACCGTTTTGAGCTAAAAGAAAAGCAACATTTTGGTTTTGCATTAAGTCCCTCCCCGAAATAACCCCCCCCCCCCCCCCCCCCCCCCCCCTCTGTTTGACTTTTTTGAACCCTCCATTAATCACCACGAACCACGCAGGGGGTTGGGACACCCTCACGACCTTCAGCTGCTGCCGATCTGCAACCCGTGAGGTTAGTCCCCTTTGGCCTCTTGCTGTCGACTATCTGCAACCCCGGGAAGGGATGTTACACTTCCCTTAAAACAGCCTCATGGGAGAGTGTTTTTTTAATTATTATTTAATAAAAAGTAGTATCTACCGAGATCATAACCAAAATCATATGCCTCTTTCTTTGCCCCATCGTTTGCCCATGACACAACTGTCCTTTGCATCCATACCCAATTGGTGCGTCGCACTCAGTTCCTACCAGTACACTAAGGAACGATAGTGATCAAGTGCCAAGCTGGCGCAGAGAAAGGGGGCAAAGGACAAGGGTTGAGTATGATGCACTGGTTGAGTATGGGTGTAATGGGCATCTAGGGTTGAGAAAGGGGGCAGACGATTTGGGTTCCCAAAATCAAGGGAGGGAGAGGGTTTATTAGTTTTAATTTAGGGGACTTAGCCATAAGTCCTTTTAAAAAAATCGTTTTGAGTTAAAAAAAAAATTTCCCGCCCCCCTTGGTTTGACTTTTTTGAACCCTTCATTAATCACCACAAACCACCCACCCAGGGGTCGGGACACCCCCACGGCCTTCCGCCGCCGCCGATCTTTAACCTTTGTGGCTAACCCCCTTCGGCCTCCTACTGTCAACCCCCCCCCCCCCCCCCCCCCCCAACACACACACACACACACCGATGTTCAGCCATTGAGCAGTCGAGATGTCTCCGGTGACTCAAACCAACCCGAGGAGAAGGTGTTGTACCAACGGCTTTTTCCGTATCTCTGGCTCTAGTTCACCTAGCCGAATGCTTGTTTTTGTCCGGGTGACGAATCGTCCAGCCCTGTCCACGGCGTCTCCTCGAATGATTCGCACCGCCCGGGTGAAAGAAGAGTTGTACCACAGCGTCCCCTCGGGCCTCCCGACCTCCCCCTCTCATTGTCGCTAGCATGTCTTGATCCGTCCGCCCGTGGATTGCTTCGCATCCAAGAAACCCCTACTTCCGCGCCAAATAACCCTAATGGCCCACTTCAGAATTGAGCCATAGTCATAGATTGCCAAACCCAACAATATCAAATCCGGAAAAAAAGAAAAAAATCAAATCCGGAAAAAAAGAAAAAAAGAGGGACAGAGTCCATCCAAGAGACTGTAAATATTTCAACACGAGGCCCTTGTATCGAGGCTTACGCTTAGGCTGGTTGATGACCTCCTTGCTGACGATATGGAGCCCTCCCAATCCAACAAGGTCACTGAGGACGTCCTTCCATATCCAGTAAATGGGTCATCGTCGAACTGAGGTCAACAAACAGCGGCAGCCGAAGGTCAAGGTCAACGTCAAGGTCAAGGTGACAGACAGTCCACTTAAGATAGGGGTGGCAATGGGTCGGGTCGGTTCGGGTCGGGTTGAGACATAGGTATAAGGGCAAAACATCCAACTCGAATCCGACCTGTTTAATAAACGGATCAAAAACTTAAACCCAAACCCGACCCGCCTAATAACGGGTTGACCCAACCCGACCCGTTTAACCCGTTTACTAAACAGGTCGGGTCGTGTCGAGTCGGGTTGGTTCGGGTTGGGTCAACAGAACCTATGTAAACCTGTCGGGTTGGGTCAAGACGGGTGGGATTGGGCCGGGTTGGATCGGGTTGGTTCAAGTTGGGTCAGGTCGGTTCGGGTTGGCTCGAGTCGGGTCGGGTCGGGTTGACACGACCCATTTGGTAAACGGGTCAATCGGGTTGTAAGGACAAACCCGAACCCGACCCGTTAAATAAACGGGTCAATCGGGTCAACCCGTTTATGACCCGAACCCATTTAGAGCAAACCCAAACCTGCTAACTTCGGGTCGGGTTCGGGTCGGTTCAAGGATTACCACTCCTAACTTAAGCTACAGGGCGAATGGCCAGGATCCTCTGCCGTGTTGTGCACCATATCAATTGACTCGTCTCACCTCTAAGGCCGACCCTTGCAAAAACAGGGTGTGGCTATACCTGACTCAGTCTGTGGAATACTCACAAAGGGGCTATTTCAACATCGCCATCTTGGCAACGTCACTCGATCACAGTCATCCGTTGCACTCACTCCAATTGGTGAATCGCACTCAATCCTGACCAACAAACATCATGGTTGACGAAGGATAGAGGTAAGGATTTGGTCGCACAATTTGGAGCTAAGGCTTTTATTTTTATATAATAACTAGTACTAATTCCGTAACGATTATGATGTTGCTTAATTAGATTGCACATCCAGCACCATCCCCAATTAGAGAGAGAGAGAGAGAGAGAGAGAGAGAGAGGGGGGCTGCCATGCGGCACCAATGACCCAAGTCTTATAAGAATAGTATAGATAATAGATTATGAGGGCTTGTTTCGTCCTCCAAAGGTTACGTTGATCAATTAAATAATTATAGTAATGTTTTTGTTTTTCAAACTGGGGTGTCATGAATAGAACCCTTGTAGTTCATTGTGAGAACAAAAAAAGTTTACGTTGATCATCCAATTGGATGGTTTAATTGATCAATTTTGAAAGTTTTTTGTCTTTTTACTATGATGTATAAGCCGATATAATAGTTGAGATCGCGCCGATAGATGACTTGAACCACATTCTTCATCCTACAAAAAAATTAAAAAAAAATCATATTCATCAAAGTCGATGCACGTCTCCAGTAGAGTTTGGGCATCTGTTATAGCATATGTGCATAGCATCGCTCGTGGGTAAATTATATTATTCTTTCAGAAATGAGATATCGTAGCTGGGGTTGGCAATGATTCGGGTTGGGTGGAGTCGGATCGTATTGGATTGAAACATAGGTACAAGGGCAAAACACCCAATCCGCTTAATAAATGGGTCAAAAACTTAAATCCAAACCCGACACATCTAATAAACACATTGACCTGATCCGACTCGACTCGTTTAATCCATTTAATAAGCGGGTCGAGTTGGGTAGGGTCAGGTTGGGTCAATAGAATCCATGTAAATCGGTCGGATTAGATAAGGTCAGGCCGGTTGGGTTGGATCGGGTCGGGTCGGGTTGTTGACAAGTTGACATGGCCCATTTAGTATACGGGTCAAGTCGACCCAAACCAAACCCATTAGATAAACATACCAGTCGGTTCAACCCGTTTATGACCCGAATCCATTTAGACCAAATCCAAACCCGCTAACTTCGGATCCGTTTGGCGGGTCATATCAAGGATTGCCACCCTAGTCCTAGCTTGTGGAAACAGATGGTATTATTCTTTTAGAAAGCAGTGCCGTTTGATCAATGTAAATATCCCGCTTGACCTTTGAAACGTACCGGTCCGGTTTCTATAACCCGTGTCCGCTCTCCAATCAATTCCATCCGCACTACTGCCAACAAGTTTGAAATCCATCACCAAGTTATGAAGAGAGAAGGTGGGGGGGAAATACGAGAACAATCAACAATCTAGAAAGAGAAAGTCCATGACCATTTACCCCCAACACAAGCACAATCAACGATCTAGAAAGAGAAAAGTCATGACCATTGGTTCCCTCCCACCTGCCACTCCTCCCCCTGAATATAAATGACTATTACCCCTCTGATTCTTTAGTTAGATTGTTTCTCATCTCTCTAAGGGTGAGGGTGATCTCGCCTTATACGGACGGAGGTATCACTCCGATCTCCTTCGACCTTTTTTAACAGCTTTGTTCATCAGAGATCGAATATGTTGCTTCTCTTTCTTTACAGCTTTTTTTATTTACTGAAGAGAGAGATTCAAACAATTCTTCTCTCTTTTTTTTTCTTTTTTTTTTTCATTCGGGGTTCTTGATGTGATGTGTTTATAATCTTGAAACTGATTCGAACAGATTGAAGCCAATAGAGACAACGATCAGATACATGCAGAATGGTTCCAACTGAGGAAGACATGTACAAGGATGAAATCCAGGGAGAGGAGGGAGAGAAGGGTAGAAGAAGCACCGGCATGAAGCTCGGCGATTACATCCCTATATACATCCCGGCGATCGAGAAGGGACTTCTGGATCAGAGCCGCCACGAGAAACGGTTCCTCGATTTCTTGAAAGCCCGCCCGTCCAAAGACTGGTTTCTCAAATCCCGATTCGTCGGCCGGCTGTCTCCCTTCTCCTTCTTGCAGCGCGACGCAAGCCCGGCCGACGATCAGTCCCCGCCCACGGATCCTGCTCCGGCAGTTGCACGGGCACGTCTCCGTGTCCCTTTCGTCAGGAGGATCAAGTGGGGGTCGCTGATCAGATCCTTCAAGCGGTGGATAAAGGATCCCATGCACGTCGCCCTATTCATCTGGCTGCTCTTCGTCGTCGCGGGCCTCATCATGCTCTTCCTCGTCATGACCGGAATACTCAACGGGGCGATACCGAGCAGCAGCCGAAGAAAGAAATGGACGGAGGTGATCAACCAGATCCTGAACGCTCTGTTCACGATCATGTGCCTGTATCAGCATCCCATCCTGTTCCACCAACTGGTGCTCCTGTGCCGATGGAGGCCGAGCGACGGCGAGGAGATGCGGAAGGTGTACTGCAAGGACGGAGCTCGACGGCCCCACGAGAGGGCGCACATGATGTTCGTCGTGCTCCTCCTCCACACCACCTGCTTCGCCCAGTACGTGATGTGCGGCCTCTACTTCGGATACACGCGAAAGACACGGCCGGATTGGGCTGTCGACGTCTGCATCTTCATCGGGATCGCGGCACCGATCACCGCCGGCGTTTACGCCGTGAAAAGCCCGCTGGGGAGGCGATTCGAGATGGAATCTCAGGTGGTTCAAGAACCAGAGCTACCGGTAGCCGCCACAGCCGCCCGACATGGCCGGAGGATTGTGGTGACGGAACCGGAGTGGATAGGGGGGCTGTTTGATTGCCGTGATGACCCGACCGTAGGCTGCTGGTCCTTCTTCTGTACCTTCTGCGTCTTCGGGTGGAACATGGAGAGGCTTGGGTTCGGCAACATGTACGTCCATATCTTCACCTTCATACTCCTCTGCATCGGCCCTTTCTTGATTTTCGGCGCAGCGGCGCTCAACATCGACGACGACGCCGTCGCCAACATTGTGGGGATCGTCGGTATATTGCTCTGTGTGTTCGGATTGTTCTATGGGGGATTCTGGAGGAGTCAGATGAGGGAAAGATTCAAACTGCCCGGCAATCCTTTCTGCTGCGGCTATCCGTCCGTCACCGACTGGGTGCAGTGGCTCTTCTGCTGGTCCTGCTCTCTAGCGCAGGAGGTGCGGACCGGGAACTTCTACGACATCGAGGACGATAGCTTCTACCGGGCGGCAACGGACGAGGACGGCACCCCGGTGTTGCTTCCTCTGCCGCGGGAGGACGAACTGGCTTCATTGTACAGATTGAGCCTCGATTCTGATCGTCGCAGCAACTCTTGCCCGCCCAAAATCGAGATCCTCGATCCACTCGGTTCTACCCAATCATCGAGAGAGTTCAGTCCGGATTGTTTTTCGATTTCCTTTGAGAGGGCATCAACGTACTCGCAAGTTCATGCAATGACACCCCCTCTACCATCAGTAATACAGCAGCAGGACAACTAGCAAACTTAAAAGAAGGTAATAAAGGAAGGAAAATTTTGTGTGGTTTGACAAACTTGGGAGGGATACACCCAAGATCTTATATGTAAATGACGAATGACCATTCTTCGATCAATTTTGACGTTTGAGTACCAGTGGCGGCTCCAGAAATCACTACAACATATCATGTTTTTTCCAGTGGCCATATATGATCGAATATTCCTTTAATCGGGGGACCTATCCGTCACAAATGGTGGCCGTATAAAATCCTATTTCGGTCTGACCGTCGGAAATACTGCAGGAAATCCGATGGCCAGATCTTTTGGTTCCAACTAGTTTAAAAAAAAAAATTTGTTGGGCAACCCAACCTCCTACCTTGACTTAGGTGCCCCCCCTCTCCCCGCGCGCGCATGCGTGCATTCGATCCCTCGCCAAAAACAAAAACCCCGAATATCTTAACTGCATGCACTATTTACAACTTGTGATTTCTATTAGCTTTTATTGTATTTAATATTAAAAAACCAATATAATTATTTTATTCCTCTCCTTCCATCAGAGTCTTGCCGTCTCCGTCTGTTTGAGTTGCAGCCCTCTCCACAGCCAGAGTCGTCGCCGTCTTCTCCCTCACCTCTGTGCCGGAAGGCTAGGGTTTTCTTGCCAGCCGATCCGCTCGACCTTTTTCGGTCGGGTGGATCTCACATGCCGGATTCGCTCGACCTTTTTCGGCTAGTGGATCTCACCCGCCGGATTCGCTCGACCATTTCCGGCTGAGTTGGTGGGCCGCTGGATTCCCTCGACCTTTTTCGGCCGGGTTGGTGGGCCGTCGGATTCCCTCGACCTTTTTTCGGCCGGGTTGGTCGGCCGCCGGATTCCCTCGACCTTTTCCGACCGGATTGGTGGGCCGTCGGATTCCCCTGAACTTTTTCAGCCGGGTTGGTAGGCCGCCAGATTTGCTAGGCCTTTTCCAGCGGGATTGGTGGCCCGCCGGATTTGCTCGATCTTTTACGTCGGGGTTGGTGGCCCGCCGGGTGTATAGACAATGGCCGCCGATTATTTGGCCGCAAAATGTCATTTCTGTTGTAGTGAATTTATATCAGTGGGGTCAAAAATTACACTGAAAAATATTTTTTACGTGACGATGAGAAATAGGGTTCGGTGAATCGGTGGAGTGGGATCAAAACCAACAGTTAAAACTAAATAAATTATGATAAAAATAAAAATTTAATAAATTTGAATCAGTGAGTGAGGTCAATTGACCCCACTCATCCATATGTAGAGCCGCCCATGCGTTTGACACCGGCTCTCCTCTTTTTGTGTTTTAGTGTCGGTAAATTTGTGGTGCAACACTTTTCTCCAGTTTAGTTTTTGTATAGACATTAAGTTTTATAAGCAATTTTGTTCAAGTAGCAGAAAACAGCAAATAGGGAATGAGGCTTAGCCCAACTCATTTCATATGTACTTTGGTTTGGTTTGGGTTGGAGCTATGATGTAACATAGGGTTGCCATCTACTCTTCTAATTATATTATCAGACAGTTTCATCAATTACTCTAAAATCTCCAACAACACAAAGAATACCATCGTATCGATCACTCTAAGATCAGTGAGGTGTGAAAGATGTGGATGATTTTTACAGATCCTACATGATCCCCAAGAAGAGGTGGAAGATAGTCGAACTGTAACGCCAAACTGGTGCAATCCGACGTCTGTCGCTTGCTGGGTTGAGATGCCCACCTTTCTGCTGAGTTGTGGATCAACAACTGAAAGGATCCTTTCCAGAGAGCTGACAGAAGGCCGAAGGCTTGGTTGACGTCGGAGTCACCTGAATCGAAGGAAAGTCCCAGCAAGTGCGCGGTAGGGATGGCAACAGTGCGGTTTTGGGCAAAACCGAAACCACACCATGCGGTGCGGTGCACCGCGATTTAACATTATAATAGTCTAAACGGTGCGGTTTAATTTTTTGCGTTTTTTGACAAAACCGAAACCACCCCGCACCGCGACGGTTTTATATTTTGGCAAACCAAAACCACACCATGCGGTGCGGTTTTTCGCAGTTCTCGGTTTTAAACCGCACCGTTGCCATCATAGCGCGCGGTCCACCAAAGCATATGCCCCAAGGGGGTGGCAGCTCCCATGGATTTATTTTTTTTATTATTTTTTTTTTTTTTTTATTTTTTTTATTTTTTTTTTTTGGGGGAGGGGGGTGTGGGTTATTTTCTGGAATTTCCCCAAACTGTGTAACTATATGTATATAAACGTTGTTTCCGGGCCACGTGGAATAAGACCAGATTTTTTAGAGTTTCTTTGAGAGGAGAAACCCTAAGGCGAATAGGGTTTCTCGTTGATTACTTGTGCCTTCTATTGATAGTCAGTTTCTAATGGATTTAAATAGATTGTCGCCCATTGTTTTCCCAATTAGGGTTTTCTAGAAAAACCATTGTCTCGTGCTTGAGTTGTGTTTTTCTCTCTCTTCTTTAATATAAACGACGGTCCGTCGTTTATTGACCTTTAGTTTATAACAAACGACGGGCATGGACCATCTCAGTTTACGACAGGCATATATCGACCGTCGTTCTACGATCTAGTCAGATTAAGAAGTACACGACAGTCTGGGACCATCGTTTATAAACGACGTCTGAGACCAAACCTCAGGTAAATGACGATCTTGGACCGTCATTAATCTGTACATATTTTGTCTCAAAAAAAAAAGCATTACTTCAAACCTGGCAGCAATCACATACTCACAATTCAAAGATAAGTCACATCTAGTACTTACTATTCACAATTCAAAGATACAATTGAGAATCCATGGGTCAAGAACAAGGTTCTAAAAAGCGCTAGTCGGGCGATGGGGAGCCGCCCAAGGCAGTGCCTAGACGTTTTGACTATTTTTAATTATTTTTATTATTATTTTGATATTATATATAATATAGATATGTTTTAAAATTACTATAAATTCAAGATTATCCCAATCATTATTTTAAAGAACAAATATCATTTACATAACCATAAATTCAAGATTAACAAGAACAAAAATAAGTATGATATTTTGAGATAATATGCAAGATATTAGTAAAATTCAGACCATAAATTCAAGATTACCAACAACAAATGGAAGCATGATATTACGATAAAGTATCCAAGATTCTAGTACAATCCAAAACAAAAAAGTCACAAAATATAATATTTCTCCTATAGGCTACAGTACTAGACTCTCGGTACTCTTCTTCTTCTCCATATCTCTCCAAGACTCTATCTTCATTAGACTTAAACTCCACCTCCTGATCACATACTTCGTCTGTCTCCTTATCCGATACAAAATCTTCTTCATGAAGTTCTCTAACTTCACGGGATGAAGAGCTATCACCAACGTTTTTAGAACTTATCCTAGGCACTAGACCAACATCCGCTCCCATCGCTTCTCTAACCATTCACCGGTCTCGAACCGGCGTCGAGCTCTTCATCATCACTACCATTAACAATCCATCCTTGAGTCTTACTAGCTTTAGTCGCTCCTTTTCCCTTTTCTTCTTATTGATGATCTAGGCATTGAATTGGACATATACTATGTTAAAAAAAAAAGGAAAGCCTAGCCTGCAAAGGCCCGCCTGGACCCTCCTAGACCAGCCTGGGCCGCTTTTCTGCACCACCTAGGAGCTAGACTAGGCACTGGGGGACCTTCTAGGGCCTAGGCACTACCTAGGCAGCTGCTTGGGCTGCTTTTTAGAACACTGGTCAAGAACCCCAGATACACATTCCATGAGGGCCAAAGGGCCAACCTAGTATCAGTCAATGTAGAGAATTTATCATAAATATTAACCAATATTCTTAGATACTAATAAATCCAATACATAATTTTTTCAAATAAAAAACTCAATAAAATGAAAGTATGCTGAGAATCGAAAACTAAGACAAGAGAAGGGCATTATTCATAGGCTTTGGATGCTATAGAGCCCATGTGTTTCAAGAGAAACCCTTATGTCAAAATACAGTATTCAATAAAGCATTATATTATATCTTTTAGTCTAGTATTCACTTGTATAATTAATTAGTACATTCTTAAATGAGTGCTTTCAAGTTTCGAGTGCACTACTATCTTTTTATTGACCCACAATAATTTAAAACATATTTTATCTTGTAATCTACTATGTTTTATTTAAAATTGTTGAATTGCATTGTGAACCCTGTTTGTGCCTAATTTGGGCTAATTTATGCTATTTTCGATCGATTCGTGCTCGATTCATACTCGAATTGGTCATTTCATATCTAAAATGGTCGAATTACTTTGGGAACCTTATTCAAGACCAATTTGGGCCGATTTATGCTATTTTGGACCGATTCAATATGATTTGTGCTCGATTCATACTCTAAATGGTCGTTTAGTGTCTAAAATGATTGATTTACATTGTGAACCCTATTCGTGCCCGATTAGGGTTGATTCATGCCATTTTGGACTGATTATGCACGATTCATGCTCGATTCATACTGGAATTGGTCATTTCGTGTATAAATGAGCAAATTACATTGTGAACCCAATTTGTGCCTGATTTTGGCCAATTCATGCTATTTTGGAATGATTTGACGCGATTTGTTCTCCATTCATACTCGAATCGGTCGTCTTGTTTTAAAATGGTCGAATTCCATTGTACTATTCTTATATATTCTAGAAGCTTTATTGTCTTGTATTTTGAAGTCAAATAAAATACTATGTGCTTCAATTTGTACCATACATGAAACAAACTTGAACTCTAAACCTTGATTTAACATATTTAAATATTTTTTTATTAGACACAAAAGAGTTTTGAGGTATTGGCACACCTTATTAACATTAGATTCCATCTTACAAACGAAGTTAGATATTATATATAAAAAAACGATTTTCATCCATACAAGTCAAAGATAAGAAACATTCCATGATATAGACCATATATAAATATCATTATATTGCAGCTTCGCAGTCATTAACCAAGATTAGGCCATTTATGTCCCATAAAAGAGAAATGATGCGTTACACATTTGTGAGACATTTATATACAAGGTCATGTTCATCTCAATCCCATATTCCATTGCATACAATCCACAACTATTGTTCTAAAAAGCGGTTCGGGTGCTCGCCTAGGCATTTAAGGCCTTAAACCGCATCGCCTAGGTTGAGACCCGCTTTTCTCGATGTCCATAATAGAAAGGTCGTCGAAGTTATCCTAAAAAATAGTCATTTGTAAGCTCATTTCTCCCATTATTCTCCTTCATTATTTTCTTCATTTTAACCTTCTCTTTTTTCTTTTATAACTAGTACACTAGTGTGTAATGGTTTCCTTGACCCATTTGACCACCTGAAAGAATAGTGATAACGACACCCTTGGCCTATTATGAACTCCTAGAAGAAGGATGACACTGTAAACATAATAGTTATACAAATTCTAAGTAAAATGTTTTATAAAATTTTGGGCGCCTCAATCTCTGGATGCTCGCGATGGCCTTCCGCCTTACCACCTTGAAACTCCCCTACCACCTGAAATCCACCTTGAGCTTTTAAAAACATTGTCCACAACAAACAGTTTTGACTTACTAGTATCCATCTCTAAGGCCATCAAACTTCTCTTAGCCAAACGTGTCCCAATAGTAAAGCCGAATCGTTCCACAATTTGTGAAGAAATCCAAGGAATGAACTTCAACTCCAAAAGTAGCTAAAAGAATTTAGCGAAATTATTAAACTACCATACTGACAATGAAAACTAAGAATGATGCACAACCACTAAAACACTAACGCTCGTATTTTTTCTCAAATTCCCCAGTTAGAAGTCTTTTAACGAAAATAGTCTTACCTGCATCATAAAAAAGGAATATATAGCCCGAGTATTAGATGATCATAAAAACCATAATGCAAATGATGATTTAAGTAACAAAAAGCTTCACAAAGAAAATCTAAAAGACAAAAAATAATTAACTGTTCCATGACGCATTATAGCCTGAATATTAGATGACCCTAAAACCATTATTCAAATTCGGAGTAACCAAACATATGTGCATGTTAACAATCAAAGATATTTTGGTAAAAAAAGGGTTTTAGAATCAGAGAGATGAGCCATCCCTAAAGCGACTTGAAACGACAGAGAGTAAACAAAATATTAACTCATCACATCGTACACCTCTTGGAAACACTAAAGCGATGATATATTTACATAGAGTCGTCGAAACCGAATATAGCCTCAGGACTGATTCGACCCGATTTGTGCTTCATCAGAACTCGAATTGGTCGTTTCGTGACTTTCGCTTTAAAATGGTCATATTGCATTGTGAACCCTATTCATTCCCGATTTTGGCAAATTCGAGCTATTTTGGACCAATTCAACCGATTCGTGCTTCATTAGAACTCGAATCGATCGTTTCATCTCTAAAATGGTCGGATTGCATTATGAACCCTATTCGAGACCGATTTTGACTGACTCATGCTATTTTGGTTCGATTCGACAGATTGCATTATGAACCCTACTGAGTTTTCCCCTTTTCTAGGTTTTATCCTTCTTAGAACTTCCTTATTGTGAACATCATCCTTGATTGGCATCAATATATTATTCTTCCTTCTGCTTATTGCAGTATGTGTGTCCACAAACACACACACATTCACGCCTCTTAAGAACCCCATTCCACTCAAACAAGTTAAGCCTTCCAAGTAGGATGTTGCTAGCTCTATTGGGCCCATTCCTCTTATTTATGAACACCCACCGATTATTTGGCAAATGACTTCAAAAGCGTAATATGAACATCATCTAATGTTTCTATCTTAAGTTTCAAGGCACACCAAACATTATGAAATTCAAAAATAGTATGTTAAGATCAAGAATCGTTGTACCTTTTTCCTTTCTTTCTTTGTGAAAAGTTAAAGACCTACTCGCAGCTCCTTATCTAAGAGTTGTGATTGATAAAAGCACATATGTGAGAAAAATGAATTACAGGAACTACATACCGATTAAAACAAGGACGTCAATTTTAAGAGAGACGGCGGTGAAAGTAAGAATCGGAAAAAAGACAGAGGATCTCACCGTCTTGCGCAGCTTCTTGATCAGAGCCATCGACTTCCTCCTCAATCCACACTGAAACAGCATTGAAGAATGGATCAGTCAGTGTGGAGGAGTGGCCGAATCGGGAGCGCTTGCCTTCTGCGAGCGGAAGAGTTCCACGAGCTCGTGGGTGGACATGTCGAGGAGGGCATCGAGATCGACGTCCATCTGCATTGCTGAAGGATATACTACTTGGTTTTGGATCGGTTCTTCTTTCAGATTTCAGGTTGCACGGAGAGAGAGTGAGAGAGAGAGAGAGAGAGAGAGAGAGAGAGAGAGAGAGAGAGAGCTAAGGGTGTGTTTGGCAATGGTTTTGGAGGCCTCGTTTTGCGTCAAAACTAGTTCCGCTTGTCAAATTGGTTTTGGTATAAGATTTTAGTGTGTTTGGGATTCGATTAGAAAATTGTTTTTTCAAAATCAAAACTAGAAAATCATCAAAACCCAAAAGCAGAAATTTTCTGCATTTGGATTCTTCTTTTGGGTTCTTGAGACAAGAAGGCAAAACAATAATTAAAAGAAATTATTGTGAATAACATATATGTTGTAGAGAGAAACTATTGTAAAGAGGAAATTAAAATCGGGAGAATATATACATATCATATTGTAGAAAGAAAAAAATATTAAAGAGAGAATACTTTAGTAAAATATATGATAGATATAAAAATATTATATAAAGAGAAAATTCTAAAGAGAAGAATATAGATAGAGAGTATTAAATAAATAAATATGTAGTGAGGGAAAATATTGAAGATAAAAAATATTATAGAGAGGAAATATTATAGAGAGAGAAAATATTATAGAGAGAAAATATTGTAGAAAAAGAAAGTATTGTAGAGAGAGAATGTTATAGAAAGAGAATATTTTTGAGAGAGAAAATATTATACATAGATAATATTTTAGAGAAAGAATATGTTATAGAGAGTAGTTTAGATAGAAAATATTATAGAGAGAGAAAAAAAACATAAAGAGGAGAAAAATATTAATAATAGAGAGAGAAGATATCATAGAGAAAGAAAATATGATAAGAATAGAATATTTTAAAGAGAAAAAATATTATAAAAAGAGAATATTTTAGAGAGAGAAATGTTATAGAGCAGAAACTTAATAGAAATAGGATATTTTAGAGAGAGAAAATATTATAGAAAGATAATATTTTAGAGAGAGAATATATTATAAAGAGTAAAGTTTAGAAAAGAAATATTATAGAGAGAGAAAATAACATAGAGGGGAGAAAAATATAACTATAAAGAGAAGATATCATAGAGAGAGAAAATATTCAAGAGAGAAAATATTATAGAAAGAATATTTTAGAGAGAGAAAATAAAAAGAGAATATTTTAGAGAGAGAAATGTTGTAGAGAGAAAACATTGTAGAATATGATATTTTAGAGAGAAAATTTTATAGAAAGAATATTTTAGAGAGAGAAAATATTATAGAGAAAAAATATTTTAGAAAGAGAAAATATTGTAGTGAGAGAAAATAACATAAAGATGAAAAAATATTATACAAAGGAAATATCATAGAGAAAAAGTGGTATAGAGAAAAAATATTGTTGAAAGAGATCGAAGATACTGCAGATAGAAAAAATATTATAGAAAGATAATATTTTATAAATAAAAAATATTGTAAAGAGAAAGTGTTATAGAGAGAAAAAATGGGGTAGAGAGAGGAGAAATAATATTGTAGAGAGAAAAAATTAGAGAAAGTGTTATAGAGAGAATATTTTTAGAGTGAGAAAATCTTGTAGCAAGAGAATATTTTAGAGAGAGAAAATATTATAGAATAAGTATATTTTAGAGAGAAAATATTGTAGAGTGATAAAATAATGTAGAAGAAGAGTATTTTAGATAGAAAATGAAGTAGTGAGAAGAGAAAATATTATAGAGAGAAAATATCACAGAGATAATGTTGGAGAGAAAATATTGTAGAAATTAGTTTTAGGCTGAAAACTGGTTTTATTGCCAAATGCTCAAATATTGATAATTATAGAACTGGTTTTTGATAAGTTAAAACTGATTTTGCACAAAACTAGTTCTTGGTATTCCAAAATCAAAACCTAAAATTTCAAAACCAATGACAAACGCACCCTAAGTTTGGTTACTCTGATTGGGCCCGATCCTCTGATTTTCAGAGGCAAACATTATGAGGAGACTGCTAGTTGGGAACGTGATTGATCCTAACTCTTACTGAGTTAACTTTCAAATAGTCAGAGTGAAGCAATCGTACTAGGGTTCTGGTTAGGACGAACCTAAATCTAAGGCACACAGTTGGGCCTAGCTCGTTGGGAGGTCGGTCGCGCCTCTAGTCAGTCGCCCATAGCACAATTGTCACGACCGCATACTCGGATAAGTTCTTTCGTTGGTCGAGGGTAGGGCTGGCAATTTCGAATCCGACACGAAGTTAGCGGGTCTGGGTCAGAGCTAAACGGGTTCGGGTTGTAAACGGGTCGACACGATAGACCCGTTTAATAAACGGGCCTGGTCCGGGTTTAGGGTCTGGACACGGTAGACCCGGGAAGACCCGTTTAGTATTAACGGGTCGTATCAGGTCCGATCGGGTCGGGTCTACCCGCAATCCGATACTATAATATATAATACCAGTGGATCTTTCGGGTCAGGTCGGGTCGAGTCGGATTGGGTCGGATCGGGTCAACTGAATAGACCCGGCTTGTAAACGGGTCTTACCGGGTCTACCCGTTTATTAGCGGGTCGGGTACATATTTAGGATCTAGACACGATTAGTTAAACGGGTCGGGTCTAGGTCTAGGGGTTTTGGACAAGACACGAAACTAGACACGACACGAACCCGACCCGACCCGACCCGACCCGACCCGACCCATTGCCACCCCTAGTCGAGGGTGACTTCCGGTTGCCCATCTCAATCCTCGCTAGGAAGTTGATTACCTCTTTGGTTGTTCATCTACAGAGTACTTGTCATACCCATTTGTTTGGGGTTACCTATTTATGATCTGGGTCCTTTCTAGTCGGGGTCGATTTCTAGGTGCCCATCTCAGACCTCACGCTCGCCCCGGGTCGTCTGATGCCGAATTGAGTATCAGATATGATTGGCTACGGTGCATACCTATTGGGTCTGGCAGTATAACTATTGTACACGTACAAATAATCCATAGCTTATTGATTTTTTTTTACCATTATTTGAGTGTTCGTCGAAACATGAATTGGTCATGGTTTTGCCCAATCAAAAAAAAAAAAAAAAAAACTCCCCCCCAATCAAAGCACACCAAATTGAGCTTGATTCAGATGAAATGAGGCATAATAAAAATCAAGTAAGATCATGATTCATCTAGCCATTAAATATTTAGTTATGATAAATCATTTATAAATATACTCTTTTACGAAAAGTCGGATATATCATTATTGGAAAAGAACAGTTGGAAATTAATTGTTGTCGCATATTTGCTAAAATTTCAATAGATAACCTTTTGTTAGTTCTATTAACGACAAAAGGTGATCTTTCTTGTTGAATCACCTTGATTTCTATACAATTATGTGATGGTTTTATATTTCTGACTTGTATTTTTTTTATATTTTACTCTATATCGGCCAAACCTAAACCTAACCCAAACTCTCAAGATTTGATTTAAACTCGTACAACTGCAGAGCAACCCTCCTAAGGCTCCCCTAGAGTATGAAAGAGTCTACATAAAATAGGTAAAATACTAGATTTGATATAAGGAAATCCATTCATCTATGTGGCATAATGCCAAACCAAATAGTGAAAATGATACATGTGGAACCAAAGAAATGCAATGGAGAAATAGCATGTATTTACCTAATAAATTATCAGATGCATGTAAAATGGCCAACAAAATTTGAATAGTGAACTACTAATTAATTAAGAAAGGGTCGAATTTTTGCACTAACTACATACATATTGTCGTAGTTGTAGAAATTTATAACCCTTATATTCAGTCAATTTAAGAAAAATTAGTTAACTTTTAAAATGTGAAATATAATTTATCTTTTGAACGATAAAATTACCCTTATTGGCACTTGGTTTCCTCGACCGAAACATTTGATTTATAATGATACAAGTGGCTATGGACAATGGTACTTTTATCATTTTCAAATAATTAAGTTTTTCATTGAATAATATAAGAGTCAAATTGCTAATAGTCATAATGTAGTTGGTTTTCTTCAATTACACGAAATGTAGATGCTTAATTATTTACGGAAATCACCAGTGAGCAACACCATGAACTCTATTGGCTCGAAGAAAAAGACAAATGAAAGAAAAGTGACGAAACATAATTAGACACATCCCATTTCGACAACTTGACAACTTCAGGATACGATTGAGCATAGTTCAATAAGATGGAGGAAGTTTTCTAAAAGTGCAAGCACATTACAAAACGATTGAGATATATTATCCTTCATTATCAGTAAGAGACCCTTAAACACAAGCAGAGATTTGAGCAAGTATAATGGCAATGATGCTCCTACAAACAAATGTATGAACATATAAAGCCTAGTGAATCAAGTGTAATCATTAATGAAAGACAACAGTATGAATGACTTCAGAGATAAGAAAGGAAGGAAACCAATACAAAAAATATCCCTAGAAACATGCCAATGCATCAACAAATGTGTATCTAATAGGCAAACGAGTACCACTAGCAGTATAAAACTAAAAAGCAGGGTTCAAGTAATACCCAAACAGGCGGAAGACAGAGCCGCATAAGGTGATCAGTCCGCCAAGAGATTTAGCATGCCGTTGTACATGATTAGTATAGATAATGCTCGACACCACATGAAACTTTACAAAATTTAGCTAACAGATCAAAGGTTGGTGCAAGTTTTAGTGAATGATAGCTGTAACATCCGCCCCAAACACACAAGATATTGTCCACTTTGCCCGTGCCTACACAAGGAATTTCAAGGGAGGTCACCAATCCTAGTACTACTCTCGCACGAGCACGCATAACTACGATGTTTTTATGAAATCAGTAGAGGCGTACAGTTTTAAAGTGTATCTTCAAGTTTGGAAGGTGAAATTATATAAATAGCTTAGGATCTCATTCTCTCCAGGCGATGTGGGGTTAACTCATGGCTTTGTACACCTCACCTCACCTCATCTCACCCCACCTCATCCATTTTGGCATCACTGCCTTAGGTGTCTTGACTATTGGGTATTAGATCTTGGTCGTCACAATCCACCCTCCTTTTATAATATTCATCCCAAACACACAATATATTGTCCACTTTGCTCGTGCTCGCATGAGAACTTTCCAGGATGGTCACCCATTTTAGTACTACTCTCGCTCGATCACGCTTAACAATGGAGTTCTTACAAAATTCATTGCGACACACGATTTTAAAACGCATTTTTGCAGAAAAAGTGATGAGTCCCCAAACATAATATATTGTCTTCTATTGGTCTATTGGGTATTGAACCTCAACCTTAATATTTTGCACTAGCGTGGTTACCAACCAACCACTTAGAACGTGTCCTTTTTATTTGGGAGAGGAAATTTTCTCTCTAGGTGATGTGGGACTAACTCGGTGGCCTTGAACACCTTACCTCACCATATCCATCTTGGTATCACAGTCCTAGGAGTCTTGGCTTTCGGCTATTGGATCTTGATCGTCATAATCCACCCCCCTTAAGGGCTACACGCCCATATGTAAGGTTAGATCCCCCCATTGCGAGCAGAATTGGCTTTGATACCATTTTGTAACATCCACTCTAAATACATAAAATATTGTCAACTTTGTATATGCCCGCATGAGAACTTCCCAAGGTGGTCACCCATCATATTACTACTCTCGTCCGAGCACACTTAAGTACTGAGTTCTTACAAAATCTATAGTAGTGCACGATTTTAAAACACGTCTTGGTAGAAAAAGTGATGAGCCCCCAAACATAATATATTCTTCTCTATTGGTCTATTGGGTATCGAACCCTCAACCTTAAGGTTTTGCACTAACGTGGTTACCATCGACCAACCTAAAATGCATCTTCTATGTTTGGGAGGAAAAATTATATAAGTAGCTCAGGATCTCTTTTTCTCCAAGCGATGCGGGACTAACTCGGTGGCCTTGAACAACTCCCCTCATCCATCTTGGCATCACAACCCAGGAGTCTTGGCTCTTGGCTATTGGATCTTGGTCGTCACAAAAGCTCGAGCGCATCCTTTATACCCAAGAGTTTACTAAGCAGTAGCAGCGGTACGACAGTGGCAAAATTCGCTCAAATAAATCAACAAACACCTAGGGTGCAATGAAGAAACTGTGTGTATCCCATGCTATGAATTAGCTCGACATGATTCCTATCAAAAATTATAAAGGCCTTGAATTATTCCAAGAGAAATGCCATTCGGCCTGAAGGTTTTCCCAATTCCGCCAGCCCGATTGACTTGGCAACATACAACTAGTGGCTGAAATCAACTAGCAACATTTTAATCTTTTACACCACCAGTGGCACACTGCCACGTTAATCGGGCTGAACGGAATCAGGAAAACCTTCAAGCTGAATAGCATTTCTCTTATTCCAATTATGTTCCCGTCCCACTCTACTTCCACGAAAAACAGAACACGAGGCATTGGCTTTCAGTACTCCTGGCAGTGCCTATTGTAGCTCGTGTGTCCTGAGCGTGGATTTTCTGTATTAACATTAATAAAGATGACTTTGGCTATTGGTTTAATTATAATACTACTTTGGTATATGTTAATACACATACAATAAAAGAACCCTAGGGAACACAGTAGGCCACTGAGGCGCATGGTGGATCCATGCTTAGGAGACCCAGTGGACTAGTTCTGTATAGACCTAGAACTAGTTCACAGCTTTGGTGATACCGATCGCTTCACCGAGAATAAATTGTTGGCAGGTAGAGGATGTGGTGAAGTCTCCACCACGGGAACATAGGATTTGCATTCACTTGACCAAGCACGATGATCGTGTTGAATAGGAATCAAGATGGTGCACTGTTCAGTGATTCAGATACTGGTGCATAAACTATCTTACTACTATAGATAATCTGTTCTTAATCCTGAGGGACCATGTACACTGGGTCAACCAGTTGTGTGATGCTTTGACGTGCCAACGTGTACGGACCTTTCATAGTCCATTACCACGGTACGTTGGGTTACCCGACTGGCGCTTAAGTGGCATGCAATTCCTACAAGTTATCCGACATCCAGTGTTGGATGGGTGCATTTTGATGAGTCAATCTGTCCATACAGTTAACCCAGGCCTGGTGGTTGTCAGTATGACTGACGATGTTTCGGATGCTGAACCCTGAAGGTTCCATCCTGTCATTGCATATAGGAATTATTCCCCGACCTGGTTGGATACGTTGGATGCGAAGTAGCGTGATGGAGCGCAAGCCCGGAGCCTAAGAACCTAATTCACATGTGTTAGGGGTCATAGGGGTATTTTGGTAAATACTAAAATATGGCTCAGAACATAATAAATATGGATCTGAAAATGAGCAAAATAATTCTAGGAGCTCATAGGCGCTGACAGAACTCGATTCCGAATAGCGCACCTCACTCAATCTCTCTCACAATATTTCACTTTTCGTGAAGGTCGTTTTCGTCCAGGCTTCACGATAGGCATGCTGAAACCCAAAAAACCGACCCCCCTCATCCTAATTCCCTTAGGGTCAGCCCTAGCATGCGTAGAGCAGTAGGGACCGACCCTATATAAGGAATAGAGAAGGAGGGGCCGGCCCTAGCTTCTCCCCTCTCCAGATAACCTGAACTCATCCCCCTCTCTCCCTCTTTGTGGCTTCGGCCAAGGAAGAAAGAGGAAGAAGAAGGAAGAAGAGAGAAAGAGAAGGAGGACATCTCGTAGCTCACCATCATCTTCGTAACGAATTCCTCCGTCGGCTCGTAGTCCTTACACTCAGAGATAGGACTTCAAGAATTTCCCCATTCGCAAAGGACAAGGTATCATCCGACATCTTTCCTTACGATTCACATGCGGTTCATTATCGTTCCGTTCTCTTCGGATCATAGATCCACAAGGTATGATGATTCTAAACATCTAACTAGATACATGCATGTCTTCCGTAGATCGTAGTATGCCTCTAGGGTGTCCGCACATATACTAAGATCATAGATTTGTATGTAGATTATTTTGTAGAATTAATTGTAATGAAACATACACCGTAAGATCTTTGAATCTATCTTTTGCTTCCGCTGCGACTCTGATAATGAGATTTAATTCCAACAATTGGTATTAGAGCATGCTTCGGTGTGTGTTTCATGTATGAATTCGTTAAAACATCATGTAAATATATGATGGCATATGTTTTCGTCGGGGTTCGGCGTAGATCATGCATATGGATTATGCTATGTATCGTTTCTTTACATGTGCCGCAATAAATAATAATTTGTGATTGCATTCCTCTGGGGGTCGGATCTCGGATTTAATTTTTGCATTGATTATTATTGTGCTTTTAGATTTTAAGGCTCTAGATGGGCGGGGGTGGAGGTTGACCACTCTCGGTTCCCTGGCCATGTTTTTTAGGATTGTTTCCTTTTCTTTTTAGCGAAATTATACACGAACGAGCACTTGCTCAAAGCATATTAGTTTTTCGGTCACAGAAAGAAGGAGATGATGCTACATCCACGGTTTGGGCAAGCGATATCATAGAGTGCAAAGACCCGGCGAAAGCGTGCACGTTGGTGATGATCGGGATCGTCATCAGAGATCATATAGAACAAAAGAACATGATATTTTGGCTGTGCTATTCAGGTTCAGGGGTCGGGCCCTGGACTTGATTCAATTTGGATACTTTTTCTGTTGTTCTCTTTACTTAGTATTTAAAGAACCCCGATGATAATTTAATTATCTATCTTGTTTGTGAGTTAGTCTCTAAATCAGGCTTAGGATTAGTACTTAGCTTATGGATTCATCGGTGTCTCTATATGGTTCTAACACGTGCGAATCTGATGGCTAACTAAAAGGAAAGGTGGTAACCGCCCTCGTAGTAGTTCAGGTAGCCAAGTACTGTGCGCCGAGATAGACGAAGTGTTAGATTTGTTTAGAGATAACTAATGTCCCAATAAGAAGTATGATAACCCTAGTGGGATGCCTTTTCCCCACATGGTCCTAGTGACCAAGTTAGGTTAGGATTCCTCTAAGTGATACTCGTTTCTAGTTGACGTTTGATGGTAGTGTGAACTCATCACCATTTGATTATGCTATTATTAGGTTGAGGTCTAGTAGAGGTTGTCGGATGTCCCTATTTGGCCAGTATCGAAATCTAAAATGAGATGAGGTCAACATGGAAAGGACTCCCACTAGAATAACACCTCGTTCATAATTTGATGCATCGGGATCCTTGGAATCTATGTAATGTGATCCTTGCAAGAAAGGTGAAAGCTGAGTATTCAAGGTAGGGACTATGTTATTTTCCAACGATACTAATGCTTTGCGGAAAGGTTTATAATCCTAGTGGGAGCGCGGTAGACCAGGATCTAGGTCTAGGAGGTCGTGACCTTTCTAGATATGCATAAAACCTTATAAAGAAGGGATGTATAAGAGGTTCCCTCCAAAAGGGAGCCCCTGGCCTTCACAATCTACCAGCTAAGGGTCTGGGTGGGAGATACGCAGTTCGATATTTCCACCGGGTGAGAGCTATTTTTTCTTTTATGCTGGTTCACCTAGTGGTTTCCTTCGGAACATGGAGGATGTCGGTGGCAGTGGGTGATGTTTTTTTTTCCTGCACCGCGAGAGCCTATGAACCCCCCTGCCAACACCACCTAGATTTGTGGGAAGCATCTGAAAGCTTGTGTGAAGCCGTCGTTGCTGCGTATGGCGGGTCACATAAAGTTGGCCAAAAGGAGACTAGGAGATCTTTCAGTTTATCATGGGTAATTCTGATGAAGACTGGGTCGTAAACACCCTGTTGGCAGAAGTAGTTGTATGCTCTCATCAAGATGTTGTCTCCAATTCAAGGCTGATAGTCCCAGTGCTCGAGCCCAGGAAATTTAGATTCCTGAATGTCTCCACTTGAGGTAGTGTAGATATAGCGGCTGGAGTAAATATTATCTATTTTTAAATTTCATAAAATAGATTGTAGTAGACCCTAATTTTTGTTTCTAACCATTGTTTACAGAAATTATGACCAAGCTCGACCCCCTTGCCTCCATCCTTAATGATAACAAACTTACGGGACCAAACTACGAGGATTGGAAGCGTAACCTTATACTCGTTGTGACGACCAAGATCCAATAGGCCAATAGCCAAGAGCCAAGACTCCTGAGGCGGGAATGCCAAGATGGATGAGGTGAGGTGAGGTGAGGTGAGGTGTACAATGCCATGAGTTAGCCCCACATCGCCTGGAGAGAAGGAGATCCTGAGCTACTTATATAATTTCTCCTCCCAAACATAGAAGACGCGTTCTAGGTGGTTCGATGGTAACCATGCTAGTGCAAAACCTTGAGGTTGAGGGTTCGAGTACCCAAGAGACCAATAGAGGATAATATCTTGTGTTTGGGGGCTCACCACCTTTCCTGCCAAGACGTGTTTTAAAGCCGTGCGCCGCTACGGATTTCGTAAGAACTCCGTAGTTAAGCGTGCTCGGGCGAGAGCAATTCTAGGATGGGTGACCTCCCTGGGAAGTTCTCGTGCGGGCACGGGCAAAGCGGACAATATCTTGTGTGTTTGGGGCGGATGTTACAAAATGGTATCAGAGCCGGTTCTCCTCGCTATGGGGGGGTCTAACCCTACACGAGGACGTGTAGTCCTAAGGGGGGTGGATTGTGACGACCAAGATCCAATAGGCCAATAGCCAAGAGCCAAGACTCCTGAGGCGGGAATACCAAGATGGATGAGGTGAGGTGAGGTGAGGTGTACAATGCCATGAGTTAGCCCCACATCGCCTGGAGAGAAGGAGATCCTGAGCTACTTATATAATTTCCCCTCCCAAACATAGAAGACGCGTTCTAGGTGGTTCGATGGTAACCATGCTAGTGCAAAACCTTGAGGTTGAGGGTTCGAGTACCCAAGAGACCAATAGAGGACAATATCTTGTGTTTGGGGGCTCACCACCTTTCCTGCCAAGACGCGTTTTAAAACCGTGCGCTGCTACGGAATTCGCAAGAACTCCGTAGTTAAGCGTGCTCGGGCGAGAGTAGTACTAGGATGGGTGACCACCCTGGGAAGTTCTCGTGCGGGCACGGGCAAAGCGGACAAAATCTTGTGTGTTTGGGGCGGATGTTACACTCGTCCTAAGGGTTGGCAAATACTCAATTACCCTAACTACCCCTCAACCGGCTATACCGGGACCAAGTGCTATTGAGGCCCAGTTGAAGAAATGAAAGGATTGGCTAGATGGTGATGAGATGGTATCTACGAAGATGGCAGAGGGGACTTTAGTTCGGGATCATATGCTGAAATTATTTAGCTATGTGAATGAACTTGGTTCTTTTGATGTCATCTTGGATACAGAGATCCTGACCGATATTTTCCTTGTGTATCTATCAGGAACGTTTGAGGGCTTCGTTACCAACTTTAACCTTAACCGATTGGAGATGATTAACACAAAGCTCCTAACGGCGCTCCAGGTAGTAGAGGATGGGATAAAGGCAGGAGCTCAATCCCTAAACGTAGAGCGGAAGTCTTCTCTGAAAGCCAAAGGCAAGTTTCAGAAAAGAAAGTCTAAGAAGCCCGTGAAGATGGGCCAGGTGTATTTGCAAGTTTCTAAGCAGGATGGTCCGGCGAAGCCCAAAGGAAAATATTTTCGATACGGCAAGAAGGGGCACTGGAAGGGTGACTACCGCGCGGCTCCCAAGAAGGCTGAGACATATATATCTAAAATCCGCATAGTGGAATCCGTTGTCGCATCCAGTTGTTCTCCAGTCTCATAGATTGTGGATTCTGGTTCTACTAACCATGCTTATAATAATTTATAGGGGTTCAAGGAGACAAGAAAACTGGGTGATGGGGAGATCATCATGAGCATAAGAACTGAGACCATGATAGAGGCCGAAGTAGTTGGAGATATCGTCTTGTAGTTTCTTGATGGAAGAAGTTTATTACTTAGAGACATACTTTATGTACCGTCATTGAGACAAAACTTAATCTCTGTTTCTTTATTGAATAATAAAGGTTTTTCAGTTTTATTTGATGATTCTAGTGTGTCAATTAAATTGAATGGTTCCTTTGTCAATAAGGGAAAGATACAGAATGGTCTCTATATAATTAACTTCAATCATAAGCAGCATAACATAACTGAAGCATGTGTGGTTAATTCATCTAAAAGAAAAAATCCCTCAATAATCCAACACTCCTTTGGCATCTGAGGCTTGGGCACATAGCCTCAGACAGGATTCACAGATTGATTAAGGTAGAAATTTTAAGTCCAGATATTTCAGAGAGCCTACCAACGTGTGAGTCTTGCCTGGAAGGCAAGATGACTAAAAGAACTTTTCGAGCCAAAGGTAGCAGATCTCAGGAGGTATTGGAGTTGGTACACACTGATGTTTATGGGCCCATAAGTGTCCGTGCCATAGGAGGCTTTGAGTATTTCATCACCTTCACGGATGATCACTTGAGTTTTGGATACGTATACCTAATGCGGCGGAAGTCTGAATCCTTTAATAAGTTCATGGAGTTCAAAGCTGAAGCAGAAATGCAAATGGGTAAGAGTATCAAGTCTCTTCGATCGGATCGAGAAGGCAAATACCTATCGGTTGAATTTATTGGGTACCTGCGTGAGCATGGGATTGTTTCCCAGTTGGCTGCACTAGGGACATCGCAACAAAACGATGTATGTGAGAGGGGAAACCGAACTTTGTTAGATATGGTTCGGACTATGATGAGTTATGCAACATTTCCACCTAGTTTTTGGGGATATACACTAGAGACGGTACCATATACCTTGAACTTTGTTTCATCAAAGTCAGTACCTCTAACTCCTTAGGAGCTGTGATTGAAGCGAAAGCCAAGTCTGTAAGAGTTTAGGATTTGGGGTTGTTCAGCACATATACGGAATGACAAGCGAGATAAGATGGAGTCAAAGACTAAGGTATGTTTATTCGTTGGGTATCCAAAATAGACAAAGAGTAGTTTATTTTATGATCCTGAGGATAGAAAGGTTGTCGTCTTGACGAATACCGTATTCCTGGAGCAGGATTATTTAATAGATCATAAGCCCACCAGCAAAGTAATTCTTGAAGCATTGCTTGGTACTAATGGGAGTACGCAGATAGAAAACGTAGTGGGAGCTGATACCACTAAGATAAACGATACTGTAGAATCGACTCCTACGGAACCACCGTAGGCTCGTCGCAGTGGGAGGACCACAAGAGCTCCTGATAGATATATTGGAGAAGCCTTCTTGGTTGATCCAGAGTTTCAGGAGGATGATCCTCTGAACTATGACGAAGCAATGGTATCCTCTGATCATGCAGCATGGCAGAAAGCCATGGAGGCAGAATTGACATCGATGTCCCAAAACTTGGTCTGGACACTTGTAACACCGCCTTACAATATTAAACCTGTTGGGTATAAGTGGGTATACAAAATAAAAAGAGGTCCGGATGGTACCATTGAGATTTACAAAGTTAGACTAGTCGCTAAGGGTTATACCCAGTGAGAAGGGATCGACTATGACAAAACCTTTTCGTCAGTGGCTATTCTTAAGTCTATCCGGATCCTCTTGTCTATTGCAGTCCATTATGATTGGGAGATCTGGCAAATGAACATCAAGACCACATTCCTCAACGGGGATTTGGAAGAAGATATCTACATGTCTCAGTCTCCAGGCTTTGTCGTAAAAGGTCAGAAAAGTCTGGTATGCAAGTTACAAAGGTCCATTTATGGACTGAAGTAAGCATTCAGAAGTTGGAACATGCGTTTTGATCAGGCTATCAGTCTTATGGATTTGAATAGAACATGGATGAACCATGTGTTTATAAGAGGAGCGATAAAACCGCATTAGTTTTTCTAGTACTTTACATAGACGATATCCTGTTCATTGGAAACGATGTTGGAACGTTGTCTACAATGAAGGTGTGGTTATCCTCTCAATTTGACATGAAACAACTGGGTGAAGCGAGTTATATTTTGGGGATCAAGGTAACACGAGATTGCCAGAACAAGATTCTCTCGCTGTCACAATCAGTCTGCATAGATACTATCTTGGTCAGATTAGTATGCATAACTCCAAGAAGGGACTCGTTCCATTCAGACATGGAATAAAATTGTCCAAGGATCAGGATTCTAAGACTCCTAATGAGAGAGCATAGATGCAGAAGATATCTTATGCTTCGGTTGTAGGGAGTCTGATGTATGCTATATAGTGCACGAGACCAGATATATGCTATACAGTAGGCATGATAGGCAGGTATCAGTCAAATCTGAGTTCAGGGCACTGGACTGCTGTGAAAAGTATACTCAAGTATCTCCGTAGGATGAGAGATTATGAGTTAGTTTATTCTTCATAGAAACTGATGCCGATTGGATATACGGATTCTGAATTTGCAGCAGATCTGGAATCCAGGAGATCGACGTCAGGATTTGTGTTTTCATTGGGAGGAGAAGCTGTTAGTTGAAGGAACGTGAAGCAGGGATGCATCGTGGATTCGACGACAGAGGCTGAGTATGTCGTGGCGTGCGAAGCAGCCAAGAAGGCGGTATGGCTCAAGAAGTTCCTCACGGACTTAGGATGTGTATCGGGAGCTCAATATCCTATTATCCTTTACTGCGACAATAGTGAAGCAGTAGCACAATCCAAGGAGCCATGATATCACCAAAAGTGTAAGCACATCGAGCGATAATACTACATTATCCGGGACTTGCAGAAGCGAGGTGAGGTTGCAGTAACTCAGGTGGCGTCTGTAGATAAATGGTGGACCCTTTCACAAAGGCATTACCGACCAAGGCTTTTGAGAAGCACATGGATGCCATGGAAGTTAAGACTGTTATTCCCCGCTAGGCCAAGTCAGAGATTATTGTAGCTCGTGTGTCCTGAGCATGGATTTTCTGTATTAACATTAATAAAGATAACTTTGGTTATTGCTTTAATTAGAATACTACTTTGGTATATGTTAATACACATACAATAAAAGGACCCTAGGGAACACAGTAGGCCACTGAGGTGCATGGTGGATCCATACTTGGGAGACCCAGTGGACCAGTTCTGTATAGACCTAGAACTAGTTCACAGCTTTGGTGATATCGGTCGCTTCACCGAGAATAAGTTGTTGGCAGGTAGATAATGTGGTAAAATCTCCACCACGGGAACATGGGATTCCCATTCACCTAACCAAGCACGATGATTGTGTTGAATAAAAACCAAGACGGTGCACAGATCAGTGATTCAGACACTGGTGCATAAACCATCTTACTACTATAAATAATCTGTCCTTAATCCTGAGGGACCATGTACACTAGCAAACCAGTTGTGTGGTGCTTTGATGTGCCAACATATGCGGACCTTCCATAGTCCAATACCACGGTACGTTGGGTTACCCGGCTGGCGCTTGAGTGGTATGCAATCCCTACAGGTTATCCGACGTCCAGTGTTGGATGGGTGTGTTTTGATGAGTCAATTTGTCCACACAATTAACCCAGGCCTGGTGGTTGTCAGTATGACTGACGACGTTCCGGATGCTAGGTATAGTACCGAAAGGTGTGTGGTGTTATAGATAACAAGTCATCAAATCCTAATCAGATGATCGATCGGGATCTGACAGTACACCCCACCGCCCGAGTCATATCATGGCACCAGAAATAGAAGGGACTAAGGATTATCAGAGTATAGTAGAGAACAGAGTTATGAAGGAGTAACATAAGTTTAGGATCACTAGAGTTCAACTCGCATCGCACTCTGGGTGGCTACGCGGGTTAATCGGATTAGGACTGATTAACGAAACCGGAATAATTAATCAGGAATCCAGTTGGAGCTAGAGATCCTGAACCTTGAAGGTTCCACCCTATCGTTGCGTATAGAAAATATTCCCCGACCTGGTTGGATACGTTGGATGCGAAGTAGCGTGATGGAGTACAAACCCGGGGCCTAAGAACCTAATTCACATGTGCTAGGGACCATAGGGGTAGTTTAGTAAATACTGAAATATGACTCAGAACATATTGAATATGGATCTTAAAATAAGCGGAATAATTTCAGGAGCTCATAGACACTGACGGAACTCGATTCCGAATAGTACACCTCACTCAATCTCTCTTATAGTGTTTCACTTTTCGTGAATGGCGTTTTCATCCAGGCTTCACAATAGGCATGTTGAAACCCTAAAAACCGACCCCTCTCATCCTAATTCCCTTAGGGCCAGTCCTAGCTTGCGTAGAGCAGTTGGGGACCGGCCCCATATGAGGAATAGAGAGGGAGGGGCCGGCCCTAGCTTCTCCCCTCTCCAAAAAACCCGAACTCCTCCCCCTCTCTCCCTTTTTGTGGTTTCGGCCAAAGAAGAAAAAGGAATAAGAAGGAAGAAGAATGAGGAAGGAATGACAAAAAAGAAGAGAGAAAGAGAAGGAGGAGATCTCACGGCTCGCGATCATCTTCGCAACGAATTCCTTCGTCGGCTCGTAGTCCTTGCACTCAGAGATAGGACTTTGAGGATTCCTCTATTCACAAAGGACAAGGTGTCATTCAACAGCTTTCTTTGCGATTCACATGCAGTTCATCATCGTTCCCTTCTCTTCGGATCATAGATCCACAAGATATGATGATTCTAAACACCTAACTAGATGCATGCATGTCTTCCATAGATCGTAGTATGCCTCTAGGGTGTCCGCACATATGCTAAGATCATAGATTTACATGTAGATTGTTTTGTAGAATTAATTGTAATGAAACATACACCGTAAGATCTTCGGATCTATCTTTTACTTCCGCTGCGACTCTGATAATGGGATTTAATTCCAACAGTACCGACACAAAATTAGAATTGAATGTTGCAGACATTGCACTCGTAACTCAAAATGCTCTCTCTCTCTATCTATCTATCTATTTATTGATCTCTCTCTATCGCACACGCACGCTTGCAGTTATCCGGGCCAAGATCAACTTAGGTTGGCTTAAATCCAGTTCGGTCAAGTTCAAAGTTAGGACTGGGAGATCTATATGCACCCCATCATTTTAGTAATGGCACCTAAAAGTTTTAAACTCTTTTTAGGGAAAATATATGTTAGGACCCTATAGGAGATGGTATATTAGCTAAAGGACTGACAACATTTGGGTTTAGTGTAAAATCCCTCTCAAAGACACATTTGTACAACAAGTCCCCAACCAAAAATGTTTACTTTTTCAACCCTTTAAATGAAAAAAAATATATTTCCTCCATTATACCTCCATCAAGAGTATCAATTTGTCTTCAGTAAGAGTATCAATTCGGTTTGGCAAGAGTATCAATTAAGCAAATTGATATTGTTGCTATAGTGATTTCATTGTAGCTGCTATAGTGAAATAATTGTATCGACAATATCAGTTATATTTGGTAAGAGTACCTATTAGGCTGAATGATATTGTGGCAACAATGATTTCACTATAAGTACTACAATGATTCCACTATAGCAACAATATCAATTCGGTTTGGTAAGAGTATCAATTAGTTGAATTGATACTCTTGCTATAGTGATTTCACTTTAGCAGCTACAATGAAACATTGTAGCAACCGGTACATGAATAATTAATATTAACCGGTGAATTGATACTCTTGTTGGAGACGAATTGATATCATATTCTTGCTGGAGGTGAATGGATACTCTTGTTGGAGACGAATTGAAGTGAAAATTCTATCATTTGAAGTGGTAAAAGAAGCATGAGGGACTTGTAGCACATGCTATTCGAGATGGACTTGGTGCAACATTAAACCTTTGCATGTCCTTTAGCTAATATAGATTCGGCTAATGTTAGATTCGAAATTTTTTTTTTTTTATCTCGAAGGATTGTGTGAGTTGTTGCACTGTCTACAAGATATATATCTTCACCATCCATCTTGAAATCGAACATTTTACTTCTGTGAGCCATGCACTTCGAGAGATATAAGATAAGAAAAAGTTAGATATGACACAAATAAAGAATATAAAATAGAGTGCCTTTGAAAGTAACATCATTCAAACTTTAATACTACAATCATATTAATTAATGAGGCTATGCTCTATTTTCTCAAGATCATCAAAGAAATCTAACACATCCAAATGAGTCATGTCAATCGGGTCACAATGGTCTATAAAGTTTGATTCAGCCTCCTTTTCCTTTGCCTTTGTAGAGGCTTGATAAAGGTCAACTAGATGTTTGGGTACACAACAAATGTGTGACCAATGATGCCCTTCTGTGCCATACTTATAACAAACATCGTCATTGTTTTCAGTATGTTTGTTTTGCGGGCTTTTATCTTTTGTTTCATTAACATTCCACTTCTGGTGGTACGTGTTTTTGGTATTCTTGTGCCCCGATTACTTGTTATTATAACAACCATGGCTTAGATAGTTGCTTCGACCACGTCTAGGCTCAAGACCTCATCCATGACCATTAATGAATTGCATGTACTTCCAGCACTGATGTAGATCGGTTAGACGAGATTCATAATTATTTAATAAAAGCTCACTGTTATGTTCAGCAACGAGAATGCTTGATAACGACGCTGAGTAATTTTCAAAACAACGCTCTCGATATTGCTGTTGTAGGAGCAATTTTGAGGCGTGAAATGTAGAATATGTTTTTTTTCTAACCTATCATGTTTAGTAATCTTCTCTCCACATAATTTCAACTGCAAGTTGATTTTGAATAGTGTAGAGTTATACACAGCGATGGTTTTGAAATCTTGCAACCTCAGGTGCAACCAATCATACCGAGCTTTGGGAGGAAAACGTACTTTTGGTGATCGTATTTTTCCTTTAGGCTATCCCATGATGTAAGTGGGTTCTTCACCGTGACATATTGGGTTTTTAATCCTTCGTGGATATGGTGGCAAAGAAAAATCATCAACTTTGGACGATCCTTTAGGTATGATTAGTTTCCTTCCTTTATCATCATTCAAAGATTCATGGCATCAAGATGTATCTCAGCACCGAAGTTCCAAGACAGGTAGTACCTTCCCGACATATCGAGGGCAGCGAACTCCTGCATGAATATAAGGTTCAACATTTTAAAAGCTAATTTGCATGATAAAATAGAGTAATTAAGATGTGTGTAAACAAACTAATTGTAATACAACTAAGAGAAACTAAAAAAAGGTATGGTTAAATTGATAATAAAGAGAACTAAGAATATGGTACCACCTCAAGCTTCTAAATTTCCTTTTTGAAGGATTTTTTAATATGAGTGTAACATGTGCTGATAATGTGTTGTAAAATACCAAAACTAAATGGAGAGTGATATTTAGAAACAAACTCCTCTCTTCCTTTTGTTGCTACTTCTATTCTTCACATTGACCCTCTTATATAAGCCCATGATTTATGGGTTCCAATTTCATGTACTAAATAGAATTAACTCAACTATTCCTTCATTTCTCCATGCGCTATGAACCCGAAGAACTCCTAGCTTTCATATCATGCAACGGCATAAACCTTTTCTCCATGCCAGCATTTACAACTTCAGGATGCAACTCCAACACTTGGGTGGTCATCCATACATTATAACAGGCCTAAGGCTTTTGTTTTATATAACAATGTATAAACTGAAATCATAGCTGAGATCATAAACAAGATATCGTAGCGTTGCGGGGTTTGCTCAGGCTTCCAGGTCTGCTCAACGTTGACAATCAGGCTTCCCTCTAGAAGTGGTGCAGTGGGTTCAGTGTGATTGTAGTCCTTGTTGTTATACACATTGGGTGTATAACCGTTGATGTAACTTTTTGACTCAATAGTGCAATCAGCTAACCAAAAATAAAACGAGATATCGTAGCGTATGAGCAACGCATGATAGGATTAGGTTAACAGAAACGATCCCATCAGGGGTCATGTATCGTAAGTGACGGGTGGGGCTGATGCAACTAATTAATGACAGAAACCCACAGTAGGTGAATGTCACTCCATCTCAAATGATGTTGCTTGATGCATCAGGTCCGCCACCATTTCTCTCAGAGTAATGCTACTTAAACAAACGGCGAAACAACCTGCGGTGCGTGTGGGGGTGAGCCAGCGCTTAGTGCATTGGGATTAGCACCAAGCAATATTGAGCACAGAATCCATCTGTTGGATCACCTGTTGGTTATAAGTTGTGGTCACACTGTTGATGGAATTTTGTTGGGTATTTATCTCACTCCCGATAATCATCGTTTGATGGACATTTATCCATCCAACGACGGACCATCACCTATATAAGAATGCAAAGAGCTGCTTTGAGTGTTGTACTAGTGCAAAGAAACAGTTATATGTTGATTATTTCTCCTCTACCATGTTGAAACTGTCCAACTCGTTTCACACAACCAGATCAACCAGGTCAGTCCGACGGGTTAGACTTGGGTTAGGAAAGTTCAATTCGACTTTGGATTGGGTTGGGCTTGGGCAGAGGATTTAACCTCTTGGGTTGGGCCTGGGTTGACTCCTCAATCCGCCCAACCCATCCGATTTGCAGCCCTAGTTTTTTTTTAAGAAATCCCTCCCTGGCGAGGGGGGGTTCGACCTGGACCCCAACCAGTTTATTAAAGGAACAGAGGGAGGGGGAAGAATTACAGCTCAGGGATTGCTAGTACAAATGTTCAACAGGATAGCCTTCGCTTCCTCCGGAGCGCAGGATGCCCACAGATGGACCAACGACTAGTTATCCCGCAATTTGTTCAACTAGCATTACTCTTTCTCTCAAGTTAATTCCAAGGGCATATCTTGTCGAAAATTACTTAGCTGCTACCCTCTCTTCAAGGAGGTTGGAACAACACCTTCCTCCTTATTGGCTCATTTCAAGAGCTTTTGGTTATTTCACCATGATAAATAAAGTGAAATGACATGCATGCCCCTGCAACGGGGCAACGAGGAGGAAGGTGTTGTGTCAACCTTGAGGTAGGTATTGTTCAAACCTCGCACATCTATCGCGAGGCCAATTGTGATGTTGATTGGATTGCAGGAATGCTTAAGTATCTACAGGAAAATTTTGATTGGCCATCTCCAGAGATATCAACGGAACTACGCGATATTATAACTGTAGATGCTAGCACGTGTGTGTACCCTCGTTATCCCGGACGATGATAGATGTAAACTTCTTGTGCAAAGTGTGATCTTACAACCCAAAAAAAAAAAAAGTTGGAACAAAGTCGTTCTCACCGTACGTAGGAATCTCCTGCAAACATGGGAGATATCGTGCATTGATTGCTTGTGAAAGAAGGAGACTCACACCTTAATAATAATAATAATAATAATATAAAAATTTATTTATCCAGAAAATCCAATGATGATTTCTATATTTTATTAAAGTATGAGACCAATGGTCTTAGTCAAGGGTTTGAATAAATGCTAGTCAAGGGTTTGAATAAATATTGCGACATATTTCCTCCTGTTCTGTAGTAGCGGGTCTACATCTAATCTAATTGCCGAGCTTTTCAACCTATGACGTTAATAGAATCAAGGCCTTAGCTTTCTCGCCCTTATGGCGAGTTTCGATCGTCGGCCTATCTTATACCGGCGCACTAACAGGTGGTGTATTTACCACTACGATGGTCCCTTCTAAAATTTAAAAAAATAAAAAAAAACGCGAGACACCATTATTCAACAGCCAATCTATATGACCTCTCGATATGCAAGAGGTTCCACTGGGTAGCAACCAAGTATACATTGTTCTATTTTCCGATCAGCCCCGACCATCCGATGCGCGGTTAGATGGGCACAATTTGATTAGTTCTTACAAATAAGACCATCCTCCACGAATTTGTATCAGTGGGGTCAAAGTTTGCAATAAAAATTATTTTTCACGTGATGACATGAAATAGGATTCGGTGAATCAATAGGGTGGAGTCAAACCGATAGTCAAAAATAAATAAATTATAATAAAAGTAAAATTTTAATAGATTTGAATCAAAATTGATCCCGCTCATCCATATGTAAGCACTACCCATGCCTTTCAGGTATTTCGAAACAACTAACTATGTACAGTTGGATTGGCATCCCAACCATCAGAACCAGTTTTAGTTGCCCTACTACCGATCAGCAAACAGGGATCAAGTCATTCTGTCAGACAACATCAAGGAGGTGAAGATAGCAGGAGTAAACTCTAAAGAACCAAATGATCATCGATCGAATCAATCGGACGGTTGTGAACGAGCGGATCATAATCGGGTGTCCGATATGGGAAAAATTTTCAGCACATCCTAAGTACATACAACCGCGTGACCCACTGCCCCACAGAGTCTATCAGCATGTTCTGAGTGCTGGGGGCCACTACCCCCATGTGCTGGGATCCACTACCTTATATCTCTTGAATCGCAGTGGGCCCCGGGGTTGTATGGTGCGCAGGATGTGCTGAAAATATTCCCCCCAAAACGGGAAGCCCCCACCCACCTCAAAAACAGTGGCAAGTTCGGTAATTTAGAGGACATGGGGAGAGGAGTAAAGACAGACGGCAAGTATACCCATCGGCTCCACAACGGGTCAGAGCCGAGATGGCGGGAGGAAACGGTCTCAGTTCCGTCCACACTCGGAAATAATTCCCCCCACAAAACCGGAAGATGCCTTTGAATAAAGCTAATGCCAATCAACAAGTGTGAATACCATTACTCAAAAAAAAAAAAAAAAATACAAGTTTGAATACCATAACGAATTTATCAATTGAGAAGGTTGGAAAAATGTGAGGCGATCATCGTGTTGATGTCATCACCGACTAAGTCGGTAGGAACGACGTCATTGTAGTTGTTGTCAGCTTGGTAAATCCTCCAGACTATAATTTTCTGGAAGAGCCGCTTATTCAAATCTGTCGTTACACACTGTGATGGTTTTTGATTCTATCTAATTATTGTCGATGAATTAATGCTTCAAATTATTTTGGTATTTTTCGCTTCATAGAAAATCCGATATTTGAGCTATTTTTTATTCAGCAATTTAAACTGGTGCGTAATCAGCAAAATACCGACGTGAAAACTGTTCAAAATGACAGTGGCGACGTAGTCATATTCTTCAAAATTTCTTTGCTATACAATGAATCTCTCACATTTTCTCTCTCCCATAAATGCCCGAGCAAAATGGCATCACCGAGCGCAAACATCAACTCGTTGTCGAGACTTGGTTAATTATGATGACCTATGGCCATTTATCTCAATTATGCTGCCATTATGCATTTACTATTGTAGTTTATTTAATCAATCCGTTACCCACCAAATCGTTACAAGGAAGGACACTATTCGTGGTCTAGGAATCATTTGGGCGAGGGAAGCTTGACTTCAAATCGTTTCAATCTGTCCTTAATTATTGACTACAGTGAACAACATAAAGGGTATTGATGTCTCGATCCCTTAACTGACAAAACAATATTTCTCGCATGTGCATTTGATGAAGGGACTTCTCCTTTCCCCATGGATCGACCATAGTAACAAAGTTCGGATTCAGCACTTGTTCGGTAGGAGGTCAATTTGGTCCGTTAAATTCGGTAAAATTAGGGGGAAATTCATAGAAAATTCGGTGAGCTTTTTTAGTATTAAAAATCGATGTAAAACATATACTCATCAAAAGCTCACAGAGAATGCATGCTAGAATGGAGGTGGAGATGGAGGGAGGAGGGAGACAACGTTCGGTCGTTCAGGTTCAACAAAACCCTAAGGGGAGCCGAGAAGTCTGTCGGATCGAACGAACTCATCACATAATCCATAGGGCGCGCATTTGATATGCATCAAAAAAAAAGAAAGGAAAACAATCGAAGTTCAGGAACGGGACAAGTACTTACTTGCGGGATCTAGGTCCACCTCCACGTGCTGCGCCGCCAGCTTCCCAGTAAGGTGCGAGAGGTAGCGGAGGTGGGAAGAGAGGCGGCCGAAGAGAGGACCTGGCGGTGGAGAGGAGATCAAATCATGGGCTAATGTCAAGAGCAATAGTTAATTCCCACATTGTTGTAACAATAGCATGATTACTGGCCGGGATATGATTTTATCCCTTTCTGTACATGTAAAAGTCTATATAAAGTCATGCATTCAGCCAGGGCAATCAATGCCTGGGTTTTCATCTCTCACAGAAAACACAAGAATGACAATCTAACATTAAGGGTATATAAAGTTTGAACTAAACGTTAAGCGCATGTAGTGGACTTTGGCTAACGCGAGCTCTTAATGTCTCCTGCACACTTGTAATAACAAAAAAATTTAAATGACAATTTCACCCGTACAGCCATCTCTATATGGCGTTAGATCTACCCGGTCGGTAACAAAGGGGTCCGAATCCAAACCCAAGCTACCCGGATCACTCCGCACGACCACATGGCTACAACCCCTCCACCGCATACATGGACTCTATAGCTGGAGCTCGTCCCGGACCACGGAGTCCGCCGACGCGGAATCGGCGAATCTCGGCACGAACGGACGGTCTCCGGTGGTTCTATCTTCTCTGCATCGACGGCACGAGAGAGGCTGACCGGTGTTCGAGTGTGGCACGGGAGTGGTGCAAACCCCCCCCTCCCCCCCGAACTCGATTCTCTGTGAAAAAATGGGTGGCACAATTCGTAAATTTGAATGTCACTTTAGGCATATACATGAGAAATTCAAATACCACTTTAAATCATTAGTTGGACTTTGGCTAACGTAAACTCCTTCTCCCGCGCACACGCAATACCAAAAAATTTTAAATGATAATTTTACCTCTACAGATAAAGTGTAACAAAGGAGTAACAATCTTTAAAAAGTAAAACTCCATTAGTTTTGGCTAACGCGGGCTCCTTCTACTGCGCACATGTAATAACAAAAAAAATTAAATAATAATTTTAGCTCTACATATAAACTGCAACAATCTTAGCAAAAAAAGTACGTAACAATTGGTAAAATTACGTAACAATCCATTAGCCAATAGTAACAATTTGATATTGTAAAATGCATTAATTGTCGATTGATCGTAGTGGTACTTTTTGCTCATATGGTCACAAAATGATTATCCTTGTGACAAAAAATGCATTTAACCATGCGAAACCAAATCGATTCTATCTCACATGTAAGAGTAACAATTAGGTAAAAAATAGCAACTATTTGGTCGGTTGACAGAATAAAAAAATTTTTGATAAGAATATATAGAAAAAAATTATTAATTGTTTGGTGGTTTTAAATCAACGATCTGGAGTGATTTCAATTGATTTTCATGCAAAAAATGGTCCGTGTTAAGTTGATAGTAAGAAATGTAAATTTAATGAACTTGGGTTGGACACTATTGTCTTTGTTTCTCTATTTGCTTCGATGGGATTTAGGGAGTAAGCTATTGCAATACAGAATTTGTAGGAGGGCTTACTACGAGTTAATACCTTTGCAAGGGATTTATCACTAAGTCCCCAACAATAAAATTTAGAAAGAGATAGTCCATGACCATTCGTTCCCAACACAAGGACAATCAACAATCTTGAAAGGGACAGCCCATGACCATTCGTTCCCAAACCTAGAACGATCAACATGACAATCTAGAAGGAGAATGACCATGACCATCAGTTCCCTCTCACCACCTGGCTCCCTCCGTCTGAATATAAAGGACTATCACCCGTTTGTTCTTTCGTCAGATTGTCTCTGATCTCTCTCAGGGTGAAGGTGAGGAGCAAGAAAGCTCAAGAGACTACATTTCTAATCCTACAACCCCGCGAGCTTTGATCTCTCCTTATTTGGACAGAGGTATATCACTCCGATCTCCTTCGATCTTTATTGCAGTTTTACTCATCAGAGATCGAATCTGTTGCTTCTCTTTATAGCTTTGATCCTTCGATCCTTTTTCGGTGATATTTTGTTCTACGGTGCGGCTTTTTTATTTTACGGGAGAGAGATTATTTCAAATAATTCTTCTTTATGTTTCCGTCATCAGGTTCTTGATCTGAGGTTGAAGAGCTTTGATCCTACGCTCTTCGCACGCGAAGCATGAGCTAGGACATGTTTTCCTTCTTAGATGATAAAAACAGTACAAGCAAGAGTGAGAAAGAGTAGACAGCTTATTTGATAGCAAGGAGGTTAGAGCGCAGAGAGAATAAAATAAAGGTTAAAAAAAAAAAAATACGTGGAAAAGAAGTAAACAATTAGGCGGCGTGCGTAATTTAGAAGAAGGACCAAGTTTTCGAATGAAATTAACATCTAAACGTCGTCTTTCATAGAGTTATTGTTGGGTTAGTCCCAAATCGGCTAGGGGGTACGTTGGGTGATGACAGTCTTCATAAACTCTCTGTGGACCTCCCCTTACGACCTGGGTTTTGGGACGTGAGGGTATCTACAATTGGTATCAGAGCATAGGGGGTCCTCTGATCCCTTCCAGCGCTAGCCTCATGTGAGGGGGAGATTGTTGCGTTAGTCCCACATCAGCAAGGGGGATGGACGACGACGCCTTCATATGATTATTACTTGCATCATAATTCCATAGAAGAATTTTTTTTTTTTTTTTGGATGATTTGCTGCAAAAACTTTGGAAAATTGCATTTTAATTTGGTTCTTGTTGCAAAAAGCGTATAGTATTATTCATTTACCCCCCTATATATAGGCATAATTGGAGGTTGGGATAGAGACAGGAAAATCTCCTATCCCATGAATCTAGGGGTATTTATCCGGTGGGCATCTATATCCGATGCAACCACCGTTTCATAACAGTTCTAACGTGGGTTTTTGCATGTTAACAGGCACTCGAATCAACATCAAGAACACATAGAAGTAGTTGGTATCACATATCTGCAGAATGGTTCCAACTGATGAGAAAGACATGTACAAGGATGAAATCGAGGGAGAGGATCAATCTCCGGCGCCTTCGGATCCGGCACCGGCCCGCTCACGGATCAAGCGGGGGCGGCTGATCAGGTTCAAGAACTGGTTGAAGGATCCAGCGAACGGAGCGTTCTTCATCTGGTTGCTCTTCGTCCTCGCGGGCCTCATCATGCTCCTACTTGTCGCGGCCGGAGTACTGAACGGAGCGATACCAAGCCGCACCCGGAGAAAGAAATGGATGGAAGTGATCAAACAGATCCTGAACGCGCTCTTCACGCTCATGTGCCTGTATCACCATCCCAACCGGTTTCACCATCTGGTGCTGCTATGCCGGTGGAGGCCCGGCGACCGGGCGGAGCTGCGGAAGGCGTACTGCAAGGGCGGAGCCGGACGGCCCCACGAGAGGGCGCACATGATGCTCGTCGTGCTCCTCCTCAACATCACCTTCGTCACCCAGTACGTGGCGTGCGGCCTCTACTGGGGGTACACGAGGACGACACGGCCGGATTGGGCTGCCGACGTCTGCGTCGCCATCGGGATCGCCGCGCCGGTTACCGCCGCAGTGTACGCCGTGAAAAGTCCGCTGGGGATGAGAATCGACATCGAACCAGCTCAGGTGGGTCGAGAATTACAGCAACCGGTATCGGCCACAGCTGCCCAGCGTGGCGGCCGGAGGATTGCGGTGACCGAACCGGAGTGGATAGGGGGGCTGTTCGACTGCCGCGACGACCCGGCCGTAGACTGCCGATCCATCTTCTGCACCTTCTGTGTCTTTGGGTGGAACATGGAGAGGCTTGGGTTCGGCAACATGTACGTCCATATCTTCACTTTCGGCCTCTTCTGCGTCGCTCCATTCCTGGTTTTCGGCGCGGCGGCGCTCAACATCGACAACGACGCCGTCGCGTTGATCGTCGGGATTTTCGGCGTGGTGCTGTCCGTGTTCGGATTGTTCTATGGGGGGTTCTGGAGGAGTAGGATGAGGGAAAGATTCAGACTCCCCGGCAATCCTTTCTGCTGCGGCAACCCATCCGTGACCGACTGGGTGCAGTGGCTGTTCTGCTGGTCCTGCTCTCTCGCTCAGGAGGTGCGGACCGGGAATTTCTACGACATCGAGGACGGTGGCTTCTACTGGGCGGCGGCGGCGACCGATGAGAACGGCAGGCCGGTGCTGCCTCCCCTGCCGGCGGAGGACGAGTCGGCTTTGTTGTACAGATTGAGCCTCGACTCGGGCTCTTCCCCGCCCAAAACCAGTCCCCATGATCCACCAGGTCCTACTAATCACTCCCAGGTTCATGCAATGACACCTCCTCTTCCATCAGCAATACAGCGACAGTATGACTAGCAAAACTCATTGAAGATGTGTGTATGGTTTGGCAAACTTGGGAGGGGTAAAGTGAGAACATTCATTTCAATTGGTATGAGAAATGCTATTCAGCCCGAAGGTTTTGCAATTTTGTGCATGTTGCAGAAATTAAACATGCAAATAGGGAATGTGTTTTAGTAGAAAGTTTATGGGTTATTTTGACTTTACCCCCCAAATTTTGCCTTGAATTAGACTTTACCCCGCATAATTTCATTAATTAGACTTTACCCCCCAAAACTAACTGCTCCGTCAGCTCACCATCCAAGAGAAAAAGGTGAGCTGACGGAAAGAAATAAAGTTTTGGGGGGTGGGCTGACGGAATAGTTAGTTTTGGGGGGTAAAGTCTAATTAATGAAAATATGGGGGGTAAAGTCTAATTCAAGGTAAAATTTGGGGGGCAAAGTCAAAATAACCCAAAGTTTATACATGTACGTAGCAGTAATTTCGATATTGTGGTATGTACTCGTATCTTTTTTCTGGTCCTTGGTGAAATTATCCTAACCATGGGTGGATCCTTCGTAGTACGACAAGAGCGTGACGATCTCCACAAAATTATACCTCCTATGATCGTCCTGATCAATAGGCACTATGCTAGACCTCTGATAGATTAAAACTTATATTATGCTAAGTTCACAACTCACCGCGGAAAATTATAATTTGCATGTAATGGTGATTAGATGTCGGTGTTGGAAGTTAATCCGGGTCAGAGGCTCGCAGCGGAAGCGATTTGGCGGTCGAAAGACCGTTCATGGTGCACGTTACACTATTTTACTTTTTCATAGAAACTAATCTACATATGTGTGCATGTGTATGCACGAGAATCGAAAACCCCTAAAGACAATCTAGCGTAATGATTAACTAGCATGGATGCAAATCATAATGCTCGCTAGATCTACATGTTAGATTACACATACCTTTCGTACGGATCTTTTAACCGCGGAGAATTGTCTTCTTTGTCGATGGAGACGGAAGATCGTTCGCGAAGATGCCGATGGTACGAATGGAGATATTACCTTTCTTGTTCACCCGATCTCACACGATGCACGGAACGTCGCTCTCGGATCTCTGAGTGCCTCTGAAGAACGACCCTTCTCCTTCTTCAGAACTCCACGCGAGGAAGACGAAGTAGCAAGCAGAAAACGGAGAGAGATTAGGGAGAGAACTAGAGAGATGAGAGAGGAGGGGGTTCGGTTTTTTCGGCACATGGGGCCGGCGCCCATAGGTCCTTTTATAGGGCCGGCCACCCCCTTGGATAAGGATCCAAGGGGATAATGACCCCCCCTCATTATCTCTCTATTATCTCCTTTTTATCTCTCGTTGTATTTATCCGTTTTCCCACTTTTTAGGGCTCGATCTTAACCGTTTTATCGCCCTATCCCTATCCATATGGCCGGCCCTATAGATGAGGGATTCTTATCCCTACATCATAGGGCCGGCCCTAGCAAGGTGTCCCATCACTAGGGTCGGCCAACAGTGAGGTCCGGCAGAGTGAGGTTTTTACCAAAACACCCCGACGCCTCATTTTGACCATTTCTAGCGTGCGATACCTAGCGGCCACTTCTTAAGTGATCTTTACTAGTTACCTACTATTAACTGAGGCCACCGGAGGGTGCCTCTAGCAAAGTCAACTAGTCAACTCGCAACATACCCCGGTGCATCGCACCTATGCAGCGAAGTTCACTTATGGCTAGGGATTACTACATGCGACTCTGCACTAGTCTCGGGCTCAACCCTTAGTACTCGTATGTAGTTACGCATCTCCCGTGCTCTAGTGCCAAGCACACACGGAGCGTATACTTCTTTCTTCCTTATGCTTATGGTGTTCCGAGGAGACGGTTCAAGAACCGTACATAATGTTGATAAGGTGGAACCATCAGGGACCGGGGTTCATGGCTTCCAACTCAAGCTCGATCGACACACTACCCGAGTGTACCATCGATCCTCTGAGCTCGAGTTAACCTGCGTAGCCACCCAGAGTGCGACGCAGGCTGCACTCCAATTCACCCAGACTTACTATGTTCTCCATCATACCCCTGCTCTCCGCTTAGTAGTGGTAAACCCGTTGTCCCTCCACTTGATGCCATGATTCACTTCGAGCGGTGAAGACTACCGTCAGACTCGAATGATCATATGACTTGGTTCCTTCCAGGTTGACCTATACATCGTACCTCTGATTACCCCGTCGAGTAATCGAACCCGGTCAACAGTCAAACTGGTGACCACCAGGCCTGGGTTTGGTACAGTGTAAGTCACACCAAGGAACGCACCTCCCTTCAGGGGTGTGGATGGCCTGCAGGAGTGACACGCTGATGCAACGCCAGCCGGGTAACCCAGTACACCGTGGTTTTGGATCACTGCATATGGATCCTCACACATTGGTGCGCCAAAGCACCACGCAACTGGTTAGTCCATCAGACGTGGTTCCTCAGGGTTTAGGACCGTTTTACCCTAAGCAGAAACACGGCTTAGTGTACCAGTGTCTGCTCACTGATCTGTACACCGTGTTAGTTCCGTTCAGCCACAGACACTGTGCCTGGTGATGACCATGGTGAAGACATCCTATGAACTGTCATCGCCAACAGCTTATCATGATGAGGCGACCAACCTGATCATAACTGCGAACTTATTTAGATTATATGGGACCAATCCACTCAGTCTTCAACTCAGTGGACTACCATATAACCATGGTTCTCTGTTCTTAAAAGAACACGTAACTATGTTACGCACCTATATGCATCTCATATATTAATAACTATCAATCTTTATTAGACCAAAACATAAAGTTTTACAAGCTTAGAACACATCAATCCTAACAGTCGGGTGGTTCTCTCTCTCTCCCTCGCTAACAAAAACTATCAGTTAGTGGGTTTCTGTGAACTGCTGGGCAAAAACATACAAGGCTTTTATTCAGAATTTAAAATACAGTACACACACATATGTTTTTGCGAGGAAACCGTTAATTCACTGGAGAAAATATCGCCGACAATGTTCATCTTATTGTGTCGCATGAGGAAGACTGACTATCTTCCGTTTCGCACGGAAGAACCCGACACACATGAGATTTGCAAGGGTGTGATAAATAGAACCAAACTAAACCACTTAACCTAAGCGAAGGGTTCTAAATGCACATTCTGATATTGGGAGAAACAAATCTTTATTTTAATACTTAATTAAAGTATACGTGGTGAAAAACAACCTACAAGCCTATAAGAACTTACCTTTATTGTAGGGCTTGAAAGGAGGAATTAAGAAATGAAGAAAAAAAGATTTAAAGTTCTTCGACATAATAATTTTATCCTCGATTTTTTTCATAGAAACTCAAAAACGGAAGGAGGTTTTTATATAAAACCATTTGAGTACTAGCAGTCCGAACAGCAGTTCAAACGACTAAGCTATCAAGTCCAAACAGTTGTTCAAATGCTAGAATCACCATCTCATACCACACTGAAGGCAGTCTGAAAAGCCATTCGAACACCTAGTATCAAAAAGGCCCTAGCGGTTCGGACCACTAGCATCTCGTCCGACCCTATATGTTTTGGAGTCTGAACAGTTGTTCAGACTTAGAACACAAGGGGTCAGAACAATTATTCAAACCAAAACCACTAAGGGTTCGAGCAGTTGTTCGGATGGCGTGCCTAGTGTTAGAATTAAATCATATTATCAGAGTTGTTCGGATGTTGTGCCTAGTGTTAGAATTAAATCATACTATCAGAGTCGCATCAGAAGCAAAAGTAGATCTAAAGATCTCATGGTCTATGTTTCATTACAATTAATTCTACAAAACAATCTACATGCAAATCTATGATCTTAACATATGTACAGACACCCTAGAGGCATACCACGATCTACGGAAGATATGCATGCATCTAGTTAAGTGTGAACCATTATATCTTATAAATCTATGATCCGAAGAGAATGGAACGATGATGAATCGCACGTGAATTGTAAGGGAAGCTGTCAGATAGCACATTATCCTTTGCGAAGGAGCAATCCTCGAAGTACTATCTCTGAGTGCAAGGACTATGAGCCTACAGGGGATTACGTTACGAAGACGATGGCGAGCCGCGAGATCTCCTCCTTCTCTTTTTCTCTTCTTCCTTCTCTTTCCTTCCTCCTTCTTCTTTCTCTTTCTTCCTTGGCTGAAACAACAAAGAGGGAGAGAGGAGAGGGGGGTCAGGTTTTTAGAGAGGGGAGAGCCTTAGGGCCGGCCCTCTCTCTCTCTCTATTTCTCTTATAGGGTCAGCTCCCTAGTGCTCTATGCATACTAAGACAGGCCCCTTAGAGATAGGGATGAGGAGGGGCGGTTTTTAGGGTTTCCCTTATCTCTTGTGAAGCCTGGATGAAAACGCCCTCACAAAAAGGGGAACACTATTAGAGAGATAGAGTGAGGTCGCTACTCGGAATCGAGTTCCGGCAGCGCCTATGAGCTCCTGGAATTAATCCGCTCATTTTAATATCCATGTTCAATATGTTCTGATCCATATTTTAGTATTTACCAAAATACCCTATAGTCCTTATCACATGTAAATTAGATTCTTAGGGTTCGGGCTTACGCCTCATCGCTCTACTTCGCATCTAATGTATCCAACCAGGTCGAGGAATAATTCTAATACACAATGACAAAGTGGAACCTTCAGGGTTCAGGATCTCTATGTTAGAATTGGTGAGGTCTACAGCTCGTATAAACCTATAGTTTAGCTATGTATGGTTGATAATATAGGAATGCATATTGGTATGTACCTTAGTACGTGTTCTGATTACAGAACAGAGAGCCATGGCTACATGGTAATCCACTTGAGTGGGAGACTCAAGGGACTGGTCCCATGTAACCTAAATACGTTCGCAGCTCTGATAAGGGTTGGTCACCCTATCAGGATAAGCTGTTGGGATGACAGAGCGTGGGTGTCTCCACCACGGTCATTACCACGCACAGTGTCTGTGGCCGAACGGAACCAACACGGTGCACAGATCGATGAGCAGACATCGGTGCACTAAACTGTGTTTCTGCTTAGGGTAAAATGGTCCTAAACCCTGAGGAACCATGTCTGATGGACTAACCAGTTGTGTGGTGCTTTGGCGCACCAATGTGTGAGGATCCGGTTGCAGTGATCCAAAACCACGGTGTACTGGGTTACCCGGCTGGCGTTGCATCAGCATGTCACTCCTGTAGGCTATCCATACCCCTAACGGGAGGTGCGTTCCTTGGTCTGACCTATGTCGTATTAAACCCTGGCCAGGTGGCCATCAGTTGGACTGATGATGGATCTGGTTGCTCGTCAGAGTAATCGGAGGTACGATATATATGGTCAACCTGGAAGGAACCGAGTCATATGAGCACTCGAGTCTGACAGTATTCTCCACCGCTCGAGTTGCATCATGGCACCAGGGGAGGGACAGCGGGTTTACCATACTAAGCGGAGAGCAGGGGTATGAGGGAGAACATAGTAAGTCCGGGGGAATTGGAGTGCAACCTACGTCGCACTCTGGGTGGCTACGTAGGTTAACTCGGACTCAGAGGATCGATGGTACACTCGGGTAGTGTGTCGATCGAGTCTGAGTTAGAAGCCATAAACCCTGGTCCCTGAAGGTTCCACCTTATCGACATTATGTACGGTTCTTATACCATCTCGTCGAAACACAGAACGTAGTTAGAGGAAGCGAGAAGTCCAAGTCTACGCTCCGTGAGTGCTTCGCACTAGTGCACGGTAGATGCGTAGCTACGTGTGTGCACTAAGGGGAAACCCTAGGTTAGTGCAGAGACGCATGTAGCAATTCCTTGTCATAAGTGGACTTTGCCACATGGGTGCGATGCACCGGGATATGTTGCGAGTTGACTAGTTGACTTCACTAGGGGCACCCTACGGGAACCTCAGAGAATAGTGAAATCACTGGTGCACTTCACTTATGTGTGCCTTGCAAAGTCTCGTACACAAGGAACGGCCAACTAGTGACATAATGGCGTTTTGGTCATACTATGCGCCACTATGCACTAAGGGGGCCGGCCCTGAGTGGTGAGAGACTGGTCAAGGCCGGCCCTATTAGTTTCAGGAGGTTGTTGCCTCCGATGAAAGGGTCAGTCAAGAGGCGCAGAAAACGGGCTGGTTTTGATCGTTTTCGAAAACAAGAAAAAGATAGAGATAAAAGAAGAGATATATAGGGAGAGGTTTGAATCAGTCAATCCTATCCGCTAGGCTTATCCGTAAGGATAAGGCCGGCCCTATATAAGGCATAGGGAGAGAGGGGGGGACGAAATTATGGAGCCAAGCAAGCCCTAGGGCCGGCCCAAGCCATGGGGAAAACCCTAGCCCCCTTTCTCCTCTCTTCGCATCTCCTCTCTCGTCTCTCTCTCCCTCGCTTGCGCCATTGGATGGCGACTCGTCTTCCTCACGTGGTGTTTTGTAGAAGGATAAGGCTCGTCGTATGGAGGCACTCAGAGATCCATCGATGAGGTGCCGTGCATCGTGTGAGATCGAGTGAACTAGAAGGCGTCTCCCGCAACCTTTTGATGTCCAGAATCTGCACAGAAAATCAGCATTATTTCTGTGATTCCGGGAGCTACAGAAGTCCAAACGACGTGAACCTTATTGCAAAAGTTGTGTCTCGAAGTTGGCTACCTGCAGTCCAAATTTCAGCCCAATCGGAGTTTGGAGCTGAAAGTTATGGCCGTCGCACCGAAGCTATGTCGAGCAGATCCGTAGCCCGTCTCCATCGACAAAGAAGAAATTTGTCGCGGTGAAAGATTCCGCACGCAGGTATGATCTCTAACAAGTAGATCTAACATAATTAGAATATGCATACATGCTAGATTGTTCTTTTGCGTTAGATCGTCGTTAGGGGTTCGCGTAGTTGCCATGCTAGTTTTATACACGCATATGTAGATCGTTTCGATGAAAATTTTGATATGTAACGCACATCGCTCACGGTCCTCGGACCTTCACTTTGCTTCCGCTGCGGGCCTCTGCCATGGATTTATTTCCAACACTCTAGCTCCAACCGGATCCCTGATTAACTGTTCTAGTGACACACCAAAAGTTTCATTAATCAGCCCTAATCTGATTAACCCGCGTAGCTACCCAGAGTGCGACACAAGTTGAACTCTAGTAATCCTAAACTTATGTTACTCCCTCGTAACCATGTTCTCTACTATACTCTGATAATCCTTAGTCCTTGCTATTACTAGTGTCATGATTCAACTCGAGCGGTGGAAAGCACCGTCAGATCCCGATCGATCATCTGACTAGGATTTGACGACTTATCATCTATAACACCATACACCTTCCAGTGCTATGCCTAGCATCCGGAAGGTCTTTAGTCATACTGACAACCACCAAGCCTGGGTTAATTGTGTGGATAAATTGACTCATCAAAACACACTCATCCAACAATGGACGTCGGATAACCTGTAGAGATTGCATGCTATACTAGTGTCAGCCGGGTAACCCAACATACTGTGGTATTAGATTGCAGTTTGTCCGCACACGTTGGCACATCAAAACACCACTCAACTAGTTGGCTCAGTGTACATGATCCCTCAGGGTTCAGGATAGATTATCGATAGTAGTAAGACGATTAATGCACCAGTGTCTGAATCACTGAACTATGCACCATCTTGGTTCCTGTTCAACACGATCATCGTGTTTGGTCAGGTGAATGAGAATCTCACGTTCCCGTGGTAGAGACTTCACGACATCCTCTACCTGCCAACAGCTTATTCTTGGTAAAGCGACTAGCATCACCAAAGCTGTGAACTAGTTCTAGGTCTACTCAGAACTGGTCCACTGGGTCTTCCAAGCATAGATCCACCATGAACCTTAGTAGCCTATTGTGTTCTCTAGGATCCTTTATTATATATATGAATTAATATACACCAAAGTAGTATTCTAATTAAAGCAATAACCAAAGTCATCTTTATTAATGTTAATACAGAAAATCCACGCTCAGGACACTCGAGCTATAACAATTTCCCACTTGGCCTAACGGGGAATGATAGTCTTAACTCTTATGGCATCCACATGCTTATCAAAAGTTTTGGTTGGTAACGCTTTTGTGAAAGCGTCTGTCATGTTATCTGCAGACGCCACACCTGAGTCACTACAACCTCCCCTCGCTTCTGCAAGTCCTAGATAATATAGTATTTTCACTATTATGCTTACTCTTCTGGTGATATCTTGACTCTTTGGATTGTACTACCGCTCTACTATTATCGCAGTAAAGGATAATAGGATCTTGAGCTCCCGGTACATATCCTTAGTCTGTGAGGAACTTCTTAAGCCACACCGTCTCCTTGGCTGCCTCGCACGCCGCAACGTACTCAGCTCTATTGTCGAATCCATGATACATCCCTGATTCACGCTCCTCCAACTAATAGCTCCTTCTTCCAATAAAAATATAAATCCCGACGTCGATCTCTTGGATTCCGGATCTACTACAAAGCCAGAATCCGTATATCCAATTGGCATCAGTTCTTGTGAAGAATAAACTAACTCATAATCTCTCATCCTACGAAGATACTTGAGTATATTTTTCATAGCAGTCTAGTGCCTTGGACCCGGATTTGACTGATACCTGCCCATCATGCCTACTATATAGCATATATCTGGTCTCATGCACTGCATGGCATACATCAGACTCCCTACAACCGAAGCATAAGATATCTTCTGCATCTCTGCCTTCTCCTTAGGAATCTTAGGACCCTGATCCTTGGACAATTTTATTCTATATCTAAATGGAACTAGTCTTTTCTTGGAGTTATGCATACTGAATCTCATCAAGATAGGATCTATGTAGGCTGACTGTGACAGCGAAAGAATCTTGTTCTGGTGATCTCGAGTTACCTTGATCCCAAGAACATAACTCGCTTCACCCAGGTCTTTAATGTCAAATTGAGAGGACAACCACACATTCACTGTAGAAAATGTTCCAACATCGTTTCCAATGAGTAGAATATTGTCTACGTAAAGAACTAGAAAAACTATTGTAGTCTTATCGCTCTTTTTATAAACACATGGTTCATCCATGTTCTGTTTAAATCCATAAGACTGGATAGCCTGATCAAAATACATGTTCCAACTTCTGGATGCTTGCTTCAGTCCAAAAATATACCTTTGCAACTTGCATACCAGACTTTCCTGACTTTTGTGACAAAGCCTGGAGGTTGAGACATATAGATGTCTTCTTCCAAATCCCCATTGAGGAACACGATCTTGACGTCTATTTTTAAGATCTCCCAATCATAATGGGCTACAGTGGACAAGAGGATCCGGATAGAATTAAGCATAGCCACTGGCGAAAAGGTTTCGTCATAGTCGATCCCTTCTCGCTGGGTATAACCCTTAGCGACTAGTCTAACTTTGTAAGTCTCAACGGTACCATCCGGATCTCTTTTTCTTTTGTACATCCACTTACAACCAACAGGTTTAATATTATGAGGTAGTGTTACAAATGTCCAGACCGAGTTTTGGGATATCGATGCCAGTTCTGCCTCCATGGCTTTCTGCCATGCTGTATGGTTAGAAGATATCATCGATTCATCGTAGTTTAGAGGATTATCCTCTTGAAACTCTGGATCCACCAAGAAGGTTTCTCAAATATATCTATCAGGAGCTCTTGTGGTCCTCCCACTGTGACGAACCTGCGGTGGTTCCATAGGAGTCAATTCTACAGTATCGTTAATCTTAGTGGTATCGACTTCCATTATGTTTTCTATCTGCGTACTCCCATCAGTACCAAACAATTCTTCAAGAATTACTTTACTGGTGGGCTTATGGTCTATTAAATAATCATGCTCTAGGAATACGGCGTTCATCGAGACGATAACCTTTCTATCCTCATGATCATAAAATAAATCATTATTTGTCCCTTTTGGATACCAAACGAATAGACATACCTTAATCTTTGACTCCATCTGATCTCGTTTGTCCTTCCGCATATGTGCTGGACAACCCCAAATCCTAAAGTGTTGTAGGCTTAGCTTTCGCTTCAACCATAGCTCCCAAGAAATCAGGGGTACTGACTTTGATAGAACAGAGTTTAAGGTATATACTGTCGTTTCTAGGGCATATCCCTAAAAACTACGTGACAACGTTGTATAACCTATCATAGTCTGAACCATGTCTAATAAAGTTCGGTTTCTTCTCTCAGACACACTATTTTGTTGTGTTGTCCCTGGTGCAGTCAATTGGGATACAATCACATGCTCAAGCAGGTACCCAATAAATTCATCCGATAGGTATTATCTCCTCAATCCGATCGAAGAGACTTGATACTCTTACCCATTTGCTTTTCTGCTTCAGCTCTGAACTCCTTGAACTTACAAAGGATTCAGACTTTCATCGCATTAGGTATATGTACCCAAACCTCGAGTGATCATCCGTGAAGGTGATGAAATACTCGAAGCCTCCTATAGCATGGACAATTATGAGCCCACATACATCAGTGTGTACTAACTCCAATACCTCCTGAGATCTGTTACTTTTGGCTCGAAAAGTTCTTTTGGTCATCTTGCCCTCTAGACAAGACTCGCACGTTGGTAGGCTTTCTGAAACATCTGGACTCAAAAGTTCTGCCTTAACCAACCTGTGAATCATGTCTGATGCTATTTGTCCAAGCCTTAGATGCCAAAGGAGTATTGGATTATCTGAGGAATCTTTTCTTTTAGATGAATTAATCATACAGGCTTCAGTTATGTTATTCTGCTTATGAATGTAATTAATTACATAGAGACCATTCTGTGTCTTTTCCTTACAAACAAAGAAACCATTTAATTTAATTAACACACCAGAAGCATCAAATAAAACTAAAAAACTTTTATTATTCAATAAGAAAATAGAAATTAAGTTTCATCATAAGGACGATGCATAAATGTTGTCTCTAAGTAATATACTTCTTCCATCAAAAAACTGCAAGACGACATCTCCAACTGTCACAGCCTCTGCCACGGCCTCGATTCCCACGCTCAGGATAATCTTCCCATCACCCAGTTTTCTTGTCTCCTTGAACCCCTGCAAATTATTACAAGCACGGTTAGTGGAACCATAATCCACAATCTATAAGACTGGAAAACAATTGGATGCTACGAGGGATTCCACTATATGGATTTGAGATATACCTGTCTCAGCCTTTTTAAAAGCCGCGCGACAGTCACCCTTCTAGTACCCCTTCTTGCCACCTCGAAAATATTTTTCTTTGGGCATTATCGGACTATCCTGCTTAGGAACCTACAACTGCATCTGGTCCGCCTTCACAGGCTTCTTAAACTTTCTTTTCTAAAACTTGTCTTTGGCTTTCAGAGAAGACTTTCGCTCTACGTTCAGGGATTGGGCACCTACCTTCATCTCGTCCTCTACCTCCTGGAGCGTCGCTAGGAGCTACGTTAGTCATCTCTAATTGGTTAAGGTTAAAGTTGGTAATGAAATCCTCAAACGTTTTTGACAGAGACGCAAGAAAAATATTAGTCAGGATCTCTGCATCCAAGATGACATCGAAGGAACCAAGTTCATTCATATAGCCAAATAATTTCAACATATTATCCCAAACTAAATTCCCCTCTGCTATCTTTATAGATACCAATTTCTTAATGGTCAGGTAACGAGTTACCCGACTATGACCCTCGAATATTTCCTTTAAATAGAGTATCGTGTCTGAAGCGAAGACCATGTCTTCGACTTGCTTCTGAAGGACGGTCTGCAAAGATACCATAATTTAGCACTTGTATATCTCTTCAGTATCTAGTCAGTATTTCCATTCCTTTAACTGGGCCTCAGTAGCACTTGGTCCCGGTATGGCTGGTTGAGGGGTACTTAGGGCAATCGAGTATTTGCTAACCCTTAGACCGAGCATTAGGCTACACTTCCAGTCCTCGTAGTTTGGTTCCGTAAGTTTGTTATCATTAAGGATAGAGGCAAGGGGGTCGAGCTTGGTCATATTTTCTGTAAACAATGATTCAAAGCAAAATTTAGGGTCTACTATAATCTATTTTATGGAATTTAAAAATAGATAATGTTTACTCTAGCCACTATGTTTTCACTACCTCCAATGGAGACATCTAGGAATCGAAATTCCCTAGGCTCGAGTACTGAGACCATCAGCCTTGAATTGAAGACAACATCTCAGTAAGACCATGCAATCGCTTCTACCAACGGCGTGTTTACGACCCAGTCTTCATCAAAATTACCTACGATAAACTGAAAGACCTCCTAGTCTCCTTTTGGCCAACTTTATGTAACTCGCCATGCCCAGCAACGGCAGCTTTACATAAGCTTTCGATGCTTTCCATAAATCTTGGTGGTATTGGCAGGGGAGTTTATAGGCCACTGTGGTACAGGAAAAAAACTGTCACCCACTGCCACCAGCATCCTCCATGTCCCGAAGGAAATCAATAGGCAAACCAGTATGGAAGAAAACACAACTCTCACCCAGTAGGAATATCGAACTACGTACCTTCCACATAGACCCTTAGCCGGTTGATTGTGGAGGACAGGGGCTCCTCTTTGAAGGGAACCTCTTATATATCCCTTTTTTATGAGATTTTATGTATGTCTAGAAAGGTTATGTCCTCCTAGACCTAGACCCTGGTCTATCGCGCTCCCACTAGGATTATAAATCTTCCCGCAAAGTATTAGTACCATTGGAAAATATCATAGTCCCTACATTGAATACTCAGCTTTCTCCTTTCTCACAAGGATCACATTACATAGATTTCAAGGATCTCGATAATTTACTAGTTTGCTTACAATCATAAGATCTGGAGCCTAGCCTAAATTCAACATAAAAATGACTCCCACTAGCATGACGCCTCATTCACAATTTGATGCCTAATGTCATAGTGGACGTTATCTCATTATAGGTTTCGATGCTGGCCAAATAGGGACATCCGACAACCTCCGTCAGATCTCAATTTAATGGTGGCATAACCAAATCGTGATGAGTTCACACTATCATCAAACATCAACTAGAAACAGGTATCATTTAGTGGAATCCTAACCTAACTTAGTCGCTAGGACCATGTGGGGAAAGGACATCCTACTAGGGTTATCATACTTCTTATGGGATCATTAGTCATCTCTAAACAAATCTAACACTGTGTCTATCTCGGTGTACAGTATTCGGCTATCTGAACTACTACGAGGGTGGTTACCGCCTTTTCTTTTTAGATAACCATCGGATTCACACGTGTTAGAAATATATAGAGATACCAATGAATCCATAAGCTAAGTACTAACCCTAAGCCTGATCTAGAGACTAACTCACAAGCAAAACTGATAAATAAATTATTATCAGGGTTCTCTAAACAATAAGTAAAGAGTATAACAGAAAAAACATCCAAACTGAATCAAGTCCAGGGTCCGACCCCTGAACCTGAATAGCACAGCCAAGATATCATGTTCTTCCATTCTATACGATCTTTCAACGACGATCCCGATCATCGCCAACGTACACACGTTCACCGGGTCCTTGCACTCCATGGTATTGCTTGCCCAAACAGTGGATGTAGCATCTTTGATCACTCATCTCCTTCTTTCTGTGACCAAAAAACTAACATGCTCCGAGCAAGTGCTCGTTCGTGTATAATTTTACTAAAAAGAAAATAAACAATCCTAGAAATATGGCCAGGGAATTGAGGGTGGTCAACCTCCACCCCCCACCCATCTAGAGCCTTAAAATCCATAAGCACAGTAATAATCAATACAAAAAATTAATAAATCCGGGGTCCGACCCCCGGAGGCATACAATCATATATTATTATTCAGTATAGCACGTGCAAAGAGACGATACATAGCACAATCCATATGCATGATCTACGCCGAACCCTGACGAAAACATATGTCATCATATATTCACATGATATTTTCACGAATTTATGCATGAAAAATACATTGAAACGTGCTTTGATACCAATTGTTCGAATTAAATCCTATTATCAGAGTCACTATAATGACCGACACTCCAGGATGTTTCGCTCGGGGCAACCCAGTCACATTTAAATATTATTATTTGGATTCATTGTTTGTGCTTAAACGGGATCAGGCAGCGGGTCCCGGGTACGAGTCGCAGGGCTGCATCGGAGGTATAGTTACACGAGCTTGTGAGCACGTGAATCGAGGCAGGGCATGAATATATATATATATATATATATATATATATATATATATATATATATATATATATATATATATATATATATATATATATATATATATATATATATGTATATATATATATATATATGTATATATATATATATATATGTATATATATATATATATATATATATATATATGTATATATATATATGTATATATATATATATATACATATATATATATATACATATATATATATATACATATATATATATATATACATATATATATATATACATATATATATATATACATATATATATATATATACATATATATATATATATATATATATATACATATATATATATATATACATATATATATATATACATATATATATATATATATATATATATATACATATATATATATATACATATATATATATATATATATATATACATATATATCTATATAATATTTCACTAGGAATGGATAAAGAGAGCCGTTCGATACAAACATAAGAGGCGGTTAGAGAATTTGATGGCCAATATCTAATTGCGAATTTGTAAAGACTCTCTGCCTGTTGGGTAGTTATGCACATGATCCAAATCATAGTCGTAACTTTATGCCCAAACCGTCCGATTCTAATATCCCATGGGATCAAGGGAAACAGCTGTTCCGCATGCGAAACCCCCCCACCCCCCTCCTCACCGCACTCTCTCTCTCTCTCTCTCTCTCTCTCTCTCTCTCTCTCTCTCCATCAGTTAAGCCTCCCACCTCCCGGATTTCTCTCTCTCTCCCCCCGTCCATTACACGCGAACCACTCTCCCCCACGCCCCCTCCCTGATTCTCTCCCTCTCTCTCTCCCCGTCAGTTATGCCAACCACCCCCCCACCCACCTCTCTCTCTCTCTCTCTATCTCCCCCCCCCCCCCCCCCCCCCGCGTACGAGATCTCTCTCATTCTCTCTCCGATTCTCTCTCCGATTCTCTCTCTCTCCCTCTCTCCTTCTATGACCCTTGGAACCCTGCTCCGTTGAAACTGCTGCTCACCGATCGGCCATGGAAGCCGACGCCCCGATCTGACCCCGGGCGGAGTGCGGCAGGTTTGGACGCGAGAGGATCTCGGCGAGAGGAGGAACAGGAGGGCTGCGCGATGTCCGATGCAGGTTTTGGGGGACGATCGAAGTTTTGAGGGATGCGCGATGATCTGATGCAGGTTTTAATAGACGATCGGGGGATTTGAGGGGCGATCGATGGGCCTGCAGTATTTGGAGGGCCGATCGAAGGTTCTGAGGGAGAGCGGGAGTAAGCAAAATCTGGTAACATCTCCTTCTCTCAATCTGGTAACAGAACCGCTCCAGCTCTCTCTCTCTGATCCGCCGAACGCCTCCCTCACGATCTTGATTTTTTTTCCTTTTTGTTGATGTTATTTTGGTTTTTTATTTTCGGTCTCTCGCTGGCTGAGATCTATTTTGAGATCTGTTTTTTATTTTCCATTGTTGTTTGAATTGGAGGGTTAATGATTTTTTCTTTTCTCTCTCTCTCTCTCTGTTTCAGGACGGGCGAGAAACGGTGAATGGAGAGAAGCAGCGAAAGAAGAGAAGCAGAGAAAGAAAAAGAGAAGTAGAGAAAGAAGAGAAGTAGAGAAAGAGAGCAAAGAGAGTAGCTAAGATCCGTCCACCCAGGTAGGCCGACCTATCTCGCTCTCCCTCTGTCTCGATTTTTTTTTCCAGTTTTTTTGAGGCAATTGTAGCCCGCAATCCATGTCTCCCTCTCCCTCTCCCTCTCTCGATTTTATTTTTCTTTCAGTTTTTTTTGAGGCAATCGCAGTCCGCAGCCCCTGTCTCCCTATCACTCTCTTGATTTTTTTTTTCTTGAATATAATGACTTTCTTAATCTCTGCCGCTGGTGGTTGCCGCAGGGGACCAGCTGGGGCAGAGGTTAATTAGCTTCTACCCACTCCTCTGATCACCATCACTGTTCCATTCTCTTAAACCTTTTTTTTAATTTATTTATTTCATTTTATTTTGTGTCTTTTATTTTTTGTTTGAGGCTTGGAGCTTCTCCCTGTGACTGAGTTCATGTTGGATTTGGTAAGTTATAGTCTCAGTTTTTTTTATAGTCTCAGTTTTTTCTAATCTTTTTATCTCTCATATTATAGTTTCTAATATATAGTTTTTTTATTTTTAATAATCTCAAGTTTCCTCTTTGCTTAAAATGCACTGCTTGCTGTTGTTGCTGAATCTATGGGCCTGGAGGGGGTGGCTTGGGGGACGCCGATACCAAATGTTACGAACCCGACGGTTTTTCCAAAAGCTCCGAAGCTGTTGGAGATCAGAATCGATCACCATCACAGTTCCATTCTCTTCAACTTTTCAAAAATAGATCAGACATTTTTTATCCCCATGAAGGTTTAATGAACATTAGTTTGAAGCAGGTATAGAGATCCCCAACCTCAGATTGTGTTTTTCTCTCTTGGTTTTTTTTTTTTTTTGGTTTGATGATTGTTTTCATCATCTTTCTCAAGTTTGAATTGCAGCTTTCAGTTTTGAATTGCATTGCTATCAGATTTTCTTTACATATTGCGCATCCGAGAGAGAAAATTTGGTTCATCTTAAGTGGATTTTGAAAATTTTGCATCGGGTTTAGTCAATGGTTAATGTGTTTAGATTCTTGATTAACAAAAAGCCATAACTAGATGATGCATTTTGAGATGATCTAATCTTTTATGTTCTATCATAAAAGGAGAAAGTTTAGTTTGACTTAGTTGGATTTTTTCGGGCTGAAGGTTGACCTATTCGTTATGATGGAAGTAATGGTAGTTCTGCTTCAGTTTTTAGTTCGGCGGTTATAACTTATAGGAACAAAAACCACCCTTTATCCACCATATAAATCTATGATTTAAGTGTAACAGTAATATCATAAAGTTGCAGACTTCCGCAAATGAAGCCAGAGGAAGGTGGATAATGGTTAACATGGCCATCTGCCCCTTTAAGTGCTCAACAACATCAGTGGGTTGGGTTGATCTGCTTTCTTTGGCTCCAATCATGTCAAACTTTTTACTGACATGTTATCAATTTAAGGTTTGTTTGTCTGGGCACCTCAGAGTTTCTTTTGGCGAGGGTTGTTAGGGTGCGTTGTCCCACCGCAATCGTCTGATTCACTACTATATGTTTGTGACCCATTCAATAGGTGCATCGGATAACTACGGTGCGACACCGCATGCACAGTATGCCATATTTTATCATTTCTCTTTCTTTGGGCTCTTTTTTTATGTTACCCCCCCCCCCCCCCACGTCAGACTGTAAGCGGGTGTCTTGCCATTATTAGAAGGTGGCCAGATCCAAACATTATTGTGCGTCTCTTTTATTTCTTTGCATAGTTTAGTTTAATCTAACTTTGCAGAATTGTAGTATTGGAGTCCTGGTAGACCAGCAGATAATCTAAGGATTTGTTCTTTATTTGAGTTTATCTTTGTTTAATCTTTAGCTAATTGCATTGTTTTGAAAACTGGATTGGTCTTGCCGGACGAGTGCCAACTTCCTCCACTCGACCCCTCATGGAACTAGACGGATAACAAGCTGGGAATACTACTGGTTGTGTTAGCATGCTTCATCACTTTTGGGGAGTGCATTATGAGAGTCCTCCTGTCGCCCACCACCCATCCCCACGTCACCGCCCATCCAAGGTAGTAAATCAAATTGACTTAACTACTATGGTGGTTTTGTTTGTGATAAGGTTCAAATGTCATTGTTTTTAATCAAAAATTTATGTCTTGGTTATGATAAGAATTTACTTCACTGCATGGATCTACTTTAGAGATTTGTTTCTTCTTCCACTGGTGGGTTATGAGAAGGATTTGCTTGCAATTCGCTCCCACACCATTGTGGCCATCATAGATGTCTATAACTGCATGAATCTACTTTAAGGTGGCAAAATGTAAAAAATCAGACATTTGTACATGAAATAGGAATAAAACCGTTGGTTTGCAAAATCCATTCCATGTATTGTTGGGTATCTTTGATCAAATATCTTTTGTATAATGTCATTGTTATCCTATTTTATTTGTTTGGTTCTGACTATATTTATGGAGGTGAAGGTGAGCATAAAGGTTTCATCCCAAATGTGAGTGACGCCGAATATATTTTTCTGCCCTCGCTGATTGTGGACGCCTTCAAAGATAAATACTTCACATTTACAAACATATTGGCATCAATATTCTATATATCCGATGTTCACTGAATCAGACATCCCTTGCCGATAGTTTCGGCCTCACAGAGCAAGGATGATCCATGCAACTTGGGCATCTGTGGGTATGTATGCCTTCATGTGAGCGAACCTGCCTCTGCAAATAAACATATGGACTTAGCCAACTCATATATAACTCAGCCTATATTATAAAAATATTTCTCAAAGATGAAGGGTGTTTAACTAGGCCTTTCAATCGCGTCAGGCTGGGTTGGTTATGGACTGCCCATACCTAGCCTCCCAAGCCCAAACTCGGCCCATTTTTCTTCTTCGAGCCGAGTTCAGGCTAGCCCAAATAGGAGCCATAGTGAAAATAAATGGTGAAAGATTTATTGTCTATACTCTACAACACTCACCTCCAACTACTGAGTAAGTTGAATACATGTCAATACAAAGATTTATTGATTATAATAAGTCTTATTTATAATGCTTTTTTACTGCATTCACACAATTTTGCTATCCAAGGACAAGACAATATAAAATAGGCCCTCAAAAAAGTGACTATTGTATTGAATGTTTTGGTCTTACAGTCTCGATTATATAAATGATCGGTTCTTACTTTGTACTTCTTAAATAGCTCTTGGAGGGCCAAATAAACCGCTGATGAACTTCGTTGATCTGTCAAACAAACAATAAGATACCGACACCGATTTGGAGTCTTTACAGCTACACGAGAGAGAGAAAAGTGAACTGTCAATTCTCCTCTTCATTACATTCACACCCGACTCTCTCTCTCTTGATTTTTTTTTGTCTGATCTGCCATGAAATATTTCCTTCCCATCGAGTGATTTTATTATAGAAAGTGGCCAAGTGTGTTCGCTGAAGAGGACGGTGGGAGTGGGGGGTGGTGATGCTCAAGGGTTGTGTTGCCGCTGAAGGCGGTCCGAATGTGTGTTGCCGTCGAAGGCGGCCGTTGCAGTGCCGACAGGCATGGGCATTCATATATAGACTAATCAAATATTATTATTGTTATTTTCGTTCAAAAAATATTGTTATCACCCTCGAAATATTGTTCTCTTGCTTAAAAATATCATCACTTTTAAATTATTATTGCCACCTTTAAAATATTGCCTCTTCCCTCAAAATTTTATGACGCCCTCAAAATATTTTTGTCGCACTCAAAATCTTTTGCGTGCCGACAGGCACGGGCTTTACTAGTATATATATATATACATATATATATATACATATATATATATATATATATATATATACATATATATATGTATATATATATATATATGTATATATATATATGTATATATATATATATGTATATATATATATATATTTTTTAATAATAAAAAAAATATTATAGTAGGTTTGTCGGACCCGGCGAGGTTCGCGCGCCGGCGCGTCTCGGTGCGACCCGAGTCGAGGGCGGGTCAGGCTCGATGCGAGTCGAGCTCGACCGGATTTAGAAAGAGAGAGAAGAAAAAAAAAATCAAAATCAAAACCTGACCCAACCCCATCTCTCTTTCTCTCTTTTAATCCCATCCAACCAATTCAACCAACCCACTTCATCCAAACCCCATCAAACCTCACCATACTATTCAAAAGAAGAAGAAAAAACCCAAAACCCACCCCTAAAACCCGACCCCATCCCTCACCTCTCTCGATCTCTCCCTCTCTCATCCGACCTCTCCCCTGCGATCGTCGGTGCGCGTGGCGGCTGGAGTGCAATTGGAACCGGAGAGGAGCAGTCGACGGGGATGCAGCAACCGGAGCCGAGCCCCCTGCACCAGGTCGGTCGCCTCCCCTCCCTAGTTTGTGTGCGCTGATGTGGGGGGAGCAAATGCACGAGGTGGACTCGGCATAAGGAGGATGCCCAGATGAGAGGAGCAGCCATTGCCGGAGCGGGTAGAGGAGCAACTACCGTCGACAAGGAACCGATCGGGTCAGCCTCCCCTCCTCCCCCCTGTTCTTTTACTTTGTACTGAGGACAAGACTAGCAGCACCCTGTTGTGACCTGCGCAGCCATAGCCGCCAGTCATGTGGTCGGTGGCTGTGCAGCCGGCGAAGCCGACCCTGTGTAGGCCGCCCCTGTTTTACTTTTTTTTTTCTTTTTTTTTTCTTTCTTTTTCTCTCTTCTATGTGGACCTTATCGATGCCAAAACCCGGTAACCTCCGTCTTGTTGCAGCCATAGCTACCGGTCCGGTGGTCGGCGGCTGCACAACCGACAAGGCCCGACCCATTGTTTGTCGCCCTTTTCTCGCACTTCCTGCGAGGTTCGCCGATGGCTTGACCACCGGTGGCACCCGACCACCTTGGCCAAGTACCACCCGGTGCCTAGTCACAAGTGCCGACTCCCTGTGTGTGTGTGTGTGTGTGTGTGTGTGTGTGTGTGTGTGTGTGTATCCTTGGGTGCAGAGGGTGGTGGTAATCCGATTGTGCAAAGGCGCATGCTATAACAGGGATGTTAGTGCTTACGTGCTACAATGGTGATGTTTCTATGAGCCGTAGTGTGATTCGTAAACACTCCCAGCCGACCCGCTAGGGTTTAAGTCTATTATCGACCTCTTCCTTTACTAAGACGGTTCCGACCGTACTCGGCCTTAGGAGTGAGCTAGCCATTGTGCTTATCTTAGTATAGCTTTGTGTCATTTGCATTGTCGCTTGTAGAGTAGCCATGCCACTAGGAGCAACCTTGTACCACTTACCCCCATTAGCGGGCGACCCCGGTATTCGACTGATGAGAGTAGGACAATTGGGCAGCCGACAATGCCAAGCTCTGACCTGGCACACCTATCCCGACACTCGACCTTCCCACGATGTTGATCTATCCCTTTGAGCCCATACTCGAGGATAGCGGGCCCGATCTCATCGGGTCGCGTATGCTTCAAAGCTGATGATACCGATGCGGGTTCAACCGCCTAAGTAGAGTAAGGTCACAGAATACCTTGTGAAGCCATGTGCGTACGAAATCAACCATTGGCGTCGACAACACTGACTAACAGAGACTGTACCATTGAAATGCATCTTTATGCATGCCCATGTTACCAATCCCGGAAATCGATCGGGCGAGATACATTCCCTATCGCCAACCTGAACGTCGGCTCGGTAAGGCTTAACAATTTGTCGTTGCAACCCGACCGTATCCGCACTCAAGCCCAAGGTCATATCGGACTGAATGATGAATCGAAACCGACCTTGACCTGAACCCACACCTTGGTAGTAAGGCCGAAGGCTCTTCGGAGCACAAGGCACGTTAATAGTAGCATCCGACACGGATGCGACTGTTTAAACAAAATTGTATAGATGAGCCATAGTACGACCCTCGACATCGGCAATGCCAACCGATTGGCATTACCCCATTAGGCGCATCATTTTGCGTGCCGATAGACCAGCGTCCAACGATACCTAAATTTCTCGACTCGGCCAACTCGGTCCTAAACCTGTATTACTCGGTAGCAAACATTGACCATGGGTTCGCTATGAGTGAATTTGGCAGTGCGTAACCGGGACGATCCAGCCGTAGACAGAGCAAAAACGGATCAAGAGCAGTTAATGGGAATTTGTGCACGATCGACAACCAGGTGACATCTACTTTCCTTCCCATGGTCTTTGATAGTGGGAAATGAGAACAACTAGGGTAGGTGTCCTCGATACTGCATGCGGATCCCGCCGGGCATCGCTGTATGTGGTCACGTAGACCCTTCCTTGCATGCGAAGTCGCGAGTCCGACGATACATGCTTTAAAATATTATTAAAATAAGCATTCTTTAAAATATTATTAAAATAATCATGCTTTAAAAAAAAATTAATTAATAATTTTTGTTGATTGCTTGGATACCGTAAGTAGAAATTCCCTTAATTTTTGAAAATTAATAATTAAATAATAATTATCGGGGCCCACCCTCCTGTGTGGAGTGTGAAGACCCGAGCACACGGGAATACGGGCGAGAATAATTTAGGTTTATTGTGATGCATGGGTTGCGAGAGCAGTGCGGAACCAGGATTAAAACGTTGCAAATCATTAATTAACGCATGTACCTTTTTATCTGTCTCGGTATATTTTTAAAGGTAGTTATTCACTGTGTTGAGTTTTTGACATTTTTTTTTAATAATAATAGAATATGATAATCTATATTGTGGAAAGATTGGACCCCGTGCGCGCAAGGGTTGTGAACCACCCTGCACGCACAGCCAAAGATCAGTAGGCTAGGGGGTCACGGGCAGGGATTGTGGTAAAGCCAATAGGTGGTGCCCTCGAAGAGGGATTGGTCTAGCAATCCTGTCCCGAGGTAGTTGAAGCCCCCAAGGAAAGCACATTGGGCGGTAGAGCTCCACCGTGAAATACGAAAAACCCCTTATGATCATATGGGTGACTTTGCACATGGTGTCGGAGTATGTACAGCGAGAGAGTTGGCCCTCTACATCGAAATAAAAAGCCCTATAGTAATACCCGACCGGGGGCAGGATGAATAAAATATTCGGGGTTCACATTAGAATAGATATTTTATATGATTAATAATTAACAAGTATGAAATCTTAATGTTGGATTGTGGAATTCTAGAGCATTGGCAAATCTGGTAACATTTAGATGGTCTTTTTGTTTAAATAGTTTATTAGTACTGTAAAATTTTGAGTAAACTTTATGTTAGACAATCTAGTGACAGTAGGTATTGCATGAGAATATAGACTGCTGGTAGGATTAGGTTATCCCTATGTAAATATTAATAATTCATACTAGAACTGCTAAAAATAATTTAATTAGATCGGTTGTCTCATATTATTAAATGCTCCTAGGATGTCATTAGCTATTAATTTGGCTAATCTCCTAATTTCTCATTGGGGGCTACTCTTTCCCACGAGTAGACTCTCCTGTAGGTACGGAGGTTCAGGAGTAGCAGTGGGAGGCTCGAGGTGGAGTTAGGGCCGCGGTAGTGTCTTATCTTCAACTTGTCATCTTGTAGTCTTTCTTTATTCTAGCAATGTAATCGAACTAGATTTGACAAGAGTTATTAGCTTAGTCTATGTTTTATATCTGGCAATAATACAGCTGATGTCCTATTGGGTAGGCCTCTCCTCAAGGCCCCAAACCTAGGATAGTTCATAATGAAAATATAAGAAGAAGAATTGACCTAATTTGACATGCCTAGTAGATAGGGCCTCCAGATCGATGTACTGAGTGTCAGGGAGTGGTGAGATTCCAAGCTCGCCTTCAGTGGCTCGAGTCCCGTGCTCCCTTAGAGGGATTCCTGTCAGCACGTGGTGGCACCAACAGGCCACACATGCTGAGAGGATAACCCGGTTGAAGGTCGAGCGTGATCATCTCTCTGTCAACAAAATTCTCTCTCTCTACCTTCCTTTAAATTAAATAAAAATATTTTCACAAAAATCAAGTTTTAAAATACTCTGTTTTTTCTCTCATCATTCTTCTTCATTTTTGAGAGAGTCGCAATCCTGTAAGAAATCCTAATTGGGGTAGTTAGTTGACCAAACCCTAAATCCCCTTGGTTTTTCTTCAACTCACACCCTAGGAATCGGTTCCGGATTTTTGGGACGTGACAGCTGGTATCAGAGCTCGGGTTTTCATTCTAATCATTATGGACTAATATAAATTTTCATAAGTCCAGATTGTCTCTTTTCCTGGATACGGAGCGTCCCCCTTATCCAGAAGTAAGGTAACAACCTGATCCATAAAACGTGATCATGAGATACTCACAACTAAAGGTACTAACAATGAAATGTATTTCCACACGGTACATTTCATTGTTAGTACCTTTAGTTGTGAGTATCTCATGATCACGTTTTATGGATCAGGTTGTTACCTTACTTCTGGATAAGGGGGACGCTCCTTATCCAGGAAAAGAGACAATCTAGACTTATGAAAATTTATATTAGTCCATAATGATTAGAATGAAAAATAAAAACCAAAACTCATATTCGCGATGCGAGGATTTTGGGATTTATCTCTATCTTAATAATTATGAGACTCGATTCATATTACGCTAGGTTAGTTGAGAGGGTAGAGTCGCGAGTAGTAGAGTATAAGGCAGATCGTTTTTTTGGTAAGTGTGGTTTAGTGGCTTACTTTTCTCATTGACAAGGTAAATAATATTATTTATACCAATTATAGATTTGTCCTTCGTCGCTTTGATAGTGTAGATGACAATTTTGTATCCTTAGTTTAGAGATTATATTTTCGGGACGAAAATTCTATTAAGGTGGGTAGAATGTAATGACCGACACTCCAGGATGTTTCGCTCAGGGCAATCCAGTCTCATTTAAATATTATTGTTTGGATTCATTGTTTGTGCTTGAACGGGATCAGGCAGCGGGTCCCGGGTATGAGTCATAGGGCTGCATCGGAGGTATAGTTACACGAGCTTGTGAGCACGTGAATCGAGGCAGGGCACGAATATATATATATATATATATATATATATATATATATATATATATATATATATATATATATATATATATATATATATATATATATATATATATATATATATATATATATATATATATATATAATAAAAAAAATATTGTAGTAGGTTTGTCGGACCCGGCGAGGTTCGCGCGCCGGCGCGTCTCGGTGCGACCCGAGTCGAGGGCGGGTCAGGCTCGGCGCGAGTCGAGCACGAGTCAAGCTCGACCGGATTTAGAAAGAGAAAGAGAAAAAAAATCAAAATCAAAACCTGACCCAACCCAACCCCATCTCTCTTTCTCTTTTTTAATCCCATCCAACCAATTCAACCAACCCACTTTATCCAAACCCCATCAAACCTCACCACACTAGTCAAAAGAAGAAAAAAAAAACCCAAAACCCACCCCTAAAACCCGACCCCATCCCTCACCTCTCTCATCCGACTTCTCCCCTGCGATCGTCGGTGCGCGTGGCGGCCGGAGTGCAGTTGGAACCGGAGAGGAGCAGTCGACGGGGATGAAGCAGCCGGAGCCGAGCCCCCTGCACCAGGTCGGTCGCCTCCCCTCCCTAGTTTGTGTGCGCTGATGTGGGGGGAGCAGATGCACGAGGTGGAGTCGGCATGAGGAGGATGCCCAGATGAGAGGAGCAGCCATTGCCGAAGCGGGTAGAGGAGCAGCTGCCGTCGACAAGGAACCGATCGGGTCAGCCTCCCCTCCTCCCCCCTGTTCTTTTTCTTTGTACTGAGGACCAGACCAGCAGCACCCTGTTGTGACTTGCGCGGCCATGGCCGCCGGCCATGTGGTCGGTGGCTGTGCAGCTGGCGAAGCCGACCCTGTGTAGGCCGCCCCTATTTTACTTTTCTTTTTCTTTTTTTTTTCTTTCTTTTTCTCTCTTCTATGTGGACCTTATCGATGTCAAAACCTGGTAACCTCCATCTTGTTGCAGCCATGGCTACCGGTCCGGTGGACGGCGGCTGCACAACCGACAAGGCCCGACCTATTGTTTGTCGCCCTTTTCTCGCACCTTTGCTGCGAGGTTCATCGACGGCTTGACCACCGGTGGCACCCGACCACCTTGGCCAAGTACCACCCGGTGCCTAGCCACAAGTGCCGACTCCCTGTGTGTGTGTGTGTGTGTGTGTGTGTGTGTGTGTGTGTGTGTGTGTGTGTGTGTGTGTGTGTGTGTGTGTGTGTGTATCCTTGGGTGCAGAGGGTGGTGGTAATCCGATTGTGCAAAGGTGCGTGCTATAACAGGGATGTTATTGCTTACGTGCTACAGTGGTGATGTTTCTATGAGCTGTAGTGTGATTCGTAAACACTCCCAGCCGACCCACTAGGGTTGAAGTCTATTATCGACCTCTTCCTTTACTAAGACGGTTCCGACCGTACTCGGCCTTAGGAGTGAGCTAGCCATTGTGCTCACCTTAGTATAGCTTTGTGCCACTTGCATTGTCGCTTGTAGAGTAGCCATGCCACTAGGAGCAACCCTGTACCACTTACCCCCATTAGCGGGCGACCCCGGTATTCGACCGATGAGAGTCCGACAATTGGGCAGCCGACAATGCCAAGCTCTGACCTGGCACACCTATCCCGACACTCGACCTTCCCACGATGTTGATCTATCCCCTTGAGCCCATACTCGAGGATAGCGGGCCCGATCTCATCGGGTTGCGTATGCTTCAAAGCTGATGATACTAATGCAGGTTCAACTGCCTAAGTAGAGTAAGGTCACAGAATACCTTGTGAAGTCATGTGCATACGAAACCAACCATTGGCGTCGACAACACTGACTAACAGAGACTGTACCATTGAAATGCATCTTTATGCATGCCCATGTTACCAATCCCGGAAATCGATCGGGCGAGATACATTCCCTATCGCCAACTTGAACGTCGGATCGGTAAGGCTTAACAATTTGTCTTTGCAACTCGACCGTATCCACACTCAAGCCCAAGGTCATATCGGACTGAATGATGAATTGAAACCGACCTTGACCTGAACCCACACCTTGGTAGTAAGGCCAAAGGCTCTTCGGAGCACAAGGCACGTTAATAGTAGCATCCGACACGGATGCGACCGTTTAAACGAAATTGTATAGATGAGTCATAGTACGACCCTCGACATCGACAATGCCAACATATTGGCATTACCCCATTAGGCGCATCTTTTTGCATGCTGGTAGACCAGCGTCCGACGATACCTAAATTCCTCGACTCGGCCAACTCGGCCCTAAACCCGTATTACTCGGTAGCAAACATTGACCATGGGTCCGCTATGTGTGAATTTGGTAGTGCGTAACCGGAACAATCCAGCTGTAGACGGAGTTGAAACGGATCAAGAGCAGTTAATGGGAGTTTGTGCACGATCGACAACCAGGTGACATCTACTTCCCTTCCCGTGGTCTTTGATAGTGGAAAATGAGAACAACTAGGGTAGGTGTCCTCGATACTGAATGCGGATCCCGCCGGGCATCGCTGCATGTGGTCACGTGGACCCTTTCGTGCATGCGAAGTCGCGAGTCCGACGACGCATGCTTTAAAATATTATTAAAATAAGCATTCTTTAAAATATTATTAAAATAATCATGCTTTAAAAAATAATAATTAATAATTTCTGTTGATTGCTTGGACATCGTAAGTATAGGGATGGCAACGGTGCGGTTTAAAACCGCAAACCGTGGAAAACCGCACTGCATGGTACGGTTTTGGTTTGCCAAAATATAAAACCGTCGCGGTGCGGTGCGGTTTCGGTTTGCGGTTTCGGTGTTGCGGTGCGGTTTCGGTTTTATCCAAAACCGCAAAAAACCACACCGTTTAGACCATTATAATGTAAAACCGCGGTGCACCGCACCGCATGGTGTGGTTTTTGTTTTACATATGGTACACCGTCGCAGTGCAGTGCGATTTCGGTGTGGCGGTTCGGTGTTGCAGTGCAGTTTCGGTTTTGCCCAAAACCGCACCGAAACCGCACCGTTGCCATCCCTACATAAGTAGGAATTCCCTTAAGTTTTGAAAATTGATAATTAAATAATAATTATCAGGGCCCACCCTCTGTGTGGAGTGTGGAGACCCGGGAATACGGGCGAGAATAATTTAGGTTTATTATGATGCATGGGTTGCGACAGCAGTGCGGAACCAAGGTTAAAACGTTGTAAATCATTAATTAACGCATGTACCTTTTTATCTGTCTCGGTATATTTTTAAAGGTAGTTTTTGATAAACTAGGGTTAAAACATTCCAGACATTCACTGTGTTGAGTTTTTAACATGTTTTTTAATAATAATAGAATATGATAATCTATATTGTGGAAAGATTGGACCCCGTGCGCGTAAGGGTCGTAAACCACCCTATGCGCATAGCCGAAGATCAGTAGACTAGGGGGTCACGGGCAGGGATTATGGTAAAGCCAATAGGTGGTGCCCTCGAAGAGAGTTGGCCTAGCAATCCTATCCCGGGGTAGTTGAAGCCCCCAAGGAAAGCAAGTTGGGTGGTAGAGCTCCACCGTGAAAGACGGGAAACCCCTTATGATCATATGAGTGACTTTGCGCATGGTGTCGGAGTATACGCAGCGAGAGAGTTGGCCCTCTACATCGAAATAAAAGGCCATATAGTAATGCCTGACCGGGGGCAAGATGAACAAAATATCCAGGGTTCACATTAGGATAGATATTTTATATGATTACTAATTAACAAGTATGAAATCTTAATGTTGGATTGTGGAATTCTAGAGCATTGGCAAATCTAGTAACATTTAGATGGTCTTTTTGTTTAAATAGTTTATTAGTACTGTAAAATATTGAGTGAACTTTATGTTAGACAATCTAGTGACAATAGGTATTGCATGAGAACATAGACTGCTGGTAGGATTAGGTTATCCCTATGTAAATATTAATAATTCATACTAGAACTGCTAAAAATAATTTAATTAGATCTGTTGTCTCATATTATTAAAGGCTACTAGGATGTCACTAGCCATTAATTTGGCTAATCTCCCAATTTCTCATTGGTGGCTACTCTTTCCCACGAGTAGACTCTCCTGCAGGTACGGAGGTTCAGGAGTAGCAGTGGGAGGCTCGAGGCGGAGTTAGGGCCGCGGTAGTGTCTTATCTTAAACTTGTCGTCTTGTAGTCTTTCTTTATTCTAGCAATGTAATCGAACTAGATTTGACAAGAATTATTAGCTTAGTGTATGTTTTATGTCTGGCAATGATACAACTGATGTCCTATTGAGTAGGCCTCTCCTCAAGGCCCCAAACCTAGGATAGTTCACAATGAAAATATAAGAAAAAGAATTGACCTAATTTGACAAGCCTAATAGATAGGGCCTCCAGATCGATGTACTGAGTGTCAGGGAGTGGGTGAGATTCCAAGCTTGCCTTCAGTGGCTCGAGTCACGTGCTCCCTTAGAGGGATTCCTGTCAGCACGTGGTGGCGCCAACAGGCCACACATGTTGAGAGGATAACCCGATTGAAGGTCGAGCGTGATCATCTCTCTGTCAACAAAATTCTCTCTCTCTACCTTCCTTTAAATTAAATAAAAATATTTTCACAAAAATCAAGTTTTAAAATACTCTATTTTTTATTTCTTCATTCTTCTTCATTTTTGAGAGAGTCGCAATACTGTGAGAAACCCTAATTGGGGTAGTTAGTTGACCAAACCCTAAATCCCCTTGGTTTTTCTTCAACTCATACCCTAGGGATCGGTTCTAGATTTCTGGGGTGTGACAGTCACAACGGAAGCAAAAAATAGATCCGAAGATCTCATGGTGTATGTTTCATTATATTTAATTCTATAAAATAATCTACATGCAAATCTATGATCTTAACATAAGTGCGGACACCCTAGAGGCATACTACGATCTACGGAAGATATGCATGCATCTAGTTAAGTGTTTAGAACTATCATACCTTATGGATCTATAATCCAAAGAGAACAAAACGATGATGAACTGCACATGAATTGTAAGGAAAGCTGTAGAATAGCACATTGTCCTTTGCGAATGGAGGAATCCTCGAAGTTCTACCTCTTAGTGCAAGGACTACGAGCCTATAGGGGATTACATTTCGAAAAAGATGGCGAGCCGCGATGTCTCCTCCTTCTCTTTCCCTCTTCTTCCTTCTCTTTCCTTCCTCCTTCTTCCTTCTTCCTCTTTCTTCCTTGGCCGAAACCACAAAGAGCGAGAGGGGATGGGGGTCAGTTTTTTGGAGAGGTGAGAGCCTTAGGGCCTGCCCCTTCTCTCTCTATTCCTCTTATAGGGCTGGCCCCCTAGTGCTCTACGCATGCTAGGGCCGATTCCTTAAAGATAAAGAAGTATGGGGGCGGTTTTTAGGGTTTCTCTTATCTCTCGTGAAGCCTGGACAAAAACGCCCTCACAAAAAGGGAAACACTGTAAGAAAGATAGAGTGAGGTGCGCTACTCGGAATCAAGTTTCGTCAGCGTCTATGAATTCCTGGAATTAATCTGTTCATTTTAAGATCTATATTCAATATGTTCTGGGCTATATTTTTATATTTACCAAAATACCCCTATTATCCTTAACATATGTGAATTAGTTTCTTAGGGTTCGGGCTTGCGCCCTATCGCACTACTTCGTATCCAATGTATCTAACTAGATTGGGGAACAATTCCTATACGCAACAATATGGTAGAACCTTTAGGGTCCAGGATCTCTAGCTCTAACCGGATCCCTGATTAAATATTCCGGTGACACCCCGAAAGTTTCGTTAATCAGTCCTAATCTGATTAACCCGCGTAACCACCCAGAATGCGACACGAGTTGAACTCTAGTGATCCTAAATTTATGTTACTCCCTCGTAACCATGTTCTCTACTATACTCTAATAATCCTTAGTCCTTTCTATTACTGGTGTCATAATTCAACTCGAGCGGTAGGGAGCACCATCAGATCCCTATCGATCATCTGATTAGGATTTGACGACTTATCATCTATAACACCACACACCTTCCGGTGCTATACCTAGCATCCGGAACGTCATCAATCATACTGATAACAACCAGGTCTGGGTTAATTGTTTGGACAGATTGACTCATCAAAACACACCCATCCAATACTAGACGTCGGATAACCTGTAGGGATTGCATACCACTCTAGCGCCAGTTGGGTAACCCAACATACCGTGGTATTGGATTATGGTATGTCCGCACACGTTGGCACATCAAAGCACCACTCAACTAGTTGGCTCAGTGTACATGGTCCTTTAGGGTTAAGAACATATTATCTATAATAGTAAGACGGTTTATCCACCAGTGTCTGAATCACTGAACTGTGCACCGTCTTGGTTTCTATTCAACACGATCATCGTACTTGGTCAGGTGAATAGAAATCTCACGTTCTCGTGGTGGAGACTTCACCACATTCTCTACCTGCCAATAGCTTATTCTCGGTGAAGCAATCGGTATCACCAAAGTTGTAAACTAGTTCTAGATCTACTAAGAACTGATCCACTGGATCTCCCAAGCATGGATCTACCATGCACCTCAGTGGCCTACTGTGTTCCCTTGGGTCCTTTATTATATATATGAATTAACATACACCAAAGTAGTATTCTAATTAAAGCAATAACCAAAGTCATCTTTATTAATGTTAATATAGAAAATCCATACTTAGGATACACGAGCTACAACACCTAGTGTGGACTTCCAACACTTAGAAAAATCTAAGTGTTGAATCCTTTCAACCAAGACTCGATGAAGCCAAAATTCAATATACACAAACCTCGATAAAAGATCTGATCAATAAAACTGATGCATGTGAAATTGATGAAGTCATGAAAAAGCAAAACCCAAATCTTGTTTAGGTTTTGGGGGCGTTGCCTTCGAACACCTACCAAAGGCACTGCCCCCTGGACTCCTACGAGCTCTACGGGGACCTCGCCCTCCACAAGCTCTCCGGGAATCTCGACCCCCGTGTGCGTAGCGCACATTAGTTAAATCCAGGATACACAATTCGCCTCGACTAGCCCTAGCAAGAAATGCAAGTAAAATCACTTTGAATCCTTAAAAGGCGTGAAATCAATAAATGATAAAAAAAAAATGCACGTAAAACGAAACGTTCGAGAAATCCTATCTACCCTAGTAAACCCACTCATCGCACGACACTCAGGTGAGCAACTAAAGTCGTGAGATAGACTGCAGAGTCTTCGGATGATCTTAAACCATTGGAAGGCACTTGACAGATCTTCAGGAGCACAAGTACTACCACGACTCTATAGTAAAGATCTTATATGTAATTTCTCATAGATTTGTTTATGACTCAAATCAAGACAAACAAGTATTAGACCTCGCAAGTGGTAACACTTCAGAAAGGCTTCTTTGGAAGAGTTGTAACGATGTTTTGAGTGGGCCGGAGTGCCATGAATAGAACCCCTAGATCCTACCAAAAAAATATATCATATTTACTTTGGTTTGGGTTGGAGCTATGAAGCAGTGGGAAGCAATTGGAGTGACATATTCCTTCATTTTTCTAAAATCACCATCCATGCAAAGAATATCAATGTATCGATTACTCTAAGATCAGTAAGGTGTGAAAGACGAGGATTTTTTACAGATCCTCCAGGATTTTTTACAGATCCTCCATGGTCCTTTCCTTGGTGTCGGAGTCACCCTGGCTCGAAGGAAAAGCCCAGCAAGTGCCAAAGTCTACCAAAACAAACAATCCTAAAGGGGTGGCAGCTTCCTAGAAAAAAAAAGGGGGGGGGGGGGTATTTTATCTAATTTCTCACACTGTGTAACTCTACGTATATAAGAGTCCGTTCTTTTGGTGAGATACAAATAGGATGCGCAATTCATTTGCTTGAGACATTCCTGAACAAGGACAATGATGTCTCAGGAAATAAATGTATGATGTTCTTTTTTGCTGAGCAAATTAAGATATCATGTATCGAATAGATAACTCGGGAAAATAATGTCTAGCCCGTTGTGGGCAATCAAAGTTCGACCAATTTTGGTCGGGATTCTAATGTGCCACCAAACTAGAAAAAAAAAAGATTCTTAGAAATCCAGTTGCCTGGGACATGTATTGAACAAAAGAACATCACACAACTTGAGATTACCCTGGTAAAAATAATGTCCAACCTATTTTACTCACCTAAAAGGTGTTCCGGGGCCATGTGGGAAAACTCGAAATTTTTTGGAGTTTATTTGAGAGGAAAACCCCTAAGACAAATAGCGTACGTTGGTTACTCATTGAGGGAGTAATTGCTTGTGCCTTCCATTGATCCTCGGATTCTAGTAGATTTTGATAGATTGCCACCCATGGTTTTTCCCGATTAGGGTTTTTCAGGTAAATCATTGTCTCGTGCTATTCTCTCTTCTTTACTTTCTGTTATTCGTTAATCTATGATTGACATGTGTTTGCAATACACCCGCAAAAAATGAGAAAGATCAGTTGATGGATAAACTTAGTGCTAGAATTTAGGTACGAAAGATTGAAACAAAATTGTGATCTTGACTTGTACGCCCTTCTCCTTCTTAGGGGGAGCGTGCAAAGAAAAAAATTACTGACGTGCCTTTCTTGGGGATGTGGGCAATCTTTTTTGGCCGCAACCGTCTCGACCACGATCTTGCAAGGACCGAGATCAATGCTAGTTTGTACAAAGAGAAAGCTAACCTATGTCGACAATGATCATTTGTTCCCAACGCAAGCATAATCGGTTAGAAACGCTCACACCTCGAAACCCAGGTCGTAAGGGAGGTCTACATAGGATATATGAAGACAACATTGTTCAGCCCGCTAGACGATATGGGACTAAAGAGGTAGAAAAAAGAAAGAATACGTGGAAAAGAAAGGAAATAGTTAGACGGTGTGCGTAATTTAGAGCAAGGTCCAAAGACTTAAAAGAAATTACAAAATGATAATAACAGAGATGATAATCAACAGAAGTAATCGACAGCGACAAACTGTTTCTAATTAACATCGAGAAAAAAAAATGGCTATTAGCAAAGCCTAGTTCAAGTTAGAACTGATTTCTTTCGACTGAAATTAGAAAAAAAGCAAAGTGTGGTAATCACATTGAAATTTATCTTCTTATTCATAATTCTATAGAAGAAATCTGGCTTTATGGTAAGGCTTTAGCGAAGAAGCTATAAATGTACGACAGGGAGGATGCTGGGGCAGAGGTCAAGGCGGAGCGCGATGGGGGTGGTCGGACATGGATGACAGCATGGGTGGCGTGGGAGAGAATACGTCAATTTGAGACTTTTTAGGTGCCAAGGCTAGAAGGCCGAAATGGGCTGGGGGCTAAGAAAGATTTGGGTGCCATCGCTAATTCCATGGGTGTGACTAGACAGACCAAATACAAAGGGGGCGCATTCATCTCTCTCTCTCTGATAAGAAGCGGTCACGGTTGTCAGTTGTACCTCACAGCTATTTGTTGTAAGGGTGCAACTTGGGTCGGGTAAAACTGAGAGCCCACCCAGCCTAACCTACATGGGTCGGGTTGGTTTAGGTTTTTTACTAAATGGGTTGGTTCGGTTCTAAATTTTGTGGACTCGACTGAATACGGGTCGGTTCCGGGTTGTGGCTCAAGTAGACCCAACCCCACCCGAACTCATATATATTATGCCACATATATGTGTCGTTGGTTTGGACTAATGGACTACATCACACAAGAATCATAGTAAACGCTAGTTGTTTGCTACGTTGAACCAACTATCAAAAGAACTCAACGGGTGGCTAAAGCCTAAAGCCCAACGGGTGGCTAAACCCCAATGTTGAACCAACTACCAAGAGAATTCAACCGAGTAAATAACTTAGTTATTTACTAAGTTAGTAAATAGCCGATGGCCACTATTTTTTTAGACCAACTATAAATCCGAGAACCGACCCCAACCAACTCAACCTTAGTCTGGGTTGGGTTGGTTTGGGTCTATGCCCAAGCCGGGCTGGTTCGGGTTTCAATATGGTAGAACCGAATTGGTACGGTTAGGTTCCGGGTTGGCTCAAACCCGAAGCAACCCGACCCGAGTTGCGCAACAACATTGGATCCAGCTTGCCACATAATCGTTGTCGTCCCTTTTCATGTCAATTGGGGCTGAGTGAGATGCATCTGAGTGAGATGCATCGGTCCGGGATGAGTGCAACGAACTGCTATGATATGTCGTGCAGAATCAAGGTGAGTGTGTTTCACTGATCAAGGTTTTTATCGTTATTTTTCCCCACCGGGTTTATTTTTAGAGGGAGGAAAGAGAGGGGGGGGGATGGGATTAGTTTGAATTCAAATTTGAAAGAGAGAGAGAGAGGGATTTGAATCATAGTCCTTGCCATGTTTATCCTCTCCTCTAAATAAATCTGGACCACAAGTTATCTCCCCAAATTATTCCCTAGATTTGCTAAAAGTCCCTCCTAAAGGCAGGTTTTGTATAGCAAGTCTCGAACCAAAAATGTTGTACTTTTTTAACCTTTTAAATAACAAAACTGCCCCTCCAACAAGAGTATCAATTCATCTCCAGCAATGGTATCAATTAGGTTTGGTAAGAGTATCAATTAGCCGAATTGATATTGTTGCTACAGTGATTTCACTATAGCAACAATATCAATTCGGGTTGGTAATAGTATCTATTAGCCGAATTGATATTGTTGCAACAGGGATTTCACTATAGCTGCTATAGTGATTCCCCTGTAGCAAAGGACATGCAATGTTTCAATATTGCACCAAGTCCCTCCAGAACAACACGTGCTACAGCAAGTCCCCCACGGTAACTTATCGCCCGCAACAGATACTTCGAACCAAACAGATCCTTGCAGGAGACGAGTTGGAGTGTCAGTTTTCTCATTTTAAGGGGTAAAACAAGGGTGGGGGACTTGCTGTAGCACGTGCTATTTCAGAGGGACTTTGTGCAATATTGAAACATTGCATGTCCTTTACCTTTAAAAAAAAAAAACATTGCATATCCTTTAGCTAATATAGCATCCGCTAAAAGGACTTAAGGCTAAGCCTCCCGTTTTTTTATTTCCATGTTAACCCCGTCCCTAAGAGCACCTTCAACGGCTCCTAGGTGGATACCCTATTCTTAGGACTACTAGCTACCACATAGGTAAAGTAAGGAGTGTGAATTGAAGAGCACTTCAATGGGCTCCTCAAATCTTTCTATATTTTTTTAAAAGACCAAACACAGAACCTAAGCAGCGTTTTTTTTTTTTTGGAGGACAGGGGACGGATTACGAAAAAAAGTTTTGTTTTATTCAAATCGGGGGGCCCACCACAACCAATTTTGCCGCTACTCCTCCCGCTATGAGTAACAAAACATTATTATAGCGAAGGAAATAGGCACATGAACCAACCCGACTTGGGTATAGACCCGAATCAACCCAACCCACACTAAGGTCGGATTGGTTCGGGTCTGTTGTCGGATGGGAGATGGTCTAAAAAAATAATGGTTATAAGCTATTTAATAGCAAACTAAAGGTCCATGTTGGGCTTCAGGTTTTATCCACCCATTGTGTTCTCTTAATAGTTGGTTCAACGTTAGCAAACAAATAACAGTAATTTGCTCAGATGCTAGTGTGATGATGCCCAAAAATCCACACCCGTGACACACATATGTGGACTAATATATATGAGTTCGGTTCTCGGGTCGGGTTGGGTTTGGTCTATCCAAACCTCAACCCAGAACCGACCCATATTTAGTCGGGTCCACAAAACTTAGAACCGAACCAACCCATTTAGTGAAAATACCCAAACGAACCCGGCCCATTTAGATCGGGTTGGGTCGGTTCTCAGTTTTACCCGACCCAAGTTGCACCCCTACCGCCGATAAAGGGTACCCACCCAACATTACAGATCAGTGGCTACCATGGGCCTAGAGTTTCCACACAGGAAACGAGGAAGGTTGGTATGGGATGCAGGGCAGGGATGGCCACGGTGGATGTAGGGGAGGTGCCGTGGCAGCGCAGAGGGGCCTGGGAGTAAAGACGACAAGGGTATTTTGGAGTTCCTGTGGGTGCCAATACAACAGTAGGTTGGGTGCCGTCGTTAAGTTGGTGGGTGCAATTAATTGGACCCCTTCGTTACTTGGATCTGCGGGTGCCAGTATATCACCTATCAGAACCATCACAAGATAGACCAAGGATCGAAACTCGCCACGAGCGAGAGAAATGCCCCGAGTTGGCGAGTTTTAATTTCCCCATAGATAGGAGAGCTCATCCCTAAGGCTGTGAGGAAAAACATGATCACTTGGTTTCCAATCTTGCCCATGCCCTCACCGGCATGGCAAAGAATCTGCAGGACCTGGAGCTGGGCTTGCACTCACCTCTGACAGTTAAAATTCTCCGGGAGTGCCGAGGTCATCTTTGTCAATTTGAGGCACTTGAAAGCCTCGGTCCAACATCGAAGTTTCGACAGGGTATTATAACATCAAGCGTATCCACCTTCGACAAGATAATCAACCATCCATATCGTCATCTCAGGCTCGTCATCTCAGGCTCGATCATCAGGTCTGGTCATCATCAGCGCACGTACTCTCTACCTACCTTCTTCATTTTCTTGTTGAGTTGCTTCAGTTGCTCCTTTTCCTGCAAACAACAAAGAATGGAGGGAGACATTTATCAAGAATCAACAATGGAGAATGGCAGGAACAATGTCAAGGTTGCAATGAATAACGAGCAATGCTATTCAACCTGAAAAGTTTAACCCAAATGTTCAACCAGAATGGCGTGGCATCCAATCGCAACGTCCGTTTGCCTGCTGGTCAGGGCTGGGCACAACGGACGGCTGTGGATCGGACACGCCATTCGGGTTGACCATTCGGGTTAAACGTTCGGGTTAAATAGTTTTTTCCATGAATAACTGATCTTCCAAACAGCACTGGAGAAATACTTTAACAAGAATCAAAGATTATACTCACCATCTCACTCAAAATGGCATGATAAAAGGGAAGGTGAGGTCGAGTTCCAGTGGAGCAGAAGATTATATTATGAAGCAGGATCTATCGTGCGCGCTTTTCAAAGTGGATCTTCCTTCACACTGATTTAGATGCGCTAATTCCATAATTTATTAATTTTTTTATTAATAAATAGGGTTAATTTTAAATCATGTTTTTGGATAAGTCTGGCAGTTTCGTAACCGTTATATCCTAAATGTTTGATTGCTTTTGTGAGATTTGCTTAGTTTCTAAATTAAGATGTTTTCACTAATTAACATTTGTTTTTCTATTTAAAGTGGCTTTTCCATCTCATTGTAATCAGTTTATTGGTGAATGATGAATAAAATTCTGAAGTTGGTTGTGATGGCTTCTTCCTCCCCAATGTGTACGTGATGCCTATGGTTCTCGGATACAATGTTCAAGAAAAAAACATGTGTGATGTTGGGTCCGGTGTGATGTCATGAGGTGTGAGGTCTCGATTTATCTGTTTTGGTATCTCTCTATGTCAATTTATCTAATCCCTCTGTCTTGTATCTTCTATTCTTTCTGTCTACGAGTCCCCACTGCCATCAAAACATTCCTGAAACCCCTCGAAGCCATCTCATCCAGCCTATTCCCGCATCAAAACATAATATGAACTAAAACAGCCTCGACACCCATAGAAACCCTAGTTTGTGAACACCCCTTCTATATCAATCCTACATTAACCCCAACCTTTTCACAAATTAAATCCTTGATTTTCATGCACAAACCATCACAACGAAGCCTTAAAAACAAATCTTGATATCAAGTTGTCCAGACCTAAAAACCATCTTTCTGAATCTGTAATTTGTCGTAAAGCCTAACCAAAATCTCTTCCTAACAAGCCTACCAAGAGCCTAAAAACTTACCTACCTAGAATATCATTCTGCATCAACGAGCCTTACACGTCGCTGAATTATGTATTCCTCTAGTTCACATAGAGCAAACTTTGTCAATTTTTGTCAGACCGCTGACTCGTCCTGCATCACATATCCAGCTCCTTCGAAATGTTCCCCAGACGATAAAGAGAAATCCACGTGTGATGACTGATGATGTTCTTCATCAAGAAGAAACTTCATTAGGCACGAAGTAAAGGGACAATTATAATGGCATCACTCTAAAATATTGATAACACTCTTTTGAGAAAAGACTATCAACTTTGGATGCTAGACTTGAAATTGGACACAGATACAAAAATTTATTTAGCATGGAATCCTAAATTGACAAGGGGATGAATAAACAGATGGCTTATAACAAAGGAATTCCCACGTGCTCCTGAAAGAAGAGTTGCTTTGAAGTTTGGCAGTTCGATTGTCTGAGATCCAAGATGAAGTATACACTATACAGAAAGAAGGAATCTATCCACACAACCTCCTCCTTTGAGGATCACCACAGAAAGTAAAAGAAAGGAAGTGCTTCAAGGGGAATCACCCAAATGAACAGTGATGACATCTCGAGAGTCAGAGACCACCAAGTCACTAAAAACAAAATCAATAATGTGCTTGCTTCCAAAAAGGAAAAGTTGGCTGAAAATTCGATTTTGCAAGGAAGATGAGCATGTAGCTTCCCCTCATAGTATATCAATCAGCCTAGGCAGATAGTCGTCAATATTATCTATATTGATATTGTTTAGTCCATAACCTTGAGGCTTGAAATACATTAAAGGCGTGGATTCAAGACCAAGTTGATGACGTAAATAGTACGTTGTTTGCAAATGTTGTAAATAGAGGAGTGAAGAGCACGCAAGTGCGCGCGCGCGCGCGCGCGCACACACACACACACACACACACACACACACAGAGAGAGAGAGAGAGAGAGAGAGAGAGAGAGAGAGAGATCAGCATTGTGTACTGTGTAACCTAGCAGGCTGCCTAACTTGCATATTTATTCATACATTTTTTCAAAAGGACAAATACTCTTACATGGATATGGGCATCATTCGACTGCCCTTAAACATATATTCTATCTGCACGCCCCATCAAGCAGGCCAGCCAAGTTTGCCCAGAATAACGATCAAATGGAAACTAGTGACTCTTATGTGCAAACATCAGTAAATTGATCTTCTGAAGTGACAACTGGGAGACACTTCGATATGCTTAGTCTGATCATGCTGAAGTAGGTTGTCTATCTATTGTTGCCTTATTATCACAGTATAAGGAAAAAAGGGCTTGTAATTGGAAAACCTAACATAAGCAGTACAAATTTGAGCCACAAAATTTTCGCCTCCACGTGTCATTACTCTATATTCAATTTCTGAATACTAACTGCTCTTGCTTCTCCAAGTGACTAGTCCCCACCTACAAATGTCCAATCACCTAAAGAAGAATGTCAATCATGCACAGAGCCAATCTAATATGCATATGTGCAACAATTTGCAGCTGTTTAAGGCTCCACTCTAAAATGACCATCATCAACAAAAAATAATTCCTTACCAAGACCCTTCTTCAGATATATCTAGGATATGCTCAGCTTCCATAAGATGAAACCAGGGGAGAGTGCATGTGTTGACTAATAAGACCAACAACATAAGCAATATATTCCTCTCAAAAAAAAAAAAAACATCAGCAATATCAAGTGACAGAGATATAAGTCTTCCAACTAATTTCCTTGAATTCTTGGGGATTTGACAATAAATATCATTCATGCTTAATAAGCTTATGGTTAAGATCTATGGGTATAGTTGGTTTTGAACAAATTTTCATGTATCATTAAGCAGGTCCAAAATATCATTCCTTTCAGAAATGAGGATACCCTTTCAGGATCTAGCCTAGCAACCTCTATACCCAAGAAATATTTAATCTTTAGTTACCACTTTCAAATCTAAATGGCATCCTGATGCAATTACAGATTTTACAGTGCTATTATCTTTGAGAAAAGACAAGTTCATCCCATAAAAGTGGCTCCAACCAGTAAATAAAGGGTCCTCTGATCACTTCAATCGAATCTTCACTTGAGATAATTTTAGAGCTTTATCTGCTACCCCCTTTCATGGATCCTAAGAAATTTCAATGTCCATCACTGTCTACGCCGTTATTGGACATATGTCCTTGCATCAGATCTCCCAGTACCCCACTCAAGCTATGAAGGTTTTTCAAATTTTCAATCAAGGGGGCAATAAGATGGCTTTATCAATAAACTGAAGTGAGGGAATTCAAGTCACTTAACAAATAATGCAGACACTGAGAAATTGCCGCATTCCCTGTCAAGTCTCAATTGTATCAAATGATGAAGATGATGTAGTTCATTATGAACCATGAAATGATGGAAATCAGTCAGTTTTGAAGGTGGACAATTGATATTTTAACATGATTATAAGGTACAATTGAAAAGAAAAAGATCAAACACTGGTGCTCAAGCATCTTCTGGTCACAATCATAACAAGAAATAATAAGTTAGCCAAGCAACATCCAGTAATTGAATATGAATAAAAGCATCTAGTAAAGAGTGTCTAAATATTGTACAACGAAAACATGGATCACTATTGATAAAGGATTTTTTGCAATAACAAAAGAATATAGACTTTAAAATACCATTGTATAACAGCATCAGATTTTCTAAGGTAAACTTACCATATTCAGTAAATATGACACCTCCGGAGCATAAACCTTCCTCAACTTTAACTAATTGGAGAGTCATCCTAGGTCCAATCTCCTGAAGTTTGATCGCACTTTTAGTGGAAGAACGGTTTACTCTACCAAGGTCACTCGCCAAACTTACAGTTGCTGCTTCCTCATCAGCTTCACTTTCTGATCCATAACCAGCCCTGAAAACAATAGAAATTAACTCAGCATATAAAACAAGGAATTTCTAACAGAATAAAAATAAGTTTCAGAAAATCCTTAAGGGAAGGAGAACATTTATACACAATGCTAATTTTTAGTCCAGAGGTTTTACAGAAATCAAGCTATTTCAAGCAAAAGTGGAACATTATTTTGTGTTGGTCATCTCACAAAGAAGATACGAATTCATTCTTATGTGCATGTACATCTTTCAGTTTATATTTACTGCTTCGTATTGTGGTATTTACTACCATCATGCCCATGCCACATGAGCAATGATGTGCATATATTACAGTGGTAACAGTGATACTGGGTGGTTTGACAAACTTTACTTGTATACAAATAAATTCAGGTTCTCTTTCCACTGACCCTCCAACTATCAAAAGGGAAGTAGTAGATACTTCCAGAATCTTTTTTGTACCAAGGAGCAAAAGTGCCTATTCAAGCCCCTAGTGTTTAAACGAGTTGTCACCAAAGAAGCAATTGATTAGGTGATCCAATCAGTCGATCTTTATGAGTAAGAATATTCCGTTTTTAGCAACAAGTCACCAAGGCCAGAAGGGCTTAATGTGGAGGAAAATTGGATCACAATCAAAGGAGAAGTGTGGGAGGCAAGTTTGGGAAGCAGTTAAGAACTCCTCTATTTCGGGGAAGCTTTTGAAGGAGATCAACCACACTTTTATCACTCTCGTTCCCAAGGAGGTTAATGCTAGTGAGTTTAAGTCTTTTCGACGTCTCTCTCTCTTTGCAACAAAGTCTACAAGTTCATTTCGAAGATTCTTGCCAATAGATTGCAATAATTTATGGGAGTGCTCATTTGAGTCATTTCTTGGATTTTTCACAATCAGTCAACTTTCATCCAAGGGAGAAAGATTACAGATAATATCCTAAAAAAGAAGCCCTAAGAGAGCTTGTGCTAAGGTGGATTTGGCAAAAGCCTACCGTCAATTCGTGATCCATAACTTCAAATGTCTAGGATTCACAGAGCAATGAAGATTGTAGATAAAAGAGTGTATCAACTCCCCCTCATTCTCTATCCTAGTCAATGGCTCTTCGAATGAATTCATTGGATCTAACAGAGGACTGTGGTAGGGGGATACTCTCTCACCTTATTATTCTCTTGGGTTATGGAATGCCTTACCTTGAGACTAGAGAGTAGGTTATGGGTAAGGGGAAGTCATCTTTAGGGAATCTTACATTCAGTTCTTTGAACTCGACACACACCCTTACTTATCCGTTCTTCTTGCGTTATGGTACAATGTTCGAAATCCACTTGGGCCTTCTTCAACCGACAACTATGAAATTGTGCACCTGAGCTTCTTGAGTGATGAATTCTGGTTGCATCCTTCTTTGAGCTTGCGTCACTATCCTGCATACCTCTTTTATGGCTAGCATGTGCATTGTCTTTTTGAGGTCCAATCCCGTCTTGGTAGTTCTATGCAAAGACATCCCGATGTTCCAACAGAAATTATGTCTACCGATGAATTTCTTCCTCAAGGAGTGTGGCGCTCACAAAGGTAGGTCACAGATCTTTTTTTTACCCTATCTTACTCTCTTTGAGTTCGTATATCGTGGCTTGATTGCCATATTTAAGTTGCTCCGGGTACGGTAGAGCCTCCACTTCATCTGGTTGAGTGAAAGTGACTGGGTAAGCGTTGCATTGCTTAGGCTTTATACTGATCCGTTTCTATATGCACATGTGGTAGTGCTCCGGAAATTATTCTCTCGTTCGCAAGGTTTCTTTGCACTAAAGATGACTTAGCTTCGAATGGGGAACCCTTTGCCATTAGCATAACTGATCGGTGTATTTGTATTATAGTCAATCCGAGTCATTATTCACGTTACAACATGGCTATATCTTCTCGGTTCAGGTGCAGTGTCTGGGTCCAGCCCCCCACCTTTGTTTCTTACTATGCAACTGGTGGCTCTATTTTCTACTAATAGATGGGCTTTTGGCTTTGATTCTTGGACGGGACAGTCAAATTTGTTTCTTCCTCTACTTCTTGAGGATCAATCCTTGTTATAAGTTAAAGGAGCCCTTTTGTTCCCACAACATCATGCCGTATTCTTTCCTGGTAGAGGCGTGGATCGTTACGGGCTTCTTATTCTTCAACATGAATTAACTATTTAGACCCTTTTCTTTCATGTGTTTGTGATGTTCATATAGTGAGATTCATTTTGGTGTAGCCGTGCCAAGTGTGGGTTAGTGTTTTGCCTAGGTTGAGCAAGTTGTGCACACTATTGGCATGGCAATCTTACTAGCTATGACCGTGCCAATATGGTTATAAACAGTGCCTGTCTCACAAGACATAAGATGGGCATTATGACTCAAAAACCTAAGGTGTTATCGTGTTTCATAAGGAACAAAAGTAAGAGCTCCACATTGGTAAATTATCGACTTACAATATGTACTACAGTACTAGTCCCCATTTTTGCTCCGAAAATTAATGATCTTTGATATTTTGTAAATTATGGATCAGCTCTTACTTGGTAATGAAGTCACTCACATCTTGAAGACTCCTCAGATCTGGTACTTGATGGTTCTGCACGAACTTTCTTATCCTACGAGAGACACCAACAGGCTGTAATCTGATGGAATAATGCCTAAAATCAATAAGCTTTGTTTCACTGTCGAAATTTAATAACACAATCCTTTGACATGATGAGAGATTGACCTGCAACACAAGAAAAATATAATGTATTGATACAAGGATAGAGAATATAACGAATATTATTTGGATTAGGCAAATATATATGGTAATCATATTGGAAGAGACATCTAGCACTGACAGTATTAATATCAATGGCTGGAAATATATTCTGAAACATGATAGTTGTGAGCTTCAAGTGTTGACCTCCACTCCCAAAACCCGAAAGAACAATCTGCCAGATATGTAATACAACAACAAAGTAACAAATTTTGATGAAGTACAAATAAAATAAACAAGACAAACAAGGTAGGGAGAGCATAATAAATTACTAGATGCATGGAGTGGGAGATATACATTCATAAAGTTGTTGAATACAACTGTATTTAATGGGAGAATCTTACCAGGGGGGAGTTTTTGAAGAGTTCTTGAGGACACCTTGGACGAGACTGGGATCGAGCTACGTCAGCTGCCAAGGCATATTCCCGTACTTCAAATGTAATGGTTGGGCCTTGAGGTGTCCTTGCGACCCGCAGATGGGGCACACTCTTTGGATTAGATAAGATTAGAAAATGAGTGACACCCATAGGCCCTGCGACATTCAAAAAGTCCTTGAGCTGATTCCGTTTCTTTTCCTGCCATGGTTAATCAGAAAATCAATCAAAACATTTGTTTTTCCTCAAAAAAGGAAAAAAAAAACAACAAAAAAGAGAAACAGAGAAAACAAAATAAGAAATCAAAGATACATCAATTCATTGTATTGAAACACTTGAAAGTAAGAACTGTACTAATTTCATTGGGTATGCCCAGGTATTTAGTCGACTAAACCAATACTCGATTCGTCCTTACCTGAAAATATTAGAACAGATCTATATGCAATAAAGTATCCAATAACTAAATACCAAATTTTGTAAATGTCATTAACCAACTCCCTGCAAGGAGCTCGAAACGATATTATTACCTATTGCTTGACAATAAAAGCAAGAACTTAGAAGAACCAACAAGCAATACACAAGGAGGTTAACAATACAGCTTTGACAATGGTAGGATAACTACAAGTGAGAGAAATCTGCCCTTCCACCAAACAAACTAACCAAGTACCTATCAAACCTTCCACAACTAAAACTCTTTCATGGGTGATGCATAAAACCCTTAGATATTCAACATATTATTTATGACGACTTATGCCATTGATGATATTTTAGTTTGTGTAAAATTTCCATTAAGATTCATATTCATGATTGTATTACATCCATAAGTTTTACAGCAAATAAATTGAGAACCAAGCATTTTTCAACCTTAATATATGATTTCATGATTTTATGTTAAAATGTTAGAAGCACTAGAGGGGTAAATTTAAAAAAAGCTATCATAGCCTTGAGTTGGGGTCGCATCGTGGCTAGAATATGGATATGAAGTCTTCAATTCTTTTTAACTACGGATTATAGATTACAATTAGTTTAGATAAATTGATTGCTTAGATTAAGTCTAAAAGTTTCTTCTGGTTTAAGTAATTGTGATCTATATATGAAAAATAAGGACATACAACTGATAGACTGAAGAAATACAACTTACTAAGAACCTAAGTGACAAAGAGAGCAGAAATGGGATTATGATGACTTAATCCTTTGCAATATCCAAATAACCTTCGGAGTTCCATGCAAAGCTTAGCTTACAATCATTGCACAATTACTATTCTTGTTTAATTATTGATTACACTAATAGTCTAATACTAATTATCACCATCACAAATACCAACAAATCCTAATTAGCATAAACCTTCTTTGAATCATTTTCTCAACCCCATCACCATGTCTAATACCACCATCTCCAAGATCAAATATACATTCATCAAAGAAAATTTATATAGTGCCATATTAAGGCAAGTAATTCAGAAATAGGATGATCAGACCAATGGTAGAGCACAAGAATATCCTCTTCCTGGCATTTCATTCTGTTAGCATTGTTGGTGAGAATCTAGTACATCCAACCTTGATAGATATTACAAGATCATTAACTGTTACTGCCTAGTGGCCAAAATATAGCATAGTCAATTCTGTTTTGTTTGATGCTAGGTTAGTTGGATTCTTCAACCTGATGGATCTGTTGGTGTGGTGTCAATAGCAATACATTTCTTTTGGATCAACTAAATTTACAAAACAAGTTTCATCTGTGGTTTAAATATGAAAAAAATCCGATGTTTTTTTATCATTAGATGACAAACTTTTCATAAATAAACAGCGATACATTTCTTATTTTCTACTATTTTATACATATGCATCTATAGTTTTTATCAGTTTATCCTACCTTTTTGAGTTTAGACAATCCAATACGCCATAGGGCCCATACCATTGCCTAGCATCAAGGCTTGTATTAGTGTCAAACCAAATAAGGTCAATTGATTATGGTTAATAAATATTCTAAATTTATTTTGTTTTTTGTTTTTTTTTGGGGGGTGGGGGACTGGGGGTTACTAAGGGTTTTATTATTCCAACTCATTAACTAAGCAATACATTTGATTATAAAAGATAGTACACCGATACTAGGAAATACTATGAACCAAGTTATGAAAAAATAAAATAAATAGATTGTATGGTCCATAAGGATGTATAACTTTTTGCAGATCAACTATAATTGCATGGGCATATTTCTTTTGTGGGTTAATTATTCCATGTTTTGGTTAATTACATGTCAAATTTTTCATCTATAACAGTGATCTAGGAAGCACGGACACTTCCCCAGGCCCTCCGTACCTGTGTCGGACACGAGTTGGACACCGACACTCGCCAAACACGCACTGGACACACATGTGTCGTGTCCCACGTGCTTCCATGAGCCGGACACAGCGGGTTGACGGGATTCGTTATAGGGTCGGGTCACAAGTTGTTGTGATTCAGTTTTGGCTTCAACCTATCTGATCCACTGAGGTTATAACTTATAACCTATTAACCTGAGAGGATCAAATAGGTTGAAATCAAAATTAAATCGCAGCCATTCTTTTGCATGTCGTTTGGGTCTGAGTGCGATTCACTTGTCAAGATGGTTGTAACGGACGGTTAAGATTCAATTTTGGCTTTAACCTATCTGATCATCTGAGGTTTCAGTATTCAGGCTTGATTTGGTTGAATCGAGTCTAATTCAACCTTATTACAATCTGATTAGACCGAACCTAATTCAAACAAGGGAAAACTAAATCATAATCGGAGAATATTTCGATTTTCAAGTTAAAGGGGTATTTCGGTTTGGAGCGGCCAAAAATAAAAATGGGCTCGATGTTCGGTTTGGGTTCGGACAAAGTCTCGAGCCATGGAACGTGAAAATAAAAAATAGACATGTTCTTTTATTGATCACTAATTTACTATTCACTACTCACTAATGGATTTTGTCTCTTTGTAGGGATCCTACAATCTCTTGGAAGAGCAAGAATGATAATGCCTTAATCTAGTTTAGAGGACCAGTACAACATCAAGGCAAACCTGCACATGAGGCACTTTATATATCATATATGACACCCAGATCGATATGGATAACTATATCCTTACGCCCCATGGCTTTCTTTGGTACTAAAGTTCAATACAGGTTGCGAATAAGGTGCTCGACAAGATACTATTTTGTCATTTTTGGTCCACATTGTCACTTAATTTTATCACTTTGGTGATGTGTATAATTAAAACAGAGTCCTGCTCAATTTCAATCTGTCACATTGTGCTAAGAAAATGCTCGATGAGAAGTTTTTTGACTTATCATGACTCATGAATCTCAATGATGTATGCGTGTGAGCTCCAATTTTCAGTTAATTCCAAATCCAATGAAGTGCATTTTGAATCCATCCATAGAATGTTCCAAACATGGTGTACAATTTCAATTGAAACAAAAAATTTCAAGCGAAACTAAACTTTTCAGCCGAAACTTAATTCCCCTTCAAAAAAAAAACGAAACTTACTAAACTTTGATTGGACGAAACAAAGTACCCAATAAACCAACTTAAGCTAGTCTAGAAGAAATAGTTTTGGATTGTGGTTCGGCCAAAATGCAATCATCTCGATTTTCATTTTCGATTTCTTAGGAAGATATCTTTAGAATAAACAGTAGTTTCAAGAGTTTCAGAAGTTTCAATCAGCTTAGGAATGTTCGGACCAGGTTGATGCCATTTGGGTCAGATTTAGCCGGTTCAATCTCCAATCAATTTCGTCCAAACCGCTTTAATTTCAGTTGCTTCATTTCTGTTTTCAGCCAGGCAAAATCGTGAACAGAAACCGAATTTCTATACCGAGTAAAAAATTTGAGATGGCATGCTGGTCACAGCTAATGCGAACATTGTCATGAAAAACCCATTTGAGGAAAAAACCAAAATTGCATTGGAAATTGGATTGCTACACTCGTCAGATATGAATCGATGATTAAGGGAGTATAGAGAATCAATGGGGGTGTTCAAGTTGCATTGTCCTTTTCCATCCTTCATTCGTACTATAGATTAAAAGAAACCTCACCAACAACAAAAAAAAAAAAATCATTGGCGGCAGACAAAAATAGAGAATCACCTTTAATTTGAGGGCGGTGTAGGGGAGCATCAGCTTCCGGAGGTCCAACTCCAGCTGCTTGAGAGGGCCCGGCAGCTTCCCTCTCGAGAAGACGAAGCTCTTCGGGATCTTCTCTCCGGTCACCTGGTCCACGGACGATTGCTTCTTCTTGCTGGCCGGCGGCGGCGGCTTCGCACGCATGCTCCTCCTCCTCTTCGACACCAGATTGTTTCGGTATTGGAACGCAAAAACTCAGTGGAGTTCAAAAGTTAAGGAGGAAGAGAGTGCACATCGAGAGAGAAGTACTCACATTTCTGAAGCGAGCCATCGACACACAAATCTGAGCTCCCGCGATTGCTGCTGCTGCTGCTAGGGTTTCTGTCGTCCAGCCCCGGGAGCGGACCCGGGAATTTCACTTGAGGGGTTTAGAAAACGGTGAATTTATATTCAGCCCGCGAAATACCATAAGCAGCCCTAATTTAGATATTTGAAAAAATACCCGATGTGTCCCCTTTCAGGAGGCGACTATATATAGCACGGTTTTTTTAAGCGGTAGCTTGTAAGTCATACATTCAATATACCTAAAATAACCCTATATAGGGGTAACCCATAAGATCCATAGTTTACCTAAGACAATCCTAAGAGGGGAACTTTCACGTAATCCTAACTTTACCCTTCTATTCCTCCTCTTCTGTCACCATTGTCGACATATGCATGTCGTCGCCCGCCTCGCCTTCCTCCTATTGATGCTACTTCCCTCCTTCTCCATCTGAAACAGTGACTCGACCATTACAGATCGAGTCTCGTTGCATCTCACCCAGCCATTGCAGACTGAGTGCTCCTACAAACCATCCAATCGTTGAAGAGTGAGAACTCTTAAAAACCATTCAGTTGTTGGAGCCCGAGTGCTCAGACATACCATTTATGCATCGAAGGCCGAATGATCCATGGTGTCCTAGTGCACAATATTTAGCCACCGGAAGCCGATTCCTCTATATTAGAGGTCGAGCAATCGACAGTAGGTGAGTGCCAATACAGTGCACTCGATCTTTCTCATGTCGAATGGGTTGCAATATCACTTGGGGTGAAAATGGCTGAATATAGGAGGAAGAAGAAGGGGAAGAGGAGGGGGGGAGGAGGAGGACGAGGGGGGATGGAGAAGGAGAGGAAGGAGAAGGAAAGGAAGGAGGAGGAGGTGGGAAGAGGCGGTGGGTTAGATGGGATCGACGATGTCCGATGCGCAACAGTCGGCACTGATCCTCTCTAATCACACTGATTCTTTAGCCGGTTATCTTGTAGTTATAGTGGCTTAATATTGGTATCGTCCTCAGTGATTATGTGATGGTTATCTAGAGTTGGACTGTAGTAGAGTTCGATTTAGAGGAAAGAAAGGTTTGTTTGTCGGTTATCAAAATATAAAGTTATGCTACGGATCAAAATACTAAGATTAAACTATGGATCAATTTAGAGAGATCTAGGGCAACGAATCCACCACTGGCGTTGTAGTAGGTTCCTTTATGCTAATTAGGAGTACTATTTTCAATTGCATATTTCGACCCGTCATGGCTAGAGGCAATGCTGGAGTCTCAAGAAAGATCTTACAACCCTTAACGGCATGAATCATCTGTGGTTGACACGATCCGTCCTCGTAAGGCACGGACCGTCTTCCCTAGGCATGATTTATCTCATCAATCGATTGTAGGTCAGTTATTATTTGTATATAGAATGCCCTACAATTGTGCACATGGCATGCATCATCTGCAGTTCGTCCTCGTGAGACACTGATAATTTTCCTAGGCATAATGCATATGTGGGCATCGAAATTAGCCCACGGATAAAACCCGGCCCATGCACAATGGCCCGCACACGAAACCCGAACCACGCACAACGGTCCGCACATGAAATTCGGCTCATGCACAATGGTCCACAAAGGAAAAGGGACAAACCCGACTCGGATGAAAACAAGTGGGCCCATGCCATGCAAATGGGGCCCACCGGGTTCACCCAATGGCCCGCACACAAAACCGTATCGCACCACAACGGTGTTCCATTATGTAAAACCAAAATCTCACCATACAGAAGTAGCAACGCTTTTTTGTTCTTGTCCATTAATTATTATGTGGACTTTTCCATGGTGAGGAGCTAGTGATGGTAAAATATAATGCAATACGCAAAACATTGCTTTAAATGCAGAGGAAGGTGATGATATCTCAACTCTTAAGCTATGCACATGCATGATATATTTTCGTCCTCTGATAGTTGAGATAAGTATGCTCCTATAATATCACTCCAGCAGTTTATGCCAAACCAAAAAGATTTCAAAAGATGACTCAGCACCTTCGTCGCGAGCGTTACACCTTTGGCCTTTGCGGCTATCTGCCTACCCATCATTTCAAATCTAGGGTGTCCATGGGATCTCCCATCAATAAATGCACGTCTCTGAAGAATAGACCAAAATGAGGCATCCGACATGGCACTCAAACTGATAGTGGCCAAGGGGGCCATTAGACCAGTACTGCCCCATAGCCTCTAGTGGTGATCGCGACCTGTGGCATAAGACGGCTAGGTTACCTATCCAGGGGGGCTTTACTAGTTCGAGAACCTTAATGTCAACCTGTGGCACAGAAAACTGTCACATATCCAGTGATCTGGGAGAAAGATGCTCAACCCAAATGGTATAAAAAAGCCCTAGGGCTCCTCCTCTACCGACGATGACATCTCTCTTCATAGAATCAATGAAGATGGTGATCCTTATCGGATCTCTCTTTCCCTCACCTCCTCATCGGCTCCTCAATCGTGGCATACCTACAAATTGCCTCCCCTCGCGATCCACACTTCGGCTGATCCCCCACGATCCCTTCATGCTCGTGATCCACACTCACACCACCCTCACCCTCACGATTCACACCCGCACCACCCTGGTGATCCACCTGCACGAACCCCCGACTCCCTTTTGCAATATCTTCCCCTATATCCCACATTACAAGTGCGAACCCCCAACTCCCTTTTGTGATATCTTCCCCTACATCCCGCATCACCGGCGCGAACCCCGATAACGCTACCCGTTTACACAACAGCCCGTATGCAAACCCAGCCCGCACATAACGGCTCGTATGTAAACTCGGCCCACACACAACGGCCTGTTAGAATTGGTGAGGTCTACAGCTCGTAAAACCTATAGTTTAGCTATGTATGGTTGATAGTATAGGAATGCATATTGGTACGTACCTTAGTACGTGTTCTGATTACAGAACAGAGAGCCATGGCTACATGGTAATCCACTTGAGTGGGAGACTCAAGGGACTGGTCCCATGTAACCTAAATACGTTCGCAGCTCTGATAAGGGTTGGTCGCCCTATCAGGATAAGCTGTTGGGATGACAGAGCATGGGTGTCTCCACCACGGTCATTACCAGGCACAGTGTCTGTGGCCGAACGGAACCAACACGGTGCATAGATAGGTGAGCAGACATCGGTGCACTAAACCGTGTTTCTGCTTAGGGTAAAATGGTCTTAAACCTGAGGAACTATGTCTGGTGGACTAACCAGTTGTGTGGTGCTTTAGCGCACCAATGTGTGAGGATCCGGATGCAGTGATCCAAAACCACGGTGTACTGGGTTACCCGGCTGGCGTTGCATCAGAATGTCACTCCTGCAGGCTATCCACACCCCTAACGGGAGGTGCGTTCCTTGGCCTGACCTACGTCGTATTAAACCCTGGCCAGGTGGTCATCAGTTCGACTGGTGACGGATCCGGTTACTCGGCAGAGTTATCGGAGGTACGATGTACGTGGTCAACCTGGAAGGAACCGAGTCATATGAGCACTCGAGTCTGACGGTATTCTCCACCGCTCGAGTTGCATCATGGCACCAGTGGAGGGACAACGAGTTTACCATACTAAGCGGAGAGCAGGGATATATGGGAGAATATAGTAAGTCCGGGGGAATTGGAGTACAGCCTGCGTCGCACTCTGGGTGGCTACGCAGGTTAACTCGGACTCAGAGGATCGATGGTACACTCGGGTAGTGTGTCGATCGAGTCTGAGTTGGAAGCCATGAACCCTGGTCCCTGAAGGTTCCACCTTATCGACATTATGTACGGTTCTTATATCATCTCCTCGAAACACAGAACGTAGTTAGAGGAAGCGAGAAATCTAAGCATACGCTCCGTGAGTGCTTCGCACTAGTGCACGGTAGATGCGTAGCTACGTGTGTGCACTAAGGGGAAACCCTAGGTTAGTGCAGAGACGCATGTAGCAATTCCTTGTCATAAGTGGACTTTGCCACATGGGTGCGATGCACCGGGACATATTGCGAGTTGACTAGTTGACTTCACTAGGGGCACCCTACGGGAACCTCAGAGAATAGTGAAATCACTGGTGCACTTCACTTATGTGTGCCTTGCAAAGTCTCGTACACGAGGAACGGCCAACTATTGACATAAGGGCGTTTTGGTCATACCATGCGTCACTATGCACTAAGGGGGCCGGCCCTAAGTGTTGAGAGACTGGTCAAGGCCAGCCCTGTTAGTTTCAGGAGGTTGTTGCCTCCGATGAAAGGGTCGGTCATGAGGCGCAGAAAACGGGCTGGTTTTGACCGTTTTCGAAAACAAGAAAAAGATAAAGATAAAAGAAGAGATATATAGGGAGAGGTTTGAATCAGTCAATCCTATCCGCTAGGCTTATCCGTAAGGATAAGGCCGGCCCTATATAAGGCATAGGGAGAGAGGGGGGGATGAAATTAATGAGCCATGCAAGCCCTAGGGCCGGCCCAAGCCATGGGGGAAACCCTAGCCACCCCCTCTCCTCTCTTCGCATCTCCTCTCTCGTCTCTCTCTCCCTCGCTTGCGCCATTGGATGGCGACTCGTCTTCCTCGCATGGTGTTTCGTAGAAGGAGAAGGCTCGTCGTATGGAGGCACTCAGAGATCCATCGACGAGGTGTTGTGCATCATGTGAGATCGGGTAAACTAGAAGGCATCTCCCGCAACCTTTTGCTGTCCAGAATCTGCACAAAAAATCAGCGTTGTTTCTGTGATTTCGGGAGCTATAGAAGTCCAAACGATGTGAAACTTGTTGCAAAAGTTGCGTATCGAAGTTTTCTACCTGCAGTCCAAATTTCAACCTAATCGGAGTTCGGAGCAGAAAGTTATGGCCGTCGCACCGAAGCTATATCGAGCAGATCCGTAGCCCGTCTCCATCGACAAAGAAGAAATTTGTCGCGGTGAAAGATTCCGTACGCAGGCATGATCTCTAACAAGTAGATCTAACATAATTAGAACATGCATACATGCTAGATTGTTCTTTTGCGTTAGATCGTCGTTAGGGGTTCGCGTAGTTGCCATGCTAGATTCATACACGCATATGTAGATCGTTTCGATGAAAATTTTGATATGTAACGCACACCGCTCATGGTCCTCGGACCTTCACTTTGCTTCTGCTGCGGGCCTCTACCATGGATTTATTTCCAACAATTGGTATCAGAGCACGCTAGTGGTGTGTGTTTCATATTTTTCATGAAACCATCATGTGTGCGCATGAATAGTATGTGCCGCCATCGGGGTTCTACGAGTAGATCATGCATAGTATATTTTTTGTATGTTCTATGAATCGTTCTTGCAGGGCGCCGCTTCTAAAATTATTCCAGATATGTGATTGCTTGCTACCGGGGGTCGGACCCCGTGTTAGCGATTTTGTCTGGATGTTTTTTCTTCTGTGTGTGGATAGATTTTAGAGCCATAGTCGGGCAAGAGGTGAAGATTTACCACCCTTGATTCCCAGGCTTTTGCTAGGTTTATTTTCCTTTTCTTTCTAGGAAATTGTGTACGAGCGAGCACTTGCTCGAAGCGTACTTGATCTTTTTCGGTTACAGATTGAAGAGGAGGACTTGCCGTGGAGATCCACCACCGGGAAGATAAGCGGAACCTTGGAGGACGATGGCGATCCGGCGAAGCGTATACGATGACGGCAAAAGGCATAAAGTGTCAGGAGATCGTATACAGAAGCTTGCACCGGATCGAGGAGCCTTGCGAATGAAACAGAGAGCCTGCGCTGTGCCAATCAGGTTCAGGGGTCGGACCCTGAACTTGATTCAGTTGTGTGCTTGTTTCTTTCAGTAGTTCTTTATATTACTGTAGAGAACCCCGATGCGATAATTTAATTATCTGTGTTAGAGGGATGCCCTTTCCCCTCAGGTCCTAGCGACCTTATTAGGATAGGATTCCACTAGTGACGCCTATTATTTAATTGACCCTTGATGATAGCATGAATTCCTCACATTTGGTTATGCCCCCATTAGGTCAACACCCGATTAGTCGGGTGTGCCTATTTGGCAAGCATCAAAACTTAGAATGAGTTGGAATTCTACTATGACATCATTCGTCAAATTTATAAGCGAGACGCCATGGTAGTGGAAGACCTTTCATGTCAGTCTGACCTTAGGTTAGGCTCCAGGGCATTAGTGTGATAGCCAAGTTTGCGAAGCATCGATGTTCTTGGGATATGTAATGTGACCCTTGAGTGGAGAAATCCACTTGAGGCAGGGACTATGATATTCCGAGATCGATTAATACTTCACGAAACGCTAGTGGGAGCACGATATGACCAGGGTCTAGTGTATAGGTTGTCGTGACCTTAGTATACACTCATACTTGCATTAAATAACCCTCAAATTTAATAAGGGATGCAAGAGAGGACTTTTAGAGATCCTCTGGCCTCCACGGCCAATCACTTCGTGCTCGGGTGGGAGGGCATAACTTAACAACCCCCTCGGGTGAGAGCTGTGTTTTTCCATGCCAAGTTACTTAGTGATCTCCCTCGGGATATGGCGGTTACGGTGCCAAGGGTTCAGGCTTTACTCACCCTCGTGGGGGCCGTTAGAACTTCCGTTCCGTAATTGCCTAGGCTCGTGGTTAAGCATCCGAAGTACACGTGAGGTATTCGTTGCGAAGACAATGGTGATCACGTGGTACTGGCCAAAAGATAACCATGGTTCATCAAAGCCCTTAGTTGGCAGATTTGGATAGGGTCAAGGGAAAGACCCGTGTAAGCGGATGACCTGCACACTGCCCCCTCGGACAGGTGCAGTCTATTCCGAGATCTTACATACATGGTTAAATTAATCCATAGAGGTGTCTTCGCTGTGAGGGTAGCGCTGACATTTGGATATAATTAGCTTGTTTTCAAAAATCCATAAAATAAGTCATTTTGCATTCGTTTTCATTCAACCATATAGCTCCCCTATCCGTTATCCCATAAGAGAACCAGTTATCGGGTCTCTAACTACGTAGAGCGGAAGCGCTATCTCTAGCTTATGCTTAGGGTAGTAAACGTACATTGGCTTCCAATCTAAATATCCCTGTACTAGACCTAACGGGTCCAGATATCACTAGGGCACTAACTAGGGCATATGACGACTAGCAAGAGTCTAAGGAGATGTGCAAGTGCTATGTTATAGCAGACTTGCAGACAACTCTTTAGAAGCGAGTCAGAGATATGTCGGGTCTTCTCTAATAAAGTTTTACTTGCATAAGATGTCTGCTAGGCGAAGTCGGTAGACTCATCGCTTATCCACCAAGATACTTGTCGGTACCGAGATGTCTGAGGGTATGCATGTTCGGGAACACATACTTGAGTTCCAGATCGAACTAGATTCTAAAGACATGGTGCCAGATGACGAGGTGGTGGAAGACATCTATCTTGCATCCTTGTCTGGAACTTTCGAAGGCGTTGTCAGAGACTTTAGCTTTAACAAGTTAGAGATGACAAACGCAGAACTTCTAAGGAGATTTCTAAGAGACAAAGGATGGGATCAAGATTAAAGGCAAAGCCTTTAGTGCTTAACCTAGGTCTTCTTTAGAAGAACCTAAGGGAGTAACTTATAAGAGATCAAAAACTATTCTAGTGCAGAAACTGGTGTGGACTCCTAAGTATGGTAACGCTAAGGATGGAAGTGTTTTCGTTTTGGCGTGTGTAGGGGATATTTGAAGATTGAGAATGGCCTCAGGATGTTAGGAGTTGAGTCGCTATCTAGTAGCAGTTCTTATGCTTCTTGGAATGAAGACTTCGGGTCTACAGAGATTCAAGGAAAGCAGAAGGCTACTTTATAGTGAAGTAATCCTAACATAGGTACTGATGCCATAAGCCGCTGCGGAAACTGTTAGATATGATTATCTTAGTTTTTCTGAAACACAGATTTTGATTTTTAGAGATGTAGTTCTGTTTCCTCCTTAGTAAATAAAGTTTTTAGTTTTAGATAGCACCGTAGGTGTGTATCTTAAACTGAAAAGATAACTTCATTACTAGAGGAATAGATCAGAATAATCTCTTTGCATTTAATCCTAATTCGGAAATAGATTTCATAACAGCTGCAGCGTCTAATTGAAATTCATCTAAATCCTTCGGAGAAGCTATCCCATTTGTGACCCCTCTGATTTAGATATTCTGCCTTAGATAAATTCAGAGATAAAAGAAGGCCGAGTTTCTGTTCATAGATTCATCGGAGATCCTTCTAACCTATGAGTGTTATCTGGAAGGCAGAATAACTAAAAGGGCCACTAAGGTATTGGTGTTAGTTATTTTGACGTCTATGGTTCCAAGAGCGTCTAGACGATAGGAGTCTCTTCGATTTAATCGAAGGAATAAGTCACTATCGGACGAGTTTCATAGGATCCTGAGGGAGCATGGGATTAGCTCCCAATTAAATGCTCCAAGGATGACACGTCAGAATAAAGTCTCCGAGAGAAGGAATCGGACCCTGTTTGACATGGTCCGTAGTATGATGAATATTGCCAAGTGTACTACCCACCTTTGGTGGGGTTGTACCTTAAAACAGTAGCTTATATCTGAAACTATCTCTCATCTAGATCAGTGCCTTATACCTATAGAGAGCTATGGTCTAAGCGAAAGCTGACACTATAAAGTCTCGAGATATAGGGTTGTCCTGCACTTGTGCAAAGGGACAAGAGGGATGAGATGGAGATGTAGTTTCAGGTATATCTGTTTATAGGTTACCCTTAGGAGGCATAAGGTGGACTGTTCTATGATCTTGAGGTTTGGAAGGTAATCGTTTCTACGAATACCATCTACCTAGACCAGGATTATATTATAGACCATAAGTTTACCGGTAAGGTAGTTCTGGGTGAACTACTGGGTACTGGTAGAGAGTGCGCATCTGAAAATGTAGTGGGAGTAGATGATACAAGAAACTAGTATACCAGACACTGTAGAAACAATTCACTTTTGTACCACCACCACTTCGTCGTTGTGGGACCATCAGAGCTCCTGAAAGATACTATGGAGAAACTTCGATAGTTAATCCAGAGTTTCAGGAGGATGATCCCTAGAGCTACGAAGAAGTAGTGGGAGCTTCCTTTGTACCACCACCACCTCGTCGTTGTGGGACCATCAGAGCTCCTGAAAGATACTATAGAGAAACTTTGATAGTTAATCCAGAGTTTCAGGAGGATGATCCCTAGAGCTACGAAGAAGTAGTGGGAGCTTCTGACAGCTCTGACTGACAAAAGACCATGGAGGCAAATCAGCATCAATGTCCCTTAGAATAGTCTTGACACTTATAACACTATCACCCTTCAGGGTGTTGGAGGTGTATAAGAAGAGCACCCAGTTAAGACTTAAGTAGCTAGATTAGTTGCCAAAGGAGAAGGGATTGACTATGTCAAAACCATCTCACTGGTAGCTATGCCTAAGTCTATTTCGGATCCTCTTAATCCATCACAGCCCATTATAGTTGGGAGATCTGGTTAATGGATGTCAAGACAGTTATTCCCTAACGGGAATTTGGAAAGGACATATGGATGATATCGCCCCAGGCTTTGTGTCAGTAAGTCAGGAAGATATGTGATGTAAGTTGCAAAGGTCCATTTATGGACTGATGCAAGCATCCAAGTTGGAATATCTATTTTGATCAAGGAAATCCGCTCACACGGATTTGATCAGAATGATGATAAACCAAGTGGGTACAAGAAAGGTGAAAAAGCTACAAGGGTGTACGTAGTACTTTACGTTAACGATATCCTACTGATTGAAAATGACGTAAGAATATTGTTTACGGTAAAGGTTTGTAGTCATCACAATTCGATGTGAAAGACCCTAGTGAGGCGAGTTATGCTCTGGGAATCAAGGTAACTCTAGATAACCAGAGCAAGGTTCTCTTGCTGTCACAGGCTACGCATGAAGATAAGATTCTAGCCAGATTCGTTTTACGAGGCTAGATATCTATTTCGTAGCAGGATTCATGGGTCGGTTTCAGTCGAACCCGGGTCCAGATCTCTGGACCTATGTGAAGGGTATACTCATAAATCCTCATTATGTGAGGATTGTGAGTTAGCTTGCACTTCACAGGTCCTGATATCGATTGGACACACAGGATCTGACTTTGGTGTCAGATGTGCGTTCCAAAAAATCGATTTCAGGGATTATTTTTATCTTGGGATTAGAAGCGGTAGCTGGTAGAGTATGAAGCAAGTGCATCACAGACTCTACCACAGAGGCTTAGCACGTTATTGCGTGCGAAGTAGTATATCAGGTGGTAAGGCTTAGGAAGTTCTTAGAGAACTTGGGACGCTTACCAGAGGCTCAGTTATCTGTTGTTACAACAGAAGAGCGGTAAGCAAGGTCCAAGGAGACTAGGCACCGCCGTGAGGGGAAACCCATCAAGTACAAACTCCACTTGATCTGACAGTTATAGGAGGAAATGCAAGTAGCGGTACTGAGGTGGAATCTACAGACAATGTTGCCAATTCCTTTAGGGAATTCCTACAAAGGCTTTTGGGCAGCATATAGAAGCTACAGAGCTCAACACCGTTATTCCTCGTTAGACCTAGTGGGAGATTGTTAGAATTGGTGAGGTCTACAGCTCGTAAAACCTATAGTTTAGCTATGTATGGTTGATAGTATAGGAATGCATATTGGTACGTACCTTAGTACGTGTTCTGATTACAGAACAGAGAGCCATGGCTACATGGTAATCCACTTGAGTGGGAGACTCAAGGGACTGGTCCCATGTAACCTAAATACGTTCGCAGCTCTGATAAGGGTTGGTCGCCCTATCAGGATAAGCTGTTGGGATGACAGAGCGTGGGTGTCTCCACCACGGTCATTACCAGGCACAGTGTCTGTGGCCGAACGGAACCAACACGGTGCATAGATAGGTGAGCAGACATTGGTGCACTAAACCGTGTTTCTGCTTAGGGTAAAATGGTCCTAAACCCTGAGGAACCATGTCTGGTGGACTAACCAGTTGTGTGGTGCTTTGGCGCACCAATGTGTGAGGATCCGGATGCAGTGATCCAAAACCACGGTGTACTGGGTTACCCGGCTGGCGTTGCATCAGCATGTCACTCCTGCAGGCTATCCATACCCCTAACGGGAGGTGCGTTCCTTGGTCTGACCTACGTCGTATTAAACCCTGGCCAGGTGGTCATCAGTTCGACTGGTGACGGATCCGGTTACTCGGCAGAGTTATCGGAGGTACGATGTACGTGGTCAACCTGGAAGGAACCGAGTCATATGAGCACTCGAGTCTGACGGTATTCTCCACCGCTCGAGTTACATCATGGCACCAGTGGAGGGACAACGAGTTTACCATACTAAGCGGAGAGCAGGGGTATATGGGAGAATATAGTAAGTCCGGGGGAATTGGAGTGCAGCCTGCGTCGCACTCTGGGTGGCTACGCAGGTTAACTCGGACTCAGAGGATCGATGGTACACTCGGGTAGTGTGTCGATCGAGTCTGAGTTGGAAGCCATGAACCCTGGTCCCTGAATGTTCCACCTTATCGACATTATGTACGGTTCTTATACCATCTCCTCGAAACACAGAACGTAGTTAGAGGAAGCGAGAAATCTAAGCATACGCTCCGTGAGTGCTTCGCACTAGTGCACGGTAGATGCGTAGCTACGTGTGTGCACTAAGGGGAAACCCTAGGTTAGTGCAGAGACGCATGTAGCAATTCCTTGTCATAAGTGGACTTTGCCACATGGGTGCGATGCACCGGGACATATTGCGAGTTGACTAGTTGACTTCACTAGGGGCACCCTACGGGAACCTCAGAGAATAGTGAAATCACTGGTGCACTTCACTTATGTGTGCCTTGCAAAGTCTCGTACACGAGGAACGGCCAACTATTGACATAAGGGCGTTTTGGTCATACCATGCGTCACTATGCACTAAGGGGGCTGGCCCTAAGTGTTGAGAGACTGGTCAAGGCCAGCCCTGTTAGTTTCAGGAGGTTGTTGCCTCCGATGAAAGGGTCGGTCATGAGGCGCAGAAAACGGGCTGGTTTTGACCGTTTTCGAAAACAAGGAAAAGATAGAGATAAAAGAAGAGATATATAGGGAGAGGTTTGAATCAGTCAATCCTATCCGCTAGGCTTATCCGTAAGGATAAGGCCGGCCCTATATAAGGCATAGGGAGAGAGGGGGGGACGAAATTAATGAGCCATGCAAGCCCTAGGGCTGGCCCAAGCCATGGGGGAAACCCTAGCCACCCCCTCTCCTCTCTTCGCATCTCCTCTCTCGTCTCTCTCTCCCTCGCTTGTGCCATTGGATGGCGACTCGTCTTCCTCGTATGGTGTTTCGTAGAAGGAGAAGGCTCGTCGTATGGAGGCACTCAGAGATCCATCGACGAGGTACCGTGCATCGTGTGAGATCGGGTGAACTAGAAGGCATCTCCCGCAACCTTTTGCTGTCCAGAATCTGCACAGAAAATCAGCATTGTTTCTGTGATTTCGGGAGCTATAGAAGTCCAAACAACGTGAAACTTGTTGCAAAAGTTGCGTCTCGAAGTTTGCTACCTGCAGTCCTAATTTCAACCTAATCGGAGTTCGGAGCAGAAAGTTATGGCCGTCGCACCAAAGCTATGTCGAGCAGATCCGTAGCCCGTCTCCATCGACAAAGAAGAAATTTGTCGCGGTGAAAGATTCCGCACGCAGGTATGATCTCTAACAAGTAGATCTAACATAATCAGAACATGCATACATGCTAGATTGTTCTTTTGCGTTAGATCGTCGTTAGGGGTTCGCGTAGTTGCCATGCTAGATTCATACACGCATATGTAGATCGTTTCGATGAAATTTTTGATATGTAACGCACACCACTCACGGTCCTCGGACCTTCACTTTGCTTCTGCTGCGGGCCTCTACCATGGATTTATTTTCAACACGGCCTACATGCGAAACTTGACCTGCACACAACAACCTGCATGTGAAACTTGGCCCACACATAATGGCCCGCATGTGAAACTTGACCCGTACACAACGGCCCGCATGTAAACTTGACCCACACACAATGACCCGCATGTGAAATTTGGTCCACATACAACGCCTTGCATGCAAAACTTGGCCTACACACAATGGCCTGCACACAAGACTTGGTTTGCACACACCGGATCGCAAAGAAAAGACCCAAACCCGACTCAAGCACACTCATGCAAAATGGGGCCCACCTGAAATTAGGGCCACTGGTCCCCTTTTCTCAAAATTGAGGTCGCCGACCACCTTTTTTTAAAACTGTGCCACCCTCTCATGGGGGAGGTGTGGCCGGCCCTAAGGGGAAAAGAAAAGAAAATAGAAAAGAAAAGGAAAGAAAAATCGCTTCATACGGGGAGGTAGCTCGGATGTTTATGCCAACTGTGGATCTGTGACGATCCCTCGATCAGACAAGATAAATTATCATGTCTCCATCGATTTGAATGTGCAAAGATGACTCATATCTCAAAAGATTGAGTCATATCTTGCCCATAACCATCGCTAGAAAAAAGAAAAGAAATCAATGTTGTTTTCCCCAAAAAGAAAAACAAATTTCGTTGGTTATCCGGGGAAGATATTCAAGAGATGCAATAAACGCAGCCATATCTCTCCCCTCCCCCCCTTTGCCTATAAATAGAGGGGGTGGGGGAAGGCATCAAGGGTCAAAAAAATTAAAGACGAATGTCCTGTAAAGAAGAAGGAGGCTCGCTCTCGATGACCCAAGGCTTCACGAGGCACGACAAAGCGCTTCCTATGGGAACATCTTAGCCCACAAAAGTTCTCATCAATGTGAACACCTTGCACAGAAGATCAAATTTTTGACTCCTTGCACAAAGAAGAAAGCTTGGAGAAGAAGGCCCAGAGTCAGCATCACCCCGTCGTCTTCAACGATCTTCATCAACTCCGAAGACACCAAAAGCAAAGACTGGAGAAGAAGATCAAAACAGCGTCACACTCGTTGTCTTCAATAATCATCCGCTCTATTCTCGAAGAAGAAAGCTTAGAGAAGGATACCTGAAGCGGCGCTACACTTGTCGTCTTCAACAAACATCCGCTCCATTCATGAAGAAAAAAGTTTGGATCGGCGCAACACACATTGCCTTCAACAAAGCCTTCAACTCCGATCACGCCAAATACGTCCGGAGAAGAAACCAATACTACAACCGTCACACAGAGATCAATGCTTACCCGTCGTCTTCTACAACAAAGCCTTTCTACTCCGATCATGTCAAAGAAGCCCGGTGAAGAAGAGAAGCCAAGCCGACGCTACAATCATCGTACAAAGATCGGTGCTATATCTGCCGTCTTCAATAACAAAGTCGACACTACAACCGTCACATAGAGATCGGTGATACATCTGACATCTTTAACAACAAAGTTAATGCTACAACTGTCACACGGAGATTGGTGCTACACCCATCGCCTTCAAGAAAAGCCTTTGACTATGATCATGCTAAAGAAGCCAGGAGAAGAAGAAGAAGAAAGCTGACACAACAACCGTCACCGTCGAAATAAAGCCGAAAGAATAAAGAAGACTCAGAGACATCGCCATCGTCGTTTAAGGTGAAGATCAAGCCAAATCCAAAAGCTAAAGCCAAAATAAAGTCAAAGTTAGACCCGTGCTAAAGCAATACACTTTCTAGCTGATACAACTCGAAGTCCGGAAGAATAAAAACACCACAAGTCTCTACCCCTTCTACGTTCAAGTGCTAAACGCCAAAGCTACACTGACGCCAGAGTTACACTAAAGCAACACCGGAGCCATACGCAAGAAGCTAAAGCTAAGCCAGAACCAGATGCCAGAAGCCAAAGATAAAGACATAGCAAAGCCAAAGTTACGCCCATGCTAAAGCCATGCACGTGCTGAAAGCCAAACAACTATGAAGGATCACAAGTAAACAACACACTTTCTAACCGATACGATGTGAAGTCCGGAAGAAGGAAAGCACTGAATGCCTCTGCCCCTTCTATGTTCAAGTGCTAAACGCCAAAACTATGTCAACGCCAGAGCTACACTAAAGTAAAGCAAGAGCCAGACGCCAGAAACCAAAGCCGACGCCAAAAGCACGATCGATGCCGCGAACCGACAATCGAGGACTCCGAGGTCTAGAAAGAGCTGAGGGAGACGCGAAGATCGAGCAAACGACACCGAAAAGCCCCCTAGCTGAGAAGGCACAAATCACAGAAGGGACAAACACAAAGGCTAAAATCACTCGACCTCTCAAGAAACCCAAAAACCTTGTAAAGACCTCTGTCTTGAGCGACCCCTCTAGAGCTCTCGCATGAAGCAACATGGAGACGTGGATCAAAGGGACCCTCTAGATGATCTCTCCCATAATCTCTTGATCAAATCTTCGCCGCACCCGGGTCCTGACTTTATAATCTCGTGTGTTAGCAATAAAGACGACCCAAATCTTTTTTCGGTGCATACAGTCGTCTCCAGCAGGATGATAAAATATGAGAGAACCCTCCTTAGGGGCTAACCAGGTTGCTTGGCTTGCACTTCAAGCAACTAGTTATATTTTTTTTTTGGTGGTAAGCAACCAGTTACTTTGCTTGCACACCAAGCAAACCGAGATTAAGGAGGGAGGGGGGTTATCGTGATGTCTTTAATGACCCCACCTTATGGGCTGGATCCCAATAGAGTTCAGGTTCCAATCCACCTTTGAAGTTGTGCCCATGGATGTGCTTAGATCCTATCTTTGCCGCAGTCCCTCAGTTTCGTTGAGATTAGTTTTTTCTGCAAGGGTACCGATGCTTGAGATTAGGGACAATAGATCAAGCATTGTTGCCATCCATGGTCCATTTACTTAGATCATGTGGAGAGGGTGCTCACCAGGGTCTCGACGAAAGAATACAGGGCCTATCACGAGAGCCAAAATACGATGTCTTGTTTGGGCACAACTTCGAACACCCACCGTGCGTGGTTGAGAGATGTGCAGTAGCAGTGCAAATAGATCAGCTCGTGGCCGACTTGGAGTTCGGATTCAATCGCTGAGATCGGAGTAATATCAATTTCAATATTTATTTCCTTAATATATAAGTCAATCAAAATTACTTAAAAGGTTGGGTTTCAAAATTCAATATAAATGTTGGGACGGGGGGGGGGGGGGGGGGGGGGGGGGGATTATGTCAAAGAAAACCCCACTCAAGTGTCGGATTACGGTCAAATTTTTAGACGGGTAAATTTGACTTTACCCCCTCAAAATTATATGCTAATTAGTAAGTCACGTCACCAGTCACCCTTTTAATCGATATTAGACTTATCATCCTAAAAATTTGACTTACACCCCCATATGATATTTAGGTATATACTCCCATAACTATATAGTATTTAGACATACCCCCATTCTGGTTGAATATCATATAGTAATTTGGGCGGTAAGTCAAATTGGGGGTAAGTCTAATAACGATTAAAAGAGGGGTGATTTGCTAGTTAGCATATAATTTTAGGGGGTAGGTCAAATTTACCTTTTAGAAAAGTGGGGGTGTAACTCAAATTTCAACATAAAAGTGTGGATGTAAGTAAAAAAAACCCAAATGAATTTATGGGGTTTCATACAAGTCACGACATGTCTATATGAAAACTGTGTTGTATATAACTGCTTGCTCCTCGATCGTCTCGGCGGCTGACTGCGCCTCCTCCTTCTCCTCCGCTGACTGCTACCTATTTGCTCCATTTTTATAAGTAAGTTCTTTAATATTTTTCCACTCTCTCTTTTTTCTCCTCTCCAAATATCTGCATTTATTGCTGATTTTTTTTTAAAAAAAAATCATCAAACCCTTGATTTCTCCACCTGCAAATATTCTTCCAGAAACCATTATTATCTTGGAAAATCTTAAATTTTTTTTTTCTTCCGTGGAACATGAGTTTATAGAGAGATTGATCGTAGAATTCACCGGAATTTAGTTCAAATAAAGAAAACACCTTAGATCGATGCAGACAAACGATAGTGGTAAATGTTTGCAGATCAATAAATAAAAAAACTCTAATTGAATTGAAACAAAATCTAAAAATCTCAATACACGATTGACAAGTAAGTTAAGAAAATAGATGAAATCAATCATGTAGACACACAAAAATTTAGAAAAGAACATAAACTATTGATGATTACCCCCAACACAATAAACTAAGCAATCAAAAAACATTAGAAAGAGTATACTTAATCGAGGGTTGTGGATAGAAACATTAAGAAGAGTATATTTACTTGAAAACAATTCAATAAACTCAGATTGCTTGCTGCACTTGACAGGAATTCCAATTATCATGTATGCAATAATAAATTATTAAATATTTGAATAGGAAGAAAGCGAAACGAAACCATAAAAGAAGATAGATGAGAGCGGTAGTAAGAGAAAAAGAGAGTATGGGATTATAGGCATTGTTATTTGATGGTTAAATTTTAGGGTAAATTATAAAAACCTTCCCTCAACTATATCTTATTTTATATTGGTCCCTCAACTTTTTTTTTGAACAATTTGATCCCTGAACTATGCTCCGTTTGCATTTAGTCCCCTTTGTCAGTTTTTTATCCTAAAAATACCCTTATCAATTTCTAATGACTCAAATTTGTTTTAAAAATACTTAATTTATGCTTACTAAGTTAAGAATATTTTTGAAATAAAAGTTGATGGAGGAGGCTAAATGCAGTGGAGCATCCTTCACTGGGATCAAACTGTTCAAAAAAAGGTTTGAGGGATCAATATGAAATGAGGTTTATAGTTAAGTGGAGGTTTTTGTCATTAACCCTAAAATTTATCATATTAAGATTCCCCCTCACCCATTCTATCAAAAAAAAAAAAGCCCTCACCCAGACCCCCCCGCCCCCCCCCCCCGCCCCCCCCCCGTCTCTCTCTCTCTCTCTCTCTCTCTCTTGGTGCCACGAGGTGGCCGACGGGGAGGTGTCGTGTGCGGCTGGCCAGAGCAAAGGAGGGCGCCGCGCATGAAGGAGGAGCTCACGGCCGGAGCCGAGCCCCCCGCACCAGGTCAGCCCTCTCATCTCCCCCCTTCTTTCCTTTTCCAATTATTTTTGTGGTTTCTGTTGAGACCGACCACAACAGCCCCTTTTTCCTCTTTCCCTTGCCGCAGCCATGGCTGCTGGCCATATGGCCGGCGACTGTGCAGCCGACGGAGCTCGACCAAGCCCGGCCAGGCCCCATGGGCTGACAGCCACCTGCCGAACCAGCCGACAGCCCCCTCCATCTTTGCCCCTCTTTCTGTTGAGACTGCCATCGGCCGTAAGGCCAGCCTCCGACCTCCCCTTGCGGTGTCGATCCGACACCCGACCATTGGAGCCCATTATGACCGTCGAAATCCCTTGAGCCATTGAACTCTTGAGTTCTTTTCGGTCCATTGCGTGGTGCGATTCAGTGGAAACCTCATCGATGGCTATTTAACCACCGATTCGATTCCGGACAATTTCGGTAAATTGTTGAGCCCCCACCCAACATAGCAAATACGAGCAGTGGTGGTCTGGCGACCATGGCATGTTGTGATTCCTAAGGCATTTGCAGATGGAGTGACCAACAAACAACAATGATTCAACGACTGGCGGGCACCCGTGGTTCAGCGACTGGATAATTTGCTACATATAGAAGAAGGTGAGTAAAATATTAAGACTCTATGCTCTAGCTACATACTCTATGGGTTGTGGTTTCAATTAGTTCATATGAAACTTTAAATTGCCTATATTTCTTCACTTTTTCGGTGGCTAAATTTCATGTTAAAAAATAGGAATCAATCTGTTGCAATAATACCTCATTTTGACATCCGGAGCATCTGGGGCTTTATATCCATAATTGTATCTCATGTGCATGTGTAGGGTATTTTATACTTGAAGAGTATTTTATTAATTCTTAGTTATTCATCTTATGTCATACTATACTTCATTTATATTGTTTTCGACTGAACTATTTGTATTGCATGAGCACCGCTCTTTGCCAGTTATTGATGTAGACTAGTGTCTGTTCATGCGTTTTTTTGTATTTGTATACTCACAGGCTCACAGCTGGTGCTCAATGTGTCAAAATAGTGCACATCTTTTTGAATCTTTTCCTTAACATGAGCTCTATGCATATAGATGTTATAATTGCTAGCACCTACTATGTAATTTTATATTTGTAATAATGTAATTATGATTTTATTAGCTGGTTAATCTTTCATGAGAAGGAAGCAAATCATAATTTAGCTTCTTCATCGGGCTACTATGTTGTTAAATCGAAAGATCTTGATTGGAAATATGCATATTTTTAGATAAGAATGTTGCATCCTACAATTATTGCAATAAAGAAACTAAAGGGGAATTTTTTGGCACATAACAACTAGTGCTAAAGCCATAGTGTCTAATTCAATTTTATTCACTGAGGCTATTGCAGTCAAGGAGGCACTGATCACTACTAGATTTAATGGCGCTATTGTTGTTCATATTGGGTCTGATTCTCCAACTCTGTCCAACATGATAAATGGTCTCATGGAATCGACAATGAAACAAAAATATTTTATCCAAATGAGCTTTTCCAATGACTCGAAAAGGTCGGAAGTTTCTCAATAGAATAGATTTAGGGTAATTATAGAAATTCCCCTCGAACTATACACCAAAGATCATGTTGGTCCCTCAACTTTTTTTTGAGCAACTTAACCCCTTGAACTATGGACCAAGTTGATCTTGACTATATTAGCAGACAGAGAGGGTAAAGATATAAGAATTAAAGCTCTCACACAAATTACTTAGTCGGATGAGTGCTAAAATATGCTTATGGTGATATCATTATGATCAACTTGGTCCATAGTTTGGGGGTTGAGTTCAAAAAAAAAAAGTTGAAGGATCGATTCGAATACAGGAGTATAGTATAGGGCCGGTTTCTGTAATTTACCAATATATTTATTACACTTCTTAGAGTACTAAGGATTGACATTCTACAAATGAAGTTAAAATAAGAATAGTTTAAAGAATTTCCGAAGATGCGTCTGACAAACTATGGTGGTGACGTAACAAGTTGTTAGAAGGTCCCGAATGCAGTAAGAGAAGACCTTGTGTAGAGGAAAAAAGAAAAAAAAAGTAATCTACAGGATCAAGTAGTGGAGATGAAACAAGTATGCGTAGAAGACAATGCTAAAGAACCAGAAGAAGTTACCTTGGTAGTGGGTCTCAACCACCACAAAAAGAGGTCCAATGGATGCCATTGTTGTATAAAAGAAAGCAAAACAAACACTATAAAATACTACATATAATATATGAAAGGGAAGAAGTTTTGCAATTTATAGCCTTTTGATTTTATCGATCAGGAATACCTTTTAATGTTGCTTGATTAAAACATATTAAGACGATGGTTGAAGCTATAAGCAATTTAGACAGGGTATGAAAAGCACCGAGTTATCGTGAGTTGCTCTGTTACCAAAAACTCTGATTTTTTCGAATAATCCCGATTAAAACACAACTTATTCAATAAACATTCATTACACGACTCTTTCCCGATTTTATTAAAAAGTCATGATTTTCACGTTTTAATCATGTTTACGTGTTTTAATCTTGATTAATTATGTTTTAATCCCATCATGTATTGCTCAAAAACCTATTGTAACATCTATATATAAATATGTTAAAAAATTCTACCGTTTGTTTTCCGACTCTTTCCCGACCTTTCCTACTTTTTCCTGATTTTTCCGACTTCTCCCCTAGCCAATTTTTTCCTGACTTGGTAACTATGGTGAGTTGAGAGATACAATAAACGAATGAGTTAGTGCAACATAGCAAATACTCATGGTTGAAATATAGTTGTTTATATCAGATAGATGGACATATAAAAGATCAACAACTTCAATCAATTTTCTTGTGCCGTTCAAGAACATTTTCTTGGAATCCGTTGATGCGTCATTACATACAAAAACCAATGTTTTTTCTTGAGTTGCTTGATACATATGTTGATCATGTAGGGGAGAAAAAAATTATACAAGTGATTACTGATAATTACTCTTGTTATGTCGGTATTGGGAAATTCAGAAAATGCTAATAGTGAAGCAGTCATCTATTTTGGATACCTTTTGGCACTCATTGCATAGACCTTATGTTAGAAGATATCATTGACATGCCGGTAGTAAAAGGAACATTGGAGTTTTATACACAATCGTGCCAGTGGTAAAAGGAACATTTGGCTAGCTATAGCGAGGTTTGCAACATGCTTCATAGCCTGAAAATCATTTATACCAAAAAGCTTTAGTTAAGGAGAATGTTCACATTTACAAGGTGGAACACCTTAAGATGGTCCCATGATCCTAAAGGAAAAAAACGAATGGGAGAGTTTTGCTAACGGACTTTTGGAAGAATATTGCTTAGGCATGCCATTGGTTCGTGTACTTCGGTTGATGGAGAGAAAAAGCTTGCAATGAGTTATATTTATGGAGCTATTGATAGAGCCAAAAAATTCATCAAAGTACTTATAGGTGGTGAACAAAACGAGTGCAAGTAATCCTCTTATTCTCTCTTTTCTCACTTTTTTCTTTATATAGCATGCAAATCCTAAGTTAATTTTTTATCCTATATTTTTGTAGAATTCTTAATATTTCTAGTGAATTGAACGTTGATACAAGACCATTTGGATAATCATATAAATGAAATACAGAGCGTACAAACTCCATCACCCTCTTTACGCTGTTGGATATTATCTTAGCACAGAGTTCTTTTTCTAGTTAACTAGATATTGAGTTATGTGTAGAGTTGCTAATGGTTTTTATGATTTCATTGAGAGGATACTCCCTAACCTGACTATCCAAGCTTTCTTACTAAAGAATTGTCACTTTTTAAATATGTTGAAGGCCATTTTGGAAGGGACATGATTATCCACTGAAGCAATATCTCATCGCCGATTTGGCATAGACCTTGGACCTCTCCACTACTTTGTTGGTCTTGAGATTGCCTTCTCTCCTTGTGTGTACTTGGTGTCGCGGCAGAAGTATACTTCCAATCTGCTATGCCATCCACGTCTCGCTGATTCACATACCGCAAATACTTCGATGTAGTTTCATGTGAAGTTTTATCCTTCTGATGGTGAGCCATTGTCGGATCCTACTTGGTATCGTCAGCTTGTTGTAGGTCTTGTCTACTTGACTATCACTCGTACAGAAATCATCGTCCACATTATGAGCCAGTTCTTCAATGCTCCCTGCTCTGTTCATATGCGGCTCTTCTACGCACTTTTAATACCTTTGTGACATGATTAATGGAGTACTTTTGTCTTCTTCGTTGTCTCTGGAGTTTTGCACCTTTGCTGATGCAGATTTGATTGGAGATCTCACTGAACGCCATTCGACTATTGTCTCCCGTACCAGCAATGCGGTCGAGCATCGTACGATGGCTCATACTGCTTTAGAGATCGTCTTCTTGACGATTTAGACGTTGAATCTTCATCTACTCCAGTTGATTGTGATAACTGGAGTGCCAACCAAATTCTAGCAATCTGGGTTTTCACGAGCGTACAAAGTACATAGAAATTGGTTGTCACTTCGTGCACTACCATTATCTTGAAGGTTCTCTCTCACTCCATCATACTTTCTTGATGTAGGACTCGTGCAGTTCAGGAAATAAGCCGAAGAATTATAATCGTAATAATAAGAATTATAATTATCAGTCGATTTGAATTAGGCTTTTTGAATACCAAAGGTGGCTAGCGATGATTAAGGCAGGTGGATTACACATGGACAGATTTTGGTAGTCCAGAGTTCTGAGCTGCAACCGTTTGGAGGTTAAGGAACCTCCGTAGGCTCAAGGCAATTCACAATCAATGCTAAGATCAAGAGGTCCTCTAAAGGATTTCAATCTAGCAAAGCAAACAGAGTTAGGGCTCAGGTCCATGTAATGTTATGGTGCCTAATCAAACCAATGATAATTAATTTCAAAGATTAAATGATCTAGGGCGATGGTGACTACTCAATGGAAGACTTCCGATTCAAAGGATTAGTAAAAGAGCGATCAAACACGGATGTCGTGGAAAGTGGAAATTGTCAAAGGCATGGTTGATGGTTGACGCTCCTCGGGTAGTCATAACGTGAACATGCAGCATGTGAGACCAAGCGCGGACGTGCAGGCCGCGGGCGGGGTCGGACACAGGCGGGCGCGCGGACGGGCTAACAGGTCACACGAGTGCACAGACAGGCTAGCAGGCCGTGGGGCGCACGGACGGGTTAACGGGCTGTAGGGCGTGGATTGGAGAGGCACTGGAACACGGGCCGCAAGGGGGGAAGCGCCGGGGTGCTGGTTGCAGGCGTATCCGATCGTGGACGGTAGGCAGCGAGAGGCGGCGATCGCGGGTGACTTAGGGTTGTTACGGGTGTTCGCTGTGTCGGAATCAAGGATGACAGTGTTGGCTTCAAGGATCGTTGTCGAGGGTGAAGATGAAGATGATGAACGCAACGACAAACAAGATATCAATGTAACGAGGATTCCGGCCTTGGCCCAAAGTCCCTCACCTCAAAGTAACAATCTTCACGAAGAAGCCATGTGTATGCGTAGAAAAAGATACGGGTCGTCTTTATTGCAAACACACGATTACAGTGTGCCGGGACCCGGGGGCTCGGGGGTGGCGAGTTCGGGTGCGGCGAATATTGATTAAGAGATTGTGGGAGAGATCCTCTGGAGGGTCCCTTTGATCCGCGTCTCCACGTGGTATTCGTGCGAGAGCTCTGAAGGGGTTGCCCAGGATAGAGGTCTTTACAGGGTGAGGGTTTTTGAGAGGCTAAGGAGTATCCGCCGTTGCTTTTGTCCCTTCTGTGCTTCGCGCTTTCTCGGCTAGGGGGTTTTTGGCTTCGTTCCTCGGTCTTCGTGTCTTCCTCGATCCTTGCTTGACCTCGGCGTCCTTGATCGTCGGTTCGCGGCGTCGATCGTGCTTTTGGCGTCGTCTTTAGCTTCGGCTTCGGCTTGGCTTTGGCGTGGCTCTGGCTTTTGCTTTGCTTTGGCGCTTGCGCTTGGACGTAGACGGGGGGAGGCTTGCGATGCATTTTGTTCTTCCGGACTTCGCATCGCATCGACTAGAACGTGCGGTGCTTTTGCTCGTGACCGGCGTAGTCGCTTGGCTTTGGCACTTGCGTTGCTTTGGCGCGGGCTTTACCGGGGCTTTTGCTTTGGCTTTTTGCGTGGGCTTTGGCTTCGGCGTCGACTCGATCTTCTTCTCGGACGACGGTGGCTACTTCTTCAACGCTTCTAGCTTTCTCGACGATTTAGGTGTCGGCTAGACTTTTCTTCTTCTCCGGGCTTCTTTGGCGTGATTGGATTCGAAGGGTTTCTTTGAAGACGGCGGGGGTGGCACCAATCTCCGTACGACGGTTGTAGCGTCGGCTTTGCTTTGAAGACGATGGGTGTAGCGACGCTTCGGGTATTCCTCTCCAAACTTTCTTCTTCGTGGATGGAGTGGACGTTTGTCGAAGACGACGGGTGATGACGCTTCGGTCTTCTTCTCCGGGCTTTTGGGCTTGATCGGAGTCGAAGGCTTGTTGGAGATGACAGAGTGGTGCCGCTCCAATCTTCTTCTCCGGCCTTTGCTTCTGGCGTCTTCGGAGTCTAATGGTTCTTCTTCTCTGAGCTTTCTTCTTCGTGCACGGAGTCGAAGGCTTGATCTTCTTGTGCAAGGGTCTTCACGTTGATGAGGGCTTTTAATGGACTAAGCCGGTCCCGAAAGGATAGGCTTGCCCGGGCCTTGTAAAGCCTTGGGTCGATGAAGAGCGTGTTTCCTCTTCTGCAGAACTTCCTCGCTTTGTCTTCAGCTTGCGACTTTTTCCACCCGGCGACGGTTGTGGCGTCGGTTTCTCCTCCGGGCGTATTCGGCGTAATCGGAGTTGAAGGCTTTGTTGGAGATGACGGGTGTAGCGCCGCTTCGTTCTTCTTCTCCGGGCTTTTGAGCTTGATCGGAGTCGAAGGCTTGTTGGAGATGACGGGGTAGTGCCGCTCTGATCTTCTTCTCCGGCCTTTGCTTCTGGCGTCTTCGGAGTCGAAGGGTTCTTCTTCTCCGAACTTTCTTCTTCGTGCACGGAGTCGAATGCTTGATCTTCTTGTGCAAGGGTCTTCACTTTGATGAGGACTTTCAATGGACTAAGCCGGTTCCGAAGGGATAGGCTTGCCCGTGCCTCGTGAAGCCTTGGGTCGATGAAGGGCGCGTCTCCTCCTCTGCAGAGCTTCTTCGCTTCGGTCTTCAATCTTCCACTTTTTCGACCTGGCGACGGTTGTGTCGTCGGCTTCTTCTCCGGGCGTATTTGGTATAATCGGAGTTGAAGGCTTTGTTGAAGATGACGGGTGTAGCGTCGCTTCGTTCTTCTTCTCCGGGCTTTTGAGCTTGATCGGAGTCGAAGGCTTGTTGGAGACGACGGGGTAGTGCCGCTCCGATCTTCTTCTCCGGCCTTTGCTTCTGGCGTCTTCGGAGTCGAAGGGTTGTTGGAGACGACGGGGTGATGCCGCTCCGATCTTCTTCTCCGGCCTTTGCTTCTGGCGTCTTCGGAGTCGAAGGGTTCTTCTTCTCCGAGCTTTCTTCTTCGTGCATAGAGTCGAAGGCTCGATCTTCTTGTGCAAGGGTCTTCACTTTGATGAGGGCTTTCAATGGACTAAGCCGGTCCCGAAGGGATAGACTTGCCCGTGCCTCGTGAAGCCTTGGGTCGATGAAGGGCGCGTCTCCTTCTCTGCAGAGCTTCTTCGCTTCTTGCCATCCGACCTCTTGAGCCTTCCCTCTCCTCCTCTATTTATAGGTGAAGAGGGGAGGGGAGAGATATGGGAAGTTTATTTGAATCCCTTTAATATATCTCCCATAATTACCCCAAGATTTATTCTTCCATTGAAGAGAGGAATAAACCTTTATTTTCCTTCCTTTTCTAGCGGTGTAGTTATGGCTCAATCTTCTTTGAATTTATTTTGAATCTTGCACATAAAGTCGATGGCGACCCGGCTTCATTTCTTGTCCGTCGGATCGAGGGATCGGCACAGATCCACACTTACGTAGACGTCATACGCAACCTCCCCCCGCGCGTGGCGGTATTTGTTTCCTTTTTCTTCTTTTCTTTCCTTTTCTTTTCTTGCCTTTTTTTTTTCTTTTCCTTGCATGGCCGACCACCCCCTACCCGTGGGTAGGGGGCTCGAGTTTCAAGAGTGGGGCCGGGTGGGCCCCACTTGGGGATGGGCCCCACTTGGGGATGGGCCCACCCGGCCTCTCGTTAGGTGCGGGTCGGGTCCGGTGTCCCCTTGTGACTCGGAGCATGCGAATTGAGTTCGGGTCCGGGTCCGTGTGCGTGCCGGGTTTGCATCCGCATTGTTGCATGCAAGTCGGGTCCGGGCCCGAATGTATGTCGAGTTTGCATCCGAATTAGTGCATGCAAGTCGGGTTCGGGTTAGACACAATTTGTGTGTCTACACCATGCAAGTAAACTTTTCATTTATTCATAGCAATCCATTGAGCAAAACGATGACTACTACAAGAGTTTTATAAGACTCCCGAACCAACCCTAATGATCTAGGGACACAAAAAAGACAAAAAACACCCTCATACATGGGTTTTACATCAAACCATAAATTAAGCTAAAAATTGCTCTAAAAGTGCAAGTTTATTCCCTAATAAATGAAAGAAAAGCCGTGTGGGGGCCTGATGTGGCTAGCCCACCACCAATCAAGTGTCTCCAAGCCATGGGTCACCTGGTGCAGCTGTCCTCCTCTGCTCTCGTGTGTAGGTGCGCGTATTCATGAGTAGAACCACTATTCATGAGTAGAACCACACCAGTGTCCCAACCATGTCTACTACGGAGCAACTAGCAAATTTCTTCACAGACTCACGTGCACAAAGCTTTCAACTTTTATCTGGACAAACTCATGGTCTATGATCCACCCTGTGTTGAGGGAGGTGTTAGAGATCATACATATGCAGCTTGTACATGGGTTATCCTTGTATAGCCTGTCTATTCTTTTGATTCCTAGTATGGTATCTTCTTTATGTTGGTGATCACACTCATCTCTTGTACTTATATTGGGTTGATGCCGTAGTGGAAATGGTTCAGCTTTTTTCCCTTAAATTTCACGATGATTTTTGATAAAAAGTATAAAAAATTCAGTAATTTGATTTTTTTTTTTTGGTAACTTTAAATTGCTCGCAACACATCTTACTGGAAAACACACATTTTAAGTCAAACCACACAATCAATTCATATCAAAAGTTATGTTTTTTATGTATGGGTACAAATAGATGCTTTTATAACATAAGTTACAGAACTTAAAACCCTTACGATTGCACCAAATCACCAAAAGTCCTTTTTCCCTAAGAGATTGCCTTTTTAATTTTTAATTTCATCATTTCTACCACTTTGCCAGAAAAGTTCATGATATACAACAGTGTTAGTCCATCCAATCTTCCATTTCTTTAATCTAGTTTTTCTTACTGAAGCTGACAATAGTTTCTTAGTGCCAACTATCTGATCAATGTAGAGGTTTCTAGACTCGAATGAAGCTAGAGCAACATCAATCTAGTCGAGGGCCAAAACCCTTAGGGGTGCTATGTTTATAATGCTAGTGTGGCTCCATTTCCTCTTGACACGACTTCGGCATGAATGGGGCTTGACCTATGAGCAACCCGGTTGAATCAGACCTAGTTCTTGAAACTGAAGCTGGTTAGGGATGAGCCAGTACAATAGTAGTTTGTATGATCTCTCTAAAGTTCATAATAGTGATCCAGATACCCATTTTGTAAAATAAAAGTAGTTCAGCATACAAAGCTAATTTAACTACGGTTAATACCCCATCTAGTTGATTATGTGCCGTGGTACTCATGGTAGTTACTATTAATGCAGTATTACCATCAGATGAACCTCATTTGTTATAAAAGAAAAGATAATTGGTTTGGGAGTTTATATGAGGGCTACAGGTATGACAACATATCAAGGTTCTCGTCATCCATTTATAATAGTCAATATTAATAGATACTTTCATCAATGTACCTTATGCAGTCCTTATTCTTCTTGACTTTTATTACTCCTATGTTTAGTTAGTTGCTTTAATTAAATCATTAATATGTATAAGTAGTGCAAACGTTGGGCAAGGGTGGAAGTTGTCCCCCTTGAATTGGTGGAATCTCCAGCTCTATTGGACATTAGGGGCTGGTAATTGACTGGTGCATCAAAAGTTATAGTAGATGTTTGGCTAGTGTTAAGTTTTCATTTTCTTTTTTTCCCTGCCATATCTCACAATGGATTCCAATTAAGCATATTCTGATCTTGGCCGAAAGGGTGAGAGCGATTTATGGGGGACCTTTTGGATGGAACCCAATCAGCCTTTATCAAAGACTGACTGATCCTAAACAATATTGCGTGTTCCAAGAGATCCTATTTGAGTGCAAAAGGTGTGAGAAGAAATGATCCTACTCGAGTGAGAATTTGACTAAACTTACGACCGTGATTGGACCTTTCCTCATTGGCTACTCCACAAGCAAATATAGATTGGAAGGCACCATTGATTTTTTTTTTGTATGCTCACTTGTAATTAAGTGTTGACTGTGGACAATCTCGCCAAGAGAATGAATCGGAAGGTGAGGAATAAAAGATTCACCATTGCCGGTTGAGCTCTCGTAATCAATCGCCGATATGTCCATTCCATTTTAGCTAGCGATGCTGGGTCTTAAGCTTTCTGGTGCAGTTGTTTGGTTTCCGAGGTGACTTGCTATTGTTATTGTTCTTTTGTGCTAGCCATTTGCTTCTTTTTTCCAATCTTCACACTCTTCTAAACGAAGAAAGAGGGGATTTGCGCTACCTCCTACTCCTACAGAAGATCAATTTCTGCAATAGACTGAAACAGTATAGCATTTGTTTCTACAATGTGCAAGCATGAGTTTGTTATGGGAGGCAGAGAGACTGAGCACAGAATGAAGTGGTTGCGGGGACTGTCAGGACGCTGTTGTCTACTTGGAGAGATAAGACGGTGATTGTGGGACAAGCACCAGGGTGTGATTGGATATTGCATTTTTGTTATGGTCTATTTGGAAAGAAAGGAACTCTAAAAATACAAAAAGGCTAATTCACTTCGACAATTATATGCTGGCTATGTTTTTTAGCTTCAAATTCTGGGCAGATGCCACCTCTGACCACGATAGAGATTGGTTCCCCACATAGGTCTATTAGCAGTCGATGTTCCGTAGGCACGAGATCTCCAGACATGCACGATAAAAAGCATTCAATGTTATCCTCCTTCCAATCTACCGACTTTGCTCTGGTTGCTTTTGTTGCGTGTCACCGTTTTGTTGTGGATCTTTTGTTACTGTCATTTCTTGTGTAATGACATTGTTTTCCGCTTAAATAGGCTCAAAGACTTTTGAGCTAGGCTGGATTGGGATTCTCAAACGAGAAGGTTTGCAACATTATATTTAAACTTAGAACAATACTTGTCGGCTACCCTCGTGCCGGTAGACCCAGCACACAGTGTAGTGGCATGCAGGTTTTGGTGAAGGGGATTGGGGCCCACTGTATAAAAAAGGGGTAATTAGTCTAAAACCCCTAACACAAGATCCGTTAGCTGAAGGACCAGCCTAAGTTGAGTTTAGCCTAAAGTCCCTGTGGCCATTTTTAAATGATCATTTTGCTCCTGTAGCAGCTGTACAGTGAGAAGAAGCTGTTGTACAATTTATATATTTTTTTGAAGATGCACTGTACAATGAAATTCCCAATAGTAGGCCCAAAATAATGTTGGTGCTACAATAATGTAGCTTCACCAATACCTGCATGCCACCTCACCTTGTTCAGGTAATTATTGTTCTTAAACTTATTAATATAGGTGAACTTTTTTTTTTTTCATTTTGTCTTCTAAATTAGTATCAACTTAATATCTACATTTGGATGCCAGGATCGTGGAATGGAGAAGCATGGCAGTAGAAAGGCATTCAATCTCCTTGAAAGCATATGGGGTGCCCTACGGAAATGCCTCTTTTCTGTGCTCGCCTTTGGTCCCATGCCTAACCACATTGCGTTTGTCATGGATGGAAATCGTAGATTCGCCAAGAGTAGGAGCATCAAACAGGGCACTGGCCACAGCGCGGGGTTCGCTGCTCTCATCTCCACCCTCCGACACTGCTATGAGATGGGCGTCAAGTATGTGACCGTATACGCTTTCAGCATCGACAATTTCAAACGGAATCCAGACGAGGTACAGTCCATCATGGATCTGATGCTGGAGAAAATCGGTGAGTTACTAAGGGAGGAGAGTGTTGTGAACGAGTACGGGATTCGGATCAACTTCTGGGGGAATCTGGCCCTCTTGAGTGAGCCAGTTAGGCTAGCAGCCGAGAAGGCGATGGCAGCCACCAGGGGGAACACAGGACCGGTGCTGTCGGTGTGCGTCGCGTACACCTCTACCTACGAGATTGTGCGTGCTGTTCAACAATCGATCATAGAGAAACGGGAGGACGGGATACGAGGAAGACACGGGAACGGGTGGTACTGTAACGATTCGATCAGGGGAGACGGCTCAGGGAGCGTCATCTCGGTGGGTGATTTGGAGCGGCATCTGTACACGGCTGGCTGCCCGGATCCTGATATCGTGATTAGGACATCGGGGGAGACTCGACTGAGTAATTTCCTTCTCTGGCAGACGACTTGTTGCCACTTGCAGAGTCCGGCCGCGCTGTGGCCTGAGTTCACCCTCGGGCACCTGGTGTGGGCTGTTCTGGAGTACCAGAAGGTATATCCTTATTTACAGCAAATTAGACGGCGGTGATTAGCAGTGACGGCTACGATTACAACCATAAGCTCTGTAGATGCGGGCTTTTTGTAGGTTACATCTGTTACGAGTGTTGTCTAATGATCGTAGATCGTAAGATGCTCTTTTAGTAGTCGAAGAGGGATCGTTTCAAGTGCAGAAGAGATATTTGTTGCGGCATTTGTTCGTTCTATCAGCAGGTGTGTAGTGTCAATTGAAGGGGCCTGGTTGATAAGATTCATTTGAAGGTTAAAATAGAAACCGGTGGACGATCAGCGGAACAGGAATTGGCAGGGTGGTGGTCAGGAATAATTGATTTTGTGTGGCATAGGAGGAAGAGTGGATCTGGACCAACCGAACTACTGATCGTGTTTCTGCAGCAGGACTCTGGCGGCCAGCACAGAACGACAAGTTTGGTATCAGCTTATTGTTGTAGTGTGTAGTGTGGCGGTAGCATCAGCATCAGCATCAGTAGGACCTAGGAGGTATCGCGCGATCCCGGCATAGCCCTGATTCTCCCATTGTGTAAAATCCGTGGTTTCGGAAGGAGACAAGCATCACTCTGATGAACCACTCGATTGTTCGAATCGGTTCACCGTTCCGGTGGGTGTAGATGATAGCATCCTTATAGAAGTTAGCAGAATGGGGGTGCAAGTTAAATTTTTAAACAAGTGGCTGTGTAACTCAAAAAACGAGGACAAACTTTGGGGGGTGAAAGCCAAAATTACTTGAAAAAAAAGGGAAATTTTATTCATACCCCAAAAATCTGTAATTAGCCCCCGTATCCCTAGCGTTTCTCAATAACTTACTCAACAATCCTTTAATACCAACAATGCCCTTTTTTTTATACCCCAAACGCCAAAGCCCCCTGCTCAGCGTCTTTTGTACCCCAACCCAACCCAATGTTCGTTTAAACTTAGCCCACGCCCAACCCGTCGGGTTGTGCGGGGTGGGTTCGGGTTAACCCGCCCAAAGTCAGGTTGGGTTCGGGTTGGCCCGCCCAAGTTGCAGCTAAGGGTGGCAATGAGTCGTGTCGGGTTCGTGTCGTGTCTAGTTTCGTGTCGTGTCCAAAACCCCTAGATCCGGACCCGACCCGTTTAACTAATTGTGTCTAGATCCTAAACCCGTACCCGACTCGCTAATAAATAGGTAGACACGATAAGACCTGATAAGACCCGTTTACCACCCGGATCTATTCAGTTGACCCGATCCGACCCAATCCGACTTGACCCGACCTGACCCGAAAGACCCACTGGTTTTATGTATTATAGTATCGGATTTCTGGTAGACCCGACCCGACCCGACATGACCTATTGAATACTAAACGGGTCTTCCTGGGTCTACCGTGTCCAGACCCTAAACCCGGACCCAACCCGTTTAATAAACGGGTCTATCGTGTCGACCCGTTTACGACCCGAACCCGTTTAGCCTTGACCCAGATCCGCTAACTTCGTGTCGGGTCCTGTCGGGTCGAGGAGAAATGATTCGGGTTGGACTCGGGTTGGGTTCAGGTTGGCCCGCCCAAGTTGCAGCTCTACTTGTGCCTTCAAGTATCAGCCAACTGCATGGGGTTTATTTAAGAGTGGGGTGTATTCAAGAGTGCATATAATTGGGGTATATTTAAGGGGGTATGTGTTTGATTGGGGTATAATCAAGTTGGGGCGGGCCATTTAACTGGGGTGTATTGAAGGTGGGGTGTAAGGGGGAAGGGTATTTTTGGGATAGGAATGGGGTATGAAAAAAAAAACTGGGGTGTATTCAAGTTTCTTGGAAATGGGGGCTAATTACAGATTTATGGGGTATGAATAATATTTCCCAAAAAAAATTGGAGAAGTTATTAATAGGTCCCTGACAAAGGATCGGGTTAGCGCCAAGGATGCCAAATTATTTACCTATATGCACTAGGTTCCACTAGAAAAAGATGCATTTAGAGCATATCCCTTTGTTGGTTTTTCTCCTCTATAAATGACAACTATTCCTTTATTGCCTTTTATTTTATTACTATATGAATTGTTGCTCTTTAGTATAGAATTGTTACTCTTGCTGTAAGGAAATTACTGTAGCAATTGTTTTTGAGAAATATCATTTAAAAAAATTTACTACAGTGGAATCACTGTAGTAATTGTTGCTCTTTAGTACCGAATTGTTGCTCTTTGTTACATTGAGCAAAGAGCAACAATTCGGTAATAAAGAGCAGCAATTGCTATAGTAAAAGCAATTGTTGCGCTTTATTATCGAATTGTTGCTCTTCCTATAGTTAATTACTGTAGGATTTTTGTTTTAAAATGTCATTTCAAAAAAAAATAATTTGCTACAATAAAATCACTATAGAAATTATTGCTTTTTATTTATCAAATTGTTGCTTTCCATGTGATTTACTTACACTATTGCATGCAAGGGTAAAATAGAAAATTTTCGAACAAAAGGACATAACTTGATCAATAAAATCTCACTGTCCTTTATGTAAAAACTGTCTTATGTTGGGGATTAATCATCAATTATCCGAGAAAAAAAAAGAGGAATTTTATTCATACCCCATAAATCTGTAATTAGCCCCCATTTCCAACAAACTTGAATACACCCCATTTTTTTTTTCCATACCCCATTCCTATCCCAAAAATACCCTTCCCCCTTACACCCCGTCTTCAATACACCCCAGTTAAATGGCCCGCCCCAACTTGATTATACCCCAATCAAACACATACCCCCTTAAATATACCCCAATTATATGCACTCTTGAATACACCCCACTCTTAAATAAACCCCATGCAGTTGGCTGATACTTGAAGGCACAAATAGAGCTGCAACTTGGGCGGGCCAACCTGAACCGAACCCGAGTCCAACCCGAATTTGGGCGGGCTAATCCGAGCTCAACCCGAATTATTTCTCCTCAACAAGGCTAACGGGTTCGGGTCGTAAACGGGTCGACACGATAGACCCGTTTAATAAACGGTTCGGGTCCGGGTTTAGGGTCTGGACACGGTAGACCCGGGAAGACCCGTTTAGTATTCAACGGGTCGTGTCGGGTCAGGTCTACCAGCAATCCAATACCAGTAGGTCTTTCGGTCAGGTCGGGTCAAGTCGGATTGGGTCAGATCGGGCCAACTGAATAGATCCGGGTGGTAAACGGGTCTTACCGGGTCTTATCGTGTCTACCTATTTATTAGCGAGTCGGGTACGGTTTAGGATCTAGACACGATTAGTTAAATGGGTCGGGTCCGGATCTAGGGGTTTTGGACACAACACGAACTAACACGAACCCGACACGACTCATTGCCACCCCTAGCTGCAACTTGGGCGGGCCAACCCGAAGCCAACCTGACTTTGGCGGGTTAACCCGAACCCACCCCGCACAACCCGGCCAACCCGACGGGTTGGGCTTGGGCTAAGTTTAAACAAACATTGGGTTGGGTTGGGGATCAAAAGACGCTGAGCAGGGGCTTTGGGGTTTGGGGTATAAAAAAAAGGGCATTGTTGGTATTAAAGGATTGTTGAGTAAGTTATTGAGAAACGCTAGGATACGGGGGCTAATTACAGATTTTTGGGGTATGAATAAAATTTCCCAAAAAAAATTATGTAGCATTTCCCTGACTTCCCTCACACCAAGGTTTTCGAGTGGAGAACAAACATCAAACGGTGGAGCCCACATCAAAAGATAAGCAAGGTTAGTGGCCCAACATGGCATAGATATGTCATCAAACCATGTTGTGGTTGTTGATGGAATAATCGGAGAACCTCCGTATAATCAGGGTATAAGCTATCACACAAGATTAGATGTAGTGGGCCTCTTTTTCCAGAGAGAGAGAGAGAGAGAGAGAGAGAGAGAGAGAGAGAGAGAGAGAGAGAGAGAGAGAGAGAGAGAGAGAGAGAGAGAGAGAGAGAGAGAGAGCAATTTGTGGAAGGAAAAAAAATACTATTTAGAGAGAGAGAGAGAGAGCAATTTGTGGAAGGAAAAAAAATACTATTTAGCCCGCATGGACAATGCGAATGACGTGTGTGGATCACAACTGTATTGTCCGCCAATTCCCTACTGGTGAAGCGCACTTAGGGGTGGCAATGGGTTGGGTAGGGTTCGTGTCATGTCTAGTTTTGGGTCGTGTCCAAAATCCATAGACCCGTACCCGATCCGTTTAACTAATCTATCTGTCCCGTTTATAAACGGTTGGACCCGATAAGACCGTGGTTTATTCAGTTGACCCGATCCGACCCAATCCGACTCGACCCAACCTAACCCAAAAGACCCGCTGATACTATATATTACAGTATCGGATTGCGGGTAGACCCGACCCGACACAACCCGTTGAATTTTAAACGGATCTTCTCGGGTCTACCGTGTCCATACCCTAAACCCGGACCTGACTTGCTTATTAAACGGGTCTATCGTGTCGACCTGTTTACGACCCGAACCCGTTTAGCCCTGACCCAAACCCGTTAATTTCGTGTCGGGTCCGAAATTGCCAGCCCTAAGCACACTCAATCTTGATTGGCAGGCAAAGGAACACTGTAATTGGATGCCACATTATTCTAGTTGAACATTTGGGTTAAACGTTTCACATCTCTCTTTTAGAAGATGCAATTTTAGGAGTGGGACTATTCTTGATTCCATAGGCTCACTCAACTTGTGATAGTAATCTAATTCGGGTACACGTTGTATCAACTCAATATAATTTCCATCCTTTCATCAGATAATTGAGTAAAAGGTTTATACAAATTTTGAGAAATTTGTAAAAATGTTATTAGGGATTAGTATTTTCAAATTAAAGCCCTAAATATATAAAGCTCCACTTCTATGGTTCTACCTACTCCGAGTCTAATTTCACACACTTTGCTGCCAATTCTAGAACCAAATCGAACCAAACCAATCCGATCTTAGTATTGGCTGGTTTGCTTTGTTTTAATGCCCGGGTCGGTCCAACCCTGACTCAAGATTGCAGAACGGATCTAAGTCAGTCCGATTCAAATTTGGTCTCAAACCGAACCAAATTGAGTTGAGTACATCCCTAGTCACAAATCGCAATAGCAATTGAGATTCATCAGGAGGACCTGATGGCAGTCACCTCAGACAGGCTAATAGCCTCACGGGCAGAAAAGCTCACCACACTAAGGCAAGAGGCAAGGGAAGCATGCCACAACAGAACGAGAGGAAATATACCATAGCATTTATTGAAACCCTTGACCAAGGCCATGGGTTGCGTTTGTCTTACCGACTGAGCCATTGGTGGAGATAAAGTCGGTGGCAATTAGTCTATTTTCTCGGCTCGCCAATAAAAAGAAAAAAAAAAGAAAAAGAAAAAAGAGAAAGCAAAAAGGAATGTTTTACTGATAAGCAAAGTTGGTGGTGCAAAGTGGCAAAGATATGTCATCATATCGAGTTGAGGCAGTTGGATGGAATAATTGGAGAAGTTCGAGACAATTAGGATAAGTGATCATATAAAGAATACCTTACTGATTTTGATGGAATAAAACTAGTGGAGATGTATGCAAAATTCCTCGTCATATTGGTGAGAATCTATTTCTGGAATAACTCACCCACCCACCCATCCACCCATCCACGCACTTAGAAATGAACAATTCTAGGAGTGAATATTTCTAGATGCTACTCTCGCGATCTCCTTCCACAATCTCTGCTCGAAATGGGGACAGATAGAATATGCAGGTTCGAGACCAGTCTAAGATCGACACTCACATTTTTTTGGTAAACACCAATAATTCCAAACTGTCCCCGTCTCCTACCTCCAGCCATCCAAACTCCCGACTCCTAGGTGATGTACTGACGACTATAGTGGTCCCTTCCAAAAAAAAAAAGACCTATTTAAGAAAATCATGCAAACATTTGATCATGAATCTTATTGCAGTGGAAAGCATTTGGGTTGTACCTGGATCTAAATTGTTAGTCCATCTTATCACTAGTACATGGATCTAAATTGTAGGTCATTTATCTCATCTGATGTCTGTGTGCGGTCACACTTCTTGGGAGTCAAGTTTGCTTATCGTGGATTTTTGTCATGATGAGACAAAACTCATCAAATTTTCACACGATTCACAAATAATTAGAAGAAGAAAGTTTGGGATAATCAACGGTGATTTAATCGATGGTTTGTGGTGCGTTGTATAGTTTGCGAATTATACATGTATAATTCATCAATTTTATGAATCATTCGTGGATTTATCTAATCATTTGTGAATTTTCCAAACGTGCCAAGTCATGAGCATACATAGTGACCTAGGTGAAAAGACTTGTTATGTCCCTAGGAGCCGACCCCAAATTCTGAATGCGTCGAGAGAAGAGGAGCGGGAAAAAAATTAAGCAAAGTGAAATGCTATTCAGCCTGAAGGTTTGTCCCGATTTCGCCAGCCCGATTGATATGGTAGCGTGCAACTGGTGGCTAAAACTCCACTAGCGATTTAAAAATCTTTAACAGCATCAGTTACACGCTGCCATGTCAATTGGACCGGCAAAATCGAGACAAACCTTCGGGCTGAATAGCATTTCTCTTAAGCAAAAGGTCCAGAGTTTCTGGGTCCTAACCACAGCGAGGGTAGTCGGAAGGAAAGGGCAGACCAAATCTCCGGGGGATGGACCTCGAGTCGGACAAGGATAGAATGTGGGCCCCATTCCCCCATATTTGTCTGTTTAGTCCTGTGGGCCCCTCGGGGAAGAGGAATGCACAGTCTCAGTCCCGTGTTGATGAGGATTTCCACACGCGCACGTGTGTCTAGCAATCCTCTTGTGGACCGCGTCCTGCACCTTCTCCTATTTATGGAGCCCTCAATTACCTCCCATCCTCCCCCTTCCCTCGTCCGCGTTCTCTCTCTCTCTCTCTCTCTCTCTCTCTCTCTCTCTCTCTCTCTCTCTCTCTCATCCTCGGCCGGAGCTGGCTAACCCCAACGGATGCAGCGACGAGATACCGTCGGAGGAGGCAGCGGCGGCGGAGCGGAACAGGTGGGTGGTGCTGCGGCTATACGAGGCCCTGAGCGAACGTGACGTGGAGACGGTTCACCGGCTGCTGGCCCCGGACATCGAGTGGTGGTTCCATGGGCCCCCGGACTTCCAGCACATGATGCGCATCCTCACCGGAGTCGCACCGGAGGAGGAAGGCTACCTCGAGTTCATACCAATCTCCGTCGAGCCTTTCGGCCCCACCACCGTCATCGTCGAGGGCGGGGACCGGGCTCGCTCCCTCATCTGGGTCCACGCCTGGACCGTCGCCGATGGGATAATCACCCAGGTCCGCGACTACGTCAACGCCTCCGTCACCGTCACACGGTTCGGAGATCCCTCCGCCGCATCGCCGTCGTCGTCGTCTGCGGCGGCGGGGCTTAAGAAATATCCGCCGTTCCACTGCCTGCCCATGTGGCAGAGCAAGCTCCAGGACCAGGCGGGAAGATCCCTCCCCGGCTACGTGCTCGCCGTATAAACTTCAACTTCTCCGGCGGCCACCTCTATTTCTCTGATTGAAGGGGTCGTCGTCGTCGTCACGAAGCTATCTTGTTCTGTGTGTTTTGCGTGTCTGGACCTGGTCTTCAACTAGGGTTAGGGTTTTTATTGGTTGCGTGATGTTGATGCTTCGATTCAAGTTTCCAGTAATAAAATGTTCGGTTTGTCTTCGTTTCAGACTTTCAGTAATAAAAGAAAGAGTTTTCTTTACAAATCGATCCTTGTATTCTTATTCATTTACATATAAACCCCTGTCAAGTCAATATTAACATATAAACCTCTTATATCATCCAATATTTATATATCATCCTCTACATGTAGTTGGCATCCAAAATGAAAGGAATATTTCTGAAATATTCCTTCATTCATATGTAATTTTATTAATCTAAAGAGGAAAAAACCAATTTACCTATGGTTTTAATTACTTAAAATGACATATCTTTATTGATCATGTACTTAATCCAAAACAAACACAGATATAACCCAAATCTAACTTGGACTTAATCTGAAGATTTATTATATTGAAAGGGTATTTATAAAGTTTAAGTAAACTATCTGACGCTATCCGATCCGATAAAGGTTTGATCATATTGGAAAATTAAGTCCAAAATACAATAACTTATGATTTTGAACATTTACACTCAAAATTCACCAATCGAATGATGAAATCTTAACATAGCGAGTAAAATACCTGAAAACCGGTACATGCACCTCGCTTGGAGTCTCAAGTTGTAGATTAAGTAACTTGTCGAAACTAACAGCACACCGATCAGAGTCTAGTTTTGTAAATTAAATAAAAATAATGATTTTTGAACACATAGACTCAAAATTTGCATGTCAGATGGCAAAATCTTCAAATAGCTACTTAAAGTTGTGAAACCTAACACGAGCATCTTGCTCAGGGCCAAAATAACTTATCGAAACTGATGACACACCGATCAGAATCCTGGTTTGTAAATGAGATAATCGTAAACCTTGTGATTTTTGAACAGTTTGACTCAAAATTCGCCCATCGAATGACGAAATCGTAAAATAGCTAGTAAAAGGCTTGAAAACTGGCACAAGCACCTTGCTCAGGGCAAAAGTAATTAACTTATCAAAACCAATGACACACCGATCAGAATCCCGATTATAAATTAGACGAAAACTTATGATTTTTGAACAATTAGACTCAAAATTCATCCATCGGAGGGCATAATCATAAAATAACTACTAAAAGGTCTGAAAACCGACACGAACACCTAACACAGGGCCAAAGTAACTTGTCGAATTTGACGGCACACCGATCGAAATATCGGTTTGAAAATTGGACGTAAACTAAATTTCTTAACATGTAAAACTGATCCAATATATCATCTGATCTTAAATATGAAAAATCTATTCGATTCAATTCAAATTGATTCGATCCGATCAAAGTTGATTTCATCCGATACTAGAGGTGGCAATGGAGTCTGATAACTAAACTCAAAACATGGCTGGTATGGATATGGACGTTTCTCAATGTCCATACTTGAAACTCAAATTAATATTTGATCGAAACCTGATTACCCTCTAACTTGTTATAATTATACTCATTAATCTTTTTATATTAATTATGGATGTTAAAAATATTGTTTTAATATAGGTGACACAACGTCAGGGGATTAGTGACGGTGGCAGGAGCAGCAGCATCACACATTCATCCATATATGTTATGTTTTTGTAAAAAAATATTTTGTAATATTTTTAAAAAAATTATTGTATTGTGTATGTATAATTAATAGTGGGAGATATTTATAGTTGTGCAAAATTTTCATTTTTTAGTAGTATAGTTGTGCAAATATTGGTTGTATATGTGGTTGTCGTTAATATTGGTTGTGGTTATAGTTGTGCAAATATCAATTAATTGTGGTTGCGTAGTTATAAAAAATAACAAAAATTAAATATAAAATTAAAACAACATTTTTTTTAAAAATACTATTTTACTGACGAACTTTATTAGTACCGTCGGTATAAATAATTTTAATAGTTTATAACAAATTAAATATTACCGATGGTCATATGTATCGTCAGCATTAATAAGCTTTATGCCGACGAAAACTGTATACAGCTGTCGACATTAATAATATTTACACCGACGAAAATCGTATTCCGTTGGTATTTACAAATTTATTCCCGATGGTAGGTAGTGTACCGTTGATAATACTATTGACTTTATTATTTAATTCAATAATTTATAACGACCGATATACTATATCCCGTCGGGAATAATATTTAATACCGACGAAAATAAAAAGCCGCCTTGTCGACATCATCATTATCGACGAAAACATTTCAGTACCGATGGAAATAATTACCATCGGTAATTATCTATAGCGACGAAAATAATTATTTCGGTACCGATCGAAATAATTACCGAGAGAAAATGTTTTTCTTGTAGTGTAGGCTCAACACCGGCAGAAAGGGGAACGATGTCCAAATTATGAGTCTGCTCAAAAGTCAAAAACTCTCGTCCATGGCCTACCGCCACTTAGGGAACTGGATGGCCTCCCGGTACGACAGAGGCTTCTGGTCAAAGAGGAGGGCAGTAAGAAAAGCAGTGAACTGTGGCGAGTAGGAGGTGACAGTGGCAAAGCCAAAATGGTCAGGTGCCCTAGAGTAAAAGCTAAAGCGGGCGGGCAGTGCTCGTGTTGAGGGTGGTGAGGCGGTCGGTGAGGATCTACGATCGGTAGAGACTGACTGGGCACAACAGGTGGAGTACCAGAGGCATCAGGGGCACTAGGAGTACTAGAGGAACCAATTAGTGACGAAGGAGAGAAGGGTACAAAAAGAGTAAAGATATCTATGAACGAGGTCTCAGAAGAATCTTTGGAAATGTGGGGAGAGACAAGTGGCGGAGGAGGTAGTGAAAGAGGCTCAAGATTCCAAAACAGGGTGGGAGGAGTATCTAGAAATATAAGGTCCTTAGCCGTAAAGGAGTGAAAAGGGGCATCCTCGATAAAAAAGACGTACCGAGAGATGCAAAGGTGACGAGTCAAGGGGTCATAGCAGCGATACTCCTTGTGCTCGGAACTGATCCTCAAGAGGACACACTTAACTGATATTTCGGATAGTTAATTTCTTGCGCTCGTAGAGTGGAAGGATGACAAAGCAGGTGCACCCAAAGAATGAAGCAAACTGTAGTCAGGAGGAGAGAAGAAAAGATGCTTATGAGGGGTCACACCATCCGAAAGAACAGACGAAGGGGTGATGTTGATAAGGTTGACCGAGGTCAAAGCAGCCTCCGCCCAGAAGGTGCAAGGAACGAAAGCAGAGAGAAGAAGAGCTTGTGTGGTCTTAAGGATGTGACAGTGCTTTCTCTCAGCTACTTCGTTCTACTCATAAGTGTGAGGGCATGAGTGCTGGAAGAGGGTCCCATAAGACTGAAAAAGAGTACGCATAGCAGTTAAGAGGTATTTGTGGGCACAATCAAACCGAAAGATCTTGATGGGACAACCGAACTGCGTATGGACCATCGATGCAAAGATTTGGTAGACTTGGGGAACCTTAGAGAGGTGTTGGAGGAGGTAAACCCAAGTATACCAACTGAAGTTATCGATAAAAAAGTTATAGTAGCGATAGCCACACATCGAATGAATATGTGTTGGTCCCCAGTTATCAGAGTGCACCAGGTTGAAGAGAGCACAACTTTGAGAAACACTCAAGGAAAAAGAAAGGGTGGTAGCTTTGGCAAGCTTGCAACTGGTACAGGTGGACAAAGGGGTGAAGGGGCCTCGACCTAGAGCTCTAGTCTGAAGTAATATCCCTAAGTAAAGGTTCAGAAATATGGCCGAGTCGCTTGTGCCAAAGGTTGACATCAGGCAAGGCAACCCAACAGAAATTAGTTGGGGGGGGGGGGGGGGGGGTAGGAGGAAGGTAGAGGTACTCCAGGTGGTATAACCCATCTACCGTTCGATCGGTACGTGGATCCTGCACAACAACAGAGGAGGAAGTGAAGGTCACAATATAACGAGAGTCGCAACGATTACTAATGGAGATAAGATACATGCGAAGCTGAGGGACGTGTAGCACAGAGGGTAAGGAAAGGCGACCGCTGGACTTTGTGGTGGTGGTGATCGACCCACACTACAAGATAGGTAAAGAAGAACCATTGGCAGTGCGTATCGTAGGAATGTGCGATGCAGGGGCAAGCTGTAAGTAGGGAAGTGTGGGTGTCATGTGGTGTGAGGCCCCGAAGTCGAAGATCCATGTAAGAGGGGTGAAGATAGCGCTAGGACAAAACATGGTGGAGCAGGTCGCACTGAGAAGACGAGACATAGAGGAAGGTCCAAGAACGCCCTCAGAGCGGAGGGGCGGAGAGACCTGACGAACGACCATGGTGAGCAGTCATTGAGATGACATATAAGGTGCCTGAGGTGGAAGGGCTGGTCCGTGCGGCTTGAGGCTTCAAAGCCGAGCGTGAAGCATGGGATGGGGGACGATGATGCGGCTCCAAAGATCGAGCGTGAAAAATCAAATACCGCAGATACTCGCAGGGGGGTTCGTGGTGTGGCTCGAGGCTCTAAATCCGAGCGTCAAGCACCAAACACCGCAAAAGGTAGCGGGGGATCACACCAGCATGGTATTTGGCAGCTGAAGTACAAGTAGAATGTTGCTCGGAGAGGTGCGGGGTGCAGAGTAAAGGTGGGTTGCTGCTCGAAGAGGTACAGGGTGCCGCTCAAGGTACAAACACCAAACACAACACACCGAACGCTAAACATCAAACACCAATTCGGAGAGTCCCTCTTGTACATACCATGCCTATATATAGGCCCATTGGCCTAATGAGAAGATAATCCTTCTCCCCAAAACCCTAGCCTCTCTCTCTCTCTCTCTCTCTCTCTCTCTCTCTCTCTCTCTCTCTCTCTCTCTCTCTCTCTCTCTCTCTCTCTCTCTCTCTCTCCCCTTGCTAGGGTATTGTGACATGATATCTGAATGTACAACTACAATCTGGAGTATATATCCAATCACTTTAGCTACAAGGGAGGTACAACATCTCTTCTCAGGGCTTATAGTTGCCTTGCTCTACTTGTTGATAGGTCATCCTTGTGTTTTCTTTTTATTTATTTACTGTCCTTTGTTTGTGGCCACTAACTGTTTAGGTCTGTGCTTTGTAGGTCAATGTTTAGGCCTTGCATAGTCTTTGCTAGGACCTAGAACCTATAGGTAGCTATCTTGTTGGTCTGATTATCCTTGGGGGCTATAGGACTCAAGGGGTGTTTGATACACACTTCGCATAAACGCATCGCTGCGAGTGACTTGAAACGCCTTTGTTTTTTGCTGGGTTAGGTCCATTACTAGAGTATGCTAAGTTGACGCAGATGTACAGTGTGTTGGGTCAACTTAAGGGCGAGTGGCTCCGTGTTGGGTCAACTTAAGTGCGAGTGGTTCCAACCGTCAGTTGGAGCGGGCGGTTGCACCAAGGTGTGTTTACAGACTCTCGTTGGTTTGGTGAACCAATACCTTTAGGGATTATTAGATGTAGTTTGTTAGTATTCTATTAGTCCCACCTTGATTGTGGTAATGTAAAGGTGTGCATTCTCTCTCTATATAAGGAGAGGTAGTCTTATGTACTAATAATGAGATTGATGAGATAATACAAGGAGTTTTTCTCACCAAACCTATTCTCTCTCCCTCTCTCTTCATAACATGGTATCAGAGCCAACCCACTTGGCCTAGGTGTTTCGACGCTCTCCTCTCTGGCCTCGACCTTCTTGGTCATCGTCGACGACATCGAGGAGGCCTGGAACAGTAAAATTTATATATTTTTTCATCTCTCTCCTGAGCGGAACCTTTGCGGCCTGATCCCGGATTTCATGCGCCGCCTCCCACTACCCCGAGCGGCCTCCCAGTTGAGATCCCTGTTAGACCCGGTGCACTCATGCACCCGATCATCGGATCTGTTGCGCCACACGCACCCAGTCACCGGATCTGACATGCCGTCACTCACGTTGCCAAGATCTGCTCGTTCAATTCGGTGATCGCAGCGCGTCAAGCCTCTCCGCGATCGCTTCCCCTGCGTGTGAGCCTTCCGCCCTCCTTCCACGATCCTTCCCCCGGATCCCTGTGCGCGATCCGCCGCCCCGAGTTACTTTGCCCCTTGCGCGAGATCCGGCCCCTATGAGATCTTCAACACCTGTCGTTCGGCCTATCGCGCCGGTCCCGCCGTTGCCCTGCGCCCTGCCCGCCGACCCTGAGTGCAAGTCGTCGAGCCCGTTTTTGCGTCCGATATCGAACCGGCCTTGCACACTGCGTTGCGCCAGTAGTCCGTCGTCCGCCCTGCACCCGCCTGCCTCATCCCTCTGCTCCCGCCAGTATCACCACCCCTGCGTCCGTCGCCTGCGGACTGTCTCTGGTAAAATAGCACGGGGGGCCAGATTTGGCGCCCCCGGCCATCCCCTCGCCGCGCCGACATCCTTCCTGCCCCCCAGTCACCTTGGGGCCCTCGCCGCTGCCGCTCACCGTCGCTGATCCCAGCCTCCTTCCCTTAAGCCGACTACATCTCCGACCCCCCTCGCGCCGGCCTCCGATCTTCTCTCTCTCTCATCCCGATCTCTCGCTCTTTTGACCGGATCTCTCTCTCTCTCTCTCTCTCTATATATATATATATATATATATATATATATATCCCTCTTTTCTCTCCCGTCTCTGACTCTTTCTATTCCCTCTTTTATTCCCTTCTCTCTCTCTTTCTCTCTAGCTGATCACAGCCATCCGATTTGCATTAAACGACTGTTCATTGCAATCTGCTTCACCGAACGACTGTGGTTTGCGGATCTGCTACATCAGACATCTGTGGTCCCCCTCAGGATCTGTCTCCTCCCTCTTTACTAAACTTGGCCGCCCGATCCTGGTCCTGTCACACCTGGCCGCCTATATCCGGTTTGATCTCGGCATACCTGCAGCCTACCGGACTCCACCTGATTTTACGCCTGTCTATCCCTGTGATCTGCCTGCGCTCTGTCGGATCACATGTGCCTTGCACCCTGAGCTATGCTGGCTCGTCTGCCGACTCGTCTGTGACTTAGGCTTTGCCAGCTTGCTTGCACCCTACGTTTTTTTTTCCTATATGCGCTTGCATTGCCCTGCGCCTTGCGCTCTCTCGGTCCCGGTCTGATCCGGCCGCATGTGTCCTACACTCGTGCCCTGCACCCTTGCGTTCTACCGGCCGACCTATGCCCTTGCGCTCTACAGGTCCATCATATCTTCTTCTCTTGCCGATCGAGATCTTCCCCCTCCTTCCGATCAAGCTTCTTTCTCTCCGGTGTCTCTCCCCTTAGCCGGTTGGCTTTATCCTCTTTCTCTTTAGTCGCATGATCCTTGGATCTCCTCTCTCCGGTCATAGTTCTGTGGGCTTTCAGATGCTCTTTCTCCCTGGTCGTTGACCCTTGGATCCTCTCTCTTTCCGATCACATTTATGCTGGCTTTTTGATCCTCTCGCTTATCGGTCACACTTGTGTCGGCTTTCAGATCCTCTCCATTTTCTTGGTTATGTGACCCTTGGATCCTCTCTTTTTCCGGTGATCATATTTGTGCCGGTCTTCGGATCCTCTCTTTATCTCCGGTCACACTTGTGTTGGCCTTCGGATCCTCTCTCTTACCGGTCACACTTGTGCCGGCTTTCGAATCATCTTCCTTTCCTTGGTCATGTGACCCTATCAAAGCTAGGACTCTACATTCTCTCCTTCCTTTATTTTTCTTCTTTGTCTTTGATGATTGAGATCTTCTAGGAGGTGTCAAGTGCTTGCTTCAGCCAGGTGCTTGCCTCCTATGAGGTTTCACACATCCACACCTTTTTTCTTAGCTGTTTTCTTTCCTTTCGGCCTCCTTTATTGTCGGCTTCCATCACTGTCGGCTTTCTCCACTCCGATCCTTAGTGATCATTGTCAATTCCCTCTGTTGACCTGCTTACAGGTTGGCCGGGTTCCCCCGATTGTCCTGCTTGCAGGTCAATCGGATTTTCAGGACGATTTGCTCGCAGCTTGCCTTGGCACTATCTTTCCTTTACAGCATGAAAAAAAAGAGTTATTTGATGTTTTTTTTTTCTCTCTCCTTTCTTTTATTAAGCAAACTGATGTCGGTTTATACCTTACATCAGTTCGACAGAGGGTATTAGATATAGTGTGTTAGTATTCTGTTAGTCCCACCTCGGTTGTGGTAATGTAAAGGTGTGCGTTCTCTCTCTATATAAGGAGAGGTAGTCTTATGTACTGACAATGAGATTGATGAGATAATACAAAGAGTTTTTCTCCCCAAACCTATTCTCTCTCCCTCTCTCTTCGTAACAGGGATGTGTCCGATCTTTCTTAACGAGCTGAATGTCTCTCCAATGAGCAATGTTAGTCGGCCATTTAGTTTTCCATGGCTATCTTGACTTCACACCTGATCATAACTATGCCTTTGCTTGCCAGTCAGGATGTGATGGTTGTGATCAAGTGCTGAATGTCAGGGTGGCCCGATCTGTGTGGACAACTGTACACCTCCAATTTTTTTTGGGAAAGTTTGACATATGTTATTTTTGACAGATGCCTTTTAATTGCAGGACATATTAATTTTGAAATATAACTCAAGTCCCTCCCGACCAATATATACTAGCTCTTTCTAAAGACGAATGTATATTCTTTTTTAAACGAATGTATATTTTTTCTGAAGATAAATATGAAATTTTCATGGAGACAAATATATACTTGTAGGGACCTTAACTAATATAGCAAATTATGATGTCCTGCAGCTATTATTGCAAAATAGTTAAGGACCTATACCTAATTTGCCGGGTTTTTTTTTTTAATTGCTAGTAATTTTTGCATATAGTACGTAGTGGAAGAAATCAGCTAGGGCTAAGCATACTGCTTTTTACAAAACCCACGCGCACAGCACGCGAACAAGATCAGAGCTTACACACTCATGAAGGGTCCCACACTTACACGTCAGATGGCGAGGACGAGCCCAGGCAGAGAGCGGCCGAGGCGCTCCCGCGGCTCGCTCTGCCACACCGTGGGGCCACCCCGCCGCCCCGCGACCCACCCTACCGCCGCCACCGTCGGCGACGGGCCCAGGTCCCGCACCGTGACCCAGGTGTTGAAGTACTCCCGGAACTGGGTGATGACACCGCCCTCCATCGCCCAAACGTGCACCCAGTACGCCTGCTCCCCCTCCCACCCCTCCGCCACCACCCACTCCGCCCCCACCTCCGCCACCCGCCGCGGCTTGAACCGGAAGTCCCGGTGGCTCGCCACCCCCGTCAGCACCCGCATCATGTGCTGGCACCGCGGCGGCCCGTGGAACCACCACTCCAGGTCCGCCGCCAGCATTGCCCCCGCGGTCGGTGTGTCCCCTTGCGCCAGCGCCTGGTAGAGCGACTCCACAATCCGTTTGTTGCTGCCGTCCGGCGACATCCACTCTTCACAGAGAGAGAGAGAGAGAGAGAGAGAGAGAGAGAGCGCTAAGAGCTCGAAGTGAGGGCTAGATATGACATGGAGTGCATGGGGATCGTATTCCATTTATAGCTCGAAATATCGATGAGGTGGACGATCGAACCTCCTCCGGGTGTTTGGGATTTTTTCTGACAAAAATGCCCTTGAAAAGGAAGTAAATGTCTTAGTAGAGAGCTAGGTCAACAACCAATATTGCTCATAATTTTAGCCCCCCCCCCCCCCGGATCATGACAAGCTAAAAAAGCCAATCCTTTAGCATTCTATTGGTATTAGGCGATGGACAACAATTAATAATCAACAATTCAATGGCATACATGTGCTGATTGTTACTGAGAGAATGACGTCGTTCGTTGAAATTTTCAACGACTAGGTCAAGTAGTGTGAAGGATCTTGCGATGCTAACTGCGCGCCTGACTTATATGTATGGCATCATATGTTTGGCTTTGTTTATAAAAGGATATTTGGCTCATCAGCCCTTCGGACGTTATTGTTATTATTATTTTGAAATCGATGGCTGTTTTAAAACCCTTTAAGCTATGGATCCATACGCAATCGCACCCGTTTTGCTGGCGTGGTTGTCTGGTAACTGGCTTCTATAAAAGATTAAAAATTATTAGAAAATGATTAATTTCCATGATCTCTGCAATGTCCAATGTCAACATCTGTATTATCAAATGAATTTCAAATCTTAGTAAGAAAAATGACTCCATGATTGTTTTAGTTTCTTTGGAGACAATGAAAGGGTAGGGAGCAGCTTCCCCGAAATTGTGGGGGGTGGAGGACGAGGATTGAATAGAATTGAATGAGATGGGTAGATTGGTCATATGCATTGTCACTGTGCGGTGCCAGGGTAGCGTTTCAGTTTGACGCTTTGATCGGTCTCTCCGGTTTGTCGTTTTGCAGATAGGTCCGCCTGCCATCGCTTTCTCCCGCGAACCGACAAAAGGGCGTCCGGGAACTCCTGGTGTCCTTGGAATTACGGAATATACCCCTACGATTCGATGTGGTGTTGCAGCCGTCCGATGAACCAGTTTCAGAGACGTGGCATTATGTTCAATCGCTTCATCTGATTCTCCGAATAATGCATGACCAACGTACGATTGGACCCCCGAGGAACAATGTAACAGCAGTCCGGAAGACTGCTCTTCTCATCGATGTGCTACAACCATCCGATGAAGATCGAACGGTTTAGAAAGTCACACACCAATCATAAGGTCACGGTGAAATGGAACACTAATGTAAAATTTTGAAGTTAGACAGAAGATTGGTGGCATTTTAATTTGAGAATTTTTCCAAAGTGACCGCCAGGTTTGTCTTATTGTTCAAACTAAATACAGTCCGAAAACGTTACTTTTTTTACCACCTATACGTGCAGATTCAGTAACACGAGTGTTTTATGACTTTTTCTGACCATTTTGTCCTTAACAGTAGTAAAATATTGGTTAAGTAATTTTACGTCGGGTTTACGTCGTGTTTACGTCGATGAAGAGGTTCGGACAAGGTTCCGACGATGAAGAGGTTCCGATGATAAAGAGGTTCTGAAGAGGTTCCAGTAGGGTTCTGAAGAGGTTCCGACAAAGTTCCGACAATGTTCCGACAAGATTCCGGCAGGGTTCTGAAGAGGTTTCGGCGAGATTCTGACGATGAAGAGATTCCGGCGAAATGTAACGAAAACTTAAACAAAATGTAACCAAACATAAACAAATTAACTTAAAATTTGCGTTAGGGACCCTACTGTTTTCATGAAAGAAGCATAAGTGATTCGCTACATTAAAGGTATTTTTGTCTGAAATTTTTTTGATGGTCATAAAAGTAACGTTTTTGGAATCTGTACTTAGTTTGAGTAATACGACAAATCTGGTGGCCAGTTTGGGAAAAGGCTTAGTTTAATTTGGGGGACTTAGTGAACGGTCCCTCGAAAAGAAATCAGTTTTAGCTAAAGGACAAAAACCCAATGGATGAAAATAACCCGCACTCCACTTTAAATTTTCATTTCATGCCATTCCTCTCAAAAACCAACAAAATTCCAAACTCGAGCCTATATCCTAAACCTAACCCTAAAACCTAAGATCTATAGGCAATGGGATGAACCCTAGACATGGGAATCTTAAACCGAACTCTAAGTTGCAGCTCATCCTCTCCGTTACTTGCTGCTGTATGGGTTGCAGTGGCGAGCAATTACGACTCGAGGTCGCTGCTCGTGCTCGCCACCGCCACCCTGCTCGAGAGTTGTTTGGTGAGGGTAATTTGGGGTTTCAATTTCATGTTCGGTCTTATTTACAGAACCGATAGGTGGGACCAAGGACCTTAGCTAAACCGATCTCTTGGGGGTCCTGTTCACCAAACCAATCTGTTGGCAGAGACCCTAGACACATTAGCCCACTTAATTTTGGATAACACCGTACTTAGTATATCATAAATGGTTTTTTTTTGTAAAGAGAGGGGAAGGGGACTTGGTGAAAAGTCCTTTTTAGAAAATGGTTTTGAGCTAAAGGACATACAACATTTTGATTTTGCATCAGGTCCCTCCCCAAAATACCATAGTATAATAAGACTCTCCAACCACCAAGTTTGACTTTACGAACTGTTCTAAAGGCAAAAATACCCCTACACATGACTGTACGTACAATAAATTATGTAGAATCCGGATTTACATATACAAATCACTATAGCAATGTGTACTATTTTATGGCAAATTGTTACTCTTGCTACAGCAAAATCAATGCAGCAAATTTTTTTAGGCGAGATTTTCCAAAAAAATGCTATAGTGATGCCACTGTAGCAAAAAGGGTTATAATCAGTGGTACAAAGAGTATCAATCCGTAGTATGATAGTAACATTTGCGGCAGAAATTTCATTGTAGCAAAAAGAAAAACTAGTAGTGATTTCACTAGCAAGAGTAACAATATGAACGGAAAGAGTATCCATTGCTACAACACTCTGTGTGCATGCATCTGAAATCTATACACTTCCTTGTATGATCAGTGTATGGGTAAAATGGGTATATAGTGTGGTATGTCCGGATTCTATAATCTTTTCTGCACAGTCACATGTAAAGACAAAATGGGTATAATAAAACCATTTATTGCAAAAAGACCTCAGCAACAACCGAAATGTCGTATGTCCTTTACCTACTACAGTACTTGCTGGAAAGACCTTAATCACATTACCCCGTTTTCTTGGGTAAATTAGTGCTAGGTCGCTCAAACATATCGTTTTTAGTGATAAAGACGGACAAAAAGATGATGTAGCGTTAGGTCCTCCTATTCGAAAAATATATATTTTACCCCTACCTGTCCTCTAACTTGGAAAATATCTATTTTACCCATATATGCAGCTGTACCAGGAAGCACCCATCCCATTTTTAACATAAATCACTGTAGCAAAACTAGTAACAATCTGTACAAACTATTACTCTTTTTCTACACTGAAATCACTGTAGCAATATTTTTGTGAAATCCAACCTATATATATATATATATATATATATATATATATATATATATATATATATATATATAGGGTCGGGATCCAGAAACACGCTACTTTGCCACAAAGTTAGATACGTATCATCCAAAACCCTAGATAGAGGTTTTAGAATTTGTTGATTTTTTGTAAGGATGATCAACTACCCTTAGATAGCCCATCCAAAAAAATTCAGCACATTCTAAACACTTTAGGTGCATCAAATCTAAAGAGCTTTATCGATCGTTCATTTTAACCGTTAAATTGAAGGGAATATTTGATTAGTCTATAGGTTTTAGAATGTGCTGATTTTTTGCTTATGTGCTATCTAAGGCAAGGTTATAATCCTCACAAAAAATCAATAAATTTTGAAACCTCTATCTAGAGTTTTGGAGATGCGTGTCTAACTCTGTGGTAAAATAGTGTGTTTCTGGATCTCGACCCATATATATATATATATATATATATATATATATATATATATATATATATATATATATATATATATATATATGGGTCGGTTAGTTTGAGCTGTGAGCTGCCGATTTAGAAAGTGAGCTGCGCTCACTTTGACCCCACTAGAAGTTTTAGAATTTGATGAAATTTGATGAGGGTGTTGTCTAGAATAAGATGATTATCCTTATCAATTTTTATCAAATTCTAAAACTTCTACGGTGTCAAATGGTCAAATCAAAATCTGTCATCCGCAGTCACCGTTAAAATCTATATATTTTGCTCTGACCATTTGACCCCCCTAGAAGTTTTGGAATTTGATAAAAATTGGTGAGGATGATCTTCTTACCCTAGACAACACCCTCACCAAATTTCATCAAATTCTAAAACTTCTAGGGGGGGTCAAAGTGAGCACAACTCACTTTCTCCTCCGACAGCTCACAACTCATTGTGACATTCCTCTCTCTCTCTCTCTCTCTCTCTCTCTCTCTATATATATATATATATATATATATATATATATATATATATATATATATATATATATATATATATATATATATAAATATATATATATATATATATATATATATATATATATATATATATATATATATATATATATATATATATATATATATATATATATATATATATATATATATATATATATATGGGAACGGGGAGCCTGCACTCGAGGTGCAGCAAGAACGCTGCACCTCAAGCATTGTTTACCTACCTAGAAGTTTTGGAATTTGATGAAATTTTGTGAGGATGTTGTCTAGGGTAAGATGATCATCCTTACAAATTTTCATCAAATTCCAAAACTTCTAGGGGGGTCAAATGATCGAAGCAAAATCTGCAGATTTTAACGGTGACTGTGGATGGCTGATTTTGCTTTGACCATTTGGCCCCCCTAGAAGTTTTAGAATTTGATGAAAATTTGTGAGGATGATCATGTTACCCTAGACAACACCCTCACCAAATTCTATCAAATTCTAAATCTTCTAGGTAGGTAAACAATGCTTGAGGTGCAGCGTTTTTGCTGCACCTCGGGTGCAGGCTCCCCGTCCCCTATATATATATATATATATATATATATATATATATATATATATATATATATATATATATATATATATATATATATATATATATATATATATATATATATATATATATATATATATATATATATATATATATATATATATATATATATATATATATGGGGCATGCTATGCTGCGGCATGCGGTACGTGCGGCACAGCACCGCAGCCGTCTGATGCACGCGCTGCGTGCATCGCATGCACGCAGCAGTGCATCAGACGGCATGCGGTAGGTGCCGCACTTACCGCATGCCGCATTCAAGCATTTCTCTCTCTCTCTCTCTCTCTCTCTATATATATATATATATATATATATATATATATATATATATATATATATATATATAGAGAGAGAGAGAGAGAGAGAGAGAGAGAAATGCTATAATGCGGCATGCGGTAAGTGCAGTACCGCATCGCAACCGTCTGATGCATTGCTGCGTGCATGCGATGCACGTAGCACGTGCATCAGACGGCTGCGGTACAGTACCGCACGTACCACATGCCACATTATAGCATGCCCCTATATATATATATATATATATATATATATAGATATATGTATATATATATATATATATATATATATATATATATAGATATATATATATATATATATATATATATATATATATATATATATATATATATATATAGAGAGAGAGAGAGAGAGAGAGAGAGAGAGAGAATAAGGGTATGAGCTAACATTCCATTTTCATTTTTGGTAGTCAGCTGCTAGCCATCCGATTCCATTGATCAGGTCCGTCCGATTAAAAAAAAAAACCCCCACAATCCTCTCTCTCTGTGTCATCCACAATCCCTCTCTCTGGTTCGTTGAGGGAAACCCGTCGCCACCGTCAACCTCTCCTCCTCCCCCGACCTCACCTCTCCCCCTCCCCGACCAGCCTTCAACTCCGGCAGCCTCCACCCTCCGGCAGCCCGCTTCCCCTCCCCCTCTGGCGCTGATCCAGCCCCAACCTGTAGATCCAGCCCTCCGTCGCTCCCCCTCCCCTGCGATCCGGCCGGCCACCGCTGCAATCGGTCGGCAATCGCTGCAATCGGTCGGCCACCGGTGCAATCGGCCGGCCACCGTTGCGATCGTCCGACCACCGCTACAATCGACCGAAGGGGGCTGCGATGGCGCCGGATGAGCATGAAGGAGGCTGCGACAACGTCGAATCGCAGGGGGACTGCGATCGACGTTGGAGGGGGAGGATAAGGGGGCTGCCGATGGTCTGGGTTCAGTGAACCACAAAGAGAGAGAGATGAGGCCGTCGGTGGGTGAGGGCGAAGCCGGAGCCGGAGGGGACTGGATCGGCGCTGGAGGGGGAGGAGAAGGGTGACGGCGGTGACGGGTTTCTCTCAGCGAACCAGAGAGAGAAAGGGATCGTGGATGACAGAGAGAGAGAGGATTGTGGTTTTTTTTTTTAATTGGACGGACATGATCGATGGAATCGGATGGCTAGCTGCTGACAGCCTAAAAAAAAAAAGGGCTGTCAGCTCATACCTCGTATTCTCTCTCTCTCTCTCTCTCTCTATATATATATATATATATATATATATATATATATATATATATATATATATATTTGTCACAGTGAAATCGCTATGGCAAAATAGTGACAATTTTTTTTTTTTTTTTGAGAACCCCTCCTAAAGGAGGGAGGGTTTGGCGGACCCCAACCAGAAATCATTAATAACTAAGATAACATGTTGTTACAAAAACTGGTAGCCTCCGCCCTTAGTTATAGTGACAATTTGTACAGATTGAGTAACAATTTTTGTGGAGTAATAATATGTAGAGATTAAGTAACAATTTTTGTGCAGTAACAATCTACGCAAATTGTTACTCTTTTATTATAGTCAAATCATTGTAGCAAAAAAAAAAAGGACATTCTTGTAGATTTTTATATATATTTTTGCTACAGTGAAATCATTGTAGCACAAGAGTAACACTTTTTGCAGATTGTGTAACAATCTATGTGGAGTAACAATCACAGATTGTTATTGTTTTTTGCTATAGTGAAATTATGTAGTTTTTTTTTTTTTTTGAAATCTTGTCAAAATTTTTTATTTTTCTTTTTGCTACAGTGAAATCAATATAGAGGGGCTTTCTGTAATGGGACATTTTTCTCATTTAATGGAGTGAAAAGTCAGTGGATGGACTTGCTCGATCTAATTGCATTTTTTTTAGAAAAGACCGGGTGCAAAACTATCTTTTTGTCTGTCCTTTTCATTAAACGGATCTCTTGTCAGGGATCTACCACTAAGTTTTTTTTTTTTGTGACTTGGGAAAAACCCTTTTCAAAAGATGCTTATAAGCTTGTGTCCCAATAATGTTTTGGTTTGAGCTCAAACCTATCTTAAATAAACACTTTTACATTAAACCCCTGTTGACATGTTCAACCCCTATCAAATGACTAAAATGCCTCTTCCATTACCCCTCTGTAGCAACCCAATTATACTCTACTAACCCGAATTGACACTCCAGAATCTGCTACGGTAATTATGGAGTATCAATTCAGACAGTAGAGTATCAATTCAGTTGCCACTCCCAAATCATTGTAGATGCATTATAGTTGCTACAGTGATTTCACTGTACAACCAAATTGATACCCCGTTATCCCAATTTGATATTTCATTCGAGTTGCAACAATGAAATGAAATAGCAACCAAATTTATACTTTCTAACCTAAATTTATACTCCATTTGAGCTGTTACAGCGAAATCACTGTAGCAACCTAATTTTTTATCCGAAATAGTTACTGTTACAGTGAAATCACTGTAGCACTACAATGAAATCATTGTAATAACTATAGTGAAATCATTGTAGCAACTTTTGGATCTACTATTGAGTTTTCTCTGTACAACGCAGGATGAAAAAAAATTGTACATAAATTTGTTCTTACTGTACAGCTACTATATATAGGGGCAAAATGACCATTTTAAAAAAAAAGGGGGTGAGGGAAGGACTTAATGCTCTACGCAAAAGGTTACCCTATATTTGGGTTACATCCCTAACTTTTACAAAGTTTGAGTTACACGTATCATCGTTCCGTCTGTAAGATATCTAAGGGAGTTAGGCATGCTGAGCTGGTGTTGATGAGCTGGAAGACTTCCGGTATTACCCTTGCTTTATGTGTTAGAGATTTTTATGGTTCTTTTATGAGTAGTCATTTATTTTACTTTCACCCCCAAGTACTACACTTATCGCTAGCAGGCAACACACATCGTGGCCACTAATTCCGCATCGCATGTGTCTGGATGTTACCAACCGGTTGCTGTCTTTTTTGTTTTGATGTTTCATTATTTCAAAGAGAATGTAACTACTACGCCTAGTATTCAAAATTCTCCTGATAACCATATTAGGATTAGGGACCGTTGAAAGTTTCTATGATTAGGTGAAGTTCAGCGAAGCAGCTTTACAATGTTACTTGTCAGATTTTGTTTGGGCTAATCTTGTTTAGCCTTTGTTTGTTGAAGTTTTTTTTAGTTGTGATGGTGCCTATTTAACCATTACTTGTAACTTCATTTTTTGAAATTTCATAGACATGTTGGCATCAAGACTAAATCCCTCCCACACGATTGGAGGGAATTATAAAAAAAAAAAAATCTTTACCAATGTGATGGACATATATGCATGGTTGTTTAGAGCGAAGGAAAGCATCTTAATTGGGTTGGCTTGGTTGTCTTTTCCGGTAACTATTTCTATAATGTCGTTAGGTTCTCGAGTATTTATTTAAGGGTTTTTTACAAATAGATCTCTATAATCTTCTTTATTTATATACAAAATCTGTAAAGTTAATATTTACATATCGACCCCTACAGTTAGTTGACATCCAAAATGAAGGATTATTTATGAAATATTCCTTCATTCGACTGTTATTTTATTAATCTAAGAGTAAATAACTAATTTACCCATTGTTTTAATTACTTAAAATGATATCATTATTGAACATGGACTTAATCCAAAACAAACACAGACATAACCCAAAGCTAACTTAGACCTAATCCGAAGAATTATCATATTGGAGGGGTATTTACTGAGTTTCAGTATAAATGTTAAGAAGAAAATCGAAAATATTCTCTCGTTTTGAATGTCCCCTATATACAGTGGTTTATATATAAATAGAGAAGATTATAGAGGTTGATTTGTAAAAAACCCTTTATATAATTATGGAGATCGACTCTACTCCAGTAATGCATGGTCGGTGTGAGTCCGGTACCCCCGACCGATCATGTACCGTCTGTAAAATATCCTTGTGCATCTTGGCCGTTGATTTTGCATCGAGGCCGACCACTCACGTTACTAGAGCAGAGTCGACCCTTTAATTATGATGCTTCCATGGGGGCATTGTTTAGTGCTCGGTGCGATAGAAACACGCACTCACACCGACCACTCCGTACAAAAATAGAGCAGTAGCTTATCAGCGAATAGGTGAAAAGATGATGGTTTTTATTTTTTTGGTTGGAAAAATATACTAGATAGATCAGAAATACATCATCAGTGGAAACTCATCTTCGTAACATCACACATGGCTCCTGATATCGTAAAACTAATTTTTTACAGCAGGCGAGGGTAATCATCAATCCAGATTTTATTGTGTCCAGTGCGCTGAGCCTCCCCAGTGATAAGACTAACAGTGAGTGACTTGGCGAAGACAAAGTCACAACCCTCGAACCTGAGCTTCCACGACCGACGAACATAAGAAGGCCGAGCAAACAATGATGCATAGATGGCCATAGTGATTCCGTATAGCAAAACCAGCGTCTCCAAGATCAGGGCGAGCAAAGGAGCCATTAAAAAAAAAAAAAAACAAAGAAAGAAGAAGAGGGTGGTTCTTATGCTTACCCAAACACATCTTGGAGCTTCGGATAGATGTGACTAACCCCACAGTTTCATTTTGGGGCGGTCACATGACGAATCGTGGACTTGTTGTCAGTGGCGGAGCCATGATTCTCTTGTAGGGGGGCACCCCAGAACAACGTTCAACAAAATAAAAATCTAATATAAAGGATTTTACACAGCACCCTCCAAGAATAACAAAACCCCTAATGTGTGAGGCAGGGATCCATCATCCACGGAGAAATTGGAACATCACACACAAAAAAAAAGAATAAAACATTTTGCACTGGTAAAAAAAAAAAGGAGAGAGAGTGAGAGAGAGAGAGAGAGAGAGAGAGAGAGAGAGAGAGAGAGAGAGAGAGAGAGAGACCTCATCCGTTGAGAAATGGACACAATCCTTCGTCAGGAGTTTTTTCGGTTCGCTCCTTCTATGCTCATCTTCTTCCTCGGGGGCAGCGACATGGACCGTCTAAGGCGATTTGGAAGTCGAAATCTCCCTCGAAAGTCCAGATTTTCTCCCTGCTGGCCTCGAGGAACAAGATTCTGACGAAGGCCAACTTGATTAGGCGGCATCATCCCCAGGCGACAGATGCTTCTTGCACCTTCTGCGCCTCGGAGGAGGAGTCGTCATCCCATCTTCTGCTTGGGTGCCCGTTTGCGAGGGACCTTTGGGACCACTTCGAGGGCAAGGCTGGTGTAGCTTCGCATCCCAGGAACCTTAGGAGCCTCTGGACTTCTTGGAGGAGAAGGAGAATCCCAATGGCAATCCGGAAGCCATGGGACGTCTTGGTCATGGCAATACTTTGGGTTATTTGGCTTGAGCGGAATAACATGATTTTCAATGGTAAGTCGGCAGGGCAGGATAGGTTGCGACTTTCAGTCGTCTCCTTTTTCCGTGCTTGGATTGTGCCCTGGAGAGATAAGCTTGGGCCGGAGGCTACCTCTTTTTGTAACAACCTGTTATCTTGATTGATTAATGACTTCTGGTTAGGGTCCGCCAAACCCTCCCTCCTGTAGGAGGGGTTCTAAAAAAAGAAAAAGAAATGGACACAATCTAAAAAAGGAAACTTCCATCGTCAATGGAGAAATTGGGACATGTTTTAATTACTTTAGCTTCTGACCACGGAAGGAAGAAGATGATAGAGAAAAAAAATCACAACAATCAATCATGTAAAGGGAAACAAAAAACCTAGTATGATTTACAACAACATTCGTTGGATAAGGACCATTAACATTTTTTTAGGTGGCCTATGTGGGGTGCTCAAACGGTGTGAGTTTCAATCCTCTCTTTTGTTGGGCTATTTATATTTTTTCTAGGTTTGACCTTAGATGATCAGATAGGTTAAAGTCATAACGGCATCACAAACGTCCATTAGACTCAACCCCGATTGGTGAATCACACTCAGTCCCAAATGACATGAAAAAAAACAGCTGTGATTTAGTTTTAGCTTCAATCACAACCATTTGTTACACCCAGTCCATCCAATGAATCTGACTCAGCCCCAAATGGCATATAAAAGAACGTACGGCTGTGATTCAGTTTTGGCTCCAACATGAGGTTCAAACCTTATAGGATCCGAGCCCATTTTTTTAGTTTTCTAAATTTTAGACCCGACATTGACGTGCCCACGTGACACAAACATCATGTGTGAGTGTTCAATGAGATTGAGTGCGGTTCACCTGTGGAGGGTGTCCCATGATCGGGCAGCAATGATGCACATCACGCGGCACACATGGTCACATGGAGCATCAAACATGAGAAATTGAAGGATGAAAAACTGGGAGTAGTCGAACTCGAACGAACGCCTCCTAGTCAATTGGGACCGTCTGATGTGAGATACATGGAACATATGATATTAGCACCATTGAATGTGGATTCCACTCCAAAGTTGACACCACTTGATTGTTTTGACATCAGATAAGAAAGGGGGGGCAGTAAAATGTTATTTCAATTTGGCGCCCAAAGAAAAAATGTCAAACTAGTGGACAATAAAAGAACAATGGCAATTTTTGGGAGGCAGTTGCCCCCCCTCTCCATCATTTGGCTCCGCCCAAGCATGTCGTCATGCATTCTCTCTCTAAAAACTAGGTTTTCATAGATTTCTCTCTCAAAAAACTATGTTTCTATAGCTTTCTCTCTCTACAAATTAGGTTTCATAGCTTTCTCTTCCTAGAAACTAGGTTGTTATAGCATTCTCTCTCTAAAAACTATATTTTCATAGTTTTTTCTTTAAAATTTGGATTTTCTTAGCATTTTCTCTCTAAAAATTAGGTTTCCATAGCTTTCTCTTTAAAAACTAGGCTTTCATAGCATTCTCTCTTTAAAAATTGGGTTTTCATAGCTTTCTCTTTCTAAAACTGGGTTTTCATAACATTCTCTCTATAAAAATTGGGTTATCATAGCTTTCTCGCTAAAAACTGGGGCTTCCTTTGCATTCTGTCTAAAAATTGGATTTTCATACCTTTCTCTTTCTAAAAACTAGGCTTTTATAGTGTTCTCTGTCTAAAAACTTACCATATGTAGTTTTCTTTTTCTAAAACTTGATTTAAATTATTATATATATTATTTTAATATTTAAGTCATTGATTTAATCACAACTACATACCACAAACTACACCTAACAAAATAATAGAGTTGCAACTGTATCATTCGAACTACATTGAATCAAACAACATAATTACAACTATACCATTCCAACTACATCAAACAAAACAGAAGAATTGCAACTATATCATTCAAATTGTATGTAACCAAACAACTTACTTTTTAATTGCAGCTACATATTTTTCAACTGCACACATTGAAACTAAACTGTATAGTCGGAACTTCCTCCAATCAAACAGACCGTTACATGCGTCGGTGCAAATAGAAATTTTGGACTACGGGGGTTGGTATGTCTCTATTCCTCGGGTGCCTCTATTCCTTGCTCCCATAGGCCCATGCATGGATCGGACTTCAACGGTGCAAATCAATTTCCAATTGGGTTCCGTATAGGTGCGATGGTACAGGTTCTAAATTAAGGTCTTTAATCTGCACCGTTGAAACTCCATCCCGCGCATGGGAGAAAGAATACAGGCACCCCTGAGACAATTTTCAGCACATCCCGCGTACCATACAACCGCGGGGTCCACTTCGATTCAAGAAATGCGGTACGGCCCCCACTCCCCAGGACATTGGGATAGTGGCCCCCAGCAGTCTGAGCGAGCTGATAGGCTTTAGGGGCAGTGGGCCCCGCGGTCTTATGGTACGCAGGATGTTCTGAAAATTTCCTCCCTAAGGAATAGAGACGAGCCGAACCCGTGGACTACATAGGTGGAATTTAATTGAATGTAAGAGGTGTTTTGGTAATATCGCGTCTAGTGATTGGGAGCGCGGACAGACTGTTGGTTTGACTTTGACCCTCTGACTGAGTCTCTCCCGTCTGTCGTTTAGTGGGGGAGGTTGCACTCCGTGCGCACTAGGCGATCACGGGCGCCTGGAAACAACTGACGTCCTCAGACTCCTCACGGGAGTTGCCACTTGCCCTTCAGGTTGTTAAGGAATCACAGCCGTCCGATTGCTCTTCTTTTGACAGGACACCACCACCAAGGTACATTTTAACCGCTGAGCTGTTTGGAAGATACCTCTCATCTTCGATGCACGTGGGAACCGTTTGATCAAGATCGAATGGTGCAGCGAACTATCTGATCAACCATAAGGCCATGAAGAAGCGGAAATAGTTCTACAAAACGTTGGGGGCATTTTAGGGATGGGAAAAACGATACAAAAGTATCTTGATGCCAACCAACATGTTTTAGTAGAATACTAATCCATAGTAATTAGCTTAAAATAAACATTAATACTCAGTATTTTAGACTAAAAATCACAATAACATTATGGAAAATGAAAGCTTCTCTGCTATCCTGTCCACCCAGATCAATCGGGCCACCGTGATGTGGCACCTAATCACAGCTATCCATTGCACCCACCCCAACTAGTGAAACTCACTCAGTCCGACTAACTGGTAAAGTAAAGACAAAAAATAACAATTACATTATGGAAAATGCTTCTTTGCCATCCTGTCCACCCAGATCGGGCCATCGTGATCTGGAACCTAATAATATATAGGTATCTATTAGATGTAGTATTACTATTAGTCCTATCTTAGTTGTGGTATTGTAATGGTGTGTGTTCTCTTCTTATACAAGGAGAGGTGGTCTTATGTAATGCATGTGACATTGTAACGAAGAGAGAGGAAAAGAGAGACTAGGATTTGGAAAGAAAACTCCTTGTGTTATCCCACATGCATTACACAAGACGACCTCTTCTTATATAAGAAGAGAATACAGTTCATTACAATACAACAACTAAAGTGGAACTACTAGTAATACTATATCTAATATGTTACGAAGATAGAGAGAGAATGATTGGTTTTTTTTGGTGCATTATCATCACATCTAATACTACATCTAATACAACATTATTAGCAAAAAAAACATTGGAGAAATGTTTGTTTTTTTTGGGTGCATTATCGTAACATCACACTTCTTAGACAAGAACAAGCGATATATCAAAGTTTCTAGTTATCAGTCCCCTTCGCTGGTTAGCCATGCATGGTCAATTATTCAAGGATACATCAAAGAAATAAAACACTATACCAAAGTGTTGCCATTTCGCTAATTTTGCGTGATCTCGCTAGTTAGGTTGTCATACTAAGTATTTAGTATTTAAGTGCCTTTGAGGAGTTGCACCGTCGGAACTCGGAGCATTGAGAGGGGCCTTTGAGAAGTTGCACTGTCGAAACTATGGGAGGATAGTTGTGATGATAGAATACAACCCAGTCGCGGGATGCGCTGCTACTAGAAAAGTATAATGATGCGGGATTAAGCCCTGTACTTCTATCTTGTCAGCAACTTTGGTGGCAGCTGGAGGAGGTGATAGTTCGATGGATCCCGCGAACGGTTAATTCGGTTGCCCACTAGCTGACGCAGGAGGCACGACTGGCCGGAGTGGAAGATTTTTGGGATAGTTCCTTCCTATCTGTACTTTCGAGCCCTCGTTCACGAGGACTTTTAGGTCATTCAATAATGACCCATCAGATGTACCATATATATATATATATATATATATATATATATATATATATATATATATATATATATAAAAAGTTATTCTACTAGCAGGTTTTAGGTTTTTTGTATGTTTGTTTGTTTTTTATTTTCTTGAAAAATTCCTCTTAATAGAGAGGAGTTTGGTATGGACCCCTACCCTTTTATTGAGTAAAATTAAAGTTTACAAAGAAAGCAAAAGACAAGGGCAGACTCTATCCGAAAAATACTACAATAAATTATCCAACGATTCCCGAAGTTGGCTTCAAATAGCAGACGCCCATAGTTTGATATTCTCCGCCATACGTGCGTCGTATTATCTCCGAGATGGGATTGAATTTCTATCTGAAGAGTACTCTGCTTTTTCTTTCAAGCCAAATATTTCAGCAGATAGCAATGGAGAGGATGTCCCACATCTTTCTTGACTCTTTTGGGATTCTTCTGGTTCTCCACGAGGACCATAACGACTTTACGTTGGATGGGTGATTGGATGGAGGTGTTCATCTTCCTCTTGAGTTTTATGTTTTTTGTTGGAGCAGAGAACGGGATCAAAGAGGAACAGGACAATACTGAAATAAACAAACGAAAATATTAATATTTGAACACATGGCCTCTAAAAACCAGCGCTCTTGAATCTCAGTTATCACAGCTCATGGGTTGGAGGAATCGACTCCTCTCAAGTCATTACTTTCTCGAATCTTACAGATCAGAACTCCGAAGTGCAACGATCATGCTTCAACTGTGTGGATCGATATCCGTTTACTAGCAATGAAAATCTATTAAAATTGAAAGACATTGATCTGTACCATTGAAACCTGATCGCATCACATCGGGAGCCTAATTCACAAGACTCGAAGAGAATACTGACTCGAGAGGAGTCGATTCCTGATTTGGATCTCAGCTACAACAAATGTAGTGCAATTGCTTTGGGATTGTTCTTCAAAGAGGGTGTTGGAGGATTAGTCCCACCTTGGTAAGCGGCCTGGGCAGTGTTGTCTTCATATATCCTCTGTGGACCTCCCCTATGACTTGGGTTTTGGGGTGTGAGGGTATCTAACATGGTATCAGAGTGGGTGTGATCTATGCCTGTTAAGCCGAATGAGGACATGCCCACGTTACAAGGACCAGACGAAACTGACCTGCACATGAGGGGTAGTGTTGGAGTTTAGTCTCATATTAGCTAGTGGGTTGGGCAGTGTTGTCTTTATATACTCTCCGTGGACCTCCTCTTATGATCCGGATTTTGAAATGTGAGGATATCTAACAGAGGACCCACTATATCATTAGTGGGAAATGGGTCTTTGAGTCAACTCTTCTTTGATTGGATGGGCTCCATGTCATATCTGTCTTAAACCCTACCAATATTCGTCCAAACCCTTGTGGCTGATTCATAGAAATCGCTTTGGGAGCCCACGTCCCTTCCCTGTAGGTACATCTCACCATGACTAGAGCTCTATGCTCATTATTGGATCTCTTCAGTCGCTCAACATTTATTCCAAGATCGATCGGGATCATTGTCGGCCAGCTCTATTCAAAAGCTTGGTAGTAGGTTCATGTCGGTAAGAGCTTCGCCAGCAGCCTCCCTATTCTCCCTCCTTAGCTATAATAGTGTCAAATCATCAAAATACCCTATCTAGAAACCTCTCTATTAAGTTTCTTATGTTAGGGGTTCATTACTCCCGATAACTACATTTGATGAGTGGGAGTGGTAATAAAGTAATTATGTCACCCCACATTTTAACGGTTCACTCCTTAACATACTCGGACTTATATATATGTTCCCTCGACCCTTGATTACCCACCCCCTCACAAAACCGGCTTGTGAGAGGAGGCCCAAGGCTGGTATATCAAGACAACATCACCTAGCCCCCTAACCGATCCGAGACTAAACCCAACGTACAGCCTCCGCCTACACCACCAACCACACCACAAAAGTCGCCACTGCCTCTTCTCCTCTTTCCTCATCATCGAAGCCACCAACTACACCTCTTCCTCTCCTCTTTTTCCATCATTGGAGCAGCCAACGCCTCCTTTTTCTCTCCTCCTCCTTCACCGTCACCTCCTTCCCCATCTCTGGCCTCTTCTACCATCATTGCCTGATGTCGCCTTGCAGGTTCGGTAATCCAGTATTGAATATACCAAGCAACATTCGGCTAGTAACTACTGAACTTAGCTCAACATGCTCATTACTAGACTACCGAACATGTTGAACAACATCCAGTGGGTAATTGCCGACCGTAGTGTTCTTTGGATGAACACTACGTTCAACAATTACATGTTGAATGTTGTTCGACAGGTTTGATATTCCAATATTGAACACTAAATAACACATTTGATACTGGACCATCGAACATACCTATCGACTGAAGAACACTATGTTCAATGGTTACATGTCGAATGTTGTTCAATAGGTTTAGTAGTCCAGTACCGAACACTGAATTTGCATGTTTGGTAATGGACTATCGAACATATTAGTCGACTATGGGCCACGATGGACGAGAATGGGAGGAAAAAAGGAGAAGAGGAAGGGGAGGCGGTAAAAGCTTTGGCGATGGGGAAGGATGATAAGAAGGGGGAGAAGGTGGCGGCGTGCTCCAGCGATGGAGAAGGGGAGGAAGGAAAGGTGAAGGACGAGTAGGAGGATGGTGCAAGAATTGGAGGTGCTGGGGTACGGGGGTATGAAGGATCGGAGGGATAAGGTGTGAAAGCATGCTCTTGGCGATGGAGGTGTCGGCATTGGAGGTGTTGGAAATGGGATATGGAGGGTGGGAGGCAATGGGGTATGATGGGAGGAGGATTAGGGGTGGCAGGTTCGGGTCGGACCCTACCCCTATTCATATCAATACCCATACGTTTCCATTCTGGTATGGCAGTGTCCATACCCGACTCATACCCTTTCTGTTAGAAAAGGGTAAATATCCTATCCATACCCAATCGGGTTTTGGGTTTTGGTTTGGGTTTGGGTATGGGTATGAATTGGATATAATTTTGTGTATTTTCTCCTCATATATTCAAGAAAAATCAAGGTATCATAATGCAACTCCTCATATATTCAAGAAAAATCAAGGTATCATAATGCAATGTTAAGAAGCTTTTGGTTTCTCATTACAATGATTTTGGTAGAGTATAAGGTTGCGTAGGGATATGAGCTCGGTTAGATTTTTGGCATATGATCACGAGTTTGGAGTCAAACTGTATTATCTAGTATACGTCAGTTAAAGGGACAGTCGGGTTTCGAGTATGGGTATTGAGGTGCCCATACCCATACCCAAAAATTAATCAGGTAAAGTTCTTATATCCCTATCTATCTAAATCATGTTTTGGGTACAAAATTTATGAGCAATGCATGCTATTCGGCCCAAAGATTTTCCTGAATTTGCCGGCCCGATTGATGTGACAGCACACAACTGGTGGCTGAAAAGATTTATAAATCGTTGGTGAGTTTCAGCCACTAGTTGTGTGCGGCCACGTCAATCGGGTCGGCGAATTCGGAAGAAATCTTCGGACTGAATAGCATTTCTCAAAATTTATATCCATACCCACTGTTTCGGGTCGGGTTTAAAGAGGGGGGGGGGGGGGGGTTGAATGGACCGAAACTTACGGTTAGCACCTACGATGAGCCTAATGCTGGATTTGTGGCTCCTACGGTTCAACCAGATTGCTCCATGTTTTGAATCCACAGTCAAAAGAGGCCATCCATTGAGAAGCAATACAAATGAATTCTTTCGCTGGCGCACGTGTTTCTTACAAAACGCACGCGCACAACATCCGAGTTTATACACGACGAAGGGCCCAACACCTTCCACGTCAGATGGCAAGGACGAGCCCGGGCAGCGAGCGGCCGAGCCGCTCCCGCGGCTCGCTCTGCCACACCGTCGGGCCGCCCCGTTGCGCGGAGGCCCACGCCACCGCCGCCACCGGCGGCGACGGGCCCAGGTCCCGCACCGTGACCCAGGTGTTGAAGTACTCCCGGAACTGGGTGATGACGCCGCCCTTGATCGCCCATACGTGCACCCAGTACGCCTGCTCCCCCTCCCACCCCTCCGCCACCACCCACTCCGCCCCCACCTCCACCATCCTCCGAGGCTTAAACCGGAAGTCCCGGTGGCTCGCCTCCCCCGTCAGCACCCGCATCATGTGCTGGCACCGCGGCGGTCCGTGGAACCACCACTCCAGGTCCGCCGCCAGCACCCCCGCCACGGCCGCCGTGTCCCCGCACGCCAGCGCCTTGTAGAGCGACTCCACTGTCCTCTTGTTGCCGCCATCTGACTCCATTCACGCTTCAAGATCAAACAAGAGAGAGAGAGAGAGAGAGAGAACTTGAGTGAGGCTTGTGATGGTGGAGTGCATGCGGATGGGCTTCCATTTATAGCATGAAAATTTGATGAACTGTACTATCAGACGGCTGTGAGCCACTACAAGCTCCAACAACCAAGGATGCTTCCCCCCCCTCTCTCTCTCTCTCTCTCTCTCTCTCCCCACGCTAGGGCCAACCTTAGGTCTCACACGTTTGGATGAGTTTTTTTTTTTTTTGAGAAAAAAAAAAAACTTGACTGCCCCCTCCGGTGGCAGCAGCTGGCTACAATTGATGACGTGGCATAAAAGGATTGGACGATATACATGTGCTCGTAGGGCAGTTGTTATTCAGGATAGGGCCGTCCCCTATGAAAGTTTTGCTCTCGGGACTTGGGTCAGTTGGTGCAGCCAGCAACTCCGAAAGTGGACCCGTATTCTGATTCGTCTGGAGTCGTGGGTCACTGCAGTCGGGTGGTCAAGTCGACGCACGGCATCATAACCGTCCATTTAATGACCTACCCGATGCATGGCACACCGCCCGGGCTGCGGATCCCCCGACTCCAGAGGACTCGTGCCCACACACTGGAGGTGGCCAAGACGTGTCCTTCGGAAAGAAAATTAAAATGTCCTTCTGGTTTTGGGTACGTGTGTATATGCTGACGTGGTGAACAGCTCGCGCACAGCCAGCTAGCCGATGCGTGTGGGACCCACTTTTGGAAATGGCTGCATCGTGGGGACGGTTCGATCCACGGTTGGGTCCAAGATGCATCGGTTCGCTGTGATGTGCTGTTCGGCCACGTCAGCATATACACACCTTTTCCAATTTTTTTTTTTTTTCCAACAAACGTTTCCACTTGATAATTTCTGTTTATCCATAGAAGCCAAGAAAATATTCTGGAATCGGGATACATGATTATCGTTCGATGCACATATCATTATGAATTAATAGGCAACGCGCACATCGCCCTCCATAGAAATTGATAGACATACATAGAGCATCCCCACACTATGACGCATCGATGCTTGCACGATCGATCGGTCGGGGGTCGGTCAGTGACCAGCCAACAATTTTCCGCCAATGATCGATCATAGCACTTTCAAGATCCTGTCAACAAAGGTCCAAACAAACTCGGAGGTGATTGCATCAAATGAGATCCACTACATTCAGGGCTGTGTAAAATTCACCTGTTAGGGATGCTTGCATCCACAGCTTGGTGCGATTCATCTGTAACATTGAGGGCATTGAACCGTACCGTGCAAGGGTTTCACCACATCAGAATATATCAAAATCCGATAAAATTTTCTCGAAGGAATTTAATTTCTTTTTTCTTTTTATCTTAAAAAAAATGATAGGTACCAGAAAATAATTTCCTTGCTCTAAGCAGTGTCCACGTCAACATCCTTATTATTAGTTTAAATTTAATATCTTATCAAAAAGAAAATGACTGGATAATTATTTTTTTAATTATGGCACTAACTTGGAGACATAATAGTAGTTAGGGTGGCAACTTCTCCGAGACTGATGGCCCTTGGAGGATACGGCTGGAATTGAATAGAATGAAAGGGGCGTGTCATCGGTGGGAGCGATGCCAGGCTGGAACCTCGGCTTACTCCTTGACCGGGTCTCTCCCCGCCCGCCGTTGCTTTCGCCACGTCGATGAGGACTTACAGCCGTCCGATGAGATGGTTTCACCCGCCCGACGCGAGGTTACATCGTTTCATCCAGACTCGCCAATAATGCATGGCCATCGTACGATTGGTAGACCGCCAGGGTACGATCTAACAGCTGAGCTGTTCGGAAGATTCCCTCTCTTCCATGTGCATGACAGCCATCTGATGAAGATCGAACGGTCAGAAAAAATAGCAGATGCGGCCTGGACAGAGTAAAAAAAAAAGCAATTTAGAGCATCTTCCAACCAATTCCTAGAACTTAATCTTCTCTATTCTAGGAGCTCCCAATATCTTTTCAATAAAATATGGAGCCATTTGGAAACCACATGCAGAGTAGCGAAAGGGTTTCGTTTACCAAAAGATGTAGCGAAGCACTCATTGGCGGCTCTAGAAATTTTATTAGTAGGACCAAAAATTATATTAAAAATTATTTTTTACGTGATATTGTGAAGTAGGGTTCAGTGAATCAATGAAGTGGAGTCAAATCAACAATCAAAACTAAACTAATTATAGTAAAATTAAAATTTTAATATATTTTTTAATAGATTTGAGTAAGTGAGTGGGGTCAATTGACCCCACTCACCCATATGTAGCGTCGCCCATGTTGCGCTACTATAACGGAAATCTTCGGAGTCTGTTGGAGCGGCATACTCGATTGTTTCTGCATGTTTTTCAATACAGCAGAGGAGGATGGAGTTGTTTGGAGCTCGTGAGAGATGTTGTTAGTATTTGAAAAGACGTGTCGGACGCTGACCACACCCGTGTTTGACGCTGACCAATATGTTTAAATACAATAATAAAAGGTAATAGTTACTTCATAATTTAAAATACATATCTTTCTATGAAACAAAATAGTCACTTCTTTCATTGGGGCTCACTCATCAAAGGCCCCTCCTCAATGAACATTGGTGCAACAAACATTTTGGATTACCTACTGGCTTGTTTTTTGGTTGATTCAGTTTTCTCCTTTTTTTATTATGTACATGATACTAATACAACCTTCACTATATAAATCCACAGAACATAATTAAAAATTGATTATATTTTTGAGTGCAATATCGTCACCTTTAGTAGGCTTTAGGTTTCTTGGCACGACTCTCTTGTGCCAAGTTACTTGGGTTAGGTTAACACTAGATCCTATGTGGTTTGGTGTGTCTCTGTTTATTTTCCTTTTTCCTTTTTGGATTAGGGTTTCGAGAGTGGATTTCTGGCTTCCTCGAGCGTCGTTGAAGACGACGAAAAGGCTGGGATTTGGTTATACTCAGCACCAAGGGTGAGGTCTGGCCCCTCTTTCTCTTCTTTGTCCGCACAACGTCCCTGACAAGCGGCGTTTTGTGCTCGGAGATCCGGGGTCGTATGACGCTAGCTTCCTTGGTGGTTGGCGGTCCTTTTCTCGCGTCGGAGTCGGTGTTCTCGCCTACTTCAGACTGATGGTAGGATCTGTCCTCGACGTGAGGATCTCCGCCAGGGTTTCATTCGCTACATATACCAAAAGGTGTAATGAAGTGTTAGTTGCGCTATTATAACAAAAATCTTTGGAGTCTGTTGGAGAGGCATACTCAATTGTTTTGGCATGTTTTTCAATACAGCATAGAAGGATGGAGTTGTTTGGAGCTCGTGAGAGATGTTTTTAGTATTTAAAAAGACGTGTAGGACGCTGACCAATATGTTTAAAGACAATAATAAAAGCTAATAGTTACTTCATAATGTAATATATATATTTTTATATGAAATAAAATAGTTACTTCTTTTATTGGGGATCACTCATCAAAAGCCCCTCAATGAACATTGGTGCAACAAACATTTTGGGTTACGTAATGGCTTTATTTTTTGGTTGATTGAGTTGCTCCTTTTTATAATGTGCATGATACTAATACAACCTTCACTACATAAATCCACAAACATAATTAAAAATTGATTATTTTTTTTAGTGCAAGATCATCATCTTTCGTAGGATTTAGGTGTCTTGGCACGGCTCTCTTATGCCAAGTTACTTGGGTTAGGTTAACCCTAGATCACATGGGGTTTGGCGTGTCTGTTTATTTTCTCTTTTTCTCTTTAGGTTAGGGTTTCGAGAGTAGGTTTCTGGCTTCCTCGAGCGTCGTCGGAGATGACGGGAAGGCTGGGATTTGGTACTACTTAGCGTCGGGGGTGAGGTTTGGTCCCTCTTTCTCTTATTTGTCAGTATAGCGTCCCCGGCAAGCGACGTTTTGTGTTTAGAGATCCGGGGTCGTACGACGTTACCTTCCTCAGAGGTTGGCGGTCCTCTTTTCGCGTCGGGGTTGGTGTTCTTGCCGGCTTCAGACGGATGGTTGGATCTGGCCCCGACTTGAGGATCTCTGCCGGTGGTTGTCCGAAACTCCTCCGTTGGCCAATGAACAGCTGCTGGCGATACGGCGACGGCAGCGACTCGTCGGCAGGGCGGCGAATCCGTTGGCGACTATAATTTCTTAGCCGATCTGGCAATGATCGTCTTTTTTTTTTTACTTCTTTTCTGTGGATGTTTTTTATTTTGCTGTGTTTTTTTTCCGGATATGGGGTTCTCCTCGGGTGTGGCACGGTGGTTTCTGTCAGGATATGGCATGTTTTCTTATTTTTTAGGGTTTTGAAACCCCTCCCCCCCCTCCCCCCCCCCCCCCCCCCAAAAAAAAAAAAAAAAAAAAAAAAAATGGGTTAGGTTTCCGGAATCGTGAGGTCTCATTTGGTTGCAACCAATTTAAAGAGGGAGAATAAGTTTATGTTTCCTGCGAAAAGATAAGCACAGCCAAATAAAAAAATAAAAACCAAGACTCTGGAGGAGTTCAAATCTCCCCCAGATGGGCCTCGCGTGGATCATAGAGTATGGTGATTGGTGAGTGCCGGGCCCACGGACCGGGGCCGGCCGACTGGAGGAGATATCAAACTCCGTATGAAGGGGCCCACTGGGAAATCTCCTCCTAGTCACCAGGCCCAGATCATTGTACTCGGCAAGCACACGAGTAGGATCTGAGCAACACACGTCGACCGCAACCTAAAGGGCTTTTGGACTGTTCTTCAAAGAGAGCCCACCACAGCATTATCAGGGCATGGGCTTTGAGTTGTAACATTAAATGGATGGGCTCCATGGCATCTTGCCCCCATACCCACCCACCCGATCCATCCAAACCCTCCATGGAAGAGAGCACTTCTGTTCACAGGGTGGGTGAACATTACCCTCAAATGTGAGCCCTTGGATCATGTGCATCCAAGGGCTCACATTGGAGGGTAAAGCTCACCCTCCCTGTGAGGAGTGTGAACAAAATCGGTCTCCCCATGGATGCAGACCAGTGCCGACCAGTTGTATTAAATGGATTGCAAACATGCATGCATGGGCGTAGATTCAGCGTAGCTGATCATGTCGGTACAACCGTGGCATTTATAATTAGAAAGATTATTCTAGATGTCGGGGAAGGGTTCTACGAAAAAAATATTCAGTGGGATGGACATACCCGTCATAGGGGTGTGCATCGGATCGAAATCAATCAGTTGAGGTAAAACCCAAACCGATCCAATCTTGATCGGATTTGAGGATTTTTAATCCGATCCAAACATAACTGAGATTGGAATCAAATCCAATCTGATCCAATTAAAGTCGGTATGGATTAGATTAGACGATCGGGTTGGGATTTGGCTTATATGCTTATTGGGATTTCCCTCCCTTCTATTAGGACCTAGCTTTAGCTGTATAAATAATAATTGTTGTCAAATCATTGGGCCTAAATAAGATTTTAAACTGATTTTGAGTCATCCTATAATACTGCAAAGGTTGTTGGTAGCAAAGGTATATGAGGACATATGGTATATTAAATAAACTATTATATATATATATATATATATATATATATATATATATATATATATATATATATATATATATATATATATATATATATATATATATATATATATATATATATATATATATATATATATATATATATATATATAGAAAACGGGATATGGGCTGACAGCTTATTTTCAATATAGGCTGCCGCTGTCAGCCATCCGATTCTTAACGAGTGAATGGCTCAGATCTCTCCGCCCTCAACCCCCGAGCCCCGGTCCGGTATTCATCCCGATCTCCACCCGATCTCTCCGCCCGCGTCCTCATCGCCGACAGAGATCGGCTCCGCCTGATCTCTCCGCCCTCTACCCCCGAGCCCCGGTCCGGTCATCCCAATCGCCGCCCGATCTCTCCGCCCGCGTCCGTCTCCGATGCACCCAGCCTCGCCTGCTACAGGAGATCGCCGGAGGAGATCGCTGGGGCTGTGATCTCCCTCCCGTCTCCGGCCGCTTGATACCCGTCCCCACCCTACGCACAGAGATTGGCTGCCGGTTGGCCCTCACCCGTCCCCACCCTACGCACGAATCTCCCCTCCCGTCTCGCTGCGCCCTCACCCTTGCTGCCTTCGTCCCCACGCGACCACGAAACCTAGGATTTTGCTACCGGCTGGCCTCGCCGGCTACAGGAGATTCGTGCACACAGCCTCACCGGCTACAGGAGATCGCCGGGGCTGTGATCTCCTCTCCCGTCTCCGGCCGCTTGATGCTCGATCAGGATTCAAGTTCAGGATTCAATTTTAGGCTGTCGCGTCCTCATCCCCGACGGCTCCGGTGGTGCCCGCGTCCTCAACCACCGACGGCTCCGCCCGCGTCATCCCCGACTGCTCCGGCGGCACCCGCGTCCTCATCCCGACGGCTTCGGCGTCCTCACTGGTAATCTCTCTTTCTGAAATTTTCTCTGAAACCCATGAGAATTAATCTCTCTTCGCTTCTCATCTCATCGTTGTTCATGGGTCTTGATCATATATATGAACGGAAGCACCGTGAGAATTTTTTTTCTTATTTTTTAAAAACCAATTTGTGTTGGATATAATGAGGAAAAGAAAGGTAATTTGGTTAGGATAAACTAAATTGGGTGAGATGATTACAATGTAATTTTTCTAAAAAAAAAATTGGGTCTGAAATATTTCATAGAGGAGAGCCCATTTTGGTTAGGATGGATTCAGGTAGAAGCCGTTTGTGTTGCAAGTCGTCGTCGGTGTCTGGAGGTGAACACCCATATGGGTTGGTTGAATTTTTTTTTTCTTTTTTCTGCTGTTAGAATCTATTTTGATATTAGAAATCAAGAAATACTCTAAAATCCAATTTTAATCCAGTAAAGGGATTTATTATTCAAAAGAATAATTTAAAAAGAAATATTTATCAAACTAGCACTCTGACAGCCGCATGGCCTGACATAATATATGTAGGCAGCTTCTATGTTTATATGCACTCAAAGGAACAAATGATGTTATTGTCATAATTGCTTGCTCATTTTTATGGTGTCAATATTAAAACATTTTTTGACAACCCGGAACGCAAGCAAATCGAGGTATTCTAAATTGTCTGATGGATGAGGAGACACAAGTCAAATAATCATCATCCCAGTCTTATACAGTCAAGATGGATCTGCTGGGGTTGACTATAGGGAAGATTGATAGGAGTTTTCCAACTAGGTGTCAACCAGATGTCAACCATCAAACATTGGTGCAGTAAAACTGGACCAATGCAACTTAGAAATAGAGGGGCATGCCAAGAGACCTACAAGGCTAGTTGGTGGGTAGGATATCTACGTTCCTGGTTAGGCAGATTAAGCTTGGCAACCAACTTTGTGGGACAATTATAATCCAAAGAGCTGAAATGAAACACCATTCAACGAGTATGGAACAATTTTTCCCAATAATTGTACATTTGAATAATCAGCAAGAAAAAGAAGCAATATTTTTAAACAAACATATAACAAGGTGACATAACTGATAAATAATTTGTAAACGTGACAAATAATGCTCACACCTTTGAAGCAACCGCATGGCATATGAACTAGCTGCCAAGGATGGTATCATAGAACTCTGGTTCTCATAGTTGCCCATAAAATTTCTTAAGGTAGGAACTTCATGGGAAATATAGTCACCCAGGTTTTCATAGATCATGACATGTGCTGCAGCATCAGTTGTACTTAAGATATTTTTTTAAAATTCAAACTGAAATAAATGTAAATCAGGAGATTAGTATGTTTTTTTTTAATGTTGATGTCTGTAAGTTATTTTTACAAAACACAGTATACAATTGGTTTCAGGGAGGACAATGGTTATTAACAATCAACATGACCCTTTACTTCACGAAATTGGACATTCTGATGGAGATGTGAATTACGAAACAGGCTTTTCTCACTGCCCTGAAATAATAAACCAGGTAATTATGATTGGCTTTATATCATGATATATATTTTAATTATTCAAACATAAACGATTCTTGATTCTTGGTTGAAATGTATTGAAAACATAGTTCGTACTACATGATGTAATGTCTCACTATATTCTTGATCTTTTTATTTTTAGGACAACCCCGAATATGATGATATATATAATTTGGAAGATGATGAAAGAGATGATTCTATTACACCACAGATAGGAATGGAGTTTGTTAGTCAGAAAGCTGCATATGACTTCTATAATCGGTATGCTTTGAAGACAGGATTTGGTGTAAGATGGTCGTCGACCAATAAGTCCAGGACAGATAAAAACAAAGTCATATCTAGAAAATTTGTTTGTAACAAAGAGGGTCAGATTACACTGAAGAATAGTAAAGGAGAGGCAGACAAAGAAGTAGTTCATAATCGTCAACTACGGGTAGGATGTAATGCAAGGATGAAGATTATTCTTACTAATTCTGACACTTGGAGAGTTACCATGTTTGTTGAGCAACATGACAATCATGAGCTGACTAGTCCAACAAAGACATCGAAGCATCGTTCACACAAGAATGTTCATCGACAGCCACGAGTCAAGAATTTAATTACGCAGCTTCATAGTGAAGGAATAACAAATTCAGAAATTGCAAAGGTTGTCAATGTATTGGAATCAAGCCAGAATGACATTGTAACTCCACAACAAGTTCATGATTACTTGAGAATTGAAAGAAAGAACAATATCGGTCAAAATTGTGCTAAAGTTATTAAACACTTTCAAGAGAAAAAAGCCAATGATTCAGATTTTTACTTTTCTTTTGAAGTGGCCGAAGATTTAACTTTAAGAAGTGTATTCTGGGCAGATGGGAGATCACGAGAATCATATGCTAAGTTTAGTGACGTTATTATATTCGATGTCACATATCGTACTAATATCTTCTGTTTACCATTTGCTCCTTTCACTGGTATCAATCACCATCGGCAGTCAAGTTTGTTCGGTTGCGCATTACTAGCCGATGAGACAGAGGAAACCTTTGTTTGGTTGTTTCATCAATGGCTTACATGTATGCATGGTAAAGCACCGGGAGCTATCATTACCGATCAGGATGCAGCTATTGGAAATGCAATCACTAAAGTTTTTCCAAATACTCGACATCGATATTGTGATTGGCATCTTGACAGGAATATTGGTGAGCATATAGTGCATTTAAAAACTATACACGGTATAGAGTTTGAAATATACTTTAACAGATTGCGGGGTAGTAACACTATACTTGAAGCAGAGGAATGTTGGAAAGAGTTGATGACAAGGTATAAATTGGCAGAGAAAAGTTGGCTGCCAAAGTTATGGGGGAAACGAGAAAGTTGGATCCCTTGTTATCTAAAGGATACATTTCTTGCTGGCACGAGAACGAGTCAAAGGGCTGAAAGTATAAATTCATTCTTCGATACATTTGTTAATGCAAACACAGCATTGCACGAATTTGTCGTCCAGTACGATAAGGCATTAGCAAGTCGTCGTTCTGCTGAGGAAGATGAAGATTTCAATACCATGAACTCAAAACCCGTTCTAACTTTGGGATGGAAAGCTGAGGAGCAAGCTGCAAGATGCTACACCAAAGCCTTATTTGTCATATTCAAGCAAGAGTTGAAAGATGCATTCGGTTATTGGGCTGACAAGGTGCATAAGGAGGGGACCTTAACTAAGTTCATTGTTGGACGCCCGCAATCGGACCAAAGCAAATGGAAAACTGTCACGTACGATAATTCTGATGGGGTAGTGGTTTCTTGTGAATGCAAACAATTTGAGTTCGTTGGATTACTATGTAGGCACGCACTAAATATTTTATGGAAGAAACATGTTTCAGAGATTCCGGATAGATATATTCTGAAGCGATGGACTATAGATGCACGACATCGATGTCTTTCTGTTGGCCTAGGTGACAGTGCACCTACCGAAGTGGATCACGATCTTTATTGGAGCATTCGATATAAATGCAATAAGGCTTTAGAAGAAGCATACAAGTCATCTACATTCGCTGAGGAATTTGACACGATCTTGTCAAAGACGTTGGCAGAAGTTGATAACCGAAAAAAAACAACTCAGACAGTTGAGTTTGATCCATTATCCCAAGTACTTGCTAGCCAAGATGGTTCTTCGGTAACACCTATCTCCCAAAACAAAGATATATTTCCTGATATTACGATTCGTGATCCGACGGGACCCGTCAAAACTAAAGGGCGACCGAGAATCGCTACCAGAATAAGAAGTGGATTGGAGGAGTCACAAGAGGAAAGTCGTAAGAAGCCACGAACATGTGGGTTTTGTGGGGAAAAGGGCCATTACAAAACCGGGTGTATCAAAGCCAAGGTATGATCCTACTGAATTTTAATGTATAACTTCCTACTCTTTGAACACTTTTAGTTATTCATGAGGTACACTTTTCAGGAGGCGGTTACTGCTGTTGCTGCTGCTGCATGTGATGATCAATCTGTATTTTCAAGCATTTGACAGTATATGTCTTCTCACAATCATGACCTATTTAAATGAGGTGAATGTATGGGAGGAAAAAAAAAGAATGTGGACAAAGATGAATGTGGAACCTACCTCAAATGATTAGTTACTGCCTACGGCTTCGTTGTTTGCCCTTCTCTCTCTTTAAGAACTGTAATTATCATGGAATCTTGCATGCAATGTGGCTAAATATCATTACCATTGGTATCAATTTTACTAATCTCACTCTCTCTTACCATTACCATTGGTATCAATTTTACTAATCTCACTCTTTCTATTATAAACGATGTGAGCAAGTAGTGAATGGTTGGAGTAGTTGTACTTCCTCAATTGTTTTTTTGTGAGCAATAGAACCCACACTTCAAGGGTAGCAAGTGCTGGTATGTGAGTCAAATGTGGGAAAATGTCATTTTTCTGATTTTTTGCAGATTTTGTAACCTTTACTACATGGCTTCTATACATACTCAGTTAGTCTTAAATTGATTGTGGTGATCCTGTATTTGTTATCTTTGGCTGCATTTGGTTTGTACTTCATGTTTTTTTTTCCCAGGAGTCAAGAGTCAGTACTTAATGAGGCATGCTTAGTTGTAGTAAATCATGATTTCATTATTAGACATTTGTGTAAAATTGTTACTTTAGAAGAGTCAAATCGTAGCAAAAACTCAAATCCCAAATCCCCCCCGCTTGACACATCATTTCATTCTACATATCATTTTTATTTGCAACCACCGACACCCTATCATGTTTCTCCAAGTACAGTGGATGGGCATTCTATGAGTATAAATGATGCCCTGTCTCTTGCAAAAAAATTACTAGAATCATGGTTACATCGTTAATTTTGTTTTAACATATTGCAGCCTTGGTCACGCTAAAGCATCTGCTCCAAAAGAACAGCAAGTGTCGGAATATGTTGGAGAATGACGACGAGGTGAAGAGCAAGTTGGAAGAGCATTTCACGGTGCTTAGAGGCATCGCCGATAACGAGAGACTGAGGGCGGAGCTGAATCACACGGTGTCATCCATAAGCCTGTATGGAGAGTACAAGAGGCAGAAAAAACTGAAGAAGGTTTCGAATACCAGCAAGGGAAAGAAGAAGGCACTATAAGCCTTTGTGATGCTTCTGAATAATCAAATTTTGTAAAATCTCGATTTCTGAATTGATGTGCTTCTTAAAGAGCTCAATGGTGCTTCTTCCGGCCTTCAAACAACTCTACACCTGATATTCTTATTGATTCAAATGTTGTGGTGGAGTTGAGTTCAAGCCAAGATTATGATCCAGATCTCTGGAAGCTCTCCTTGAAGATCTGGTGCTTGTTATGGATCTTGGGTTGAGACTTTCCACCCCAGCTCTTGTGAATGGAACCCCAATAGGCTTTGGATTAACCCCTTTCACCTCTTCAGCTTCTTCCACTGTCTCCGACTCCGGTTGCGGCTCCTTGACTCTGCAGCAGCTTATCGGCTGCTCGCCGGCGCAGTTGCCGGTGACCTGGTTTCCCTTAACCCCATTTGAAATTCGAGAATTTGAGTTTGAAATTCGAGAGTTGTTTTCGATTGCTCCCTGCAGTGACCCAAGAATCAGCAGCTATCAGTAGATGTAAAAAAACCCAAAACAAGATCAAAGGAAAACTACAGAGATGGAGAGTTGTGTGTGCCTCACCCTGGTGTGTGATTGGCTGGGCTCCCTCACCCCTTCCTCCTCCCCATCTCTGTTCGTCTGCATCTTCTTGTTGCCCTTGTGCTGCTGTTCTGATCTGAGGGTGTTCTGGTCGATTTCGGCCAAGGGGTTCCTTCTATGGGGTGAGTGCTCGGCCGTCCTCGGTGAGCTCCGGCCGATGGATCGGGGCTGAGAGTTGTGATTGAGGGTGTTCTGATTGGAGGTCTTAGTGCTGTTTGCAGGTGACCGGGACCGTATGACAGTTAATAACAACCTAAAGAACAATATTATACTTTCACTAAACAAAAAGCCCATAACATCAAGGCTTTGTCTCGGTCTTAATGAACATTTCTTCGGCTATCGATTCCACCGATTATAAACAATATACCTGCATGCGCTCATCGAATACCATAGAATCATAAACAACCAGCTTCTGATAGATTTATTTTTAATCCTTCCACATGGTTTGATGTAGAGCAGCCACCAGTTGAAGGCTTCAAAGCCCCTGTACCTGTTGGTTCATACAAAATAGAAATGGAGTGTTCTTGTTGTTGATTGAAAGCATCACCTATACCCGAAAATTGCAAAACTTTTCCTTCCTTTTTTTTTTTTCCAGTTGATTCCAATGGCATATAAACTGAAAATGGGCTGTCAGCCTATATTCAGAACACGACATGATCATCAAGAGAAACTTAACAAACACAAAGGTTGGGAAAACTTGTTTTTATTCAGAACACGACATGATCATCAAGAGAAACTTAACAGAATTGAATGGTTAACAGCCATCAACTGTATCAGAATCATAATGGTTAAAGACAAATGAAAGTCTGGAGACAATGTCTGATCATATATAAGTTAATTTCAACCTGATAATAACTGCTTTCGATTAATACACAAACCACTGAAAGTCTGGTAAACAACATTGAAAGGAAATCCAATACAAAGATGGATATGATTTTTTCCGGATTTTTACATGATGCCCGACAACAAGTATCAACCAATAATTGGTTTGTGTACATCAGTTGGAGTCGCAGCAGACAACGAGGCCCACCGGATTTGTCATCTGAGTTCCTGGATTCCTTAGCCTATCCAATGCCACGGAATTCAATCATGTATATAGCCAGCAATTCAATCACACGCATCTTGTGGTTACAACCTAGAGAACAGAAAAAAACAAATATAGAGAAGTAAAGAAACATTACTATGATTGATCAGAACCTTAACAAAGTCGATAAACGAACTGGATTTCACAATATGCAACAAAATGGAAACCAGCATACCAGTGGTCAGGAGATCGCCAGTGGTCAGGAGATCGCAGCGCAGGTGCCGAGAGATCCGGGAGCCGGTGGTCTGGAGATCATGGCGCCTCGAGGTTGTTGACGAAGAAGGAGATCGACGGGTGGTCGGGAGGGGAGATCCATTGGTGGTTAGGAGGGGAGATCGCAGCACCAGCTATGCGAGATCGTGACATCGGAGACGGGAGGGGGATCCCTTTTTCATGCGATGTCTCTGTGCGTAGGGTGGGGAGGGGTATCAAGCGGCCGGAGACGGGAGGGGAGATCACAGCCCCAGCGATCTCCTCCGGCGATCTCATGTAGCCGGCGAGTCTGGGTGCATCAGATACGATTCCGTCTGCTGGGTCGTGGGATGAGGACGCGGGCGGAGATCGGGATGAGGACCGGACCGGGGCTCGGGGGTTGAGGGCGGAGAGATCAGGCGGAGCCGATCTCTGTCGGCGATGAGGACGGGGGCGGAGAGATCGGGCGGAGATCGGGATGAGGACGCGGGCGGAGCTCGGGATGAGGACCGGACCGGGGCTCGGGGGTTGAGGGCGGAGAGATCAGGCGATCTCTGTCGGCGATGAGGACGGGGGCGGAGAGATCGGGCGGAGATCGGGATGAGGACCGGACCGGGGCTCGGGGGTTGAGGGCGGAGAGATCAGGCGGAGCCGATCTCTGTCGGCGATGAGGACGGGGGCGGAGAGATCGGGCGGAGATCGGGATGAGGATGCGGGCGGAGCTCGGGATGAGGACCGGACCGGGGCTCGGGGGTTGAGGGCGGAGAGATCAGGCGATCTCTGTCGGCGATGAGGAGGAGAGATCGGGCGGATATGGGATGAGGACCGGACCGGGGCTCGGGGGTTGAGGGCGGAGAGATCAGGCGGAGCCAATCTATCTCTCTCTCTCTGGTCTTCTCTCTCAGCGAAACAGAGAGATAGAGGTCGTGGACTCGTTGGCCGGTGGTTGGATCTCTCTCTGGGGCAGCCTAAACAATCTGAGCCATTCACTCGTTAAGAATCGGATGGCTGACAGCGACAGCCTATATTGAAAATAAGCTGTCAGCCCATATCCCGTTTTCTCTCTCTCTCTATATATATATATATATATATATATATATATATATATATATATATATATATATATATATATATATATATATATATATATATATATATATAGCCGTCTGATGCACGCGCTGCGTGCATCGCATGCGCGCAGCGGTGCATCAGACAGCATGCGGTAGGTGCCGCACTTACCGCATGCCGCATTATAGCATTTCTCTCTCTCCCTCTCTCTCTCTCTCTATATATATATATATATATATATATATATATATATATATATATATATATATATATATATATATATATATATATATATATATATATATATATATATATATATATCAGTTAGGTTTAGGGTGGTTTTACATTTACAAATCCGTCAACCGATCCGATCATGTGGTTTTTAAAGAACTCAATCTAATCCGATCCATTGAGTGTGTTGAAACCGATCAAAACTGATCGGTTTGGTTTGGTTTGGTTTTGTCGGTTTCATTTGGATCTTGCACACCTCTATCCATGTATCCCTCACACCTAATGCACTATCTTTTTTTGAGAAATCCCTCTTGATGAATGAGGGGACGTTCGGTCTAGACCCCTACCATTGAATTAAAATAAAAAATATGTACATGGAAAGAGAGGGGGGGAGAGGAGGTCAGAAAGATACAGTCATGAAATCGAAAGCTAGAGAAAATTCTTCAAACACGGAACTATGTGAGTAGTCCAGAGATGGATTAACGATCTAATCTCATCAGTTGTGAGGTTAGTGGAAAGCGTTCTGCTCGAGTAGATCCTTCTGTTCCGCTCTATCCATAGTCCTCAGTAAATGACTATCGCTGCTATATCCCAACCGCCTCGCGAATCCGGACTGATACGTCTGCTCCTCTAGGGACCCCAAAGAGAGGCCAAAGAAATAGGGTGGAACCTGATGAGTAGCCTCGATCGTAAGATGGACCAGATTCTCCTCCAGTAAGACCACCGAATCAGAAGGTGATCCGAGATCTCATCCACCTGTCCACATAAGGGAACAGATGGTATCCGATATTGCTGGGTGATTTCGCCTTAGGAGGTTGATCTTAGTGAAAATCTTGTCCTTCGTCTCTAACCTCATGAAAAGTCTTTGCCTTCAATGGGCACTTCATTTTCAAGATCTTCTTCGTGAGCGGGCAAATGACACCCCCAAAGTTAATGAACTGATAGAAGGAGCTTACCGTGAATATTCCAGTTGAGATCCATCTCCACCTACCGAATCAGGATCATCCGTGAGGGATATCGGGTGAGGGAGATCAAGAAGCTCTTCAAGTTGTGGGATGAGTTTCATCAGGAAAGGAGCACTAAAATTTGGTCTCCAAGTCTTGCAGGACTCTCTGACAAGAGCTTGAGAGCGATCCAAGACCATCTTGGTAGGAGCTAGGTCATACAGCTAATGGAAGAGCGTTCGAAGGGGTAGGTCACCAAGCCAGATGTCTTTCCAAAATCTGATTTTTGTGCCATTCCCCTGCATCAGTCTATTATCGCAGTGATAAATGTATGAGATTCGCGAGATACCCTTCTAGAACAACAAGATGGTACCAGAGGACTGAGATCGAGCATGTAAGGGTGAGAAGCATCTGAAGTACATGCTCTTGATTTGCTCCAGGAGTCCCCAAGGGATTGCTGAAGACGCCCCCACCGGCCACTTACCTAACATGGCCTGGTTAAAATCCTTCAGATCAATGATGCCAAGTTCGCCTTGTGCCTTGGACTTGTAGACTGTCTTCTAGTTTAGAAAAGGGTAAGACCCCGAGTTATCGTTCATGCCAAGCTATAGGAAGGATCGATGAAGTTTATCGATCTTCCTAATAACCCAAGCCGGCAAAGAGAAGAACGAGAGGAAGTAAGATGGAATGGTTGAAAGAATCGAGTTTATGAGGGTAAGCCTTCCTCCAATGGAGAGGTGGTTCCCTTTCCAACCGGACGGACGCTTCTCCATCTTCTGGGTAAGGTCAAGTCAAGATTCCTTTGAGAGCTGCCAATCCAAGATTGGAAGACATAGGTATCTAAGCGGAAGAGACTTCCTCTAACAATGCATGAGGTCAGCCAATGTTTGTCCTAGGTGGCTATCATCTCCAACATTGTAGAGAGAAGATTTGGAGAAGTTTATCTTGAGACCAGAGGTCATATGAAAACACAATAGCAGTATACCTTTAGGGTGACTATTTTCGTTGGGTCCATCGCACAGAAAAGAAGGGTGTCATCAGTGAAGTGAAGGTTCAAAACTGACCAAGAAGGACCGGACACTACAGTAAGGAGACCTTGGTCTATAGCCTGTTTGATTATAGCATCGAATACGTCGATAGCCAAGATGAAAAGGAAAGGAGATAGGGGGCATCCCTGCTTGGCGCCTTTTCTCATGGAGAACATGTTTCCCTTGACATTATTGATAAGGCAGGTAAGTTTGGAGGTGGAGAGACAACCCCAGATCTAGTTGAGCCATTGGCTTGGGAGACCCTTTTTCTGAAGGGCAGACATCGAGAAACCCCAATCGATCCTGTCGAAGGCTTTCTCTAAGTCCAACTTTAATAAGACCACTCCTGATCTCGTCTCCCGCAGGTGGAAGAGAACCACTTTGGCGGTGGCAACGCTATCGAGAATGTTTCTCTCCTTGATAAAGGATGACTGAGTTAAATTTGCAAGATTCAGGATCACCTTCGAAATCCAGTTGGAGAGAACCTTGGTCACTGCCTTATAAAGGCAATTTGATAGACTTATAGGTCTGCAGTCCTGAATCGACTTCGATTCCTCTCTCCGGAATGAGCACAATCCAAGATGAGTTAATGCTCTTCAAGTCAACTACGCCGGAGAAAAAGTCCTGTATGAATCGACACATGTTAGTCGTAATAACACACCAATACCTTTGGAAGAAGAGAAAGGGGAATCCATCAGGCCTCGGCACCCCAATCACAGACTGATTGAAGATGGCTTTCTTGATCTCCTCTTCCGTGAAGTTCACCATGATACACTACTGGCGATCAAGCATACCAAAGTCGAGAGAGTTCCATTATGTCTGTAGTCGAAGGTCCGAAGCCCTATCAAATTCTGATTTGAAGAATCTGGTCGCTCTCTGAAGGATGGCCAGTTGTGAATCACAAGAAGTTCCATCGACAGACAGCTTGGATAAAAAGTTCTTGTGTTTGAGCCCGTTTGCAATCCTGTGAAAGTAGGAGGAATTTTGATCCCCTAGCTTGATCCACTTCTCTCTGGAGCGTTGTTTCCACATCACCTCTTCCTTTGCCAGGATTAGATTAAGATATGAAGTCAACGCAGAGAGATTGACCTGATTATCACTCTAGAGGCCCCCGGTCTCCTTGAGAACTTCAAGGTTGTTGATCTTCTCCAATAGTAGCGACTTCTGCTTCTTGATACTCCCAAAATGAACCATAGCCCAACGGGTGATCTTCTTCCTCATTTAACGTAATTTGTTATAGAAGTTCAATGTGGAGTTCTGAAGGGTAAGGATGGAGCTCCACCAAATCGGAATGTGGTCATCGAACCCGTCCTCCAAGGTCCACATCCGTTCGAATCTGAATGGTTGGTCTAGAGGTGTTCTTCGCCCCTGTATCAAGGATAATTAGAACATGATCCGAGATGAAGGAAGTGAGCGCCGTCATATAAGTAAGGGGGTAGGTGCTATCCCAACAGTCGGAAACGAGGAATCTGCAAGTTGAGCATGACTTGAATTTTCTCGTTTGTTAGACCAAGTAAACCTTTGCCCTCCCATCAAAAGGTCCACTAGGTTGTGGTTTCGAACGAAGGAGGTGAAGTCCTCCATCGCCTTGAACTCGGGAGAGCCGTGCGGATAGCACGTAATTCTTGCCAGAATTGAAAGCGTACTTCTCCGTGGCAAACCTCGTGACGTTGAAATCACCGTTGAGGACCCAAGGACCCGAGAGAGCCGTGCAGATACCACATTCTTGCCAAAATTTAAAGCATAGTCGGTATTCAGAGGATCCATACACCGCCATGATAGACAAGGTCTGGTTGTCCACTCGGTTGTGGAGGACAACCGATAGGGAGAAATTGCCATAAATCATGTCAACGAGGGAGAGGAGGGAAGAGTCCCAACCAATAGAAGGCCTCCCGATGCCCCTATGGATCATCGTGATTTCCAATGATCAATCCGATGGTTACTCAAGGAGCGCAAGAATCGCTTGGAAGGCTGCACAATCTTCATCTCCTGAAGGCAAATAACATCCACTGAGTGAGTTGTTGCAAACATCCTCGCTGCCCGTCTCTTCTCATTGCCTCCAAGACCTCTAACAACGAAGTAATAATCTTCATAGGGAGATAGTTGGACTACAAAAAAGAAGTGGCAACAACAGAAGTTTATACATTCTTTTTCAGGGATTTCAGGCTAGAGATGAATTTCCTAGCATCCCGCACATCTCTTGCTCTCGATACCAAGAATCCACATGCCGAGGCGAGTTGCAGAATGGTCTCATCTTCCAATAAGTTGAAGGGGAATCACACCTCTAGATCTTTTGCATCACGGTCCATTTGAAAGAAATCCACCTTCGCTAAGGAGCCCCTGTCCACTTCTTCAAAAATGGTGCACACTCCTGTGCACCACCAAATACTAGGATTGCTAGAATAGTCAGCGATAGTGGCCAGCTCCCTCGGGGATATACCCGCCTTAGATACTTCCCTAACATCAGCAGTGAGGCGATCAGTAGAAGAGTATGTTGCGTTAGACCGTGGGCCACTAGGGGACTGGGTCCTAGTGACATCCGACTCCAGATTACGGGGCGACTCCGATGGTGGAGCCACAATAGGAGTAAATGGGGCAAGCATGAGGGAGTCAATGTCGCGGATCGCAGGTTCGTCGGGAGAGTTTAAGTTAGATTTCGAATTTGAACCTACTTTGAAGAAAGGAAAATCTGCATGGAAAGCGAGATCTTCAGGTATAGGTGCTATACCTTCCTTGCGGTAAATCTGGCACTAAAAGGGGGAAAGCGAAACCGATACCGAGGAAACCGGGATTGCCATCTTGGGGTTGTTGTCCATAGCGTCACCTGCTGGTGGCGTGCCACCGCTAGCTGCTGGCCCTGGAGCACTGCCCCCCCCCCCCCCCCCCCCCCCCGCGCAGTTCCTCCTCCGGTAACCGGATGACTGGAACCTGAAACCTCCTCTACCACTGGTCCGCCTGAGCCCGCCCTGGACGGGGAGTGGGAGGACGAGGTGAAGTCAGAGTTCGGCTCGGAAAGGTTCACCGCAAGGAGTTTGAGTAGGTGGAGGCGTCCGTCGACGTGGGCGTACCTCTCCGACGGGATTTGGTCGGGGAAAGGGATTTGTAGAAGGATAGAGTAGTAGCCCACATAAGATGTTGCCTCCTGGTCGCAGTGGACCTCCTGAACCTCCCTATATTTTGTGGCCCACTTGGTGAGCTCATCCACATGCCAGGCCTGATCGGGTATCCACTAGACCTGGAGATCAATTGTGTGCATAGGAAGGAGGCCACAGGAGCCAAAACTCTCCATCCATTGTACCACCTTAATCGTGAGGTCCCCAAGGTATGTCGGCCCTAGGGCAGCCACATTGTGTAGCAGATCGATGGAGGGAAAGGACACTCGGAAGACCTTCCCTCCCTCATCTATGTGTTGCACTAGCCACCACCATAACGTCGGGAGATAGGATGGCCCAGAATGCTGCACTCCCTACTGGCTCACGAAGAGGGAAGAGAGGGCCTCTGCTTCTGTATGACCCTGAAGGATGGTACAAACGCCGATAGATCGGAACTAGAATGTCGCCGCTATCATCCTGTAAGAGTGGGGGAAGAAGTCTACCTAGTCGGGAGACAGCTGGCTCACCGATAGATCGCCCGATCTCCGAAAGACCAAGGCCTCCAACGAGACCCTATCCGGTCGCCTAGCTTCTCGCCTCATAGGGCACCGACTGGCCCTGTGTCCCATAGCACGGCAAAGAATGTATATCATTGTGTTTCGGCGAACACCGATATGGTGATCCCATTCTCCACAACAAAAACAAGCTCTCGGGGGGAAGGGACAGGAATGAGGAGAGCTGGAGGGAGGAACGGGGGGGGAGGGGGGGGGATCGAGTGGGAGTCCGCCACCATCGCGTAGGTTAGGGTTTTAATAGCAGGGATGGGACGTCTTAATTTTTTCGAGGCTGCGTCATGATGGAGGGGAGGGAAACAAGGCGCCTTGAAGATCTCAGTCGTGATACCTCCTGAGCTACCCCCTATACCTCGATCGATGGGGAGAACCAGATCCAGGAGTTTCTTCGAGTCCCTAGGCGGGACCCTCCGCTTTCCCTACTTCTGCCCCTTACTCGTTTGGGCATTCATGGAGTGCCGCCCATCCCCCTGGTCCTGAAGGGCTCTGATCATGTCACGCCCCGGATCCGACTACAAGGGTAAACCAGTCAAATCTGGGGGTGATGGGGTTTTAAGTGTAGGTTAGGGTTATAGGATCACGAGGTTGATTTTATTATTTAGTTATTTATTACTAATTTATCATTAACTACTTACTAGTTGATGGGGGACGGCTTTGAGGAGAAGCCTACCAATAGCTTGGCCTTGAGGAAAGACCTATCGGGCATAAAGCTTTGAGGTGAAACTTACATGGGAAACATTACTGATTCTGGCATTATTCAGAGCATCTAAAACATAGTTTCACAATTATTACATAATCAACTGGAAATAATAAAAACTAGCTAACACCTCTAGTGTCCTCGCTCGATTGCTAATTAAGCTCCTCTAGGAAGCGTCTGAGAAGAATCTACGGTACCTGAAAAGAGTGTGCAACAATGGGATGAGTTTACTAGGTAAACTCAGTGAATAGTTAACCCTAAACTAACTAGGGTAAACCATAGTCGTACCCCGCCCTTCTAGAAGTCTACAAGGGCGGCAACCCATTTATGCACACATTGCAAGTAAGTGAAATGAACTAGCTACACATGACAATTCTATTATATTACAACTACAACTAGTACATATAAGACAAGTAATCATCCAGATCAAACATATGCAACTAATTACCGAAGGTTAGTTCTACATACTCCTAAAGTGAACCGGCAGTTTTCTAACTGAGTCTGCCAATAAAACTTGGGTTTAAGTGTGCCTGGAGAGCCAGAAATACCCATATGGCCATAAGGGGGCTTGGTCTTTCACCACGGGGCACTCCCGCCCACCTTGCTTTTCGGGGTCATTATCCAGGGGTGGACTACTAGGCCACTAGGGGCTTTACCGCCTGATCAACCCTGTGACCTTACCTATTTGATTCGGATTATGCACAGGCGGTGGTTCACCGTCTCCATCCCCGACTCCGGTGAGCACCGGCGACCCCGACGACACACCCAGGTCAGCTCTTCTCCCTCTCCTCTCCTCCTCCATTGTGATCCAAACACGGCCACCCTCCTTCTCCCTTACCCGCGAACCCGACCTCACCCTCTCCTCCTTTGCCGCGGCCCACTTGGGCGGGGGATGCCACTACGATCCCACCTCCGGTCCTCATCGGGAGGACCAACCCCAGGCTCCACCGGCGATCGCCGGAGCAAGACCAAGCCCAAACCCAAAAACCACGGACCCCCCCTCTGGCCAAAGCCTTCCCGGGCTCCGATAGCGTGCCGGCTGCCTCCTCCCGCGCCTTCCCTGCGGGGGAGACCGGCCTGGCATCGCCGGCGCACCCAAACCCGGCTATACCGCCGTCGCAGTCGAACCCGTCGCCATGCATGCTGATCGCATGGAGAAGATAAAGGCGAGGGCAGATCCATAAATATATGACCTACCCCTGGGCTATTGTAAATATAAAACCAGACCCGACCCAGCCTAGACACTGCAGACCCGACCCGACATGCAGACCCGACCTGAACTGCAGACCTGACCTGATAACCCAGACTCGACCCAGCAGTGAACCGGTCTGGTTCATTTGAACCAGACTCGTAAACCGTCTAGAATTGGTTCAGCCGCTATTTCTCCGTCTGATCTCGGAATCAAACAAAACCAGCGGCCCCCACGTGTTGAACTAGAATTGGTATAATAATTTTACTATCTAGGATCCCTTTTTAGCCATGCACCCGATCTAGTCGGTGTACCATGGTTCGATCGCCAATTCTCTGTTTGATCTCAGAATTGGACGTAACCGATGGCATAGTGCTCAAATCATCAATGTCGATGTATTGAACCTAGTTTGGGACCCTATAAACCCTTCTACCCTATTAAACTGATCGTAGATCGGTTTTTACCGATTCAACCCTAAAACCTCCGATCGAAGTTGCATTCGAGCGAGATCGGATCCAATGGGTCTCTCATCCCTAGACCAACCAATTTGGCCCCCTAGTTTAAGTAATTCATAGATGTAATGACTTATATATTTTAAACCATGGTTGTCAATTTCTCCTTCGACGGTACACCGGACTGATAGGCGTGAGGAGCGTGGACTACCGAGCTATTCTCAAGGTGAACATGATTAATTTTATTCTAGTTAGAGTAGATTATAGTTGTATCTATAAAATAATAAATAAAACCGTATGTGACTTAGTATGTCCAATGCATACAGGCGGAAAACTGGTACTGCATGTGGGAGGTGGGCATACTATCCCTTGCCTCTGAATGATCATGTAATATTTTGATAGCTGTAATAAGTGATTGGCTCAACCTAGATTCACACTAGGATGTATGCAAATAAGTAGATACTTATACTGATTATTTATTAATATTCTGTTGAATGACTGTGTTTGATGACCATGGGTCTCATGGTGCAGTCTAATTGCTACTGAGCAACGAAGACTGGTGGTCTAGGTGGAGAGATCGGTGGTCTCAGTGGAGAGACTAGTGATTGTACTTCCTCAGTCGAGGTTCTCTTCCTAGAGGGAAGACTCACTACTCACGGGTATGGGTAGGGGACCCGAGTGCACAGGATGGGAGGTAAACCACCGCCTGTGCATAATCCGAATCAAGTAGGTAGGGTTATAGGGTTGGGCAGGCGGTAAAGTCCCTAGTGGTCTAGTAGTCCACCCCTGGGTAATGAAACCCGAAAGCAAGGTGGGCGGGAGTGCCCCGTGGTGAAAGACCAAGCCCCCTTATGGCCATATGGGTATTTCTGGCTCTCCAAGTACACTTGGGCCTAGGTTCTGTTGGCAGACCCAGTTAGAAAACTATCGGTTCACTTTAGGAGTAAGTAGAACTAACATTCGATAATTAGTTGCATACGTTTGATCTGGATGATTACTTGTCTTATATGTACTAGTTGTTGTTGTAATATAATAGAATTGTCATGTGTAGCTAGTTCATTTCACTTACTTGCAATGTGTGCATATATGGGTTGCCGCCCTTGTAGACTTCTAGAAAGGCGGGGTACGATTATGGTTTACCCTAGCTAGTTTAGGATTAACTGTTCACTGAGTTTACCTAGTAAACTCACCTCGTTGTTGCACACTCTTTTCAGGCACCGTAGATTATTCTCAGATGATTCTTAGAGGAGCTTAATTAGCAATCGAGAGCGGACACTAGAGGTGTTAGCTAGTTTTTATTATTTCCAAATTGATTATGTAATAACTGTGGAACTATGTTTTAGATGCTCTGAATAATGCGAGAATCAGTAATGTTTCCCATGTAAGCTTCTCCTCAAAGCTTTATGCTCGATAGGTCTTTCCTCAAGGCCAAACTATTGGTAGGCTTCTCCTCAAAGCCGTCCCCCATCAACTAGCAAGTAGTTAATGATAAATTAGTAATAAATAACTAAATAATAAAATCAACCTCGTGACCCTATAACCCTTACTTACCCTTAACACCCCATCACCCCCGGGTTTGACTGGTTTACCCTTGTAGTCGGGATCCGGAACGTGACAGATCATCTCTGCCTCCAACAGACCGAGTATCATTTCTCCCTCACTATCCGAAGAAGACGATACTTGAGGATGTTCATATAAAAATTACCCCCTTCAATTCAGTTTTTCCAATGCACTATCAATTTGGGGATAACAATAGCTAAAATAGGAAGTTGAATTACAACATATTAATAGTGCATTGGGTGTGGGGGGTACACGACTGACATGGTACGTCTATCCTACTGAATATTTTCTCAAGTTGTACGCCTTGGAAAGCATATTTAGCATTCAGCCACGCTTGATGCTAAGAAAATCAATATATTTTCCAAGGCTAAGAAAATCAATATGCTAAGAAAATCAATATATTTAGCATCAAGTTGTACGCCTTGGAAAGCATATATTGATTTTCTTAGCATCAAGCGTGGCTGAATGCTAAATATGCTTTCCAAGGCATACAACTTGAGAAAATATTCAGTAGGATAGACGTACCATGTCAGTCGTGTACCCCCCACACCCAATGCACTATTAATATGTTGTAATTCAACTTTCTATTTTAGCTATTGTTATCCGACAGACCAAGTATCATTTCTCCCTCACTATCTGAAGAAGACGATACTTGAGAATGTTCATATAAAAATTACCCCCTTCAATTCAGTTTTTCCAATGCACTATCAATTTGTCAATCGAGTGAGGCTAATCACTCTAATGTCATCACCATCCCAGTCTAGAGGGTCGCTAACTCCGGCTTCACTAGGCTATGTAACATCAGCTTCTCGTGTAATATCAGCTTTTGCAACAACCCGCCCCACTTCTTCAACTACGACATGCTCAGCCACTGCAACATCAGCATATGCTAGTGTTACAGCAGCTGTAATTGCAGCACTGAGTGTACCATGTATATCTAGTGTAAAGATAGAACATGCATTCATGTTAGATTATTATTTTCGCTAGATTGACATTAGAGATTCACGTGCTCGCCATGCTAGATTCATACATGTATATGTAGGGTGATATGTAACACACACCTCCTTTGGTCTTTGGGCCTAACATTTGCTTCAGCAGTGGACTTCTACCATAGGATTATTTCCAACAATTTCATCATTTAAATTGCAATGACTCAATTAATTACTAAAAGACTAAAATGATCATGATAAGTTATCAAATTTATCAAATTGCCATTGCCTATAAAATCATCCCTGATCCCTATGAAGCCTCCAGTTTTGAAACCAATAGTGGGATCACTAAACTGCTACAGTGGTTTTACTGTAGCAGCTACAGTGAAATCTCTGTAGTTGTTATAGTGATTTCACGGTAGCTGCTAAAAGCATTTTGCTACCGTGAAATCACTGTAGCAATAATACTCAATTTTTGCTACAGTACTCGGAGGAGGTTTGGATAAGAAGTTGTGATAAAATGGGTTGGGATCATGAAGCTATTGGACTTTCAATTAAGAAGCTTGCATGTTTTCTTTGTCTCTTTCTAATATCTAACAGCCCTCTAAGAGTGATGGCAAATATATTGATCACTACTGTTGTGTTTTCTCTTTGGGTTGAAAGGAATAGTCAGGTCCATGAGGATAATTACTGCACGGTAGCTGAGGTATTCTACAAAGTGGCTGCTAGATATGTGGAGATTCTCAACGTTATTGTCAAAAAGGATGTCGTATCTATTACTGGTCACCATATATCGTACTGGTCTTCTTGTATTTCTTTCACTTCTTCACAAGAGACAACTTCAGTCTACCCTTGAGGCTGGAGTTTTGTGCTTCTGCTTGATGTCTTGCCGGTTATGGGGGGCTGGAGTTTGTGCTACTGGAGGGCCCAACCCTTCTTGCTCCTCATCTCTACCATCAGATCCAGTGGTGGACTTGGATTTGTTGAAGCTTGTTGTCTTGCCGGCTGTGGGGAGGTACACTATCGTACTATTTTTGAGGTTGGTGATTGTACTTCTGGAGGGCCCATGCCCTTCTAGCTCCTCATTTCATTTCGTTGAAGGCACGATTCAGTGGTGGGCTTGACTTTGTTGGAGCTTCATGTCATCTTTTTGGCCGATGATAGGTACTCTTCTTTTTCTCTAGAGTTGTTGTTACTACCAGTAGCTAGTCTGTGTAGCTATTGTAGTCTATGTGGTTTTGGGGCTCGATCTCTGCATATTTGTATTGGCTCAGGTTGGTTTTTGCTTTTTGTTTCTTAGGGATTAGATTCCATAGATAGAAACTTTGTCGGGCTTTACTTTTGAGATCTTTCGCCTGATCTATATTTCTCTTGGTTGTTGGCCTTACTATTTATTTATTTTTTTACCCTTCAAAAAAAATAATACTCAATTTTATAATAATGATTTCAATTTTTTACTTTTAAAAAATAATACTACAATGATTTTACGATAGGTACTTTATTTATTTAAAATGATACTAAATTATTTGAATATGATACTACTTGATTCCCTATAATGAAATTATTGTAGCACTGAGTATCATTTTCATATAATTGAGTATCATTTTAAATGATACTCAACCAATACAAAAAGATACTCAAAATCCCTATAGTGGTTTCAAATGATACTAAAGTATACAAAATAATACTCAATTAAATTGTGTATTATTTGAATATAATTGCATATCATTATTATAGTGAATTCACTATAGGGAAGTCTTTTAGCAACCAAGACGAAAATCACTGTATCAACTATAACGGTTTCAATTGGTACTCAAATATACAAAATAATACTCAATTAAATTAAGTATTATTCACATATAATTGTGTATCATTGCTACGATGATTTTATTGTAGGAAAAAAAATTTAGCAGTCACGACGAAAATCAATGTAGCAGTCACAGTACATTTACTATAGCTATTACAGTGAAATCACTCTAGCAACAAGTGCCATTATTCCTGACAAAAAATAAATAAATTATTTGTTCCTATTTCATATACTGTTAATTAATGTGGGAGCGTCCCATGGATTTTTTTGGTATTTGAAAAAAAACACATCATCCAAAGTGGTCGGCAAAGGATCTATTCCATTCAAAAACCGTAGGAGACGATCACCCTTAAAACTATGTTGATTTCGTGGACCTCAGCTTAGATGAAACTATTAGTTGTCATGTATATTTAATTTCTTGATGTTATATACTGGACAAACAATTAATTTCTTCTATTTTTAAAATGAGTTCTGATGCCTGTATACAGATTTAGATCTATACCATTGAAGCACGATCAACTGACTGCAAAGGATCGTCCCAATCTATTACGTTAGGTCAGGTCGAGCCGGATTGGATCGGATCGGGTCAACTAAATAAACCCGTGTGGTAAACGGGTCTTATCGGGTCTACCCGTTTATAAACGGGTCGGATACGGGTTTAGGATCCTGACACGATTAATTAAACGGATTGGATCCGGGTCTAGAAGTTTTGGACACGACACGAACCCGACCCGACACGACCCATTGCCACCCCTACATAGCAGCGATAGCGTGTTCTCGGCATGCTAGTTAACAACCAAATTTTGCATGACTATTCATTTATTCATGCTGATTTTTAACATTTAAGCCACATCGACATGGGAGTAGAATGGGAATCCAACACCTTTGGTATTTCCACTTTTTTTTTTATCCACGTTCTTTTTCCTATAGCTACGTTTGATTTGCAACGCCCCGACCAAAACTTGATGCAAATTGAGATATTGGAGAAGACCAAATATTTTAAGTAACACGGTCCATCGGTAGAATCGAGAAAACCATAAAGCTCTGTTCTTTTGCGATGAAAATTCGGATGGAAACCTATGACCGGAAATAGGGTTTCTGCCCGGATTTCTCTCGTTCCCAGATATCACGGAAAGAGGATTTCCCGGGTGGAAAATTTCCTTGCCGAGCAAGGAAACCATCTCCTTGCTAAACAGGCGGAAAGGGGCTTTCTCTCTGTCATCGCGGAAAGCTTGACGGCAAAGGCGATTTTTTCCCGACGCTCTCTACAGCCATCCTTACCTCCGGCTATTATTTCGACGACGTACTCGTCCCCTCCAACCATCATTTTGAAGTGCAGGATCTCGCCGGATTTTCAAGATCTAAGGTACTCTAACCTTTTGAGATCTGGAGTCTCGGGTTATATGGGTTTTTTTTTCCTCATCGGTTCTGCCCTGGTCGATCAATATGTGAAGGATTGGTGAAGTCTTGATAAACTTTTTGGTGAAGGAACATATCCATGAGATCTATACTGCTTTGTGCTTAACAAAATTCCCCACAGAACCATACAGATGTTTGCTTGCCTTGTGATACTTTGTGTAATGGGGAACCCAAATTACAAATTGTTCATGTTGGTTTCATGTATAGTTGGTGCCTTAACATCCTACACCTTGCATCATTTTAGAATCTAAATGCAGTAGAATTTGACATTGTGATTGTTGTTGTTTTCTTTAAAAAATAATTTTCTTCTACTTTCTTGATTTCATGCTATGCTTTATAGGCATAATAAATGAGGTTTAGTTGTTAAAAAAAAAAAAGGTTTTGAACTAGTTTGAAGAGATCAAGATTTTCAATCACAAACAATAAGTAAGTGACAAGACAAAGTAGACACAGAACAAATTCTAGAAAAATTTCAGTAATTCTTGTTGGTTGCATAGTAACAACGTTTTGAACTTACATGAGTAACCAGAAGCTTCATATGGAAAGTCATAGACAATTTGATAGTGTATGAAGATAATTTGGAAAGATTCTCATTCAAAATTGTATATTACCTTTTGTAGACATGCAAGTATTTTGTTACCTACATGATCCACCCGACATATCCGGATAACATAAATCTGGGGCATAAATATATAATTGCATGCAAAGCAATTAAATCAGTAATGTCGAGCTTGAAACATCTTCTTGGTTTTTTATACATGGATTAATATCTATTGCCGACAATAAATTGATGGAACAATCTTTGGATTGATCCGTATTTTTGTAATATAGAAATTGATGGATGCCCTGTTTTTTCACATTGGCTTTTTGTTGATCTAGATTCAAGATTTCTGTAATGTTTATGTTGGGTCTAATGAAGATGAAAGCATCCTATATATGTATATCATACAAAATTAGTGATCTTTAAAATGTGTTTTGGATGCTACAATCAAATTTTTTTTTCATTGGTTGATGTTTAAGAGAGAAATAGAGGATCTTTAACTTGTTTTTTGTCTTACTGTTAATTCAACGTAGATACTTATATTAAACACATTCTATTAATTATTGTATGCTAACCATTGTTATATAAATTTAACAACGTAAATGGAGATTGAACAACAAGCTGCACTACAAGCCATTGTCGGTGCTTGTACCATATGGTTAGTAGTGCTTAAATTGGTATTACATCGCAAACGACAATAATACATACCAAGAGAACCATAGCAACATAGATACGAACAAAGAGAAAAATATCTCAATCTTTTGTTGCGTGAGAAAAATAAAGATACACATAATCTTTTACGAGTCAATCAGCCTACATTTGAGTTATTAGTCAAAGCTTTGAAATCAAAGGGATTACGGTCTACAAAAAATATAAAAGTGGATGAACAAGTTGCTCTATTCTTAAATATACTCGGACATGACGATAGGTTGAGATCGGTAGCATTCCACTTTAGTCGTTCATTGTCTACAGTTCATCGTCATTTTCTGAATGTTCTAAAAGTTGTGATGAAACTTTATATGGGCGTCGTCAAGCAACCCGACCCTGATACGCCAGCGACTAGTGGGATTACCCCTAGACCCTGGCACCATTTCTTTCGAGTAACTTGTCCTTTCTATCCAAATTTATATAAACTACTACATCTAAATTTTTGATTGCTAATTATATTGTATGCATAAATTAATGTAGGATGCAATTGGTGCAATTGATGATACATATATTCCTACAAAGGTCAAACTTGAGGATCAATCTCGATATAGAATAATGAAACATAGGATTGTGCAAAACGTAATGGAGATGGTAGGTTTCAATATAAATTTTACATATGTCTTGGCCAGTTGGGAGGGTTCAGCCAGCGATGCTAAGGTACTATCATCAACTGTAAGAGATGTGCCCACTAAACTGGTTATACCTTCAGGTAATAACCGATATACTGCATATGATTTTAATATATGCTTATAGGTACCTACTAATAAACTATTAGAAAATAACATTAATTCTTTCTAATGATATTGTTTCAATCTAAATATACAGGAAAATATTATCTAGTTGGTGCTGGTTATGGTCATTATCCTGGCTTTTTATCACCATACCGACAAATACGGTATCATAGATCAGAGCGTCGTTGTAGCTACAATACCGCAACAACACAGGAGTTGTATAACTACAGGCACTCGTCAATGCGTAATATTATTGAACGTGCTTTTGGTATGTTGAAGAAAAGATAGGCTATACTGAGGACAGAACATTTTTTCGATATTGATGTACAAGAGAGGATTGTACTGGCTTGTTGTGCACTATATAACTTTATCTTAACTGTAGATTCCACTGATTTATTGGAAGAGGAGGCCGATATTATTATAGATGATGACTCTCCTCCTGGGGGTGGGGGCACATTAGAGGATATTACATTGCTTGAAAAAAATACTGCATGGGACAATAAGAGGGACCATACTGCTGCCGATATATGGTTGGACTACAGTCATGGACATTGATTGTAATTCAATAATTAAGTCATGAACCATATTACTGCCCATATTTCTGTCGATATTTTGCTTTTATGGATGTCAACATTATGCTCTTGTTTAATATTTAAATATTCAATAATTATATTTTTTTTTCATATGTATATGATATTTGTGCTTGTATTCTAATAAAATAATCATTTTAGGATGAGTCTGCCTAAAGAAGAAAAAAAATTATATTGTCTGGACCCTTGAGATGGATCGTATATGCATGGATGCATTTATGGTGGAGTATGAAAAGGGGGAGAAGGCTGACAATGGTTAGAAGCCTCATGCATATCAAGTTGTTGTGAAAGTTGTTGGGGGATCTTTTTCGCTGGTCCGTGCGGTCTACATGCAAGACAAAGAAAAAACGTAAGAATGGCTGGCTCCCTTAGGAGCGCAGACCCTCCGACGCTCAAGTCAGTCTCAGGTGCTCAACGGAGAGCTATAGTAGACAAAAGTGGTAGGGATGAGGGTTTCGAACCTGTACTCTGGAGCCTGGGGGTGGGCATTTATAGACACTCGCGGTCTATCGGAGTGCAACACGTGGTGGCACCTTCCCGCACCTTCTGGACCCCCACGTTCTGGCTCGCGTGGGTCTCTGACAGTCCTTGGAACTCGCGCCCCTGACATCCTTTGTCGTCGAGCCTGCCAGGCGGTTTGAGTGGGGGAGAGCATCTAACCAACTCAAGCGGGTTTCCGTGGACTACAATTGTCCACGTAGCTTTAGTGGGGTTTCGACACCTGGCAGCCCTTTATGCTGCTCTATTATGGGTGACCTCAGGGGGGAAGCATGGGCGAGCTCGCCCTCCATTGCTCCATCTTTTCCTCCGCATCTATCAAGAGTCGGACCTCGCAGGAGCGACCTCTTCGATAAACAGGGGAGCCTTAGAGAGCTTGGGCGAGCTCCTGAGCGTGCTTGGGCGAGCTCCTGAACGAGCTTGGGCGAGCTCCTGAGCGAGCTTGATCGAGTTCCTGAGTGAGCTTGGGCGAGCCCCTGAGCGAGCTTAGGCGAGCTCCTGAGCGAGCTCTTTGCCTAAGGCACCTTCAGCCCAATGTGGATCTCGCTCCCTGTTAAAATGATTTGGTGAGCATGGGGGGGGGGGGGGGGCGAGCTTCTGGGCGAGTTCCCCATCCCTTGGAATCCTGGGGTCTATGAGATCCACAGGCAAGGGCGAACTGGTGGCGAGCGCGCGGAGCTAGGGGCGGGCTCTTGGCGAGTTAGGGGGCGAGCTCCTTATCGGACTGGGGCGAGCTCCTTGTGATTCAACGAGCTGCAGATGTAATGCACTCTGATACAAGGTCCCCGTTCATCCCAATGTGGATCTCGCTCCTGATAGCCATTCGATCGAGCTCATACGAATAGGGGTTCCAACTCCTAGACAGATTTCAGCTACCCCCAACAAAAGTCATGGGAGAAAAAATAGGTATTCAAATGACAAAGAAAAATTTAAAGAACATGACAAAAACATGAAGAGCTTGATACAATGCTATAGTTACTTTGACCAATCAAAGCGGGTTCGGGTGGAATGATGTCAAAAAGATGATAGAGGCTGATGACATCATATGGACTGAATATTTGAAGGTAAATATTTTCAATTTTAAAATTCTAAATATTTTACTTTTTCATGGGACTTTTTTTTTTGTAGAGTCACCCCACTGCCGCACAATTTAGGCATAAGACAATAATCAATTTTGATAAAATATCACAAATCGTTGGGAATGATCAGGCAACCAGTTCTTGTGCCATAACATGACATGATGTCATTTTGATTGATGTAGAGCATCAAAGCCCACAACGCAATCGAGTAGATGAGGATACTCAGTTTGGTTATGGTATTGATGACATTGCTGATAATGATCTTGAGCCATTCCATTCCTCTGCAGCTTCGCCTTCGCCTGCACCTGCACCGACACGTGCATCTGGATCATCGCCTACTACTGCTTCAGCCTCAACCTCTACTTTTAGTAAGCAAAAGAGGAAGAGTAAAAATGGAAATGATGAGCATACTATGTTGGACCAAAGGATTCAACTAATGACTCAGGCTATTGATAACTTATGCCCAGTCCCTGACTTCAGTCGCATCTGGGAGGGGATCTTGAAAGTGGAAGGCCTAACTGAAGATGAAGCAATAAAGTGTGTGGAGTTTCTCAGTAGTGATAAGACGAAGGCCACATTTTTTTATACTTTACCTATTCACAAGCGGAGGCAATGACTAGATCGAAAAATTCTTAATTTGTAATAAATAGCATAAATCGGTCATAAACATTTGACTTTTTTTGTATTAGGTCGAAGTATTTGGTTTATGTTTCTATTTTGCTTTTAGAAATAAATTGTCAGCTTTCTTTCTGATAATCATTTTGCTTGGTTTCTTATGTTATGCAACTTAATAGGCAATGGTCCTCTTTAACGGCTGTTAGAGAAAAATACAAGAAGTACAGGGTAAGATCCTTTGTTATGTTGAATAATATGTTCATTTGGGGTGTATTTGTGCCATCAAGAAGTACCCTGCTCATATTGGTGCAAAATCTAAAGGGGTGTTAAGTTTATTTTTACACCCGTTGCGATCCGGTCTCGGATCTGCCATCAAGAAGTACCATTTACATCCTCAGCTGCATTAGAAAGCAATTGACATTTTATTTGGGTTGTGTTCAGCTTCGAGTTGCTAACCAATTGATCATGATGTGAGCACACATTTGTAACTTGATTGCTGAAGGTTTGATGTGAATCATATACTAAATGCTTCTTTCCATTATCTTTGTTTTATGAATTAGAAATTATATTTGTCAAGTGGCTATGTTGGTCTGTTTTTTTTTTTCCAGAAAATTTGTTGCTTGTTTGATCCCTTCATCTCCGTCCATCTGATGGTTCTGGTTCATATCGAACAGTAGTGCAAAGGCGTAAAGTTGGCAACGTGAAAGTTGGCAAACTTGTTGGCTACCAAACATTTTCGATATTGAATGCAATGCTTATCGAGCTTTGGTTGGTTGCAGAAGTGACATTTGTGGTGAGGTTATCCTTAGCTAATATGGATATGATGCCTTGTGAGTTGTTGCCATGTCCAATGTATAAATGCATATCAAATGCTACTGATTTTACCTTTTTTGTATTCAAGATGTCAAGACCTGGTTCCTTGCCATCATCTACTTTATTTCTTGTTGCCCATGAGCTTATGTATGTATTATGGTATCTATTTCCTCACTATAACATCACATTGGCTTTGTCATTTATGCTGCTTTGTCATTGGCTTGATTCCGCTGATATTGTGCCCTTAAAGCACTTCATCGGCCTGTTGTCATCATGGGTTCTTGTAGTCTTTGAAATTTGGGTATTTGTTGTTTTCATTATTCAGAAATTTTTGTTCCAAAGGACAGCAAAGTTAGCCAGGCTTTAGTGTGTAATCAGCTCGGCTGAGAACAAAGTCCTTTTTGGTTTGTAATATGTTCCTTGTTGGTTTGTAATCTGTTTGGTTGAGAACAAAGTATGTTGTGCTGTTGATGTCCCATTATTTGCTGCAGAACTGTTTGATTTGTTCCCTTCATTTCCCTGCTATAAAGAACAGTGAAAATCTAATTAGATTTTCACTGTGTTTTATTTCTTTCTTTTATTTCCCTGCTAAAAGAACAATGGAAATTAAGTGGTATGGAAACAATTTATGCAGAAATGAATTTCTGCAGAACTTGTTTCCTTTATTTTATTTCCTAGGAAACAAAAAGAACAGAGCCTAAGGGTCTGTTTTTTTAGTTTCCTTGGAAATAAAAATTAATTTCTGCAGAAATTCTTTTCATACCGTTTAATTTCTTTCCATACCCTTCAATCCGTGCCAGTGGTTGGGCCGTTGGGAAGGACTGAGGAGTCGATCGGGTTGATCTGGGGCTGCCGGTGTGCCGTGCCTTTCACTCACCTCCTCTCTTGTTGGGTCGCCGTCGGGCCGCCGGTGGTCTCATTGCAGGATCGCCGCTCTGATACCAATTGATATGTACTAGTTTGAATACAAATCAAAATAGGAAAGTTTTGTGAGAGAGAGAGAAAGGAAGAAGGATTAGAGATAATGCTATGGGAGAAAATAAGAAAAATAGGGAAGGAGTATAGAGAGAGGCTGATAGAGAGAATTAGAGAGAGAGAGAGAGAGAGAGAGGAAGTGAGGGATTTAGAGAATAGTAGAGAAAGAGGTTCAGAGATTAGATATGATTAAACATGATCTTCGTTATCCCTTATCATTCATCACAAGAGGATTTATATCTCATCACAACCAACCAACCAACCAACCAACGGTTAATACAACTACTCCAACCACACAACATAGCCAACTACAACCGAACCACCCACTACCCAACTCCAACACCCAACTGATTGGGGGCTGCCTATCAGTGACAGGGCGCTACGGAGGGAGGATTGGGAGCAGCTTCTCCTTAAGGTCGAGAAAAGATTGGAGGGATGGAAGGGTCGTTTCCTTTCATCAGGGGGTAGGCTGGTGCCCGTCAACTCTGTGCTTTCTTCTATCCCCTCATACTACCTGTCCTTTTACTACCTGCCATCTTGGGTAGTAGAGAGGATTGACAAGATTCGGCGCTCCTTCCTCTGGCATGGTGTGGGGGAGCATGCGGGTGGCTATAATCTGCTGAGGTGGGATCAGATTTGTCTTCCCAAGAAGATGGGTGGCATGGGGGTCCTGGATTTGCGCAGATTCAATGTCTCGATGCTTGGGAAATGGTGGTGGCGGCTCCAGCAGAATTCCGGAGGGTCTTGGAGGGATGTCCTCCTAGCCAGATATTTCAAGAGATTCTCTCCTTTGCAGGCTCGGGGTAGATCGTCGGGCAAGATCTCTTATTTCTGGAGGGGAATTTTGAGGGTTAGAGATCTATATAGGAGGGCTACTTCGCTTGTTCTAGGCGACGGGAGGTCCATCAGATTCTGGAAGGATCCTTGGATCACTGACAGGCCGCTGGAGCAACTCTTCCCAGGTCTCTACTCCCTGGCCAGAACCAAGGGTGCCTCGGTGCGCTCTCAGACTTGTCGGAGGCAGGGGAACATCAGGTGGTGGGTTAAACTAGGCGCGCCGTTGAACCAGGCGGGTCGACAGGAGTGGCTGGACCTACTTCCTATTCTGCGATCGGCGTCCTTCAGGATATCCCGGGACGAGGTCCGATGGAGAGCTTCGTCCTCTGGAGTCTTCTCCGTTAGCTCCTTCTACAACCACCTTCTTCCTACGGCCCAGCGACACGGTCCCTCTAGTGCAATCTGGAAGTCGAAGGCTCCCTCTAAGGTGCAGATTTTCTCTCTTCTAGCCTCCCGGAGCAAGATTCTCACCAAGTCGAATCTGTTGCGCAGACATCATCCGCAGGTGTCCGATGCATCTTGCACCTTCTGCGGTTCGGATGTGGAGACAGCGTCGCACTTGTTGCTTGGGTGCTCTTTTGTAAAGCCTTTGTGGGATCACTTTGAGAGTAGAGCTGGGCTCTCTTCACATCCGAGGACACTCAGGGCCCTTTGGACATCTTGGAGGCGGAGGCGAATACCGATGAAGATCCAGAAGCCGTGGGACATCCTAGTCATGGCTATTGTGTGGGTAATCTGGCTAGAACGGAACAACCGGATTTTCAATTCCAAGTCCGAAGGGCATGAGAGGTTGAAGCAGTCTATCATCTCCCTTTTCAGTGCTTGGATTGCACCTTGGCGGGATAAGCTAGGGGTGGAGGCTAAGAATTTTTGTAACATTTTTCTTAACTGATTCGTAATGCCTTCTGGTGGGGGTCCGCCAAACCCTCCCTCCACTGAGGAGGGGTTCTCAAAAAAAAAAAAAAAAAATGATTCAACCAACTCACACAGTCCACTCTTAAAAGCAACTCACACAGCCACCCTAAAGCCTCTGGCAGCCCACCACGGCCCATACAATCCAGTCACGTATCAATCCGTGCCCGTGGTTGGAGAGGACTGAGGAGTCGGGTCGCCGTCGGGCCTGTCTGCTGGATCTCTCTAGATTGTTTTACAACCGAAGGCGGCTGTGACAGTCACAGTCTCTCTCGGGTTTTAATTTGATAGGAAGACAGAGACAAGACACATTTGATTTTTATTTTTTTATTAATAAACGAGTCTCTCTCTTCTTGAGTTTTTTTGTTTTTGTTTTTGAGAATTAAGAAAGTCTCTTAGTCTCTCAACAAAATCTGAAACTCAGGTTTTTTTTTTTTTTGAGAAAAGACTCTAAAGAGTTTTTTTTTATAAAAACAACTCTTAGATTTTTTTTTAAAGAATTTGTGACATATGTGGACTATATATATATCTATTTTATTATTTAAAAGCATCAATTATTTTTTAAAAAAAAATTTCTAAATTTTTTTGAATTTATCCGAATCGAATCGAACCAAATCCACCCCCCCACCCCGTTGAATAATTACCGAATCCAAACTTTGTTACTATGTCTGAGAGTAGGATTGGTGTGGTGAAGGTGAAGCAAACGGAATCTCACATCCCAAACTGGGTCTGGTTTTTTTTGTCACCGCCTACTGTTGGATATAATATAAAACTTAATTACCTACTATTTTTAACAAATAAAACTAGTTGGCTAAGTGGTTAACAAGATTGATTTTAAGGTTTTTTCCTTTTTGACAAAGGTCAAGGGATCAAACATTGGCCTCAACCATTCTTTTACAATCCCCCCCCCCCCCCCCCCCCCAAGTTTGGTCCCATATGGCCTAAGGCCTCACACACCACATATGCGCACGTGCCGAGTCGGGCCTGTGGTCCGCGGCTCGCGTGGACGCGAATGGGCTTCCGGGCTTCAGGTAGGATTTTGTGGGCTATTCTTTTTGGCCTACAAGGCATTAGGCTTCCTGGAGTCAGCCCACCGCCACCTCAAGCGCTCCGAGTACGATTTTGTTCCAACCTCCTTAAAGAGGTTGGATGTTCCTGGTCTCTCTCATTGGTCCATATCGAGGGCTTTTGGTCATTTCACCATGATAAACAGTATGAAATGACAAACATACCCTCGATATGGACCAATGAGAGAGACCGGGAACATCCAACCTCTTTATGGAGGTTGGAACAAAATTGTACTCGAGCGCCCCCCTGTCAACAGCTTATTTAATGCCCTGAGCTTCAACCTTTCAAAAGGGAGAAAACTAGAGCCTTCTTCTTTCTCTCCTCTTTCTGCCATTGCTGAACCAGTGCTCTCTGTGAGAAAAACCCAAAAGCAGTTCTTCCATCCTCTTCAAATCTCAGGGTGATTTTTCGACCTGATTTGAAGAGGAGATCTCTTTCCATTTTTGTTTTTGGGATTCGAGTATAAGCTGAGTTCGTTTTGTTCCCTCGGAGTCATGCCGACGGGGGAACTCAAAGGGTCGTTGTATCTCTAAGATCGGAAGTCGGGAGCTCAACACCGAGGAGAGCAAATCTAATCTTAGGACAGCGTCTTGCGCCTCGACCCAGGCTATTTTCTCTCCCTTCATCTTCATATATTTATGTTCTAAATTAGTTATTCTATATTGTTCTAGTACTACTAGAATTAGATTTTCTATCTAAACATTCCATGCTATAATCCATCTAAAAAAATTAGCTTTGATTAAAAGTGAATTGTAGTTATAGCTGATTTTCAAAGTTAGCAAACATAACTAATTGCATCTCATTTCATTGCCCTCTATATTTTGTGTTTGCAAAACATAATATCCATCTTAATTTCTGTTTTAGCAATTTATAACCAACACCTACTTCTGATCGTTATGATTTAGACACTATTGCTCGAGGACTTTTTATTCCATCTTTGCAGTTTCAACGATCCTCTATATCAACAATTTCATAACCTCCTCTTTTTTTAAAGGGATAAATGACGATTGATACAAAATACAAAGGCTAAATCAATATAGAAAATTACAAGCAATATGACTAAATCAATACGTTCAGATCATCATATTTGATCCAAGGTGCCAAAGCACCTTCTCGCGGCACACCTAGTTAACAAGCAAATTTTGCATGACTATTCAAGCTGATCTTTAACATTTAGGCTTGATTTATTATCACATTGACATGGAAGTATAATGGGAATCCACCAACTTTTAGATTTTTTTTCAAAATAAATAGTATTTATGGGCATCAAAATTATCCCGCAAACTAAACCCGACCCTCACACAACGGCCCGCATACAAACCCGGCCCACACGCAATGGTCCGCACACGAAACCCGGCCCGCGCACAACGGCCCACAAAGAAACGGACCGGACTCGACTCGAACGAACCCGAGTGGCCCACCCATGCAAGTGTGACCCACCGGAACCACCACTCAAAGCCAAAAGGGGAGCCGGGTGGGCCCACCCGAAATTGGGGCTCACCAGTCCTATTTTCTCGAAAACAGTTCACCATTTTCTTGGGGAGGTGTGGCCGGCCCTAGTGGTAAGGGAAGAAAAAAATAATAATAACCGCCATGTATGGGGGGAGGTAGATCAGACGTTTACGCAACCATGGATTCACACCGATCCTTTGATCCGGCAAAACAAATTCAAAGTCTTGTCACCATCGATTTAACTGTGCAAAGATGACTTATATCTTAAAAGATTGAGCCATATCTTGTTCATAACTATCACTACAAAAAAAGGTAGGGAATAAATATTGTCCCCCCCCCCCCCTAAAAAAGAAGATATCCCAAAGGTTATGGGGAGAGATATTCAAGGGATTCAAAAAATCACAGTCATGTCTCTCCCATCCTCCCCCTTCGCCTATAAATAGAGGGATGGGGGGTGACTTCAAGGATCGAAAGGTGGAAGATCGAAGGTAGTGACATGGAGACTTTGAAGACAAGAAGGCTCCAACACTCAACGACCCAAGGCTTCACGAGGCATGGGCAAGAGCACCCCGAGAGAATGGCTTAGCCTACCAAAGTCCTTATTAACTTGAAGACCTTGCACAATAAGATCAAACTTTTGACTCCTTGCACAAAGGAGAAAGCTTGGAGAAGCCCGGAGTCGGCATCACCCCATCGTCTCCAACCATCTTCAACTTCGAATACGCTCAAAAGCAAAGGCCGGAGAAAAAGATCGAAGTCGGTATCATCTCGTCATATTCAACTTTGAGAACACCCAAAAGCAAAGGCTGGAGAAGAAGACCGGAGATCGGTGCTACACCCATCATCTTTATCAAGAAAAGCTGACGCTATAACCATCGCACCGAGATCAGTGCTACACTGAATCTCCCGCACTAACAAATAATGAGGGAAACAAAGGAGCGAGGGTCTTTAAAAGGACCTCAATCCCACGTAAATACGCAGTCAAGGCCAAGTGCTATATGTTTCTCGCAGGTACACTTAACCTTGAGGGGGCATTCGTGGGTATCAAAATTAACCCATAAATTAAACCCGACCCGCACACAACGTCCCACATGCAAAACTTAGCCCATACAAAACGGCCCTCATACAAAACTGAGCCCGCACATAATAACCCACAAAGAAACGGACCGGACTCGACTCGAACGAACTCGAGTGGGCCCACCCATGCAAGTGGCACCACTTGTAGTCAAAAAGAGAAAGAATTGCTATACGCGGGAGAGGTAGCTCAGACGTCTACACAACCATGGATCCGCGCCGGTCTCTTAATCCGACAAACCAAATTTAAAGTCGTGTCACCATCGATTTGAATGTGTAAAGATAGCTCATATCTCAAAAGATTGAGCAATATCTTACCCATAACCGCCGCTATAAAAAAGTAAGGGAATAAATATTATTTTTTCTAAAAAAAAAAGATAAATTCCAATGGTTATGAAGAGAGATATTCAAGGGATTCAAAAAATCGCAACCATATCTCTCACATCTCCCCCTTCACCTATCAATAGAGGTGTGGGGGGATGGCTTCAAATATCGAAAAGCAGAAGATCGAAGCTAGAGATGTGGAGGCTTTGAAGACAATAAGGCTCCCTCACTCGACGACCCAACGTTTCACGAGGTACGGGCAAGCGTATCCCGAGGGAATGACTCAATTCACCAAAGTCCTCATCAACGTGAATATCTTGCACAAGAAGATCAAATCTTTGACTTCTTGCATGAAGGAGAAATCTTAGAGAAGAAGGCTCAGAGTAGGTATCACCCCGTTGTCTCCAACCATCTACAACTTCGAATATGCCCAAAGCCAAAGACCGGAGAAGAAGATCGAAGCCGGTATCACCCTATTGTCTTCAACTTTGAGAATGTCCAAAAGCAAAGACCGAAGAAGAAGACCGGAGATCAGGGCTATACCCGCCATTTTTATCAACAAAAGCCGACAATACAACCGTCGCACAGAGATCGGTGCTATACCCATTATCTTCAAAAGAAACCTTCGACTCTGAAAATATCAAAGATGTCCGAAGAAGAAGAGAAGCAAAGCCAACTCCACAACCGTCGTTGCCAAAGTTCCATCCCTAAAAAGAGAAAGCGGTAAAATAAAGAAGTCTCGGAGATGCCCCATCACCGTTCGAGAAGAAGATCGAAGCCGGCATCACCCCATTGTTTTCAACACGTCTTTAACTTCAAGAACGCCCAAAATCATAGGCTGGAGAAGAAGATAGGAGATTGTCACTACAGTCGCCGCCTTTATAAAAAAAAATTGACGCTACAATCGTACAGAGATCAGTGCTATATCCGTCATCTTCATCAACAAAAGCCGACACCACAACCATCATTGCCAAAGTTTTATCCCCAAATGATGAAGCCGAAAGAATAAAGTTGTCTTGGAGACACCACCATCGTCGTTTGAGGAGAAGATCAAGCAAAAGCAACGTCTAAACCGAAGTAAGAAAAAACCAAAGCAAAGCACCAGTAAAACCCGTGCCAAAAGCAGCACACGTGCCAAAGTCAACGAACTATGACGATCATGAGCAAAAGCAACACACATGTTGATACGACGTGAAGTCTGGAAGAACTAAAGCATCGTAAGTCTTTCCATCTACGTCCAAGCGCAAGCGCTAAAGCAACACAAAAGCCAGAGCCACGCCAAAGCCAAAGCCGAAACCGACGCCAAAAGTAAGATCGATACCGTGAACTAATAATCAAGGATGCCGAGGCCAGCTGATAAGAGCCGAGGGAGATGCGAAAATTGAGGAAACAACAAGGAAATCCCTCTAGCTAAGAAAGCATAAAGCATAGAATGGACAAAAGCAAATACTAAAACTACTCGACCACTCAAAAAACCCAAAATCTTATAAAGATCTCTATCTTAGGCAACCCTTCCAGAGCTTTCACACGAAGTAATATGGAGACACGGTTCAAAGGGACCCTCCAAAGGATCTCTCTCATAATCTCCTTATCAAACTCTTCGCCGTACCCGTTCACAACCCCCGAGTCATCGGGTCATGGCTTTGTAATCTTTGTGTTTACAATAAAGATGACCCATATCTTTTTCACGCATACTGTATTCTTCTTTTTGGGTTCATTCAAGGGTGGAGCTCATAATCGGACCCCCAGGAGACATCACATGCCGTTGCAAACATAGAAGAAGACCAACACCCGGCAGGAACAAGACCACCACCATGCGGGGAAAGATTGCTACCTAGCTGGGGAAGCGCCACCGCCGACGCACACCAAGACCGCCACCAGGCGGGGAAAGCGCCACCGACGACGCTCATTTTAGACCCCTAAAATAAATGAATAAACACTCGCTTACAAGCGGCGACACCACGCCACACCCGACATGACTTAGAGAATTAAACATACCTTAAAAACAACAACACAAAAAAAGTCGGCTAACCGCCGCCATCTCCAGCTGCACAGCTAACAAGGAAGGAGCAGCAAAGTCCCCCGACCTACAATCAAAATGCCGCTACCACCGCTTCGCTGAGAGCTGGTCACCGGCCAGTGGACGCTATCAGGACATCCACCAACGGAGAACCTCGACACCGAGGCAAGATACGACCATTCAACTGCAGACGAATACAGAATGCCGATCGCCGGAGACGCCCTTATATACAAAACGCTAGAAAGGGGGCCAGATCCCTCCTCCCAATAAACCCAAAACCAAGTTCCGGCCACCCCGGATATGCCGGTGGTGATCGAGAAGGCAAATAAATCGAGCACCGAAAGCCTAACCCTAAGGGGGAAAGGGAAAAAAAGTGATGTCACTCTGAGCTTAACAGTATCATATCTCTTAAACGTATACATGGAAGTTAAATGACAATTCTGTTTAATTTGAAAATTTTCACTTCATAAATATGAATCTTATTTTATTTTACAAATTTTTCTTATGATAGTATTCGTTCTTTCTCAATAGACGACTCCAATAGATTCGATGTAAGTAGAGCACGTGAAGCAAACTTTGAACTACCCATGCTAGTCGCTTAGAGCAACTTCAATAGAACTAGGGCGGGGACCTTTTTACCCTTTTGGGTTCTGTTGAGGGAGGTGAGGGTTTGAGTGGCCTCGGTCTCCCCGGACGTCGTCGGCGTCACCAGGGAGGCCGAATCCAAGCAGATCCGTCCCCTCCGCACAGAATAGATGTAAATCTGCTCCTTTTTCCTCCTTTTTGGTTGGATTTCATTGGGGTTTTGTAAATCCTTCTCCCCCCTTTTCAATTTTGGGATTTTGGGTGCTCTCTCGGCGTCGGTCCCTCTCCGATCCGGCGCCCCCCCCCCCCCCCCCCCCATCTCCGGTGGGATGCAGTGGCCTTGTGTAGGTCCTGTGGACCTCGTCTCAGCTCGTGTACGGCGGCTCCCGGTCTCGTCGTGGTGCGGCGGATGCGGCTTGGCTCGGCGGATTCGGTGACGGTTTGGTTGTCCCTCCCTCGCTAGGTATGGCGGCTCAGCCCGGTGGTGGCATCTCCGTGGCGGCTCGTATGGTGACTTCTTTTTTTTCCTCTTTTTTTTTGTTGTTGTATGGACTAGGTCTCTGTTGTTCCCCGCCTGTGTGGTGGTCTTGTTCCCACCGGATGGCGGTCTCTTATGTTGTGCCGGCTTATGGCGGTTCTTGAGGATCCAGTTGTGATCCTCTTGTGATGACATCGTCTAGTGGCGGTCTCCTGTACCGCTGGCATGTGGCACCTTTCGCTTGCACCAGGCTGTGGTGCCTCCTGATATCTGTTGAGATCTCCCCTTCAAAGTACCAAAAAAAAAAAAAAGATGTCAGTAGAGCGGTCACAAAACTGATGACTCACCATCCTCGAGAGCAATCCGATATGAGCCTTGTATTATTAAAATTAAAAAAAAAACATAGCAAAAGAAATAATCGAAAAGTGTCCGGAATCAAAAATTGTTACAAAGAAGGATGTCCAAATCAGAACTAGCATATTTACAATTTTCTAGGTCTTCAAACAAGAACCAATCTTTGGAAGAATTGCTCCTTAAGCACATTAGGCCTGTCTGGATACGCTCCGGTTCCAGAATTCTAGAAGCCCAGAATCCCTAAAAAAGAAACTCAGTGCCATCTCTAATGCCACAGGCACCACACTGATATAACGATAATATTCCAAACTTTTTCTCCATCGCTTGTTCCTCCATTTGGTCCATAAAATGTGCAAGGTAGCATATCCGCCTTTGGTAAGACCTTGACATTACACCCAAAAATCTCTGATCCGGACACTGATCGATATCCAACGGTAATGCGGGCACGGTTGGGGACCAAACCCAAACCAAACTTAGGGTCCACCTAGATATCAAATGAATTAATGAGTGGTTATGTAAGCAGATGGTAGAGATAATGTAATTCGATACACACGATAATGGAGGAGACATAAATCGAATGCCATTCGGCATTTCAGGATCTCTACCACTTCTCCAAATGTCAATTTACTATTTAGAGGAATGGAAACAGATGCACTTTTTTTTTTAGAACCCTCCAGGTGAGATGGGTTTGGTATGGACCCCAACCGGTTTATTAATTAGGCTCCAAAGAAAAAGATTAGAGGTGATTACACACTACACGGAGGCTGCCCGAGGGGTCGGTGGGCATACCCACGCTCCACTCAGACCACAGAATATCGAAGACACCCAACTATCTCATCCACCAAACGATGTTGTTGGAGAAGACTCTAGCGTTGCACTCTCTCCACACGTGCCAAACCACTGTAAGCACCAGAGCATCCCACTCATCTCGCTGTCTCCGTCAACAAACATAACTCTGGCGTCAAGAGGTCCACAAAACATACAAAGATGTGTGTTGCACATGCCTCTCAAGCATTGTAGGACAGAAGGGATGGTGACAGAGTTGATGCAGTTTGGTTCTCTGATTAGCCTGTTCACCCAAGTCACAGGACCACAGTTTATGGTCAGTCATTGTCTAATGGTTGACAATGGCACTAGGGCACCCCTTAGCACCTGGTCATCATCCCATGTATGCTTGTTTAAAATGCCAATCAACTCTTAGTAAGAAATGCAACTTATGCTATGTAATAACATGACAACAATTAATGAAGGAGTATAATAAAATTATATGTATTTTTTAATCTCACTCCCTAACTAATTTAGATATTTGTATACTATTGCCTCTTTCCTTAATTTTTTAGGGTTACCCCCTTTAGGGGTTTTTGTGTGAAAAGACAAACCTGCTCATCTTTCTTGTATGACTAATTTGTCTGAGGGAACAAGTTGATTGGCTGGGAGTTCAAGCCCGATGGCTGCGGCAGGGGCCTCTGTTGGATGCAGGTCCGTCGATAGGGCTGGGCTGGGCTGGGCTGACCCGGACCAAACCCCAGGTGGCACCCCCAAACCCGAACCCTACACGAAGCTCTATCACCGTGTTTAGCCCAAACTCAGCCTAGTTTTCTTCTTGGAGTTCGGGCCGGCCCAAATAAGAACCATTGCGAAAAAAAGGGTAAAAAAACTATCCTCACGAGGTTGGAGAATTTCCCCAAGTCCATATCGTTGGAGATGAATGACTTTCTTACACGGATCCCGAATCCGGAGGAGATTCAATGAGTGGTTTTTGCAATGCCGTCAAATAAGGCCCCTGGGCCAGATGGGTTTAGTGGGGAGTTCTACAGGGAATTCTGGGATATTGTTGGTATGGATGTGATACGAGATGTTCAGAAATTCTTCCTCTCAGGTAGCTTGGATGAGGGGTGGAATGAAGCTATGGTGGTACTCATACCAAAATCGGAGACCCCCTCGACTCTGGGGGATTTTAGACTGATCAGTTTGTGCAATGTCAAAATACAAATTTATCTCGAAGATCCTTACAAACCGATTAAGATATTGCGCATGCATTCAATTATTCAGGAGAAGCAGCATGCTTTTATTCCAGGTGCAAGATTCGGGATAATATTCTATTTGCACCAGACATCCTTCCAACCATTCATAAGGCTCCTGCGAGAAAGCTGCGATGGCCGTGAAGGTGGATCTCGAAAAGGCATGTGATAAAGTACACCGGGAGGCACTGGAGAGGATACTAGCAAAGATAGGGTTTCATCCAATCTGGTGTCGATGGGTTATGCAATGTGTGACTACGTCCTTGTTGTGGATTCTGGTTAATGGGGAGGAGTCCAGAGTGCTCTTACCGACTTGTGGGCTGAGGCAAGGAGACCCTCGATCTCCTTACCTCTTTCTGATTGTGTCTATGGTGATTCAATGGGAGCTGTCCAAAAGTATTCTAGAGGGTGATGTTGAGGGTTTCTGTAACACCTTTGGTGTTAGATTTGGGAATAATAAAAGTCATCCTTGGGCCTTTTCGTCTTTTTATTGTCAGACTTTTTTTTTGAGCTTGTTCTGGAAGAATGAGACATAAACCTATGAGATGTTTTATGTTCACTTTCTCCATAGCTTCGAGCATGTTGCATTGGTGCATCCCGTGCAACAATCGGGTGTATGCGCAGCCAATTTCGGCAGCCCGGTAGTGAAATATCGATAATTAGCCAACCTTCGGTATTGTTTTGTTTACCACAAGAGATTGGGTGATCGGATCGCAGCAAGGCTGGATACGTTGGGTGGGGCTTTGAGAGAGCTTTTTAACGAGCCTGAGCTGGGGTCAATCTGACAACCAGGTGATGAGTTATTGCTATTTTAAATTTTGAAATATTTTCTTCTTTCTGGGAGATCTAAAAGTCAGAAATAAATATATATCAAAAGCCGATGCGTTTGCGCCAATGAGACATTTCCAAAGAATCCTCTCAAGCCCTATTCTGACCTCCGGTTGGCGAGTTATGACTGATTATTCTTTTCAGCCCTGTAGGTAGACGAATCGCACCTGAGTTTCAACAAAGCCCAGTTCAGGGCCCGGGACCGAACCCGACTAGCCTTAGGACCTGCCTCCTAATCTTGTAGCTGGATTTAGATTTCTTAGATCTCTCTCCCTTGGATTTAAAATTCTAATTTTGGATGGGGAGAATCAGAAAGAGTTAAGATGATAAAACCGGATCTTTCCCCCCTTTATTCCCTCCTCTTTTTGAAAAACGTAAAGATAGAAAAAGAACGACAGAACCGAGAGAGAGAGAGAGAGAGAGAGAGAGAGAGAGAACGACATAATATGTACGTACATTTTGTTGGAAATAATTCCATGGTAGAGGCTCGCAGCGAAAACGATTTTGTGGTCGAAAGACCGTTCATGGTGCACGTTACACGATTTAAACTTTCATTGAAACTAATCTACATATGTGTGCATGTGTATGCACATGAATCGAACACCCTAATGGCAATCTAGCGTAATGATTATCTAGCATGCATGCAAATCATAATGCTCGCTAGATCTACGTGTTAGATTATTCATACCTTCGTACGGATCTTTTAACCGCAGAGAATTATCTTCTTTGTCGATGGAGACGGAAGATCGTTTGCGAAGATACCGATGGTATGAATGGAGACGATGCCTTCTTGTTCACCCGATCTCACACGATGCACGGAACATCGCTCTCGGATCTCTGAGTGCCTCCGAAGAACGACCCTTCTCCTTCTACGAAACTCCACGCGAGGAAGACGAAGTTGCAAGCGGGAAAGTAGAGAGAGATTAGGGAGAGAACTAGAGAGATGAGAGAGAGAGAGAGGGGGTTCGGTTTTTTGCATCCCTATGGCCGGTCCCATAAGGTCCCTTATATAGGGCCGGCCTACCCCCTTGGATAAGGATCTAAGGGGATAAGAACCTCCCACAATTATCTCTCCATTATCACCCTTTTATCTCTTCTTCTATTTATCCGTTTTCCCACTTTTTAGGGCTTATTTTGACCAATTCAAAGCCCTATCCCTATCTATATGGCCGGCCCTATAGATAAGGGATTCTCATCCCTACAATATAGGGCCGGCCCTAGCATGGTCTCCCACAGCTAGGGTCGGCCATAAGTGAGATCCGGTAGAGTGAGTTTTTACCAAAATGCCCTAACGCCTCAATTTGATCATTTCTAGTGTGCGAGACCTAACGGCCACTACTTAAGTGATCTTTACTAGTTACCTTGCTATTAACTGAGGCCACCGGAGAGTGCCTCTAGCAAAGTTAACTAGTCAACTGGCTGTTGGATGTGAATCCCTGGTAGAGGCCCGCAGCGGAAGCAAAGTGAAGGTCCGAGGACCGTGAGCGGTGTGCGTTACATATCAAAATTTTCATCGAAACGATCTACATATGCGTGTATGAATCTAGCATGGCAACTACGCGAACCCCTAACGATGATCTAACGCGAAAGAACAATCTAGCATGAATGCATGTTCTAATTATGTTAGATCTACTTGTTAGAGATCATACCTGCGTGCGGAATCTTTCACCGCGACAAATTTCTTCTTTGTCGATGGAGACGGGCTACGGATCTGCTCGACATAGCTTCAGTGCGATGGCCATAACTTTCTGCTCCGAACTCCGATTGGGCTGAAATTTGGACTGCAGGTAGCCAACTTCGAGACGCAACTTTTCCAACAAGTTTCACATCGTTTGGACTTCTGTAGCTCCCGGAATCGCAGAAACAATGTTGATTTTCTGTGCAGATTCTGGACAGCAAAAGGTTGCGGGAGACGCCTTCTAGTTCACCCGATCTCACACGATGCACGGCACCTCGTCGATGGATCTCTGAGTGTCTCCATACGACGAGCCTTCTCCTTCTACAAAACACCACGTGAGGAAGATGAGTCGCCATCCAATGACGCAAGCGAGGGAGAGAGAGACGAGAGAGGAGATGCGAAGAGAGGAGAGGGGGCGGCTAGGGTTTCCCCATGCCATGGCCGGCCCTAGGGCTTGCATGGCTCTATTAATTTCGTGCACCCTCTCTCTCCTTCTCATATATAGGGCCGGCCTATTCATATGGATAAGGACAGTATGGATAAGGATGATAGATTCAAACCTTATCCCTATATATCTCTTCTTTATCTCTATCCTTTCCTTGTTTTCGAAAACGGTCAAAACCAGCCCGTTTTCTGCGCCTCATAACCGGCCCCTTCATCGGAGGCAACAACCTCCCGAAACTAATGGGGCCGGCCTTGACCAGTCTCTCAACACTTTGGGCCGGCCCCCTTAGTGCATAGTGGCGCATGGTATGACCAAAACGCCCTTATGCCACTAGTTGGCCGTTCCTCGTGTACGAGACTTTGCAAGGCACACATAAGTGAAGTGCACCAGTGATTTCACTATTCTCTGAGGTTCCCGTAGGGTGCCCCTAGTGAAGTCAACTAGTCAACTCGCAACATGTCCCGGTGCATCGCACCCATGTGGCAAAGTCCACTTATGGCAAGGAATTGCTACATGCGTCTCTGCACTAACCTAGGGTTTCCCCTTAGTGCACACACGTAGCTACGCATCTACCGTGCACTAGTGCGAAGCACTCACAGAGCGTATGCTTGGACTTCTCGCTTCCTCTAACTACGTTCTGTGTTTCGAGGAGATGGTATAAGAACCGTACATAATGTCGATAAGGTGGAACCTTCAGGGACCAGGGTTCATGGCTTCCAACTCAGACTCGATCGACACACTACCCGAGTGTACCATCGATCCTCTGAGTCCGAGTTAACCTGCGTAGCCACCCAGAGTGCGACGCAGGCTGCACTCCAATTCCCCCGGACTTACTATGTTCTCTCTAATACCCCTGCTCTCCGCTTAGTATGGTAAACTCGCTGTCCCTCCACTTGGTGCCATGATGCAACTCGAGCAGTGGAGAATACCGTCAGACTCGAGTGCTCATATGACTCGGTTCCTTCCCGGTTGACCACATACATCGTACCTCCGATTACTCTTCCGAGCAACCGGATCCGTCACCAGTCCAACTGATGACCACCTGGCCAGGGTTTAATACGACGTAGGTCAGACCAAGGAACGCACCTCCCGTTAGGGGTGTGGATAGCCTACAGGAGTGACACGCTGATGCAACGCCAGCCGGGTAACCCAGTACACCGTGGTTTTGGATCACTGCATCCGGATCCTCACACATTGGTGCGCCAAAGCACCACACAACTGGTTAGTCCACCAGACATGGTTCCTCAGGGTTTAGGACCGTTTTACCCTAAGCAGAAACACGGTTTAGTGCACCGATGTCTGCTCATCGATCTGTGCACCGTGTTGGTTCCGTTCGGCCACAAACACTGTGCCTGGTAATGACCGTGGTGGAGACACCTACGCTCTGTCATCCCAACAGCTTATCCTGATAGGGCGACCAACCCTTATCAGAGCTGCGAACGTATTTAGGTTACATGGGACCAGTCCCTTGAGTCTCCCACTCAAGTGGATTACCATGTAGCCATGGCTCTCTGTTCTGTAATCAGAACACGTACTAAGGTACGTACCAATTTGTAATCCTATACTATCAACCATACATAGCTAAACTATAGGTTTTTACGAGCTATAGACCTCACCAATTCTAACAATCTCCCACTAGGTCTAACGAGGAATAACGGTGTTGAGCTCTGTAGCTTCTACATGCTGCCTAAAAGCCTTTGCAGGAATTCCCTAAAGGAATTGGCAACATTGTCTGTAGATTCCACCTCAGTACCGCTACTTGCATTTCCTCCTATAACTGTCAGATCAAGTGGAGTTTGTACTTGATGGGTTTCCCCTCACGGTGGTGCCTAGTCTCCTTGGACCTTGCTTACTGCTCTTCTGTTGCAACAACAGATAACTGAGCTTCTGGTACGCGTCCTTAGTTCTCTAAGAACTTCCTAAGCCTTACCACCTGATATACTACTTCGCACGCAACAACGTGCTAAGCCTCTGTGGTAGAGTCTGTGATGCACTTGCTTCACACTCTACCAACTACCGCTTCTAATCCCAAGATAAAAATAATCCCTGAAATCGATTTTCTGGAATGCACATCTGACACCAAAGTCAGATCCTGTGTGTCCAATCGATATCAGTACCTGTGAAGTGCAAGCTAACTCACAATCCTTACTTAATGAGGATTTCTGAGTATACCCTTCACATCGGTCCAGAGATCTGGACCCGGGTTCAACTGAAACCAACCCATCATTTCTGCTGCGCAATAGATATCTAGCCTCGTAAAACGAATCTAGCTAGAATCTTATCTTCATGCGTAGACTGTGACAGCAAGAGAACCTTGCTCTGGTTATCTAGAGTTACCTTGATTCCCAGAGCATAACTCGCCTCACTAGGGTCTTTCACATCGAATTGTGATGACTACAAACCTTTACCGTAAACAATATTCCTACGTCATTTTCAATCAGTAGAATATCGTTAACGTAAAGTACTAAATATACCCTTGTAGCTATTTCACCTTTCCTATACCATCTTGGTTTATCCTCATTCTGATCAAATCCGTATGAGCGGATTCCCTTGATCAAAATAGATATTCCAACCTGGATGCTTGCATCAGTCCATAAATGGACCGTTGCAACTTGCATTCCATATCTTCCTAACCTACTGACACAAAGCCTGAGGCTACATCATCCATATGTCCTTTTTCAAATTCCCGTTAGGGAATAACTGTCTTGACATCCATCAACCAGATCTCCCAACTATAATGGGCTGTGATGGATTAAGAGGATCCGTTATAGACTTAGGCATAGCTACCAGTGAGATGGTTTTGACATAGTCAATCCCTTCTCCTTTGGTAACTAATCTAGCTGCTTAAGTCTTAATCGGGTGCTCTTCTAATGCACCTTCTACACCCTGAAGGGTGATAGTGCTATAAGTGTCAAGACTGTTCCAAGGGACATTGATGCAAATTTGCCTCCATGGTCTTTTGTCAGTCAGAGCTGTCAGAAGCTCCCACTACTTCTTCGTAGCTCTAGGGATCATCCTCCTGAAACTCTGGATTAACTATCAAAGTTTCTCCATAGTATCTTTCAGGAGCTCTGATAGTCCCACAACGACGAGGTGGTGGTGGTACAAAGGAAGCTCCCACTACTTCTTCGTAGCTCTAGGGATCATCCTCCTGAAACTCTGGATTAACTATCAAAGTTTCTCCATAGCATCTTTCAGGAGCTCTGATGGTCCCACAACGACGAAGTGGTGGTGGTACAAAAGTGAATTGTTTCTACAGTACCTGGTATACTAGTTTCTTGTATCATCTACTCCCACTACGTTTTCAGATGCGCACTCTCTACCAATACCCAGTAGTTCACCCAGAACTATCTTACCGGTAAACTTATGGTCTATAATATAATCCTGATCTAGGTAGATGGTATTCGTAGAAACGATTACCTTCTAAACCTCAAGATCATAGAACAGTCCACCTTATGCCTTCTAAGGGTAACCTACAAACAGATATACCTGGAACTACATCTCCATCTCATCCCTCTTGTCCTTTTGCACAAGTGCAGGACAACTTTATATCTCGAGACACTATAGTGTCAGCTTTCGCTTAGACCATAGCTCTCTATAGGTCTGAGGTACTGATCTAGATGAAAGATAGTTTCAGATATAAGCTACTGTTTTAAGGTACAACCCCACCAAAGGTGGGTAGTATACTTGGCAATATTCATCATACTACGGACCATGTCAAACAGGGTCTGATTCCTTCTATCGGAGACTTTATTCTGACGTGTCATCCTTGGAGCATTTAATTGGGAGCTAATCCCATACTCTCTCAGGATCCTATGGAACTCATCCGATAGTGACTTATTTCTTCGATTAAATCGAAGAGTCTTCTATCGTCTAGACGCTCTTGGAACCATAGACGTCAAAATTAACTAACTCCAATACCTTAGTGGCCCTTTTAGTTATTCTGCCTTCCAGATAACATTCATAGGTTAGAAGGATCTCCGATGAATCTGTGAACAGAAACTCGGCCTTCTTTTACCTTTGAATTTATCTAAGGCAGAATATCTAAATCAGAGGAATCACAAATGGGATAGCTTCTCAGAAGGATTTAGATGAATTTAAATTAGACGCTGCAGCTGTCATGATATCTATTTCCGAATTAGGATTAAATATAAAGAGATTATTCTGATCTATTTCTCTAGTAATGAAGCTATCTATTTAGTTTAAGATACACACCTACGGTGCTGTCTAAAACTAAAAACTTCATTTACCAAAGAGGAAACAGAACTACATCTCTAAAAAACAAAATCCGTATTTCGGAAAAACTAAGACAATCATATCTAACAGCTTCCGCAGCGGCTTATGGCATCAGTACCTATGTTAGGATTCCTTCACTATAAAGTAGCCTTCTGCTTTCCTTGAATATCTGTAGATCAGAAGTCTACATTCCAAGAAGCATAAGAACTGCTACTAGATAGCGACTCAACTCCTAACATCCTGAGGTCATACTCAATCTTCAAATACCCCCTATGCTCGCCACAGCGGAAATACTTCCGTCCTTGGCGTTACCAGACTTAGGATTCCACACCAGTTTCTGCACTAGAATAGTTTTCGATCTCTTATAAGTTATTCCCTTAGGTTCTTCTAAAGAAGACCTAGGTTAAGCACTAAAGGCATTGCCTTTAATCTTGATCTCATCCTTTGTCTCTTGGAAATCTCCTTAGAAGTTCTGCGTTTATCATCTCTAACTTGTTAAAGCTAAAGTCTCTGATAACGCCTTCGAAGGTTCCAGACAAGGATGCAAAACAGACGTCTTCCACCACCTCGTCATCTGGTACCATGTCTTGGGAATCTAGTTCGTTCTGGAACTCAAAGATGTGTTCCCGAACAAGCATACCCACTGACATCTCGGTACCGACAAGTATCTTAGTGGAAAAGCGATGAGTCGACTGACTTCGCCTTCCAGACATCTAATGCAAGTAAAACTTAATTAGAGAAGACCCGGCATATCTCTGACTCGCTTCTAAAGAATTGTCCGCAAGTCTGCTATAACATAGCACTTGCACATCTCCTTAGACTCTCGCCAGTCTTCATATGCCCTAGTTAGTGCCCTAGTGATATCTGGACCCATTAGGTCTAGTACAGGGATATTTAGATTGCATACCAATGTACATTTACTACCCTAAGCATAAGCTAAAGATTGCGCTTCCACTCTACGTAGTTAGAGACCCGATAACTGGTTCTCTTATGGGATAGCGGATAGGGGATCTATATGGTTGAATGAAAAACGAATGCAAAATAACTTATTTTATGGATTTTTAAAATAAGCTAATTATATCCAAATGTCAGCGCTACCCTCACAGCGAAGACACCTCTATGGATTAATTAACCATGTATGTAAGATCTAGGAATCGACTACACCTGCCCTAGGGGGCATCATGCAGCGTCAATCCGCTCACACGGGCCTTTCCTTGACCCAGTCCAAATCTGCCAACTAAAGGCTTTGATGGACCATGGTTGTCCTTTTGGCCAGTGCCACGTGATCCCCATTGTGCAAGCAACGGATGCCTCACGTCCACTTCGGATGCTTACCCACAAGCCTAGGCAGTTACGACACGGGAGTTCATGCGGCCCCCACTAGGGTGGGATAAAAAGCCCTTCTCTCCTGGCCCCGTAACCGCCATATCCTGAAGGAGACCGCTAAGTTATCTGGCATGGAAAAACATAACCCTCACCCTAGGGGATGTCGAGCTACGCCCTTCTACCCAGACACAAAGCAGTTGGTTGTGGAGGCCAGAGGATCTCGACGAGTCCTCTTACACATCCCTTATTATATTTGAGGGTTATTTAATGCAAGTATGAGTGTACACTAAGGTCACGACAACCTATACACTAGACCCTGGTCATACCGTGCTCCCACTAGCATTCAAGCCTTTCGCGAAGCATTAATCGATCTTGGAATATCATAGTCCCTGCCTCGAGTGGATTTCTCCACTCAAGGGTCACATTACATATCCCAAGAACATTGATGCTTTGCAAACTTGGCTATCACGCTAATGCCCTGGAGCCTAGCCTAAGGTCAGACTGACAGGAAAGGTCTTCCACTACCATGGCGCCTTGCTTATAAATTTGACGAATGATGTCATAGTAGAATTCCAACTCATTCTAGGTTTCGATGCTTGCCAAATAGGCACACCCGACTAATCGGGTGTTACCTAATGGGGGCATAACCAAATGTGAGGAATTCATACTATCATCAAGGGTCAATTAAATAATAGGCGTCACTAGTGGAATCCAATCCTAATAAGGTCGCTAGGACCCGAGGGGAAAGGGCATCCCTCTGACACAGATAATCAAATTATCGCATCGGGGTTCTCTACAGAAATATAAAGAACTACTGAAAGAAATAAGCACACAACTGAATCAAGTTCAGGGTCCGACCCCTGAACCTGACTGGCACAGCGCAGGCTCTCTGTCTCCTTCACAAGGCTCCTCGATCCGGTGCAAGCCTCTGTATACGATCTTCTGACGCTTTATGCCCTTTGCCGTCATCGTGTACGCTTCGCCGGATCGCCATCGTCCTCCAAGGTTCCGCTCATCTTCCTAGTGGTGGATCTCCACGGCAAGTCCTCCTCTTCAATCTGTAACCGAAAAAGATCTAGTACGCTTCGAGCAAGTGCTCGCTCGTACACAATTTCCTAGAAAGAAAAGGAAAACAAACCTAGCAAAAGCCTGGGAATCAAGGGTGGTAAATCTTCACCTCTTGCCCGACTATGGCTCTAAAATCTATCCACACACAGAAGAAAAAACATCCAGACAAAATCGCTAACACGGGGTCCGACCCCCGGTAGCAAGCAATCACATATCCAGAATAATTTTAGAAGCGGCGCCCTGCAAAAACGATTCATAGAACATACAAAATATACTATGCATGATCTACTCGTAGAACCCCGATGGCAGCACATACTATTCATGCACGCACATGACGGTTTCATGAAAAAACATGAAACGCACACCACTAGCGTGCTCTGATACCAATTGTTGGATGTGAATCCCTGGTAGAGGCCCGCAGCGGAAGCAAAGTGAAGGTCCGAGGACCGTGAGCGGTGTGCGTTACATATCAAAATTTTCATCGAAACGATCTACATATGCGTGTATGAATCTAGCATGGCAACTACGCGAACCCCTAACGATGATCTAACACGAAAGAACAATCTAGCATGAATGCATGTTCTAATTATGTTAGATCTACTTGTTAGAGATCATACCTGCGTGCGGAATCTTTCACCGCGACAAATTTCTTCTTTGTCGATGGAGACGGGCTACGGATCTGCTCGACATAGCTTCAGTGCGACGGCCATAACTTTCTGTTCCGAACTCCGATTGGGCTGAAATTTGGACTGCAGGTAGCCAACTTCGAGACGCAACTTTTCCAACAAGTTTCAAATCGTTTGGACTTCTGTAGCTCCCATAATCGCAGAAACAACGTTGATTTTCTGTGCAGATTCTGGACAGCAAAAGGTTGCGGGAGACGCCTTCTAGTTCACCCGATCTCACACGATGCACGGCACCTCGTCGATGGATCTCTGAGTGCCTCCATACGACGAGCCTTCTCCTTCTACAAAACACCACGTGAGGAAGATGAGTCGCCATCCAATGGCGCAAGCGAGGGAGAGAGAGACGAGAGAGGAGATGCGAAGAGAGGAGAGGGGGCGGCTAGGGTTTCCCCATGCCATGGCCGGCCCTAGGGCTTGCATGGCTCTATTAATTTCGTGCACCCTCTCTCTCCTTCTCATATATAGGGCCGGCCTATTCATATGGATAAGGACAGTATGGATAAGGATGATAGATTCAAACCTTATCCCTATATATCTCTTCTTTATCTCTATCCTTTCCTTGTTTTCGAAAACGGTCAAAACCAGCCCGTTTTCTGCGCCTCATAACTGGCCCCTTCATCGGAGGCAACAACCTCCTGAAACTAATGGGGCCGGCCTTGACCAGTCTCTCAACACTTTGGGCCGGCCCCCTTAGTGCATAGTGGCGCATGGTATGACCAAAACGCCCTTATGCCACTAGTTGGCCGTTCCTCGTGTACGAGACTTTGCAAGGCACACATTAGTGAAGTGCACCAGTGATTTCACTATTCTCTGAGGTTCCCGTAGGGTGCCCCTAGTGAAGTCAACTAGTCAACTCGCAACATGTCCCGGTGCATCGCACCCATGTGGCAAAGTCCACTTATGGCAAGGAATTGCTACATGCGTCTCTGCACTAACCTAGGGTTTCCCCTTAGTGCACACACGTAGCTACGCATCTACCGTGCACTAGTGCGAAGCACTCACAGAGCGTATGCTTGGACTTCTCGCTTCCTCTAACTACGTTCTGTGTTTCGAGAAGATGGTATAAGAACCGTACATAATGTCGATAAGGTGGAACCTTCAGGGACCAGGGTTCATGGCTTCCAACTCAGACTCGATCGACACACTACCCGAGTGTACCATCGATCCTCTGAGTCCGAGTTAACCTGCGTAGCCACCCAGAGTGCGACGCAGGCTGCACTCCAATTCCCCCGAACTTACTATGTTCTCTCTCATACCCCTGCTCTCCGTTTAGTATGGTAAACTCGCTGTCCCTCCACTTGGTGCCATGATGCAACTCGAGCAGTGGAGAATACCGTCAGACTCGAGTGCTCATATGACTCGGTTCCTTCCCGGTTGACCACATACATCGTACCTCCGATTACTCTTCCGAGCAACCGGATCCGTCACCAGTCCAACTGATGACCACCTGGCCAGGGTTTAATACGACGTAGGTCAGACCAAGGAACGCACCTCCCGTTAGGGGTGTGGATAGCCTACAGGAGTGACACGCTGATGCAACGCCAGCCGGGTAACCCAGTACACCGTGGTTTTGGATCACTGCATCCGGATCCTCACACATTGGTGCGCCAAAGCACCACATAACTGGTTAGTCCACCAGACATGGTTCCTCAGGGTTTAGGACCGTTTTACCCTAAGCAGAAACACGGTTTAGTGCACCGATGTCTGCTCATCGATCTGTGCACCGTGTTGGTTCCGTTCGGCCACAGACACTGTGCCTGGTAATGACCGTGGTGGAGACACCTACGCTCTGTCATCCCAACAGCTTATCCTGATAGGGCGACCAACCCTTATCAGAGCTGCGAACGTATTTAGGTTACATGGGACCAGTCCCTTGAGTCTCCCACTCAAGTGGATTACCATGTAGCCATGGCTCTCTGTTCTGTAATCAGAACACGTACTAAGGTACGTACCAATTTGCAATCCTATACTATCAACCATACATAGCTAAACTATAGGTTTTTACGAGCTATAGACCTCACCAATTCTAACACTGGCAACATACCCCGGTGCATCGCACCTATGCAGCGAAGTTCACTTATGGCTAGGGATTACTACCTGCGCCTCTATACTAATCTTGGGCAAACCCCGTAGTACTCGCATGTAGTTACGCATCTACCGTGCTCTAGTGCCAAGCACACACGGAGCGTATACTTCTCTCTTCCTCTTAATGCTTATGGTGTTCCGAGGAGATGGTTCAAGAACCGTACATAATGTTGATAAGGTGGAACCATCAGGGATCGGGGTTCATGGCTTCCAACTCAAGCTCGATCGACACACTTCCCGAGTGTACCATCGATCCTCTAAGCTCGAGTTAACCTGCGTGGCCACCCAGAGTGTGACGTAGGCTGCACTCCAATTCATCCGGACTTACTATGTTCTCCATCATACCCCTGCTCTTCGCTTAGTAGTGGTAAACACGTTGTCCCTCCACTTGATGCCATGATTCACTTCGAGCGGTGGAGACTACCATCAGACTCGAATGATCATATGACTTAGTTCCTTCCAGGTTGACCTATACATCGTACCTCTGATTACCCGATCGAGTAATCGAACCTGGTCAACAGTCAGACTGATGACCACCATGCCTGGGTTTGGTACAGTGTAAGTCACACCAAGGAACGTACCTCCTTTCAGGGGTGTGGATGGCCTACAGGAGTGACACGCTAATGCAATACCAGCCGGGTAACTCAGTACACCGTGGTTTTGGATCACTGCATACGGATTCTCACACATTGATACGCCAAAGCACCACGCAACTGGTTAGTTCATCAGACGTGGTTCCTCAGGGTTTAGGACAGTTTTACCCTAAGCAGAAATACGACTTAGTGTACCAGTGTCTGCTCGCTAATCTGTACACCGTGTTAGTTCTGTTCAGCCACAGACACTATGCCTGGTGATGACCATGGTGAAAACTCCCATGAACTGTCATCCCCAATAGCTTATCATGATGAGGCAACCAACTTGATCATAGCTGCGAACTGATTTAGATTATATGGGACCAATCCACTCAGTCTTCAGCTCAGTGGACTACCATATAACCATGGCTCTCTGTTCTTAAAAGAACACATAACTATGTTACATACCTCTATGCATCTCATATAATAACTATCAATCTTTATTAGACCAAAACATAAAGTTTTACAAGCTTAGAACACATCAATCCTAACACATTTATATAGATAGAGAAAGAGAAGCAGAGAGATCGAGGGAGAGGAGAGCAATAATGCTGCCCGGCCACCTGGAAACCAGCCTGCACTCCAGCGAGCCATCCCGAACCGCAGGTCAGTCCCCCACGCTCCTTCACTCTCCTCCTCCTCCGCGACCCAACCCATCTCCACCGTTCCCTCCTCCCTTGGTCGCGGCCCACTCGGGTGGAAAACGCCACTGCGATCCCACCTCCGGTCCTTCGTCGAGAGGACCAATACCCAGGCCCCTTTGACGATCGTCGGTGCAACCAAGGCCGCAAAACCCCTCCGGCCATGCCCATCCCGGGCTCCGACGGTGCTTCAGCCGACTCCTCCCATTTCTCCTCCGTGGGGGTGATACGGGGGAGACCGGACGGACAGCGCCGACGCTCCTAAACCCGGCCTCCCGCCGTCACCATTGCACAAAAACCAGAACACAAGTGGCTTTCGTGGGGAAGAAGAAAGGGGTGGCAGACCCATAAATAACGGGTCTTCCCAAGGCCATTTTGAATTTAAGACAACAGACCCGACCCGATCTGCAGACCCGACTCAACCACCCAAATCTAACCCGACTGCTCTGTTGACCCGACCCAGCACAGTGAACCGGCCTAGTTCACTTAAACCAGACCCGCGAACCAGCAGATATTGGTTCAGCTGTCATTTCTCCGTCCGAATTCAGAATCGAACGAAACCAGCACCATTGCGACCTGCTCAGAAAATCCTACATGTTAGCCATAATTTAGTACAGTGGTTCTACTATTTAGTATCATGTTTTACCCATGGGCCTGATCAAGTCGTGGCACCGTGGTTTAACCGCCATTTCTCCATCCGAACTCGGATTCAGACGAAATCAGCTGGCGCACTTAGGATATCAAGACCTACTTTCTGACTCGAGAATAAAACCCTATAACCCCTTCTACCTTAGTAACCCAACCATGCGACCGATTTCACCGGTTCTATGTAGTTTGACTCGAAACCATTCTACCGATGTTAGATTCTAGAGAAACTGGATCCTTTGTATCCCTCTTCTCATGGCTAACCTTTGAACTGTGAGTTTAGACAATGATTAACAATGATAGCCTTTGCTTATCTGACCCATCTCAGTAGCTTGTTCTTTCGGCAAAGCACCGGAACCACATGCGAGATATTGGGGATCATCGAGCGTAATCCAGGTGAACATAACTGACCATACTTTAGTTAGGACAAATTATGATCGTATGTGTAGTATAGTAGATAATTATATAAACAAATAACCGCATGTGGTTATAGTATGTCCAATGTAAGCAGGCGGGATCACCGGTACTGTATGTGGGAGATGGACATATTATCCCTTACTCCTGAATCTCTGAAACTATATATATTTTTTTTTATTGCATATGATACCGTGTAGTATTATTTATAGCATCGGAAGTAGTCTACTTCAACCTAGTTTACAGTAGGATGCATGCGAACCGGTAAATTATTCGTACATATATTATTGTAAATATTGATGATTGGAACTGAATCCTGATGACCATGTGACATATGGTGTAGCCGAGTTACCATAGAGTAACGAGGGCTGGCAATTTCGGTAAGAAGACTGGTTGAGACACTGCCTCGGTTGAGGTCGTCTTCCTAGAGGGAGGATCGACTACCCACGGGTATGGGTATGGCACTCGTATGCACAGGATGGGACGTGAACCACCATCTATGCACAATCCAAATAAAGTAGGTAGGGTCACAGGGTTGGATAGACGGTAAAGCCCAAGTGACCTAGTAGTCTACCCCTAGGTAATGACCCTAGAGAAGTAAGTTGTATGGGAGTACCCCATGGTGAAAGACCAAGCCCCCTTTTGGCCATATGGATATTTTTTGGTTGACCAGGTACACTAGGACCAGGTATTGTATATTGGTAGAATCAGGTAGAAAACTGCCGGTTCACCCTAGTAGTAGGTTAGGTCTAACTTGCATTCTTCATCATCATGATTGTAGATGTAAATGATTATATATTCTATCATCGTAACTTGTAGTTTGGCATTATAATCGTATGTAGTAGTATCTTTTGCTTGCTATCGTGTTAGTGTAAACTAAATACTATTATTTAAAATAGATGTTTAATGCTGCCCTCGTTACCCTCGAGATGGGCAGAATGCGGTTGTACTTTACCCTAGTTGGTTTTGGGCTAGTTGTTCACTGATTTTATCTTTGTAAACTCACCCCGTTGTTGCACACTCTTTTCAGATACTGTAAACCCTTCTCAAGCGCCTCTTCGAGAAGCGTAGCAGTTGAGAGAGGACTCTAGAAGTTTTAGTCAGCTACCTTCATTTCCAGTTGATCATGTAATAAGTGGTTAGACTTGTTTGATGGTGTTAGATGCTCTGAATAAATGTCAATACCATTTTTCTTTTCATTGGGTAGGCTTTTCCACAAAGACCGATAGGCTTTCCCTCAAAGTCATTCCCCATCAGATAGTAATTAGTCAATGATAATATAGTAAATAAAATAAATGATAAAAATCACCTTGAAACCCTTTTTCTCCTTTGACTTATCCTTTTAAACCCCCTCACACCCCGGGTCTGGCTGGTTTCCGTTGTAGCCGGATCCGGGTCGTGAAAGAATGGGTTCGGGAATACAATAAATTGACATCAAAGAATTGGATGGGGTGGTCTAGTAGATATAGTGTGACATGGTTAAAGGGTACTGTCCAGAGACTGCAGCAGATGAGAGGGTGGCCAAGTAATATGTGGTCTAAATACCTTATTCTACTGCGGTCACTTCGGGGGGGCTGCGTTGGAAGTGTGAGAAAGCCGGAAAGGTAGCGGGGGGCACATCTGTGGAGTTTGAGAATTCCCCTGAGAGTTCACATTTTTTTGTGGAAAGTTTTGCACGAGGCGCTTCCGACGGCTACTTGTCTCCATCACAAGACAGGTATGGGATATGGAGTATGTTCATGGTGTGCAAATCCGGAAGAAGACATAGCCCATCTTTTCTGGAATTATTCAGTGGTCATTGATTTTTGGAGCAAGGTTCAGCAATGTACCTAGCGGAATTTTTATCAGGAGGAAGTTTTAAGGACTAGTCCCCGGGTGGGGAGACGGGGTACTGAACCAATGCCGAGTGAACTGCTGGTCATGGAGATGTGGTAATTGTGGAAGGCCCGCTGTATGAAGCAATTTGGAGAGGGGATTATTAATTTGCAGGAGATGATCCAGAGGAGGGTGGATATGTGCTATAAATTTGTTAGAGGATCGGTTTTAGCTTTGAGGAGGGAGGGTGGAAAAAGAGATGCGGAATTGTTTATGTGGACTGATGGATCTTTTAAGAAGGAAGGAGAAGCTGCGAGTGGAGCATGGGTATTGGCTCATAAGAGTGGAATGATTGAAGCGACGGTGGCAAGGCTATGCACGATTAATACACCTCTGCATGCGGAGGTTGGACTCTTAACGAGGCATTCGGAGAATTGGTGCGGAAAGGATACAGCAATGTCGTGTTGACGGATGCTATGAGGTCCCGGGACACGATGATCTTGGGTGGTGGGACTTCAGCTGAGATTATCCCTCTAATTATCTCTTGCTTGCAAGCTTGGCGGCTATTACATTGACCCACAATCCAATGGATTCCTATATCAACTAATAGTGCTGCTAATTGGTTGGCAATGAACTCTAGGGTAGAAAGGCAGGTGGGATACTAGGGCTCTAACTTTTATATGCCTCTTTCTGTTCCAGTCCAAGCGGACATACAAGCTATAGAGTACTACTGGTCACCTGTGCTGTACCAAAAAAAAAATAAAGTCATCCATCATATTCAATCCAAGGTGCCATATCACGTTCTCCGCACGCCTACTTAAGAAGCAAATTTTGCAGGACTAGTACTTTGTATGACTAGTAACATTTAGGCTTGATTGCTCATCACGTTGACATTAGGGGTGGCAATGTGTCGTGTCGGGTCGGGTTTGTGTCGGGTCGGGTTTCGAATTGTGTCCAAAACCCATAGACTCAAACCCGACCCGTTTAACTAATCGTGTCTAGATTCTAAATCCGTACCCGACCCGTTTATAAACGGATAGACCCGTTAGACCCGTTTACTACACGGGTTTATTCAGTTGACCCGATCCAACTCGACCCGACCTAACCCGATAGACCCTCTAATACTATATATTACAGTATCGGATAACGGGTAGACCCGACCCGACCCGACCCGACACGATCCGTTGAATTTTAAACGGGTCTTCCCGGGTCTACCGTGTCCAGACCCTAAGCCCGGACCCGACCCGTTTATTAAACGGGTCTATCGTGTCGATCCATTTACAACCTGAACCCATTTAGCCCTGACTCAGACCCGCTACCTTCGTGTCGGGTCTGCCGTGTCGGGTCCGAAATTGCCAGCCCTAGTTGACATGAAAGTAGAATGGGTATCCCATACCTTTTGCATTTCTTTCGAAAGGTATGCACAGAAGCTAAATGACAATTACGCCTATTTTTTGTCCAACACGATTCTATTTTTTTTATTTACATTCTATTTCTCATAGCTTTGGTTTTTGATTTACAATGCCCCCGCCAAAAAATGATGCAAATTGAGATACTGGAGTAAACCAAATATTCTAAATAACCTGATCCACACCTGTAGAACAAGAAAACCATAAAGGTAATTTCAAAATTTTCAATCTTATTTAATTGGTTGTTGAGCTGAATAGGACCAAAATAGTATTTTAAATACCGAATGGGACTCAGTTTTAAAGAAAAAGGTTATACTACCAAAATGACACTAATATAATTAAGCTACTTAACTTAATATTTTAAATTATTAATTATATCCTTTACTTTTAAGAAAATATCATAATTGTTTATTGGTTCCTCTTTCCTGCACCATGTAGGAATTCTCCGCCACTGACAATCCACCACCCCTGATGATAGTGTTGGACCAGCCAACGACCCAAGCACTTACAGAGGGTATCACTACGCTCACGGTGTGTGAGAGGACATTGATGGTCAATGAGAAAGGGTAGCTTCGAGGGATCTGAGGACGGAAACGCACGAGAAGGCGATGCCCATTGAGGTCAAGGGCATGGGCGTTGAGGATGTCGGGGTGGGCGTCATAGCCGTCAATAGAGATAAGGGAGATAGCGTGTTCGTCAGAATCACAGTGAAATGGTTGGCAGTTTTTCGCAAGCGGATCAAACAAGTGAGAGTGAGGTGGCATAGCCGCATGCTGAGGTGGACCAGGCGCAGCTGAGGAGTCGACAATGGCGGTAAATTTGTGGCAAGCTCAGGTGGAGCAAGTCTCATAGTGTCAACAATGGAGAAGAGGGTCTATAAGGACAAGGATAATTTGGGCATCTTAATATTTATTTTTACAAAAATATCCTTGTGTGCCTCGGTTCTTTATTTTTAAAACATATCCTTTATGATTGTCCTGAAAAATATATGGTCCTAACTGATAGTTTTCTCTTTTTATGAATTTTTCTTACAGTAGAATCTTCATACACCCTTATGAACCACTCAATAAATAAGTGGAGTGGTTACGAAACGGATGGCTCTCAGCTTTCGGCACGTCGGTTTAAGGTAAATTAACAAAGTGACATGCCGAATAACAAAATGTTACAAAGAGGATGTCCAAATCAGAACTAGCAGGTCCTTGCAGTGCAATTTTTTTTTTTTTTTTCCGGCAATTCAAAGGGGAGGTCACTGGACCTTCGGGAGGCGCCACCCAGCGCACGCTAGCGGAGACTGACCACTTGACTAACAACATCACCACCATCACCAAAAGGGGGGGGGGGGGGGGGGGGGACACCACCAGGCACCGTTGCACCGGCGGAGAGACCAGCACCCAAGGCACCAAAGAGGCCGGGACTCTAGCGCCACCCATTCAACCACCATGCCATCCTCTGGTAGTGGAACGAAACTAAAAAAACATAAAATAAAAAAAACATGAATTACATCAAGACTCCAAAATTAGCCAAATACCCGGATCCTCACCGGATATCTCCTCCTTCAGCTCCGACAAGGGAAGACACTCCACGTCCTCGAGCCACAAACCCGACCCCAACGTCACGCCCGTTGGGATCCACCACCGGGCAAGAGAGGGTCTGGAAAAGTCCACGGCAGACACCGACCAGGGTCCAAATCTCCACAACCACTCGTGATCGGCCGGGAAACCATCGATTCACCGATGAAAGCACTGATCCGAGGAGGCTGTCCGCCACCGCTTTGAATCCACTCTGTCGAGCCTAGGGGAACGCCCGTCTGTACAGAGGGAGGGAAAGGGGAAGATCCGTTCCCTAGAGGCCTTCTACCATGATCTCCTGGCTCTCCTGATGTCGCCGGCGGCAAACGAGCAGGCCAAGAGGGCTAGATCCCAAACCCTAACTTAGAGGGGGGAAAGGGAAAGGAGATCAAGTGCAATTTTCTTGGTCTTCAAATGAGAACCAATCTTCTAAAGAATTGCTTCCTTTTGGTGGCTCCTCTCCTTCCACATGCACCAGCATGCTGATATACCGATGATATTTGAAACTTTTCTTTATCGCTTGTTCTTCCATTTCGTCCATAAAAAGCACAAAGTAGCTTATCAGCCTTTGGTAATGCCTTGACATTACATCCAAAAATCTCTAATTCGAACATTGAACGGTATACGACTGTAATGCGGGTGTAGTCGGGGCCCAAACCTGCACCTGACATAGGGTCCACCTAGATGTCAAATGAATGTGTGATTAGGTCTGCGGATGCCAGAGATAATGTCATTTGATATACATAATGGAGGAGACATAACCAGTATTAGATTGATGTTCGGCATTTCTTTGCCACTTCTTCAGATGCCAATCTACTGGTTAGACTAATGAAAACAGAGGCACATTTTTGTTGCACGTGCCTCTCTCTAGTATTGTAGGACAGAAAGTGTTGTGATCCGAGGCCCTCGTGCAGCGGAAGGAGCAAGAGAACACGACAAGTAAAGAACCTCCATGGAGAAGACGATGGCTCACCACCACCTAGATCAATCACATTTTTCTTTTTCGCCCCCGCCATCACTGTTAGTGCCTTGGATTGATTGTCACTGTCTGCCTCGCTCGTCCCTTTCAATTGAAGCTCATTTGCGAGGAGTGTACCTGTGACACATGCATCCTCCAACTTGATGGATTCCTTTCCGTAGAGCATTGCCATTTTCAGATGCTCGTAGGACTAGGGTAAAGATCCCAGAAGAAGTAGTGACTTATTTGTCTCCTTCATGTCTTCACCGACATTAAAGAGTTCTTCCGTTAGTTGATTGAAAGTCGAGATATGCTCCGAGATCCTTATACCTTCTACCATTTGAAAAGCATAGAACTTTTGCTTCAGGTACAACCGGTTCGTGAGCTACCGGGTCATGTACATACTCTCCAACTTCTCCCAAAGCTTCGCCATGGAGACCTCCCTGGCGACGTTCGCCAACACAACCTTCGCGAAACACATATGAATCACACTCGCTACCTTCAAATTATACTCAAACCAATCGTCTTCCGACATCGAGTCCGGCTTGACACCCGTCAGAGCTTTGCGCAATGGAATCAATGTAACCTTGACTTATATTGCCACAAGCCAAAGTTGATTTACCCATCAAATTTCTCGATCTCAAACCGTACGTTCGATCCTTGAGTCGTCATCTACGAATTCTTTGATATCGATATGGCACCTCCGAATCACGAACAAGAGGCTCTAATACCAATTTGTTGTGATTCGAGACCATTGCGCTACGGAAGGAATGAGATAACACGACGAGTGAAGAACCTCCACAGAGAAGACGATAGCTCACCACCATTGAGAAGATGAACAAATAAACAAAGCACAAGAAATCACACACATGATGTCCAACAACAACGATCAATGGATTCACTAGTATGGGGATAACTCGAGTACACATTTGTTTGTCTCTCTCCAATCCCTCACACCCACATAAAGAGAAGCTTTCTCACCCGCAACCCTTTCACCTCGAAGAACAAGAGAAAATCATTTCCGAAACCCACAAGCCTCCTTGGATTCCTCTCCCTCTCCCTTGATGATGGCTACCCTCTAAACCCTAATAGTGACTTGATAAACCCTCTCTTGTTGCCCATAGGCTCGTTCTAGACCCTCATATTTATAGATACACATTCATATCCAACTTGTAGAAGGAATCCCACAAGAAAATGCAGACCGAACCGCTTCACTTGTGTGCTGCCATACCAAGTCGTGATAATTAATTTATCTCACAATTTCACTAAAATCCAATATGTTTTCAAGAGTAAAGTACCTAAAAATTGGACTTCAAAAGAATTTCAACATGTTTTCATATAAGCTGGACTAGCTTTGTGAAGTCCTTCAATAAATTATGATGGGACTTCCTCCTCAGCGTCCTCCATGCTAAGGGTTTTTTTGCCGCTTGGATTGCATGGATTAAAGAGTGCCTCTCCTCCTCCTCCCTTGCTTGCCTACTCAACAATGACGCTGCCCGCTCTTTCAAGATGAAGAAGGGGCTCAAGCAAGGTTGCCCTCTATCTCCAATGCTCTTCATCCCCACAGTGCACTTCTTCGACTGCTCCCTACGACGTGCTTGAGACCTAGGGCATCTGAATGTGGTCCAAGATTAGTCATGGTCTACCTCCAACCTTCACTTTGTGGATGATACCCTTTTATTTTGCGATGCGGATCCGAGTCAGGTGGTCACCCTCAAAGTCCTGCTCTATGCCTTCAAGCACTTGTCAGGCCTGGCGATTAACTTCGACAAGAGTGCGGTATATTATCTAGGAGATGACCTGGCAAAAGAACAACTGCTGGCTAATCTTCTCAATTGTCGCCTCGCCGCCTTGCCCATGACCTATCTGGTCCTACCCCTAGGGAGACGTTCCATCTCCAGGGAGGATTGGACAACTTTGATCGAGAAGGCCTGGCACAAACTTAACTCCTAAAAAGGTAGATGTCTCTCTTTAGGTGGGCGCTTGACTCTGATTAATTTAGCCGGTTCTATCCTCCATCTCATCGTAATACCTAGCCTTTTACCTACTTCCCAAGTGGGTTATCAAGCGGATCGACCAGACTAGTAGAGCTTTCCTTTGGAAGGAAGTTCACCCCCTTCGGGTTCGTACCCCCTTATGTGTTGGGGCGGGGTGTGTAAGTCCAAAGAGCAAGGTGGCCTTAGGGTTATCGACTTGAAGGACTTCAATGTGGCCATTTTGGGGAAATGGTGGTGGAGACTTCAAACGTAGGGCAATGATCAATGGTACAAGATCATCAAAGGCCGCTATCTCAAGCACTTCTCTCCACTTCATGTCCACAGCAGAAGGTCTGGGAAGGTCGCCCCCTTCTGGCATGGGATCTGCTCGGTTGGGGACTCCTACAAGCGTTGGAACAAACTACTAGTTGGGGATGGGCGAACGATCATATTCTGGCTGGATTGCTCAATCGGAGAAACACTGCTCCTCAGTCTTTTCCCTTTCCTCTTTGCTATGGCTCGATCCCCATCCGCCTCGGTGCGTTCCCAATGCTCGATCTGCAATGGCACTATAATTTGGACCGTCAAGCTCGCTGGATCCCCTTCTGGTGAGGTCCGTTCGGAAGTCTCCGACCTCAATGCTATCCTGGCATGAGTGGAACTTCAAGATCACCCAGACTCGATCACTTGGCGCTGGTTTCCATCGGGTAGATTCTCTGTTAAATCCTTCTATAAGTTCCTTAACATCGGGGGTACCAAATGTCTCGTTGCCTGCCATCTCGGGAAGGCTCTAACTTCACTGGAGATACGCATCTTTGGGTGGTTAGCAATCCAATAGAAGATTCTGGTCAAATGTGAGCTATAGCGTTGGAAATGCCCTGGTATCCTTAACCTCTAATGCCTTATGTGGGGAATCGGGGATAAGGATGTGGACCATCCGCTCCTTCGCTAGGAGGATCTAGGGAACTATCTTTCAGAAGCTGCTTATCCCCGGCTACCCCCCTTCATTGATTAGTCTCTGGACAACCTGGAGGAAGCGAAAAATTATCGGAGGATGGAGACTGGACTAGGATATTCTTTCTCTCGGTATTTGCTAGACCATCTGGTTGGAGCGTAACCGCCATATCTTCTCCGAAAAGTTGGTGACTCCAGCCATTTTGCTGAAGCACCTTAATACTCTAATCAAACCCTAGTTGGCAGTGGTAATTGGTAGGAAACGTGATTTGATTGTTGAGTTTTTTAAAAAAGTTCCTCCTGTTTTCTTGTAACCTAGCTTGTCAGTTGAACCTTTAATAAATTTGGTTGGGGTCGACCTTAACCCCCCCTCCTATTGAGGGCTTCAAAAAAAAAGTACCTAAAGATGTAGGCATACAAAGAGCAACAAAAACTTTTGAAATCCTAAACATAACATCACTCACTAAAACCAACTTGCGTAAAACTTTATCTGCTAATAAATTGACAGACAAAATATATTAAGAGGGGGGAGGGGTTGAATAAACTAATATTTAACAATTAGAAATACAAACATAGTTTCCTAATTGAATTTTTTTTTATTGTTTCCATTTGCATAATTAATAATAGCAAATTTTGAGTGTTTTGCTTTTGCATCGAATACAATTATCAATTATGAATTACATTCACAAACTAATGAAATTCTTCGAAGTGGAATTTCAAAAACACCCTCACTATTTCAGATTTTGCCTAAAACAGGGGCCAATTTTAACATGGCCCAAAATCAACCCGAAATTAAGTTCAGGGCTAAAATCATGTCCAAGTTCAGCCCAGCCTAAGCTCACATAAAGCTCAGCACAAAACTTTTTGGGCCAAGCAAGCAGGTATGGAGCTAGCATGGCCCAATTGATAGTCTTAGAGCTTGGATGCGCATTACCCTCGGTCTCTCCTTGATTTAGTGCGTCAGGATAATAGCCTTTGTTGGCATTACAATACTTTGACTGTTTAGTGGTTGTAGCTTGCCTTTGTCACAGTAGTGTATGTTTTTGACAAAAAAAAAACTTGATATAAGATTTACAAGTCAATGCCTAAGGTTTCTATTTGCATCTATCTTTTTTTTTTTTTGATATAAACCATGGGGATCTATTAATGCTGACCCAAATCAAAATCATATATACATGATCATCAAGATTAATAAATTCATAGGAAGACTATTCCTCAATTACAATGGAATCCAAATCCTTAGTTGCAAGATCAGCTAAGTCAATAGAGATGGAGCTAGAGTAGGAATCTACCTTCATCTCCAGGGTGAAGGTGATGAGCTACTTGTTAGCTTAACACAATACATGCTGAATTTGACGGTGGAGAAACAACTTCATAAATCTTCTGCACTCTATAATATCGTTATGGATACACCATGGAGGGGTGGAGGCCTCTTCCAACAAGAGTGTAGTGACTGTAAGGTTATCACCTTCCAGCACTACTATATTAGCTTTAAAATGAATAATGAGAGGATCCCTTCTTTCATTGCCAGCGTCTCAGCCTCTAGGGGGGAGCAGGGGGAAGCAACTTTCCCTGCACAATGAATAATATCTCCACAATCATTCTTGATGACCATCTCGAATGCTTCCCCATCCCAACCTACTGTTGCGTCCACTAAAAACTTGAGGAAATCTGATAATGGACACCTCTGTGGGGGATCTTTTTCGTCGCTTGATTCCTCCAACAATCAATTGATTAGATTTTTAAAAAGGTTGTAAATAATAACATAGAGAGTTGGTAACGAAGTTCAACTGAAGTCTACGTCTCCGTACCGTAAGCTGCAATCTTGAATCCACGTCTTTTAATAGCTTGAGCTATCCCTCGACTGGCCGAAGGAGGCATGTACAAACACGTGAGAGAGAAGTAGAAGTAGAAGGTCGGAGAATCTTGTCATCTTGGATGTTGAGCTTTGCTACTCCACACGAGGCTCAGAGTGCTCCAACTAGCAAAAAGTCACTTTGTTGTTGTCTTGTGGTGTATTTATAGGTCTTCGCTTTCCCCAACCATCGGGGCTGATATGGCGGCTGTGATTGGTCCATGTGTCGACCTGTAACTAGTCCACGTGCGGGTCTCTACTGGCTGGACTCCAAAAGGGCCAAGAGCTGTCCTCGTGGGTCTATGGTGGTGTGGGCCTCTGCTGGCCTGCTAGTAGGTCATGGACTGTCATCATGGGCCTTGGCGACGTAGGCCTCTGCAGGCTTGCTTTTGATGGGTCATGGGCCTATCGGCTGGCTAAGCATCTTAGCCAATTTGTGCACCCACAACCTCCATCTGCGAAGAGGAGAACTATCTTGAGACAAACTGTTACCATTACCTAGCTTGGCTAAAAGGCAAGCGTTGGCTTGGATCTGAGAATAGATACTGAGGTAGGCGTTGCTTTAGATACATTATGAAATAAAGATGATGCACATGCTTCCAATCCCCACCTCTTTCTCCCCTCGACCGAATTAGTCATCCATGGCTGGTGCGACGTCTGAACCCTCCTCGTCAAATCTGGCGGCGATCATGGTCGGCAGCCACCCGAGGCCCTTCGACAACCTCCTTCGACCGGCACACACACCCTGCACCACCCCACGATCAAACCCAACTGATCCCTTTCACTTTGCCCCCATTTCCAACAAACTTCTGTAATTAGCCCCCATTTCCAACAAACTTCTGTAATTAGCCCCCATTTCCAACAAACTTGAACACACCCCGATTTCTTTTATCATACCCCATTCTTATGCCAAAAATACCCTTTTTCCTTACACCCCACCTTGAATACACCCTAGTTAAATGACCCGTCATACGTTGATCATACCCCATTTCTTTCATATGTTGAAGTCCCATGAGGATAGGGACGTGAAGGGGAGGAGGGGAGAAAGAGAGAGTGATGTTCTTCTTCTTTCCCTGTTGCTGGAGGGGTTTGATCTTCTATGGAGGAATCCGATCGGGGGAAGTGGGTCTTCAAGCCCCATTGCCGCTTATGGACGAATCAGATCGGGAGGAAGTAGGTTCTTCCAGCCCTGTTGCCGATGTTACTGCTACTGACGCCACAACCATGCCATCACAATCGATCAATTTCTTTCCAATTACAGTCGATGCCCCTTTATTCAAAACATTTTGTTTTGAGTTTTAGTTGAATGTGGGGTAGAAGATAAGGGTATAAATGATTTTAAAAAAATTATAAGTAAGTTACTGTGAAATAGATGGGAGAAGGGGCTAGTTACAGATTTTTGGGGTATGGATAAAATTTCTCTTTTTTTTTTACTATCATTGGTCCCAGCCTTAGTCGAAATGGTGTCAAAGACTCTACAAAAGCCAAAGGAGCCATTCACGAATGGACCAATTTGTCTATGAGCCGCCGAAATGTTTCTCCTCTTTCTATGGTCCAATCTAGAGAAGGATAATAGCGGAAATTTGGTAAGGGGAAATTTGGTAAGTTTATATTGTTGTTGGGTTAGAGTATATTCTCATACCTACACCTAGCCTAAGGGCACCTAGGGCGGATGTCTTTTTTTTTTTTTGGGTACATTCAAGGGGGATGTCACAAGCGGACCTCCAGGAGACGCCACAGGCCAGTGCAACTCAAAACCACCCCAACAACGGGGAGAACTAGGAGTCACAATGGCACAAACACAGAGTCATCTACCCGTCCTAATACACCGCTTCACTGTGGGACACGAAACCGCAACTAGGCGGGATTGGGCGGACGGGCGGATGTCAAATGAACTCCTACATATCCTTCTAGAAAGTTGGGTTGCTTCTTCGAGAAGCTTTCTTTCTTTCTTTGAGAAGCTTTCTCCGGTGTGGGTGTGGGTACGCCTTTCCAGTCTTTCCACCGATGTTTATGATGAAGACCTCGTATTGACAATCGTTCAAGGGGCTGGTCGGCCAATCAGAGTGGATCACAAATCATTGTATGATAATCGGGGACTATTTGTCCGAGTCTGTGTAGAGGTTGATCTTACTCAACGCCTGGCTTCCGGGGTTCAAGTTGATGACGAGAAAGGTAAGCCGTTGTTCTTTCAGCTCTTCACCTACAAGGGATTGCCGCATATCTGCTTCCAGTGTGGGTGTGTAGGGCACACCTTACACTCTAGTCCCACGACGGTAAGTAGGGGTGGCATGGGTCGTGACCTGTCGGGTTCGTGTGTCCAAAACCCCTAGACCCGGACCCGACCCGTTTAACTAATCGTGTCTAGATCCTAAACCCACCCGACCCTCTAATAAACGGGTAGACCCGATAAGACCCATTTACCATCCGGGTCTATTCAGTTGACCCAATCCGACTCGACCCGACCTGACCCAAAAGACCCGCTGGTATTATATATTATAGTATCAGATTGCGGATAGATCCGACACAACCCGTTGAATACTAAACAGGTCTTCCCGGATCTACCGTGTCCAGACCCTAAACCCGGACCCGACCCGTTTATTAAACTGGTCTATCATGTCGACCCGTTTACGACCCGAACCCGTTTACCCCTGACCTTGACCTGCTAATTAACTTCGTGTCGGGTCTACCGTGTGGGGTCTGAAATTGCCAGCCCTAACGGTAAGTGATTGTCTTATGGCTAAGGGAGTTAGACCGCGGTCGATTGAGGTTTGTGAAGAAGGGGAGCAGGCTGCGCGCTCTCAGGATCCGGGATCTGGTGGCCCAGCCGGGGTAGGGTATGGGCAATGGATGCAGGTCGTCCGTCGGTCGCGTCGTGCGGCAAGAGTTCAGGGGGATCCCCATTATCAGCGAGGAAGACGGAATCAGGGTCGTCCCGAGCCCTCGTATGGAACACGTGGCTGTCTCAGCTCCTTCGGTGGATATACCTATTGGTCGGAGGATCGGACTCCATGTTCACGGACTGGAACATCGGATTCCCGTACTCGGTCGCCTACTCCAATGGTGTCGTCTGGATTTGTTAACCAGGTTTTTTCTCCAGAGGCGAGTACTCAGCTTCAGTTACATAATCAGGTGGTCGCACATGTGCAAGAGCTGTTGGACAAGGTACGATGTTGTCCCATCTGATGATCTTGCCATTGGGACTGACATGGAACTTTGGGAAGAGAGGTGTAGGCCTCGCAATTTCTCGAGGGTTCGTTTGGGAATCCAGCAGGGCAAACGTCTCAAGTCCCGAAAAATAGGGCTTGTAAGGTTGAGGTGCCTATTTTCTAACCTATGTTGGTTGTATAGTGGCTTTATGCCCTGCGTCTTCCTACTATGAGGCCCCTGGTCTGCAGTCTAGGGTTTCAATCTATCAAAAAAAAAAACTTTTCTTTCTTTTCTTTTTAAAAAATAGTTCATCGATATCCTTAAAAGATTAAGATAATTTACACTATTGGGTTACCTTCCGACCTTTTCGACATGAACATTTTCAAAAAAATAAATTAAAATGATTCACTTTGCTTCTCCCTCCTTCTTCTTTAGCATGTGTGATACTCTTACTCATGGCCTCTTACTCATATAGTTACCTATGATCCGGACCGTCCATTAGATCTCGACGTACAATTCGGATTAGATGGGGAGTTAAAGCAATGGTGTCCGCATTAAATGTCCGTATTAAAAGCCCTTATTAAAATCCCGCATTTAATGCGGACATCATTGCTTTAACTCCCCATTTAATCCAAGCCATACGTCGGGATCTAATGGACGGCCCGGATCATAGGTAACTTATATGAGTAAGAGGCTATGAGTAAGAATATCCCTCCCATATATATATATATATATATATATATATATATATATATATATATATATATATATATATATATATATATATATATATATATATATATATATATATATATATATATATATATATATATATATATATATATATATATATATATATATATATATATATATATATATATATATATATATATATATATATATATATATATATATATATATATATATATATATATATAGGGGCATGCTATGCTGCGGCATGCGGTACGTGCGGCACAGCACCGCAACCGTCTGATGCACGCGCTGCGTGCATCGCATGCACGCAGTAGTGCATCAGACGGCATGCGGTAGGTGCCGCACTTACCGCATGCCGCATTCAAGCATTTCTCATATATATATATATATATATAATATTTCACTACGAATGGATAAAGAGAGCCGTTCGATACAAACATAAGAGGCGGTTAGAAAATCAAAGGACAAGATCTTTCTGCATTGGCTAATATTTATATGTTATGTACAATCTACTTCAACAGTGTGATCTTATGCCACCTCAATCGACATATGATCAAACGATTCTGGTTGAATAGCAGTTCTCCACTGGCATGACACGATCTCTCTATTTCTCTCTCTCTATCATCAAACCGTCCGCTCTCTCGTCGTGTCCCTCCCCAAATCCCGCAAAAGCATTCCCCACCCTATCTCTCTCTCCCTGCGTTCCTCTCTCATCGAACTGCCCTCTGCGTCCCTCTCTCTCTCTCTAACCGTTCAGCCCATCCCAACTCTCTCTCTCTCTCTCCTCTCTAGCCACGATCTCTCTCTAACCGATAGGCATTCCGAGCCCTCTACCTCTCTCTCTCAACCCCCCGACCCCTCCACCTCTTTCTCTCAACCCCCCGAGCCCTCAACCTCTCTGATCGTTGAATCGCACTCAGCCCCTCGATCCCCAAACCCTTTCATCTCCTATCTGTCGATGGCAGCGATCGTTGCGATAGCGGATCTAATCTCATGTCAGCAGTAGACGAAGGGGCCCGGATCAGATCCGATGGCAAGTCGTCGGAACTGCCCTCTGCTTCTCTCTCAATCTCTCTCCCCGATCCCGATCCCGATCCCGATCCCTCTGCATCGCACGCTCTCTGTTTCTCTCTCTCCCGATCCAGAGAAGAGAAGGGGGAGACCGGAGGAGAGGAAGACCCCTGCAACTGCCGCCTGCAGCCAGCAATGACCGGCTATTCCCAACAAAAACCCATCAGACCTCCTACTTACCTTTCCTCCCCCTCCTCTCTCGATCCCGATCCAAAGGCTGCAGTTGCCGAGTCGACCACCACGGAGATCTAGCGTCCTGCCGGCTTACACGAGGAGCTTGGCTTCAAAGGATCTGAAGGGGATGGTCGCCTACATGCACGGCTCTGCTACAACAGTTTTTTATTTCTCCTCTCTCTCTCTCTCTCTCTCTCTCTCTCTCTCTCTCTGTGTGTATGTGTGTGTGTGTGTGTTTCAGGCTGATCGAGAGATGAAGGTCGACCTCCGGATCTCTAAGAAAACACAGGCGAGCATCACGAGCAGGTTAATCACACCCATTACCGGCCGGCGAGCGACGATGGGCACCCCGAACTCCAATCAGATTGCTGGTGGTGGTGGTCGCCGAAGGTTTGGGCCCAATTACAGGTGGTCGTCGGAGGTCTGTCCCGATTGCAGGTGGTCGCTGGAGGACCGATGCAGGTATTCCCACCATTTTTTTTTTCCTTCTTTCAATTGCTGCTGGTTATTTGATTTTTTTTTATTGTTGTTATTTTGGCTTCAAAGGTAGAGATCAGAGGAGGAGAAGAGTTAGGGAGAGAAAAAGGGTGGCGAGTGATAGAGATGGAGAAGGGAAGAGAATTGGTTCTTTTTCTATTCTTTTTTTTTCCTATCTCTGCCCTCACTAGCGGTAGGTCCCTCGCTCACTGCCCTCACTGGTTGTCCGGCATCCTATTAGTTGATTGAAATGTTATTATATAGGGGCTTGAGAAAGATGCTGGTTTTGATTTGCTATTCAAAAATCTGATGGGTATGTTTCATCAAGCATAACCTGCTAAGTTTTTTTTCTCATTTCCAGGTATCTTTGGTTCATCAAGCCCCCTTCGTCGGTGCTCGGATTTGAAGACAGGGCGAGAAGGTGACGTAAGGTAGGGTTTGAGCAGGCACATGGGTGGTCATCAGGGAGCCGAGCACAGAGTCTTAACGACAGGCTAAAGGGGTGGTAGGAGATGCGGAGCGAGGGGCCGGAGTTGAAGGCGTTGCATACTTCCAGTGGGTCTCCCGTGCTTCGCTGATGGAGGCTGAATAGGAAGGGTAATCCGAGGATGCTGATGGGGATCTTGCCCCGCATGGGTGGTCCCTGATCACTGATTTTATTTGGTGATCAAGGATCTCTGACTGTTATAGGCATCATCAACTTAAGCTCTGCTTTTGAATTAAAAAAAATTATTTTTTGCGTCCCTCAACTTAGCCATCTTTTATTGATATTTGCGATGCTGCCGGTAGTAGAGAATGTTGAGAACCTCACTATAAATTCATTTTGTTACTTTTTACCGTTTTCATCTTTTTTTTATAGTTGTGCTCATGATGCATATATTGTGAACACACGTACATAACTTGGTTTCGGTGTTCTAAAATCTTTGATAGAATGTTTTCATCGTTTTCTTTTGTTGTTTTCATGATGCATTAGAAACCGTCAAAAGGTGGAAAGAACTTGGATGTTTTAGTCATTCACGGTTGCTTCCTATGTTTGATTTTTTCTACTTAGGCATTTTTCATTCAGATTTCACAATGCTGCCGGTGGTGGAGATTTAGTTTGATCGATTCATATGTTTTATCTAGAGTTATTTTTGTTGAATTTTAAGATATCAGCTAAAAATCATAAGTGGAATGCTAGAGCTGCATCCTCACTGAAACTTGCAAATGCTAGCTTTGGTTAAATGAACTAATACTAGCGGTATGAATATGCTATAACAGCATATTCTATATGGGGTCTCTTAAATTTTTAGTATTTAGAATTTTTGGTACTAGATCATGTATCATTGTATTGGTTGATATATTTTTCAACATACTTCAAGGCTTTACTGTTGTTTTCATTGTTTTGTTTTAAAGATTTTACATCAAAGATTGTTGTTAGATATAACGTTTGATTTTTTAAATCTGAAAATTCTCTTATATATAGAATTAAGTGTATTGAATTTGTTGTGCTGTAAATCCCTTTTATTCTTGCTATGCTGAATTTGTATTGAATTAAATGTATTTGCTGTGCTGAATTAAATGTATTGAATTAAAATTCTCTTATTCTCTTTTATGCAGTAAATCCCTTTTATTCCTGCTGTGCTGAATATGTTGCTGACTTTGATCGCTTTTCGAAAATTGCAAGCTGGTGGTGAACGAGAGCAGCGGCGGCGGCAGCCGGGAGGGGCATTCTACATGGCTACGACGGATCCGAGAGCCGGTTCCATGCAACCCGTGGCAGCGGGAGGAGGCCGGCGGCATCAAGGAACCCTTCTGGTAATCGCTAACCCTATGTCCTTCTCCTCAGTCCTCAAATATGCTGAATTTCATGGAGATTTCTGTCAATTTCCTTCTTTCTATTTGCAGCAAAAATGCATGACAAAATATTAATCCAAAAAAGAATAAAAAATCCAAAGAAAAAAGAAACAAAAATTTTATGCTCTGGGTGCAGGAGGCCTCTGGACATCAACTACATCGACCGGAGCTTCAAGCGGAAGGAGCCGGAAAGCTCCACCAACGCCTACTGCAAGAAGAGCAAAGAGGGGAGCGAGCCCGGCCAAGGGAACCGGCGGCGACGGCGGCAACTACAAGCTCTAGCTTCAGCGAGCTCGAGGCCATCTACAAGCCCGATAGCAGCACCATCGCCGCCGGCGAGGGAGAGAAGCGCCTTCGACAGCTTTGGAGAGAGAGAGAGATCTAGAGGTAGAAGAAGGGATACTTCTCCTTTTTTTTTCTTTTTTCCCCTAACTCCAACTTTCTCTGGGATGAATTTTTTTGGGTAAATTGTTAAGGATGGGTGACAATTTTTCTTTTTTCCCCAACTCCAATAGCAAATTTTTTTTCCCCCCAACCCCAACTTCAACTTGCTCTCCAATATTTGGGTGATGGGTGCTTAGATTTAGTTTTTTGGGTAAATTGTTTAGGATGATGGGTTAAACCTATAGGTTTTTGATGGATTTGATCACTGATTTTTAATGCTATCATTATCACTGTCATCAGCCTTCTTCTTTTCAAGGTTTTGATCATAAAAAATCTAAAACCTTTTTTTTATTTGTTGGACCATCATTAAGATTTCAGAACAACAATGGTCTGTTGATGTAGTTTTTGTTTGTTGGATCACCGTTGTAAATAGTGGCGGCTGATATCTATGTGGAATATAAATCAGTGGTAAGTACGAATCGACTAAAACAAAATTACTTTTATGTACTTCGAAGCGTATCCATTACATGTATTGTTAATCCAATCTGTAAAACATTTTGGTTGGGTTCTACTTCCTTAACCCGGGCTGAGTAATGGACGGCCATGATCAAGACATGCCAATCTGTAAAACATTTTGGTTGAATAATATTTTTCCATACCTCTAGAGTGGTAGGACTTCAGGGAACTGTAGCTCAGTGCCAAGTTATGCATTGGCGGCAACTGGAGTATGGGCTTCAGTTGGTTGTCTTTGTTAGGGCTGCAAAGTACTAAGAAAAGCTTCTATCCTTGGCTTTATATCAGGTCCACGTACTTAGATTACCAGTGAAATATGTGAAGTTTTTTTCAATGTTTGAAAAAAAATCAATACAGTTTTGTTTTGTGTTATGGTTTGATTCTGGGTTTGGGCCTGATCTACGTGTCGAACCGGCAAGAGATGGGGAGGTGGTGAACAATTGAAACTCACCAGATGTACTTCTTCCAAATGTGAGGGTCGTTGACGTATAATGTTGTTTTCGTCAAGTGTTGGCTCTCTAACCTAATGTTGATGCCCCAACTGATTGTGGGCGCTACCGAACGAATTTTGTCACTTCCTTCGAGTGCCAACAAACACGAGTATTATCATCGCTCACAAAATACTGTCACCGTCCTCAAAATATTGTCACCCTCTAAATATTGTTATCTCCCTCTAAATATTGTCGGCGCTCTCAAAATATTTTATTGTCACCTTTGAAGTATTGTCACTTCCTCAAAATATTGTCCCCGCCCTCGAAATCTTTTGCGTGCCGACAGGCACGGGCATTACTAGTATATATATATATATATATATATATATATATATATATATATATATATATATATATATATATATATATATATATATATATATATATATATATATATATATATATATATATATATATATATATATATATATATATATATATATATATATATATATATATATATATATATATATATATATATATATACACACACACACACTATTAGTAAGAAACCCAAGCAATGCCCGAATGTGCTTGATGCATGCCATTTGGCAAAGATGACATCGCAATTGTTCGAAGAAGTGTGAAATCTGATGTGAGTTTGATTCACTTGTTAGAGAGAAAGAGAGATTAACATCAAATGATCATTAAGTGCCATTGAATAAAAATTTATTTCTATGGTCGGTTTTTAAATGGATTTAAAAGAGAGACGTGTTAACACACGAAAGAAGAATTATAGCTCTTTAAAAGACATCCACGTGTCACAACACGGGAGAGAGGTTTCCATTTTAGTATAGATACTAGTAAAAAACCCAGGCAATGCCTGAATGTGCTTGATGCATGCCATTTAGCAAAGACGAAGAAGTGTGAAATCTGAAGTGAATGTGATTCACTTGTTGGAGAGAGAGAAAGAGAAAGATTAACATCAAATGACCAATTAATGTCATTGAATGAAAATTTATCATCTTCATGGTAGGTTTTTAAATGGATTTAAAAGAGAGCCGTGTTCACACACGGAAGTAGAATTCTTGCTCTTTAAAAGACGTCCATGTGTCACAACACGGGAGAGAGGCTTTCATTTTAGTATAGATAAATAGATATAGATTATATTAGATATAGATAGATAAATAGACATATAGATATTATATATAGTTCCCACTTGTTAAATAAAACCAATTAAGTTAGACACTAGATCAAGATCATTTGTGTTAGAGACTTGGTGTTTATGAATAAGGATCTAGATCCCTAATCTACTCTCATCGACAATTATAGGTGCAACTCATTAATCCCCTACTTCAAGAGGAAGAGTGTAAAGAGAGAGGTTATCTTGTCTCCCTATAAGATCATACATGTAATATTTAGCCGGGTTATGCTAGTGCATGAGAGATCATGCGAACATGGTTTGTCGCTGTATAGATCACTTGAATGATGTATGATTTAGTATAGGTCAAGAATATGAGAAGAAGATATGATTGTACCTACATCCATTGGAAAAGCCTTCACTCAACAATTTCATCTTAATGTCGTTCCTTGACCTATACCGTCTTCCTAACGAGCTCAGGACAAGCCTCTCCTCATTAATCCCTAACCAAGGTTATGTCTGGCTTATTGATTGTGACTGTTGCCCCCGTTTTTTTACTGAAGCAGACAATGCTTCTGCACTGCTGGGCATTTGGTGGAGCGGAATAGGGAGCCCGATCTTGGCTTGGATGCGGTAAGCCGGTCCCCTTTCCCGAATCAAGGAATTTAAAAGCAAGAAGAGAAACGAGAAAAAAAATCCTCGACCCTAAACATGATGCGCCGCCTCCTTTCTTCTAACAACTAATCTCTATTTTGTTTAGGAAAATGATTTAGATATTACCTTCTATAGACTCCAACAGAGCCCCTTAACGTGACAATTCAAACCGGACTCTTATACCCTTGGTTTGTCTTATCTTCAGCTTTTAAAAAGATTAAAGAATGAGTCGTTTGTTTTATTTGTGAGTTGTGTTTTTCATTTTAAAAAAACTATAACTTCTTGTATATTCATCGAAATTATAAAAAAAATATATATTTTTGGAATTTACTAATCAAGCTCTACAAAACTAGATCTATATTGCGTATGAAATTCTAAGAAAAAAATTTGGATATAAAACTACCATAGGATTGTAAAAAAAGCACATCGGCCCGAGCCTGGCCTGAACCAATCAATGACCTGGCCCAAACACACCATGGGTCAGACTCGGGCTGTTACCTTGAGCCTGCAGCCCGACTCGATTGTTATAAAAAAACTGTAAATGTTACATTTAAAATTTTGGTTTCACGTTAACTGCTAAACGTCACTTACAAAAGCAAATGTCACGTAAAAGTGACAGTTGCAAAATCAAGACTTTTTATCGGACACAAAATGCCAATAAAAGTGTCTTAATTTTACAACTATCACAAACTGAAATTGTCTCCGATAAAGTGTCTCTTGATTTTACAAGTGTCATTTTTACGTGACATTTACTTTTCTAAGTGACATTTAGTCAATGAATATGAAACGAAGATTTCGAAAGTGACATTTTCAGTTTTTGACAGTTATAAAATTAAAGAGACTTTTATCTGAAATTTTTGCCTAATAAAGTCTCTTGATTTTGTAACTGTCAGTTTTACACAATATTTGCTCTTGTAAGTGATATTTAGTCAGTTAATGTAAAACCAAGATTCAAAAGTGACGTTTTCAGTTTTTTATAACGATCGGGTCGGGCTACGGGCTCAAGGTGGCAGCCCCAGCCTATCCCATGGTGTGTTTGGGCCGGGTTGCGGGCTTAAGTTGGCAGCCCCAGCTCGGCACATGGTGTGTTCGGGACGGGCCCGGTCGGGCCGTTGATCAGGTTGGGTCGGGCTTGGACTGATGGGTTTTTTTTACAACCATAGGATAGTCTTATATCCAAAAAAATAATTCTTAGAATTTCATAGGTAATATGTGTCTAGTTTTGTAGAGTTTCATGAGGAGATTTCAAAAATATAAATTTTATAAATTTTCGATATATATACAAGAAGTTATGGATTTTTTAAAGTGAAAAACTCAAATTCCAAAAAGTATTATTTAAAAATTATGAAGTGAATGAAGCTTATGCTTACCGGGTATGTATCATGATTGTTGCCACCTAATAGGTCTTCCTGATAGGGCCTATATAATGGGGCTCCTCTATTATTATCCTTTTGTTTAATACAATAGACTTATGTAAAAGCTCAATCGCTCCTATATTTTATGAGAAATGCTACTCAGCTCAAAGGTTTTTTCGATTTCGACAGCCCGAATGACATGGCAGCGTGCAACTGATGGCTGAAACCCACCAGCGATATTTAAGTCTTTTACTCCACCAGTTGCACACTGCCCCGTCAATCGAGCTGAGCGGAATCGGAAAATCCTTGGGGCTGAATAGCATTGCTCATATTTTATACACCAAGATCTGATATCACGTGCCCCATTTGTTGTCTCTGAGTGGTTGCTTTCGTCCTCAATGAACTGGCAAGGGTCCTCCCACATCCCAAGCTTTGCCAAAATATAATGCAGCCCTAGCTTTTAGGGTGCAGCCAAACAAAGCCCAATAACCATAGTCTTTTGATTCATTACAATACTCTTTTTTTTATCTCCCCACCCACCATCTTATCTCTACCCCCCAACAATTTGGGAATATGCAAGAAAGTTTCAGTACATGCTGTACAGCTGATATAGATAGTAGGACAAAGGTTCAAAAAGCACAATGGCTTTCAAAGTTTTGAACAATAACTTGATCCTGTGGGGGTGGGTTCCCATTCCTTTGAAAATCCTTTCATGTTAGCTTTTCTTTGAAGTATATACTTTCCCTTTTACATTTCTTTTTCTCCCAAGTTGCATGCAACTTTGGGAGAACTTTTCACTCGTTTTCACAAAAAAAAAAAATATATTGGAATTGAAAGCTAAGATCCCAATAAATCATTTTGCTAATGAAAAATATTATTTAACTCAGATGGTCAACCAGAATGACTTGTCCTGGATCATAGTTTTCCGTTGCATCCAACCCCAATTAGTGAATCGTACTCAGTCCCGACCAATAGGCAAAGGGACACTATGATTGGATGCCATGTCCTTCTGGTAGAATATTCGCTCCATCCCATTCAAAAATAAATTATAGAAATCTCCGTCAAGTTTCTATATTTGCAGAAACCTTCCCAATGTATGTAGTTTTAGTACTACATGTTCACACATTTATGTTCATAACCAAGAGAACTAGGGCTGGCAATTTCGAACACGACACAGCAGACCCGACACGACCCAACACGAAGTTAGCGGGTTTGGGTCAGGGCTAAACGGATTCGGATCGTAAACGGGTCGACACGATAGACCCGTTTAATAAACGGGTCGGGTCTGGACACGGTAGACCCGGAAAGACTCGTTTAAAATTCAACGGGTCGGGTCGGGTCTACCCGCAATCCGATACTGTAATATATAGTATCAGCGGGTCTATCAGGTTAGGTCGGGTCGAGTCGGATCGGGTCAACTAAATAAACCCGTGTGGTAAACGGGTCTTATCAGGTCTACCAGTTTATAAATGGGTCGGGTACGGATTTAGGATCTAGACACGATTAGTTAAACGGGTCGGGTCCGGGTCTAGGGATTTTGGACACGACCCAAAACTAGACACGACACGAACCCGACCCGATATGATCCATTGCCACTCCTAAAGCGAACGGTTGTATAATTATTACTAAAGTTGTGTACATGAGGGAGGTTTCTACAAATCCTGAGTTGTGGAACTGTGGAAGTAGGGGTGGCAATTCTTGACCCGACCTGAACCCAACCCGAAGTTAGCGGGTTTGGGTTTGGCCTAAACGGGTTTGGGTCATAAACGGGTTGACCCGATTAACCCGGTTATTAAATGGGTTGGGTTTGGGTTTATGCAGTTGACCCGATTGACCCGATTTGACCCGTTTAGTTAACGGATCAGGTCAACCTACAACCCGACCCGACCACTATAACTAAAAGTTTAAAAGAAAACCCTAAGCCCCTAACTGATAATCCTAATTCCTAAACGGCGGGCGGCGGGCGCTCTGAGCTAAGAGCTCTGCTCTCCCCGATTCTCGATCTCCACTGCGTGCGGGCCGTGCGGCTGCGGCAACCGTGGCGCGGCTGACTCCTCGACGTCCCCCGATCCCTGTCTCCTCTCTCTACGGCCTTGAGGCCGCCCGGCCCATCCGTCTGCCGAGTGCCGACTGCCGACTCTGCCCTCCATCCCCAAATCCCAATCCCCAGGTGTCTCTCTCTCTCTCTCTCTCTCTCTCTCTCTCTCTCTCTCTCTCTCTCTCTCTGTGTGTGTGTGTGTGTGTGTGTGTGTGTGTGTGTGTGTGTGTGTGTGTGTGTGTGTGTGTGTGCTGTAACTCTATATAGCACCATAATTTTCAATTTTCCATTTCGACGATCTCATCTACAGGTCTCTCTCTCTCTCTCTCTCTCTCTCTCTCTCTCTCTCTCTGTTGTAACTCTATATGGCACCATAATTTCCAATTTTCCATTTCGACAATCTCATGATCTCATCTACAGGTCTCTCTCCATTTCGACGAACCTTCTCTCTGTGCTGTGGACCTGTGGTGAACTTGTGCAGTTGTGCTGTGTGCCTGTATGCAGGTGTGCAACTATATGCTTTTTGTTAGTCCAGAAAAATGTGTGATTTCAAATTTGTACTTTTTTTTTTGTTCTTTTTTGTGAAATTTTTTTGTATTTGTATAATAATATTCAGATCGACTACTCGATGAAGAAGGTATCGTGAATCTGTGAATGTGATCCCTATTGAGATTTGAAAAGCGTGTGAACTGTGAAGTGTGAACTCTCGTTTACTTCTAATCGGTAATCTGCCCATTGTACTCAATTGAGGTTTTAGTTTGATTTTTACTTTAATGTTGAGGTTTTACTGGTATTGCATTTTGAAATATATGAGTCGTGTGACTATATAGTTTATATATATTGTTTGTAGTGAATTTTTACATCAATGTTTGATTTTTTTTTTATATAGATGAAAAGTGCTCATGATGGTAATGATGGACATGGTGTTGAGATTAATGAATCTGTTAGTGTAGAAAATATGAATAAAACAGATGCTGATAAACGGAAAATAAAACGTGTCTTAGATGTTTGGAAGATGTTTGAAATGCTTCCTTTAGCCGAAGATCAGAAAGAAAGATGCAAATACAAGAAGTGTGGAACAGTTTATTTAGCTAGCAGTAAAATGGGGATTGAAAATCTAAAACGACATATTAATGATTGTGTTATGAGAAATACAAAAGACATAGGCCAGCTAATGCTCAATCAGAATGAAGGTTCGTTGTCAATGAGGTCTTCAAAGTTTGATCATAAAAAATTTCGTGAGTTAGTGACAGTAGCAATAATAAAGCATGATTTGTCATTTCAATTTGTTGAATATGAGGCTATTAGAGCAATGTTTACTTATGTGCGTGATGATATAAAACTAGTAACAAGAAACACTGCGAAGGCCGATGTCGTGAGGATATACAAAAGAGAAAAGTGGAGGGTTCTTAACATGCTACAGTCAGTTCCCGGCAAGATTAGCTTAACATCTGATTTGTGGACTTCTATTACAACAGATGACTACATTTGTCTCACGGCATATTTTGTTGATCAAAATTGGGTTTTACAAAAATTAATTTTAAATTTTTGCTTGATGCCCTCTCCACACACTGGAATTACCATTGCAGAGAAGATATATACCTTATTGACTGAATGGGGAATTGAAAAAAAGTTATTTTCGATAACTTTGGATAATACTTCTTCCAATGATGTTTTTGTTGCGATGTTGAAAAGCCAATTGAATTTAAAAGATGCTCTTCTTTGTTTTGGTGAGTTTTTTCATGTTCGTTGTTGTGCTCACATTCTTAATTTGATTCTACAAGATGGTTTGAAAGAAATAGATGATTCAATTTTGAAAATCCGAGAAATCGTTAAGTATGTTAAAGATTCACAATCAAGAAAACAAAAATTTATGGAATGTGTTGCACATGTTTTCCTTGAATATAAGAAAGGTTTGAGGCAAGATGTTCCAACTAGATGGAGCTTCACTTTCTTTATGCTTGAAAATGCTCTTTTTTATCGACGTGCTTTTTGTCATTTACAGTTGAGTGACTCAAATTTCAAGGTATGCCCAACTCAAGAGGAATGGGATAAAGTTGAGAAGGTTTGCAAGTTTCTTAGACTTATTCATAATGCAACGAATATTTTTTCTGGAACTAAATATCATACGGCAAATTTGTATTTTAAAGAGGTGTTCCTTCTTCAATTGAATTCGAGATATGAACAGTTCAGATAGTTTCATGCGTAAAATGGTCTCACAAATGTATACAAAGTTTGAAAAGTATTGATCAGAGTATAGCATTATTTTGGGCATAGCAGTGATTTTGGATCCTCGCTATAAGATTCAGTTTGTTGAGTGGAGCTATCAGATGCTTTATGGTATTGGTTCTATTCAGATCATGCATATTCGTGAGAAATTGTTCACTCTTTTTGACGAGTATATGCGCAATTCTATTTCTACCACATCTATTAGGGCAACTAAAAGTAGAAGTGGTGATGGAAATGATATGGAAACAAATTTTGGTAATACGGGTGTAGATGTTTTGAAGGTAACATGAAATGTTCTTTCGTATTATCTTTTATATCTTTTTTTTCCTTCTTTATTAGAGTTAAATTTAATTTTTTTATTATTTAAAATGTAGGAGTTTGACTCGTTTGAAAGTCAAGATTTTGTTTCTAGTGCATCAAAGACACAATTGGAGTTGTACTTGGATGAGCCAAGATACGATTCAAACAAGAAATTGGATGTTCTTATGTTCTGAAAGACCAACCAATATCGGTATCCTGAACTTTCTTTGATGGCTCGTGATATCTTAAGTATTTATGTGTCCACAGTTGCTTCTGAATCTACATTTAGTGGTGGTGGTAGGGTTCTTGATCAGTTTTGTAGTGCTCTTAAGCCTGAAACTGTGGAGGCTTTAATTTGCACTCGTGATTGGTTATATGTGGAAAAATGTAATTTATTTTCATTGTTGCCTAATAATTAGGAAATCAAATTTTGACTATTTATTAATATGTCGTATTATGTTAAAATTTAGACATCTTGGAGCCAAATCTAGATGAGCTAATCGAAGATATCATGAATTTAACGATTAATCAAGATGCATCTCAATCAACTCAGTCCTCAACTACAAATACGGTAATCTTGATTGATAATGGTAAATAGTGCTACAACTATAATATTTTGATATTCAAATTCTGAATTTTTTCTTTATTTTATTTGATATCTAATTGGTATTTGTTTTTCTCTTTTAGGTTGGCCTTGAAGCAAAGGGTGAGAGGAGATGAGTAGGAAATTAGTGATGTTGCTACGAGTTTGAGAGTTGGAAATGCATTTTGTGTTGTTACTGTATTTTTTGCACTATCTACATTTTGTGTCGTTGCTGCGTTTTTTGCACTATCTATATTTTGTGTTCTAATTACTATTTAAAAATCATTTGTTTTTGGGGTTATTGGTGCAATTCTTGAGATTTGGCAGACCTTAATTAGAATGATGTATTTTGTCCTTATGCAACAGTGCAACACCGTATCTTCTTATTAGTAGCAACTAGCAAGTAGATAGAATTGTCTGTTTTTCCTCTCTGAATGAAAACTGATTATATGAATGGTTAATGGGAAGATTGTCGAGATTTATGTTCTTTGGTAGGTATTTATATAATCTTCGATGAAACGCGTCTTCCAAATTGCAAGCTCATGTTCTTTTGCTCAGTTTTAAAAAGTACAGTTACAATGTTAACCAACTGCTACAGCGCTACCAAAAAAAAAAATCATGCAACACCCACTCTCTTTCTCTCTCTAAAAACACCATTTCAAATTTTCAATCTTACAGGCTTACAGGTTACAAGTTACAGGCTTACAGGTTACAGCCCACAAAGGCTTACAGGTTATGGCCTTACAGGTTACAAGTTATGGGCTTACAGGTTATGGGCTTACAGTTTATGGGCTTACAGGTTTACAAGTTATGGGCTTACAGGTTATGGGCTTACAGGTTTACAAGTTACAGCCCACAAAGGCACAAACACTCAAACTGTTTCACCAGCAAATAATGCAATTGGCCCCAGTCCGACCCGACCCGACCCGAGTATTAAACGGGTTGAACGGGTCGGGTCGGGTCAACCCGATTATTGGCGGGTCGGGTTTGGGTTTATCTTTTTGACCCGTTTATTAAACGGGTCGGGTTCGGGTCGGCCATTTTTCTGTTATACATAGGTCTCAACCCGACCCGAACCCGACCCGACCCGACCCGACCCATTGCCACCCCTATGTGAAGGGGGTGAAATTTTGCACATAACCCACTAGCAAATATTCATATTACAAATAACCCCCCAGTATTAAATATTTATAAATCCCTCCACTGTTGCATAAATGAATAAAACTTAAAAAGTGGGGGGTTAGCTAGTAATGTCAGAATAAGTGAGGGGATCATTCATAAAACTTAAAAATTGAGGGGCTACTTACATTATCAATGTCTTTAGGGGGTCATATACAAAAATCCAAAAAAAACAAAACAAAGCAAATTGATCCAAAACTCTGATAAGATGCTCTTTCGATCCCCTAAACAAAACCTGAGAGCAACCTTAAACTAAAACCTAGCTACCCCTAGGGCCCTTAGGGGGCTGTGAGCACCAACTGTTGAAACATCTGCACCTCTTTGGAGGTTGGTGCTGATTACCCTTAAAAATGTCTGCCATCTGGGCTATTAAATACCTTGTTCTGGGTGCAAGTTTTGAATTACAAACTCCACTGCACAAACCTTTGCAATGCAGAACAAACAAACACTTGGACAAGATCCTGATGGACCTCCCCACTTTGTTGGCAGCTTAGCAGCTCTGCTCTGCTCTTGTGAGATTCCTTCTCGACCTTGACAGAGTTTCATGCTTGATCTGGTCAGCAGTGTGCAGATTATTCAAGTCAACAGTTTGCTTTACACCCTAAGCTCATGCTAATTTCAGCAATTAAGAGATATTTAATTGCTCGGGCGGATTCGCACGATCTCCGCCTCATCCACCGTGATTATTCTATAGCACGGCGGGTAGGTTGCGGTTCGCCTACAGATCTTAGGCCGGGTCTTATCATCATTACTTGAACAAGGTACATTTTAGCCGAGGGTTGATGTCAGGTTGATAGTTGGTCAAAATTCACCGTTCCGTTCATCGATGGAGCGTTGCGCGATTAAAGGAGGACAAGTTTGAATTGGATTCAAGATACAAGTTTGAATTGGATTCAAGATGGGCCATTCAACCGACTTTCGGCCTTTTTTTGAATTCCAAAAGCCCATAATAATTCCTCCTATGGAATCTGTTTTCGATGTTTCATGTGTCAAAGTCACATCGCCCCGTTGGCATTGTCGACTGGTTAAGTGACACTTTTCTACCGATAATAGCTCGAATTATTTGCTTGCACAAATCTCTTGATCAAATAGATCGATTGCTTCATATCGAGGGTGCAAGCTAGCTTAATTGGTAAAATCTATTGGTGGTTGGACCAAGAGATAACTTCATCGAACAGGTACTGGTAGGAGGCTAGCTTAACTGGTAAATGATATCTTCGAAATAAAAGTTGAAGGAGGGGGCTACATGCAGATGTAACATAGTTCAGAGATCAACTTATTCAAAAAAAAAAAAAAAAAAAATTGAGGGAGCAATAAGAAATGAGTTATATAATTCAAGGAAGGTTTTTGTAATTTGACTTATATTATTAAGAATATTTTGGATGTTTGCGACCAAAATCGACCGTTCATTTGTTAGTTGATTATTGACTCTTTTTTTTTTGGAGAATCCTCGAGGTGAGGGGGGTTAGGCATGGACCCCAATCGGTTTATTAACTAGGCACCAAAGAAAATTAAGTTTTAGAGACAATTACATACTACACGAAAGCTACCCGATAGATCGGCAGGTATACCTACGCTCCACTCGACCATAGAACATCGAATACACCCAACCACCTCATCCATCACCGAGTGGCGTTTTTTTTTTAAAACCCTCGAGTTGATTATTGACATTGGATATTGAATTTAAGTGGCTTAACCCCCCTGAGTTGAGAGATTGTTTTCTGATTGGAATCAAATTACTCATTGATTCGTTATTGGGTTGGTTTAAGTTTGGATGTTGTCGGTGTTAAAGTATTATTTTATCAAAAGGGCACATACTTTTAGGACTTTTTAGAAAATAGCCACTCCCTAATCACTTCAGGCTGCGTTTGGTTGGTGTATTTGATATATTTATAATGCCAACTACTGTAGCTGCTATAGTTGGTTTTATTATGTAGTCAATTGATGTAGTTTTGGCTGCACCAAGCCCTTATTTTCATTGTAGTTGAAAGTACATCAAAAGTCAAAAAGTATGAGTTCCAACTACATCAATTAGAATCTATAGGTTTTTTTTTACCATATTTTTTTTTTGGGTTATTTTGACTTTGCCCCCCGAATTTACCTTGAATTAGACTTTACCCCCCATATTTTTTATTATTTAGACTTTACCTCCCAAAACTAACTGTTTCGTCAGCTCACCAACTAATTTGGGGGGCAAAGTCAAAATAACCCTTTTTTATAGGGCATTGAACAAAATAGGACCACATAAGATAAATATATACAATTTCGGACATGTCCCTAAAATCTATACGAAATAGGCCAAAATTGGCCCCTTCGTAAACATAAAGATGGTTAATAATAAGGTAAAATTACATATATGACTGGTTCTTAAATGAATGTTAGGTTATTGTGGAAAATTCAGTGTTTTCAAAATCGGACCGGACAACACGGTTCGATCGGTTTGGATCGGAATCGGAACATGTTTCAGTTCGGTCTTTAAATAAACCAGAGGCTGTGTATTGGGTAGGGGTTGTAAATAACAAAGGATAGCAATTTTAGGATAGCAATCGGAACATGTTTCAATGGCCTGGTTTGTCGATGGAGTTTGCTCGACTAGCACAAAAAACTTAACCAGAGGCTGTGTATTGGGTAGGGGTTGTAAATAACAAAGGATAGCAATTTTAGAGCCGCACCATGGCCGACCGGTTCTCTCTCGCAAAACAGAGCATACGACAACTCTCCACTCGCCGATTGCCGAGGCTTCACGCCGGCGACCGAGGGCCATCGGAGCCACCGGACACCAAAGGTAGTGGCAGGGGGCAGGCAGCACGTCCAGGTATCGAAGTTCTGATTTCTCTAGCCGTGGAAACAAATGGGCCCTCATGGGTTTGTAGGCCTCCTGACACCGGAGGTTTGGGGGGGGGGGGGGGGGGGGGGGGTTTCCTGTATGGCAAAAAAAAGCAAGGGATCTCGGTGAGAAATCCTGGAGATCTCTAATCAGGCATTTAAAACTAACAGAGGCAATTCAGTCACACTAATTAATTCTTAAGTAGCTGTGCCCTATTAGGTATTTAGTTTCGGTTGTGGTCCTCTTTGGTTGTTTCATAACTTAATAGGCCCTAATATGTAGCTTTCCCTTTTTTTTATTAAAACCAAGGGGGTTCTATTCATAGTGCATTGGGCACGTGCGTTGCACGTGCAACAATCTAGCCTTTTACATGTACACAAATTAAAAAGGGATAATATGTGATAGGTCCCTCTAACAGATCAAATTTAGTAAAAAAAGATGGTCAATATCGTTAATTAGCGTTAATTCCTTCCGAAAGAAAAATATCATTTTTACCCCTGAGTCAACACATGAGCAAGACCCTACGTGCAGCTGTACAGATGGGCACCGATCTTGTAACAAAAAGAGTAACAATCTTTGAAAATTATTACTCATTTGCTACAGTAAAATAAATGTAGTATTTGTATTTTATGAAATCTTAGTAACTTTTTTGCTATAGTGAAAGCACTGTAGCAAAAGAGTAACAATTTGTGCAAATTGTTACTCTTGCACAGTGAAATCATTGTAGCAAAAGAGTAACAATCTTTACAAATTGAGTAACAATTTGTGCAGATTGTTACTTTTTTTCTACAGTGAAATTATTTTTGGGTCCTTCCATTCTTTTACATGAGTTTCCATTTTACCCTTCACCTTATATATTAATCCACACACAGTATTTTGAATCCTATGTCATGAAAACAAACACAAGGGCTAAGACCGTAATGTAATTTGTATAGGGATAGAATGTGAAGGGCAAAAATGACATTTTATGGTCCTAGCCCTTTTATTTGTTTGCATGACATAGGACCTACTAGAAAGAGCTAATAATATAGTTTTTGAGCTGCCCCAAACAACGTAGCTCCAAATACAAGCAATCGACCAAGAACAACCTAATCGGACCCTGGATCGAACCCAGCTACCGGGGTTGAGGAGAGATTCGTGTAGATCAAGCTTAGGAAGTGACTGGTCTTCGCCGTCATGAACCTCTTTAGTCGTAGGTTTCGAGAGTTAGAATCTCCACCTCAATGTTCCTCACTGGATTTGGTGCTTGTCAATGGACAAACTATAGTAAAAGGGATCGATGAACACTAAGAAAGATCAACGAATTGCCACTTATTTGTTGAAAATTTTCCAAAGATGCACATTGCAAGTACAATTACAAGTGAGGTAGGGAAGGCTAGCTGTAAACAAATCATTGGTCATTGTAGACACACGAATTTCGTCGGACCCGAACCCGACTTACGTGAGCCGACGCGGATGCAGACCCGACACGCGGACCCAACTCGCGCGCACAGACGTGGATGCAAACCCGACACGCGGACCCGACTCGCGCGCGCCGACACGGACTCGGACCCCGCCTCAAGAGGGGCCGGTCCCTACTAGGGTCCGAACCCCATAGGGCCGGCCCTAGTGGGGACCGAACCCCATGGAGAGGCCGGCCGGCCCTGCAAGGAAAGGGAAGAAAAAAGAAAGAAAAGAAAAAAGAAAGAAAAGAAAAAGGAAAGAAAAGAAAGGAAAGAAAAGAAAAAGGAAAGAAAAGAAAAAGGAAAGAAAAGAAAGAAAAGGAAAAAAATACCGCCATGCGCGGGGGGAGGTAGCGTATGACGTCTGCACACACGCGGATCTGCGCCGATCCCTCGATCCGACGCACAAGACGAAGCGCCCGATCGCCATCGATTTCGTGCGCAAAATCCAGCCATAATTGCACCCGCCAGAAAAGGAAAACAACTAAATGTTATTCCCTTCATCAATGGATGAATAAAATCCGGGTAATTATGAGAGAGATACAAAAGGGATTTAAAATTAAAGAGTTCCCATATCTCTCTCCCCACCTCTTTGCCTATAAATAGAGGGGGTGGGGGAAGGAAAAATGGTCGGGAAATTGAAGACGAAACGCCAGAGCTCTGCAGAAGAGGAGACGCTTCTTCATCGACCCAAGGCTTCACGAGGCACAGTCAAGCCTGTCCCGAGGGATCGGCTTACTGAAAGTCCTCATCAATGTGAAGACCCTTGCACACGAAGATCATCCCTTCGACTCCGTGCACGAAGAAGAAAGCTCGGAGAAGAAGAACCCTTCGACTCCGAAGACGCCAGAAGCAAAGGCCGGAGAAGAAGAGGAGCGGCACTACCCCGTCGTCTCCAACAAGCTTCGACTCCGATCAAGCCCAAAAGCCCGGAGAAGAAGAGGAGCGGCACTACCCCGTCGTCTCCAACAAGCTTCGACTCCGATCAAGCACAAAAGCCCGGAGAAGAAGAGGAGCGGCACTACCCCGTCGTCTCCAACAAGCTTCGACTCCGATCAAGCACAAAAGCCCGGAGAAGAAGAGGAGCGGCACTACCCCGTCGTCTCCAACAAGCTTCGACTCCGATCAACCCCAAAAGCCCGGAGAAGAAGAGGAGCGGCACTACCCCGTCGTCTCCAACAAGCTTCGACTCCGATCAAGCACAAAAGCCCGGAGAAGAAGAGGAGCGGCACTACCCCGTCGTCTCCAACAACCTTCGACTCCGATCAAGCCCAAAAGCCCGGAGAAGAAGAGGAGCGGCACTACCCCGTCGTCTCCAACAAGCTTCGACTCCGATCAAGCCCAAAAGCCCGGAGAAGAAGAGGAGCGGCACTACCCCGTCGTCTCCAACAAGCCTTCGACTCCGATCAAGCCCAAAAGCCCGGAGAAGAAGAGGAGCGGCACTACCCCGTCGTCTCCAACAAATCCTCGATCCCGATCAAGCCCCAAAGCTCGGAGGAGAGAAGCGAAGCGTCATCACCCCGTCGTCTTCGACTAACACCTGCGCCATCCACGAAGAAGAAAGCCTGGAGCAGATCGTCTGAAGCGTCGCTATCCCGTCGTCTTCATCAACAAAAGCCGACGCTACAACCGTCGCACGGAGACCGTCGCTACCCTCGTCGTCTTCATCAACAAAAGCCGACGCCACAACCGTCGCACGGAGATCGGTGCTACCCCCACTATCTTCGAAAGCATTCTTCGACTCCGATCACGCCAAAGAAGCCCGGAGAAGAAGAGAAGTCCAGTCGATACGTAAACCGTCGAAGCACCGGAGAAGTAGCCCACGTCGTTCGAAGAAGAAGATCGAGTTGACGCCAAAGCTAAAGCCAACGCAAGAAGCCAAAGCAAAGCCCCAGTAAAGCCCGCGCCAAAGCAACGCAAGTGCCAAAGCCAAGCGACTACGCCGGCCACGAGCAAAAGCACCGCACGTTCTAGCCGATACGACGCGAAGTCCGGAAGAACGAAAGCATCGCAAGTCTCTCCCAGTTACGTCCAAGTGCAAGCGCCGAAGCAAAGCAAAAGCCAGAGCCATGCCGGAGCAAAGCCAAAGCCAAAAAGCCAAAGCCAAAGCCAACGCCAAAAGCTAGATCGACGCCGCGAACCGACGATCAAGGACACCGAGGTCAAGCAAGGAACGAGGAAGACGCGAAGACCGAGGAACGAAGCCGAAAACCCCCTAGCCGAGAAAGCGCGAAGCACGGAAGGGACAAAGCAAAGGTGGACATTCCTTAGCCTCTCCAAAACCCTCTCCCTGTAAAACCCCTGTCCTGGGCAGCCCCTTCAGCGCTCTCGCACGAACACCACGTGGAGACGCGGATCAAAGGGATCCCCCAGAAGATCTTTCCCACAATCCCCTGATCAAAACTCGCCGCAACCCGGACTCGCTACACCCGAGCAACCCGGGTCCCGGCCACAATTGTAATCTCGTGTGATTCGCAATAAAGACGACCCGCGCTTTTTTCCGCGTCCACAGATTTCTGGCACGCCCAGGGGGACCTCTTCTCCTTTCATCTGTACGGTTGAAGAAGCTGCTTGAAGTTCGCGATGGCCGGAACAAACAACGATGCGTTTGCTCCAAGCCTCTCACCAATCGCCGAGTCTCCTCTACTCCGACACGGTGATCCAGTAAATCCGGAGGGTGATCCTCCTCCGATGGTGCGCGTCTACACTCGGCGTACACGGACTCTTGCGGACGTCTTCGTGCCAGAAGCTACTACCGAAGATGCTCGCCAAAGCGCCGACGAGGCCCTGGTGCATGAAGAAACGAGCCTCGATCCTGGAGCCCATGTCCAGAAGTCTGGGGAGGACCAGCCCCAATCCCGAACCCGTTCGGGTTCTCCAGCAGACGTCGCACCTCCTCTGCAGGGGGCAAACATCAATCATCAGCCAGAAGCAAGTCGGCGTAACTACGTCTCCGATGATGATGGCGAGGATGCAAACATGCAACACCGAGACGTTCTCCGTCACCACCCTCCGTCCGCTCTTCAACTCCAAGTCATGCAGATGAGCGAGCATATGGCGCAGATTACTCGGCTTATGGAGGAGAAGGATCGTCACATCAACACTCTGCTCCAAAAGCTAAGCGCAAAGGACGCTGCACCAGTCGGCCAACCCGTCGCTTCTCCAGTAGCCGCTCCAGTTCCGTCTTCAACTCCCGCTCCTACAGAGGTTGTTCCGACGATTCAAGCAGTTACTCCAGCGCTCTCCTCGGCTCCCATCCCAGTGGAAGTCGTCTCCCCAATGCCAGCCTCGGTGGCCACACAACCTCCGGCAGCGGCTGCGATGAGTGCTCAGCAAGTCCAAGCATTGATAGCCGACATGATGCGATCCCACGGCAGTAGCCTTCCTCCGATCACGGCGGCATACTCGAAGCCCTACACTACGAGGATCCAGCAGCTACGGTTCCCAGTCGGATTCCAGCCGCCAAAGTTTCAGCACTTCGACGGAAAAGGAAATCCAAGACAGCACGTCGCCCACTTCATCGAGACCTGCAATAATGCCGGCACATATGGCGACGAGATGGTGAAGCAATTCGTTCGCACCCTCAAAGGCAACGCGTTCGACTGGTACGTTGATCTTCCTGCAGGGACCATCGACAGCTGGGACCAGATGGAGAGGGAGTTCCTCAATCGCTTTTACAGCACCAGACGAACCGTCAGCATGACCGAACTCACTGCCGTCAAACAAAGGAAAGACGAGCCAGTGATCGACTACATCGACAGGTGGAGGAACCTCGCGCTGAATTCACGAGACCGCTTGTCTGAAGACTCGGCCATCGAGATGTGCACCCAAGGCATGCACTGGGGTCTGCTTTACATCCTCAAAGGTATCAAGCCTCGGTCTTTCGAAGAACTCGCAACTCGGGCTCATGACATGGAACTCAGCCTAGCAAACCGCGGGGACTCGAAGAACAAGGACTTTTTGAAAATAGAAAAGAAGGACAAGCCACCGGCAACGAAACTAAAGCAAGTCAATGTTGCTGACGTCACTTCAACCTCCAAGCCGCTCAAGATCGGTGGCAAGCCAGATCAGAAGAAAGGAGTCGCCATACCACCGCCTCCGCCGCCAAGACAAAGGATGACTCTCGAGGAGCTCGAAGCCAAAGAATACCCTTTCCCAGACTCGGAAGTCTCCTCCATGTTCGACCAGCTGCTGCAAGAGAAGATGATAGAGCTCCCTCCTTCGAAGAGGCCCGAGCAGATGCATCGCGTCGACGACCCTCTCTTCTGCAAATACCACCGGGTGGTGAGTCATCCCATCGAAAGATGCTTTGTCTTCAAGGAAAGAATCATGGCGCTCGCTAAGCAAGGGAAGATAGAGATCGACTCCGGGGAGGTTGCTACGGCCAACATGACGTCCATCACCTTCGGCTCCTTCTCGCCAGTACTCGTCGCTGCCCGACGAAGCATGCCCAAACTGCGCATCAACCGGCAAGCTCCAATCGCTAAGTCAACTTCCCGGCCGAAAGTCTCGAAGCGACGTCAACGTACTCCTGCGCTCACCGAGGAGGAAACACCGCTGCCCTGGGGGCAATCATCGCTCACGCCAGCACCTCTTCCCAGCAATGATACATCCCAACGAGCGCTCCAAAGGAGATACGAGCAAGGAGATCCGGAAGTCGGTCTGCTGGGCCAGCCTTCGGGGAAGTTCGACTATTACGTCCTCTACTCAAGGCCTCCTTCCGTTTCGATCAACGAAATCAAGCCCACCGGCTGGGAATCGGAAGACACGCCAGTAGAGCCTCGAGAAGAGCAAGTCCATTCCAGTCAAGCTATGTCCCAACGCGCTCTTCGGGAAAGATACGAGCAAGGAGATCCGGAAGTCGGTCTGCTAGGTCAGCCTTCAGGAAAGTTCGACTATTACGTCCTCTACTCAAGGCCTCCGTCCGTTTCGATCAACGAAATCAAGCCCACCGGCTGGGGATCGGAAGACGAGCCAGTAGAGCCTCCGGAAGAACAAGTATCATCAAAGAAACCAGTTGCTGTTGTCGACCATCATCCCAGCGAAGGGGAATCCACTGACGAAGAAGCATGGGTCATGTTACCGCGGCGACGAAAGCCATGGCAAGAAAAGAAGCTCAAACAAGACCGTATGATGAGGGGATTCACCAAGCGGAAGACCTACAAGAAGAAAAGCAAGGCTCCGGGGAGGAAGGCGTTCAAAGTGCCGCCAGCAAGCCGAGACGACATCCTTCAGCAGAGTCTTCCAGAGCCGACAACTTTGCAAGAGTTCTTCCCGGATCACTTCCTCCTAGCGGACCAACACATCAAGGTATCTTGTTGCATGGTCGAAGTCCATGAGGCGACGGAAGGAAATAATGAAAGTGAAGCTTCTGAAGAAGGCGACTCCACCGATGAGGGAGACGATTCCGACAAAGGGGGCACAGCCTCTCACGACGAAGCGATCTTGCATATGCCTCTCGTAGAAGCTTTGCATCTTCCGAAGAAGGCTCGCCTAGCAATGGCGGCGGCCTTGGCCGATCCAGATAGCTACAAAAGGAAGAGGAAGGACGATCAAAGACGCAAAGCTGTGGCCTCGTGTGATGCGACGATAACCTTTTCAGATGAGGACCTGCAACTCGGGGCGCGATTGCACAACCGACCTCTTTACGTCTCGGGATACATCAGGGAGAAGCCAGTGAACCGAATCTTGTTGGACTGTGGCTCTGCCGTCAACATCCTGCCCATCCAAACAATGCGGCAACTCGGCATCACCGACGACCAGCTCTCACCAAGTCAATTGGTCATTCAAGGCTTCAACCAGGGCGGACAATCCACCGTCGGAATCATTCGTTTGAAGCTTTCCATCGGCCCGCTGGATACAACGGTCCTCTTCCACATCATCGATTGCCAGACGTCATATCGCCTCCTGTTGGGAAGACCGTGGCTGCACGAGAACGGCATCGTGGTCTCCACCTGGCACCAGTGCCTCAAATACTACGAAGAAGGCGTGGAGAGATGCATAGTTGCGGACGACAAGCCATTCAACGAGGCCGAGGCACACCTGGCCGACGCTAAGTTCTACCAAGCAAAGGGCCTGGTCGCGGAAGTTCTGCCAGCTAAAGCTCCTCGAGCCCAAAAGATTGAAGAAGTAAAGCAGGACAAGACTCCTCTTCCCGTAAATTCGGCGCCACCCTCTGATGAGGCAAGACTCAAGATCCAAGGAACGCCGAAACCTAGGCAAAGGATGCGCATCAGCTTCGAGCCAAGAGCAACGCAACATACCCCGTTGCCAATCCAAACGGTGCCTATCCTGCGTCTCGTGCCTCAGTGGCTCCGTAAATCCGAGCGATCGCCTTCTACTCCGACGAGGAAGATGGCCCCGACGCTATCTCAGGCCAATGTCATCACTCTGCAAGGAATGACGATGCCACTACCTAGTCTGACGCAAGCTCCGAACCCAAGCAGACCCGTCAAGTCAGCAGACCTCGAGCAACTCGGATTCAAACCAGAAGGGAGTTGGGGGCAAAATGCTGCCAAGTTGCTGTTTAGAGCTGGCTACAACGAGGAAAGCGCCATGGGCACACTCCCACCAGCAGCAACTCCGCATGGGATGACAAGAACTCAAGCTCGGCTGTTTCAAAACGGCGAGCAAATTCCCCCGAACCGCCGAGGCATCGGCTCCAGTCAAGCTCCGTTGGTTATCAGAACCGCAGCAAAGAAGACCTTCACCTCGAACTACATCGAGGCGAGGATGGCAGATGAAGCAGCCGAAGAATCGACAATCTCTGACGCACGCTCTACCTACCTCAGCCATCCAGACAGCAGGAGAAGACGACGACGGGCTCGATGCCAAGCCTTGTTCCGGAAGCAAACCAGAGGTGGTAAAGACTGGTCGAATCGAAAACGCATATCCGTGTTCGAGAGGCTCGGGCCAGTCAAACAATCAAAGAAGAAGTCGGCGTTCGATCGTCTGGGGATGCCAATCGAGGACTTCGTCTCAACACCCACCCACCCACCCATGGCTGCCGTCAATCATATCTCTATTACGGATCCCGACAACGGTGAAACTTCTACTTCGGACGACGAGTTGCCCGACGCCCCGCCAGTCCTCGAAGAAGGGGGGCAGTCCACCGTTGATGCCTCAAAGAAAGGGGGCAGTCCAAGAAGACGATGACGACATACTTCTTCAGTGCCTAGGGCCAAATCCTTACTGTCTTGGGGGCAACCGTCTCTCATGCAAGCACTCCCTCTTCCAAACGAAACTACGTCCCGGCACCTGCTCAAAGCTAGAGACGAACAAAGAAGCCCCGAAGTCAACCTGCTAGGCCAACCATCGGGCAAAATTGACTATTATGTCCTCTACTCCAGGTCTCCTTCGATTCCAAATGAAGAAATCAAGCCAACCAGCTGGGGATCAGAAGATGAATCGGTACAGTCTCTAGAAGTGCAAGTCCTTCTGATCAAGGAAGAGCCTTCAGTCGCAACACCAGTTCTTCACCTTGGCGAGGAAGATCTTAACACATGGGCTATGGCGCCTCGAAGGAGAAGGCCACGACGATTAAGCTACAGGATAGCACGCCTAGCTAACCATGAGAAAAATTGGGCGACAAGAAAACTCCGCAGAAGAAAGTCCTTCAAGGAAAAGAATGAAGCTCCAGGAAGAAAGACGTCCAAAGTATCACCGGTAAATCTGAAAAATTTCCTCCAGCAAAGCTTTCTAGAGCCGGCGACACTCCAGAAGTTCTTTCTCAATTGCTTCCTTGAAGCTGATCAAAACTTCAAGGTCTCCTGCTGCATGATGGAAGTTCACCGAGTGCTCCGGAAATACAATGAAGAAAGCGACTCCAACATAAAAGGCATGGGGAGAAGCATCACTGCCAACGGCAAGCTGTTCAACAAGGCTAAAGCACACCTTGCTGATGCCAAGTTTTACGAGGCCAAAGACTTCGTTGCAGAAGCTCCTCCAGCAAAAGCTCCACAAGTCCAGGAAGTCAAAACAGCTGCGATGGACAAAAGCTCTCCACTTGCAAAACTAGTGACATCCTCCATCCAGACAGCGCACAAAGACAAAGAAGCGCCAGCACCAAGACGGAAAATTCACATCAACTTCAAATCAAGCTCGATGCGATGCATTCCGTTGCCTGCTCAAGTTGCTTCAGTCCTGCGGCTCGTACCTCAATGGCTTCGCAAACCAGGACGATCGCCTTCCCCTCCAGCAAAGGAACCAGCGTTATCATTCTTCGGGGCCAACTTCAGCACGTTGCAAGAGATGACACTACCGTTACGTGGTCTGTTGCACATCTCGAGCTCAACCGAGTCTTCCGAGCGCACCAGCTCTGAGCAACTTGCAATCAAGTCAGAAAACACTCGGGGGCAAAACTCCACCGAGTCAATGTTCAAATCCAGCCGCAGCAAAGAAAGCATGGCACACATGGGTTCACTACCCTCAGCTGCAATACCACATCGCCTGACAAAGACTCAAGCTCGTCTCTGCGAAAGCGGCGAACAAATCCTTCCAAGTTGCCGGGGCATCGACTCCAGTCAAACTCCAGCAATCATCAAAACTCCAGTCAAGAAGATCTTCACTTCCAACTATATTGAAGCGAAGAAGGTGGGCGACAGCTGCGAACCAGTGGCGACTCTGCCTACCAGTGGCAAGTCCCTCAAAAGGTACTTTGCCTAACGCAAGGTTACCCCCCTTGCCCAAAAAAAAAAAAAAAAAAAAAAAAAATGTGAATAAACGAACTACGTGCGACTTGATCCCTCTCAGTAGGGTACGTAGGCAACCTACAAAGGTTCAGTCCAGACAAAAAAAGAAACATCCCAACGTCGTCCCAGGAGGCCAGTCCAGAGGCAAGTAAGTGCATAACCATTAATCCGGTCAGCAAACTAAAGGATGACAAGAAAGTTAAAGTCCTTGAGGCGTCAAAGCAGCTCGCCTTCCGCAACTTACACGCGCCGCAACTCTAGGGGTAAAGAAGCCGTCAACTTCCGACGCGTCGCCAGCTATGCACGCTGCTTCGCAAGGATCGCTCCGGCAGCCTTCTCGATCACTCCACCCGCTCCCGGCAATTCGTCAGCTCTTCACGCTGCTTCGCAAGCTCTACTCTAAACGTCTTCTCGGTTGCTCGAGCTTTCCCCAAATGGAACTCCAGCTTCTAAAGCGACGCACGAGTAGCAAGTCGAAGTCCTTAAGGCGCCGAAGTGGCTCGCCCTCCGCAGCTTACACGCGCTGCAACTCCAGAGGTAGAAAAACCGTCAGCTTCCGACGCGTCGCCAGCTATGCACGCTGCTTCGCAAGCTCTGCTCCAGACATCTTCTCGGTGGCTCGAGCTTTCCCCAAATGAAACTCCAGCTTCTAAAGCGACGCACGAGTATGGCAAGTCGAAGTCCCTAAGGCGCCAAAGTGGCTCGCTCCCAACAGCTTACACGCGCTGCAATTCCAGGAGTAGGGAAGCAGTCAACTCTCGACACGTCGCCAGCTTTCCGCTGCTTCACAAACTCTGCTCCAGAAGTCTTCTCGGTCGCTCGGGCATTCTCCAGCTTCTGAAGCGATGCTTGACGTCTCTCCCCCTCAGTCGCAGCTAAGCCCAAGGAAGCGTCTTCCAGCGAAGACCGTCGTAAGCAATGAAACTCGCCACCCTCCAAAGAAGGTGCGCATCTGCTCCGCAGAAAAAAGAGTCGTTGCCTTGAAATCCACCGGGCTCATGCAAAAGCTCAGGCCCACCTGAAGGATGGAAACTGCCACTAAAGTCAAAAGCAGCAACCCGAAGAATGGCGGACGCATAAACAACAACCGCAGCCTTCGTGACCTCCACAAAGCCAAAAGAACCACTGGTGCTGTCATCAAGGTCAAGATCGACAAGCAAAAGACAACCAAAGCAATCTACTCCTTGTTGATGCTCGTGGCCTCGTCATCCTCTTCAGAACGCCCATCTCGGTGTCCTTCAAGCTGACATTGCTACCAGAAAGGTGCAACCTCGCTAGTAACGCTAAACCCGCGGTTGGCCTCATCAATAATCTAGCCAGCCTTCGGAAGGTACTCAGGGGGACGAATCTTGCAAGGATATGAAAAGTGCAAGACCGATCGAGAGGTAAAGTAAATTCCGAAAAAAAAAAAAAAAAAAAAAAAAAAAAAAAAAAGGAGCAACCTTCCCTGGCCTTCAACGTCTCCGACTCATCCTCTCACCAGGCGATCGCCACCACACTCGGCTTCGTCTTTTCGCCATGCCGGTGTCATTGTGCTCCCGCACCAAGAAAATGATAACACTCCGCTGAAGAATCTTTCGACTCCAAGCCGCCGAAGAATGCTTCGCCGCCAAGACTGAAGCTTTAGTCTTCGCGAGCCGACGGAAGCCTTCGTCTTCAAGCTCCGCGCACCATCGCCGCCGCCGCCGACGAAAGAGGCGACACCGGGAAGACGGAGCAAGTCTCGTGCAACCCCAGGCAGCACTCTTCCGCCAACGGTCTCCAAGCATCGAAGAAGCCTTCGTCTCTAAGCCGACGGAAGCCTTCGTCTTCAAGCTCCGCGCACCTTCGCCGCCGCCGTCGACGAAAGAGGCGACACCGGGAAGACGGAGCAAGTCTCGTGCAACCCCAGGCAGCACTCTTCCGCCGACGGTCTCCGAGCATCGAAGAAACCTTCGTCTCCAAGCCGACGGAGGCCTTCGTCTTCAAGCGACGCGCACCATCGCCGCCGCCGTCGACGAAAGAGGCGACACCGGGAAGACGGAGCAAGTCTCGTGCAACCCCAGGCAGCACTCTTCCGCCCCCGGCCTCCAAGCCCGACACCGCCTTGTCGATCGAGGCACCCCTGCGCCGCACGGTGTCCGCACACCATCTGCGCCACCTGAAGCCTGGCCACCTCCCGGCCAACCCGGAGACGCCGCCGTTACCACCGCGTCCCTTCTCCAACACGATCGGGGCCCGCCTGACTCGGAGTCGCACCGCCATTGCCACCGCGTTCCACCTCCGACCCGATCGGGGCCCGCCCGACTCAGCGTCGCACCGGCGACCGCCATCGTTGCTTCTGCGACCGCGCCGGGCCTCCGCGCCGCTCGCTCCCGGCCCCCGCGCCGCGCATACTGCAGCCAGCGCTGTGGGCCGTCGCCGCCGCTACCTGCTCCGACAGCCGCGCCGCCTGCCGCCTTCGCGGACCAGAAGAGCAAAAAAAAAAAAAAAGAGGCCCGCAGCCCTCTTCCCATCTGAGGCCGCACAAAGAAGGGGGGCCCGCAGCCCCCTCCCCCCAATCAATGATCGACAGCAAAGACAAGGGAGGGGGACCCGCAGCCCCCCTCCTTCTTCTCCGACGTAACCGGGAAGGGGGGGAGCGTCTCGGACCCCGCGCCCTGCCTCCAACGCGCACCCGCGCGCCGCCTCCGCCCGCGCAGTCACCCGCCGGCGCCGCCCTGCACGCTGCGCGCTGCCGCTGCTACGTCCGCAGCCCCCGGCACCGCACGCCGCCTGTGCGCGCGCCGCCGCTGTGCCCGGGCCTCCTGCACGCCGCGCGCCCGCGGGCCGCTCACCGCAGGCCCCGCGCCCGGCCGCCGCCGGGCCGTCGCAGCCCGGCCTCCGCTGCCACCTGCGCCGGCCCCGAGCGCGACTCGCGTCCGCCGCCCGTCCTCCGCTGCCGCCTGCACCCCCGCGCGCCGCCGTTACAGCCCGCACCTGGCCGTCGAACCCGCCACCTGCACCCCGGCCTCCGCGCGCGCCCGCCCGGACCATCGCGCTGCAGCCTCCGCGTACCAGAACCAGAAGAAGAAGAAAGAAAGAAAGAAAAGAAAGAAAAAGAAAAGGAAGGAAGAGAAAAGGAAAGAAAAAAAAAAGGGAAAGAAAAAAAGGAAAGAAAAAAAAAAAGAAAGAAAAGAAAAGGAAAGAAAAGAAAAAGAAAAAAAAAAAAAAGGGGGAAAGGAAAGAGAAAAAAAAAAAAAAAAAAAGGAGTTAGAGTCGCCATACCTGACCCGCGATGACTCCACCTCCTCTCTTTGCGCCGTCGTCACCGCTTTCGGCCACGACGACTCCGTCTCCTTCTCTCGTTACGCCTGCATCATCGACCTCGGCTGCGACGACCGGCCTCGCCATTGCACTTCCACACCGAAGAAGGGGCAATAGTCCTCCGCCGAGATGCACCGTGGCCGTCCTCGCACTCCAGCCGCCGCAGCCCTGGCCGACCCTGCCACTGCCGCTGCTACTCCCGTGGCCCAAAAAAAAAAAAAAAAAAAAAAAAAAAAAAAAAAAAAAAAGAAGAAGAAGAAGAAGAAGAAAGAGGAAGAGAGAGGCGGCAAGAGCAACTCGCATCTCAGCCGCGCTCCTCCATCCTCCTCGCCTCGGTCTTCGCCGCATCGCCGCTTCGAGCCCGTCTTCGCAACAACCGTCAGATCACGCGCCATCGTAGCCGCCGCCGACGAAAGAGGCGACACGGGGAAGACGGAGCAAGTCGCATGCAACCCCAGGCAGCTCTCTTCCAACGGCGGTCTCCGGAAGCCGGCGGAACCTTCGCAAAGAAGCAGAATGGCGGATGAAGGGGGTAGGGGTCCTTAAACAGACACCCGACCCTGCCCACAAAAGGAATCAAGGACAAGCGCTCTACGATTCCTACGTGTCCAAACCCGACACGCTCTCACCGACGCACTCGTCCTTGAGGGGGCATTTGTAGACACACGAATTTCGTCGGACCCGAACCCGACTTACGTGAGCCGACGCGGATGCAGACCCGACACGCGGACCCAACTCGCGCGCACAGACGTGGATGCAAACCCGACACGCGGACCCGACTCGCGCGCGCCGACACGGACTCGGACCCCGCCTCAAGAGGGGCCGGTCCCTACTAGGGTCCGAACCCCATAGGGCCGGCCCTAGTGGGGACCGAACCCCATGGAGAGGCCGGCCGGCCCTGCAAGGAAAGGGAAGAAAAAAGAAAGAAAAGAAAAAAGAAAGAAAAGAAAAAGGAAAGAAAAGAAAGGAAAGAAAAGAAAAAGGAAAGAAAAGAAAAAGGAAAGAAAATAAAGAAAAGGAAAAAAATACCGCCATGCGCGGGGGGAGGTAGCGTATGACGTCTGCACACACGCGGATCTGCGCCGATCCCTCGATCCGACGCACAAGACGAAGCGCCCGATCGCCATCGATTTCGTGCGCAAAATCCAGCCATAATTGCACCCGCCATAAAAGGAAAACAACTAAATGTTATTCCCTTCATCAATGGATGAATAAAATCCGGGTAATTATGAGAGAGATACAAAAGGGATTTAAAATTAAAGAGTTCCCATATCTCTCTCCCCACCTCTTTGCCTATAAATAGAGGGGGTGGGGGAAGGAAAAATGGTCGGGAAATTGAAGACGAAACGCCAGAGCTCTGCAGAAGAGGAGACGCTTCTTCATCGACCCAAGGCTTCACGAGGCACAGTCAAGCCTGTCCCGAGGGATCGGCTTACTGAAAGTCCTCATCAATGTGAAGACCCTTGCACACGAAGATCATCCCTTCGACTCCGTGCACGAAGAAGAAAGCTCGGAGAAGAAGAACCCTTCGACTCCGAAGACGCCAGAAGCAAAGGCCGGAGAAGAAGAGGAGCGGCACTACCCCGTCGTCTCCAACAAGCTTCGACTCCGATCAAGCCCAAAAGCCCGGAGAAGAAGAGGAGCGGCACTACCCCGTCGTCTCCAACAAGCTTCGACTCCGATCAAGCACAAAAGCCCGGAGAAGAAGAGGAGCGGCACTACCCCGTCGTCTCCAACAAGCTTCGACTCCGATCAAGCACAAAAGCCCGGAGAAGAAGAGGAGCGGCACTACCCCGTCGTCTCCAACAAGCTTCGACTCCGATCAAGCCCAAAAGCCCGGAGAAGAAGAGGAGCGGCACTACCCCGTCGTCTCCAACAACCTTCGACTCCGATCAAGCACAAAAGCCCGGAGAAGAAGAGGAGCGGCACTACCCCGTCGTCTCCAACAACCTTCGACTCCGATCAAGCCCAAAAGCCCGGAGAAGAAGAGGAGCGGCACTACCCCGTCGTCTCCAACAAGCTTCGACTCCGATCAAGGCCAAAAGCCCGGAGAAGAAGAGGAGCGGCACTACCCCGTCGTCTCCAACAAGCCTTCGACTCCGATCAAGCCCAAAAGCCCGGAGAAGAAGAGGAGCGGCACTACCCCGTCGTCTCCAACAAATCCTCGATCCCGATCAAGCCCCAAAGCTCGGAGGAGAGAAGCGAAGCGTCATCACCCCGTCGTCTTCGACTAACACCTGCGCCATCCACGAAGAAGAAAGCCTGGAGCAGATCGTCTGAAGCGTCGCTATCCCGTCGTCTTCATCAACAAAAGCCGACGCTACAACCGTCGCACGGAGACCGTCGCTACCCTCGTCGTCTTCATCAACAAAAGCCGACGCCACAACCGTCGCACGGAGATCGGTGCTACCCCCACTATCTTCGAAAGCATTCTTCGACTCCGATCACGCCAAAGAAGCCCGGAGAAGAAGAGAAGTCCAGTCGATACGTAAACCGTCGAAGCACCGGAGAAGTAGCCCACGTCGTTCGAAGAAGAAGATCGAGTTGACGCCAAAGCTAAAGCCAACGCAAGAAGCCAAAGCAAAGCCCCAGTAAAGCCCGCGCCAAAGCAACGCAAGTGCCAAAGCCAAGCGACTACGCCGGCCACGAGCAAAAGCACCGCACGTTCTAGCCGATACGACGCGAAGTCCGGAAGAACGAAAGCATCGCAAGTCTCTCCCAGTTACGTCCAAGTGCAAGCGCCGAAGCAAAGCAAAAGCCAGAGCCATGCCGGAGCAAAGCCAAAGCCAAAAAGCCAAAGCCAAAGCCAACGCCAAAAGCTAGATCGACGCCGCGAACCGACGATCAAGGACACCGAGGTCAAGCAAGGAACGAGGAAGACGCGAAGACCGAGGAACGAAGCCGAAAACCCCCTAGCCGAGAAAGCGCGAAGCACGGAAGGGACAAAGCAAAGGTGGACATTCCTTAGCCTCTCCAAAACCCTCTCCCTGTAAAACCCCTGTCCTGGGCAGCCCCTTCAGCGCTCTCGCACGAACACCACGTGGAGACGCGGATCAAAGGGATCCCCCAGAAGATCTTTCCCACAATCCCCTGATCAAAACTCGCCGCAACCCGGACTCGCTACACCCGAGCAACCCGGGTCCCGGCCACAATTGTAATCTCGTGTGATTCGCAATAAAGACGACCCGCGCTTTTTTCCGCGTCCACAGTCATATTAGATTAAAAAATATGAGACTTAGTCTAAGGTCACCAAAGTGTTGATTTTATTTAGCATAAGGTTCCTGCCTTTCATGATAAACCCAAAACTACCCTCGTTTCTTCTCTCCTCTCCCGAGCAGCTCTGACGGCGGCAGCGGCGATGGCTACAGCAGAGGCGGCAGTCCAGGGATCGACTAGCAACTCCGGCGGCGTGGGCAAGTAGCTCTGGCGACGACGACGGCTGCAGCAGAGGGGCGAGGGCAACATACCCGGCGACATTCGGTTGCTGTTCGGCAAGATCTTAGGTCTAGGTCGGGTTCATCCCATGATCTGTAGATCTCAGGGGTATGGTTAGGGTTAGGTTCAGTTCGGTTCGGCAGCATCAGTAGCGTTTAGTGGTTCGATTTGGTGGTTCGGTGGCGGCGAGCTGCGACGACGTTCAGTGGTTCGGTGGCGGCGTTCGATGGATCGGAGATGGTGATAGTTCACTGGTTCGGTGGCACACCTAAAGAAAATTTGAAATGCTTTGGAGGGCAATTTCATTCACAGCATTTCAAAGTAGGGTTGGCAATGGGTCGGGTCAGGTCGGGTTCGGGTCGGGTTGAGACATATGTATAAGGGCAAAACACCCAACCCGAACCCGACCCGTTTAATAAACAGGTCAAAACTTTAACCCAAACCCGACCCGTCTAATAAACGGCTTGACCCGACCCGACCCGTTTAACTTGTTTACTAACCGGGTCGGGTCGGGTTGGCTCGGGTTGGGTAAACAGAACCCATGTAAACCTGTCGGGTTGGGTCAAGACAAGTCGGATTGGGCCGGGTTTGATCGGGTTGGTTCGGGTCGGGTTGACACGACCCATTTGTTAAACGGGTCAAGTCGGGTCAATCGGGTTATAAGTAAAAACCCGAACCCGACCCATTAAATAAACGGGCCAATCGGGTCGACCCGTTTATGACCCGAACCCGTTTAGGCCAAACCCAAACCCGCTAACTTCGGGTCGGGTTGGCGGGTCGGGTCAAGAATTGCCACCCCTAATTAAAAGCATCTCCTTGGAAGAAGTTTTCACCAACTCTCCCTTTGAAAAAAAAAAAAAAATTAAGTGGGAGACTTAATACTAAACATAACAGCACAAAAATTTATCTTAATACGATTAGTTAGAAGAGCCATTTTAGGCTAAACAATCCCTTAAAAAATTGTAGTGCATGAAATTTAATTGAACCTCCTTCCAATCCCACCTACAATCCGATGAGATTCCTCGAAGTGGTGACGCCTCCATCCACAACAAGGTTATGGCCACTCACATACTTGGCCTCGTCACTCACAAGGTACAGCGCCGCCTCCGCCACGTCCCTGGGCGTCAGTGTGGGCCCCCTGAGGCTGGCCAAACCCCGCACGAACCCCTCCATCTTCTCCACCTCCTCCTCGCTCGGAACCCCCTCATCACCGTCGCCCTCGTCCCGCCACGCGTCGATCAGCATCCTCGTCGCCACCCCGAACGGTGAGATGCAGTTCACCCGGATCCCGTGCGCACCCAGCTCGCACGCCGCGTTCTTGGTGAGCCCCACCACGGCGTGCTTCGACGCCGTGTACGCGTGCGGCCCGAGCCCGCCCGCCACCCCCGCCACGCTGGCCGTCGACAGGATGCACCCCGACCGCCGCGGCAGCATCGCCCGCGCCGCGTGCTTCATCCCCAGCGCGGCGCCCCGGACGTTGACCCGCATCACGCGGTCGAACTCGTCCGCGTCCAGCTCGGCGATGCTCTTGCCGCCGCCGGAGCGCCGGGTTTGCCGCCCGAGCACGCCGGCGTTGTTGCAGAGGATGTCGATCCGGCCGTGCCGGGCGACGGTGCAGCTGATGACGTGCTCGATGTCGGACTCCTGGCTGACGTCGCAGCGCATGTAGGTGGCCAAGGGGGCGAGGGAGGCGCCGAGCGCCTCTCCCACCGCGTCGTCGATGTCGGCGATCACCACCTTGGCCCCGTGCCTGACGAAAAGCCTCACGGTGGCCTCGCCGATCCCTCTGGCGCCTCCTGTCACTATAGCGACTTTTCCTTCAAGCCTGAGATTAATTAAGAATTACATGGGTGATCATATGAAAATCCAATAAGCAATGGAATATATGGTGCAGAGAGAGAGAGAGAGAGAGAGAGAGAGACCACCTTTTGTGAAAGGAAGCACCATTTTCCCAACCCAAAACATGGATCCCTTGATGGGTTTTCTCAGGCATCACCTCAACAGTAGGCATGCAGAGAAGTGAAAGAGAGAAGAGATAGAGAGAAGTGAGAGAGAGAGAGAAAAGTGAGAGAGAGAGAGAGAGAGAGAGAGGTGGAGTTGGAATTGGAGAGGAATATATAAGAGGAGAGGGGCGTTTCAATGATTGTACGGAAGGACGAAAAATTTTACTACCGGTTTGAGGAGTGATGGCCCGTAACTACGACCGACCAGTGGAATTGCGCCACATACCCCACATAAAACAATACGAAGAGGGTAAGGAGGTAATTTTCATTGTTTCAAATTACCTCCTGACCCTTGTGTGGCGTCTGCGGTGCAATGCCACTCGGTCGAAGTTAGCAGGCGGTCGTCGTATTTTTTCTAGCATGGGGCCTATGGGCCACTACTGCACTCAGGATCAGGATTGGTTAAAGTACCTCCCAAAATAAAATAAAAAAGGGCTAAGTGATAGCTGCCTGGCAAAGGTATCAACTTGCAATAAGCCCTAGTTTCGAATTACAATAGCTTTCTTTTAAAATCATGCTAATCCAAAAAGAAAAAGAGGACAATACCATCCAGCCAATATTCATTAAATTTATATTTCATACCATCAACCCAATACGAACCATTTTTTGCATGAAAATCAATTAAAATAACTCTAGATTCTCGATTTCATTTTTTGCATGAAAACCACAACAATTTAATTTTTTTCTCTATATTTTTATAAAAAAAATTATTTTGTCAACCGACCAAATAGTTTCTCTTTTTTACCTAATTGTTATTCTTTATGTGCGAGATAGAATCGACTTTGTTTCACATAGTTAAATGTATTTTTTATAATAAAGATAATCATATTGTGATCAAATGAGCAGAATTAACACTACTACAATTAATCAACAATTAAGGTATTTTACTATATTAAATTGGTACTCTTTGCTAACGGATCGTTACTCTTTACTAATTGTTATCTTTTTGCTAATATTGTTATACTTTATATGTAGAGCTAAAATTATCATTTAAAATTTTTGTTATTACATGTGCACGATAAAAGGAGCCCGCATTAGTCAAAACTAACGGATTTTTGCTCTTTAACGATTGCTACTCTTTTGCTACGATTGTTACATTTTATCTGTAATAGTAAAATTATCATTTAAAAATTTTTGGTATTACCTATGCGCGAGAAAAGGAGCTCATGTTAGCCAAAGTCAACTACAGATAAAGTGGCATTTGAATTTATCACGCAAATGCCTAAAGTGACAATCAAATTTATAAATGATGGCCTAAGTCCAACTACATAGGCTTAACATTAAGTTCAAACTTAACGTACCCTTAACGTTGAATGTAAACCTTTTGAAGGAGCTTACGTTAATAACCCCTTAAAAAAAAGGGCTTGGTGGAAAGCCGTTAATAGAGATGTATTTAAGCACCAACCTTGATAATGTTTTGATTTGAGCTAAGATTCAGCCTAAAAATACTATTTTACATTAAATCCCTGTTGACTTGTTCAACTCATATCAAATTACTAAAATACTTTTAAATTTATATTCTGATAGACCCAATTTATATTCCAGATTTGTAGCGACAGTGATTTCAATTTGGGATAATGAAGTATAAATTAGATCTATATGGAGTATAAATTCGATTGATATAGTAAAATTACTGTAGCAGCGACAATGATTTCAGTATAGCAACCAGATTTATACTCCAGAATATTATTTCTACAGTGAATTCATTGTAGCAGATATGGATTATAAATTATGGTATATATAGAGTATAAATTCGGTTGCTATAGTGAAATCACTGTAGTAATTATAGAGACTAAATTTACACTAAAATATTACTGCTACAGTGAAATCATTGTAGTATCAACAGTGTTTTGGTTTTACTATTGGGGATTTTATTATACAACGTATTTTAAAAAAAAACTATAGATCAGGTTTTACAGGAGCAAAATGATCATTTAAAACAAAAATTGAGTAAGGGAAGGACCTAACACACTACAAAACTGTTAGAGAGGGTTTACAAACTACAGAGTTAGTTAGAAGTGCCATAGGCTAATTAACTCCCCCTCCCCCCCCCCCCCCCCCCCCCCCCCCCCTTGCCCAATAAAAAAAGATTGGTTAAAGCAGAAATTGAATCACAACCGTCCGTTACACTCAGCCCGACAGATTAATCTCAATCAGCCCCAAATGTAGGGGTGGCAATGGGTCATGTCGAGTCAGGTTCGTGTCGTGTCTAGTTTCGCGTCGTGTCCAAAACCCCTAGACTCGGACCCGGCCTGTTTAACTAATCATGTTTAGACCCTAAACATGTACTCGACCCGTTTATAAACGGGTACACCCGTTTACCACACGGATATATTGAGTTGACCTGATCCGACCCAATCCGACTTGACCCGACCTGACCCGATAAGACCGCTGGTACTACATACTATAGAATCGGATTGCAGGTAGACCCAACCCGACACTGTTGAATTTTAAACGGGTCTTCCCGGGTCTACTGTGTCCAGACCCTAAACCCGGACCCGACCCGTTTATTAAACCGGTCTACCGTGTCAACCCGTTTACGACCTGAACCCGTTTAATCCAGACCCAGACCCGCTAACTTCGTGTCGGGTAGTGTCGGGTCCAGAATTGCCAGCCCTACCCAAATGGTTAGTTGGGTTAATCCCGAAATATCCCTGTTCCTAACCTCCAGCCAACCCATCCTCCTCCGACCTCGGCCCCTCATCGTCCTCCGCCGCAGCTCCCACCGCCGCCGCCAGTAGTTTTTCCTCTCTTTTTTTCTTCCGGATTTTTTCCCTTCAAGTTATTGCACACGTGTCACACTCTCATCATCTCCGCTTCGCGTCCCCTTGATGTGGGCTTCGACCAGCTCCGCCCTCCGCGCATTGCGCTGCCGCCCGCCGCGTCCTCCTCCTCATCAACATTCCTATTCCCCTTCGCTACTGCTATTAGCTCGAGCGTTGCATTACCGCCGCCTCCTTCGCATGGCGAACACGAGCGCCGCCACCTCCTCCCTCCACCCCAAGCCCTCCTCCTCCGCTGCCATCTCCGCCTCCAGAAGAGGCGGCAGAGGGAGGGGCAGTGAATACGGGACGAGAGAAGACCGGCCGCGCGGGAGGGAAGGCGCCGACGGAACCGATCGGATCGACGCCCTCGGCAGACTCCTGTACTCCCCTCCTCCTCTCCCTTCGTCAATTCATTCTCGTATCACCCAAAACCCTGATCAAATGATTACAGGACGCGGATCCTGCGCCACAAGGCCTCGGAGCTGAATCTAAATATAAGGAGCGATGGGTTTGTCCGAGTTCACGATCTACTCGCACTGAACATGACTACCTACGCCAAAGTTCCACTGAAATCGCACTCGATCGAAGATATTAAAGAGGTGAGTTCTGAAAATCACACTTGCTCTAAATTTGATTTAATTGAGAAGATTTGATTATGAAACCCAAATCCCCAATACATGTCAAGGTACCTTGAATTTACCCCGATTACGAATTTTAGTGAAATACATCACCGAACGTAAGATTACGATTGCTCAGGTTTTCCATGTTGCTGGAAACCTAGGGTTGACGTTGTTGGTGTGTTTAGTCCCACATCGGTAATGGGAGCGGGTGTAGTGTGCTTATATACCCCACTGTTCACTCTTCCCTAAAAGAGGTTAGTCTTTTGGAGTAATTTGGGGTTATCAATTTGGTATCAGAGCCAGTGAGGGGCGTGTTTAGTCCCACATCGGTAATGGGAGCGGGTTTAGTGTGCTTATATACCCCACTGTGCACTCTTCCCTCCAAGAAGTTAGCCTTTTGGAGTAAGTTGGGGGTGAGCCACGAATAACCTCACGAAATATTTGGACACATACTAGGTCGGCTCCGTTTGCCCATTCAAGAACCCTACTGTTTATTTTGTGTCATTGTGATTCCACACTTGTTGCAGACTGGATTAATTTCCAGTGCTACAGTTTGTAGTTCTGAATTGAATAAAGACTATCTGAGAAGAGACTAAAATATGAATATAGTTTTCAGATTTCTGCAATTCCAGCATACATGGCTCAAAACTTTGAGTTAATTGGGTTGCTCGTCTAATTGAGTGGAAGATAATCATGAGAAAATGAGATGGCAAAGAAGAAGAAACGGGAAAATCAGAATTTTCTGGTGAAGATCTTTTGACCTCCAAATTCTACTATGACTTGTTAACAACCCCTAGCTTAAAAGTTAAAGAAAAGACCCTACCAAACCAAATTTTGTCGAATTAGAAATAATTTTAAATATAAAACTAGCAGTGAAGATCTTGTTTGAACATATAATGGATATGTTGGATCTAGAATTTGATAATAATGTATAAGATCCTTTCATCAATTGTTTGAGTACTTCATAACTTGGCTTTTTGCTTCCTGTTCTTTCCTCTGATCCTGCAGGTTCATGGTTTATTGACTAGTAATTTGATAAATTTTCTTTGATATGTACCTCATGATTTTTCATAGACTCATCTGAGGTGCTAACATATGCTGTTGTTATGTCTGATAGTTCACCGCAAAATTCTATCACACACTCCGCACTAAAATTCTTCAGTTTTGAGTTTATCCACTGATGGGTAGTGACTTCATGCTCTATGGTTTATTCAAAGTATTTTTTTTTTGCGGTTGTCAAATGAACACTCAGGCAGTCAAGAAGGACAATAAACAACGTTTTAGCCTCTTGGAGGAAAATGGGGAGCTGTTGATCCGTGCAAACCAGGGGCACACAATAACGGTGATGTTTCTTTTTCTAATAATACGTACTATTTTTATGTTGGAAAACCCCAAATAATTATGCAAAATATGGATGGTCCTCATATTTCCAACCAAATGGATCGGATTTGTATGAACTATCTTTCTGGTCCTTGAATATTTTTTTGTATGGTACAAAGTGTAATTGAGAAAAAGTGTATTGAAGAGATATTACAAGCCCATAAGCCTATATATCTCCAATAATGTTTCACATTGAACAAGCTTGTTGAGAAGTTCAAACTTAAGCGCATTTAAATCTCTCTATAAATCATCAATATAAATTTCCTTGAAGCTCATTCATTTTTTCTTCTATCTGAATTTAGACTTGGATGTTAATGCAGGTTCCACCCTTTTTTGTCATTTCCCTTTCTATATTTCCTCTTATGAGAAATACATGTACTTATCTACCTGATAAGAGTTGGTACACATTATCCTAAATATTCAATTGGTGACATGAATGATATTTAAGTACTAGTTTGTGAAGTTTATTCATCTATTGATATCTCAGTGCACAAGTAAATGAGCGACTAATTCCCTATAAGTGGAGTATGATGTGCATGGAGGCAGGGGCGGAGCCAGAATTTTCTTATAGGGGGGGCAAACTATGATGCCGAGTTAGAGATATTAAGCTAAAAATCTTAACAATTTTTTATCCCTACTTTAATTAATTAGTTAATTAAAAAGAACGAAAAACTCTCAACTAGTTATTTGATGATTCGAAGTATGTCCGTGTTTATGTCCCTGAGCAATGCTATTCTGCCAATTGCTTTGCCAACTTTCTGTTTTCCAACTTGATATGGCACCCGATCATAGTGGTCTGTTTACCTATCATGTTGATTCACCTGTTGGGGTGGGTTCTACAGACGGTTGTGATCGTTTCACGTCCAGTTGGCAAAGCAAGTTGGCGAAGTAGCATGTTCCTTGTATCCCCTTTGCTTGTTCAAATAACATTTTATTTATATTTAAATACAATAGGAAATTCACTCTGGTTTATGCCTCCCATGTCGGTATTTTGTCAGGGATGAATGTTATGTTGTATGCTCAAAAAGCATTTTCCTTAACCAACAATCAACATAAACACGTGGTCATCAAGGAGCTGCTTGAAATGGCCGGACTAGCTCAACTATCCTTTGTGTGTTGGTGATGGTAAAGTAGTAAAAAGAGTTCCATCCTTTACATTTGAGCTGAAGACAAAGACTCATTCATGAGCTCTGACAAAGAATATAAATGACACCTGGTCTCCTATGGTCAAGGGGTTCGACTCCTCTCCACTGATGATTGTCTCCCCTATCAGTCGCTAACGATTTAGGGAGCGACATGTTTTGATCCAAAAACCAATGGCCACGATCTAGGTCATGGGATGAACCCAAGGGGGGATGCCACCACCTGCGGCTGCTGTCCACGACATTGGTCTCTATTTTTTATGGACATTGGTCTCTATTTTCTCTAAATCAAACTTATATTATGATTCTTTTATCATGTTTCTTTCTCTAAATCATGAAATTACAGCTTTACCATATGTTTTATGGACATTGGTCTCTATTTTCTCAAAATTAGGTTTATGCCTACTTTAGGGCTTTGATAATGTGAAACGTGTTGCATGTTCTAAAACTTCAAGTATAATTAATAAGTAAGTTTTATTGAAATAGTTTTTGATCGATTGGTTTTCTTTTTCTATCAAAAAATTATTTATTGAAGTTCTGATCACTTTTGGATAAATATGAATATGACAAAGTGTTTTTATACTTTTAAAATATACGGATATGACAGTTTTATTGTCCCCCCCTAAAATTCCTGGGTCCACCCCTGATTACATATTTTTCTACGTTTAAGAGCTTATATAAGTAAAATTTCCCTATCAAATGTGCCCGGACAAATGTACACAATTTTCAAACACATTTTACCCATGTTACCAAAGATTATCTTACTGTTTGAGACGTCATCATCTAACTGCTGAATGAAACTATAAATGTGAAATTTTAGAGATGGATATATTAAGAAGATTGCCAACCTTGGTGACAGAGTTGCATATGGGTTAAAGCTTGTATTTTAACCCGAACCATTTTTTGTGTCATAATATTGATGTATTTTACAGTCAGTAGCCGGTTGGTAGCCTATTATTTTGGTGTTTGTCTTTTAAGGTTCACATTTTTCTTTGGTTGTTTTGTATATGCAAATATTTTATTGCACCTATTTCTTCAAGAATGTTATAAGTAGCATATTCCCATGTCCTGCATTTTGTTTGTGCCCACAGTTGAAATAAATGTCCCTTTAGGCACTCATTATTTCTAGAAACCCATTTTTTTATTGTGCTTTAATATATTTATAGGTCATCTTGCCTTTTTTGCAGACTATTAGCTCTGAAAGCTTATTAAAACCCATATTGTCAGCTGAAGAACTCTTAGGTAAAAATGCTTCACAGGAAAATTGCTACTGTACTTATATTCTATTTTTTGTGGATCTTAGTATTTTTTAAAGACAAGTACTCTGCATATGCAGTTTGCGTGCATGGAACCTATAAGAAGAATCTGGAATCGATCTTGCAATCAGGGCTGAAGCGCATGTCAAGATTACATGTCCACTTTTCATGTGGCTTGCCCACAGATGGGGAAGTAATTAGCGGTATCTCCTCTCCAAACAAATCTTTTGGTTTCATAATTTTTATTTTTCATGACGTCTACTTTACGAAGAAGAATTCTACAGTAATTAGTAATTATCAAAAGATGGTATACTGAAGAATCTAATAAAAATAGGATATACTTAGTATTTTATGTTTGGATTAAGTTTCTAAGCTTGCCAAGCTTTACCATGATTTAAACAGCCAGTATGGACAATAGTAAAACAGAAACTAACCAAACAAACAATTTTAGGATGACCATTCTGGCACAACACTGAACACAAAGGAGGTGCTCATGTTTGTTAATTCATCTAGATAGGAAACGCCTTATGTTTGCAAGGCTAAATCCAGGCTAAATCCTCTACTCCATATGCAAGGCTAAATCCTCTACCTCCAGGTTTAGTGACCCTTCCTCTTTTTGTTTTAAGATAATGTAGCTGGTAGACTAATGGCCGTGTGCCTACCACCTACACTACTATTCTTCTGAGTCTCAACTTTTTTTTGAACAATTTGAACCATGAACTATGCTCCATCTGCAGTTAGTGGCTTAGCACCCTCTGTCGACATTTATTCGAAAATAGTCCAAATAACCTTATCCTAGTAAACATAGTTAAAAAATGCCAAAATCATTTCAGTCTTATTGGAAATTGGTAAGGATATTTTTGGGATAAAAAGTTGGAGGGGGCTAAATGCAGACGGAGGATAGTTCAGGGTTCAAATTGTTCAAAAAAAAAAAAAAAATAGAGAGACCAATATGAAATGAGGCATATAGTTCTAGGGAGGTTTTGTAACCTGTCCTAAATTTGATTATTCTAAAGTATCCATACATACATTGCATGCTGCTGCTGTTGCTGCTACTGATTGGTCTCTTTCTGCTGCTCCACTGCCATTCTTGTACTCGAAGCCTTTGTCGATCAAAAACTATTGCTTATCAGTTCTCGATGCTTCTCTTTCTAGGTATGCGACGTGATGTCAACGTATTGATCTTCTTGGATGTAAAAAAGGCATTACAAGGTATAATCTTATCTGCAACATTGCTCTATCCTTGTGTCAAACCAGACTCACTTATTAATTATTGTGAGAGTAAGCTAATGGGCCGATGGATTCGACTGATTTGCTTCTCAGAGGGAATGAAGCTTTACATCTCTGATAACAAGGTGATCTTGACCGAGGGCTTCGATGGTGTCGTGCCTGTCGAGTACTTCGAGACGATTGAAACATGGCCTCGGAGAGAACCAATATCTTTCCAAAAATAGGTTGTGGAGTTTGTCTTCTATAAGGAATTCCTCTCCGCTCGAGCGACATCTTATCCGTGTTTGGCCTTCTTTGTCATTATAATTGAGATAGATTATGAAGCAATTTAGTACTTTTTTATACGATGGGGAAAATTTGTGGTTGTTTATGTATTGCCTAATTTTGTTTCAAAAATGTGAATTACAGTCCCCTCTCAAGATCTCATTCATCCTTTCTGCATTTAATTTATAAGGTTTTTTGAACCTTGCCTCTTTAGTTAATTGGGGTAATTAAAATTGATTAGTGATTCCATAAGGTGTCCCATATGTAACGAGATGGGTCTTAATTCATCACAGCCATCAATTTGGGCTGAGTGCCATTCACCAATCTGGTTGTCTGCCATCAGACGACCCTGATGAATCCGGGCCCGCAAGACACCTTATTGGATCAACTCTCTTAAACAATACCCCCTCTTGTCTTAATTTTCAAGTCTTGCTCCCAAAAACCTATAAATCCTCGTGGCCGTTTGCAATGGAAAAGTGGTTTATGGGGGTAAGGGTTGCAAATTAAGATCAGAGGGGGTATTTTTTAATTACCCCAATTAACTGGGGGTAAGGTCTAAAGTACCCCTAATTTATATGATCAGTCATTCTACAGATGGCTCTGCAGTGTTAATGGGTTGTCTTCTGTTTTTGATGTGAGCATAATTGTCACAGGCTGCTAGCATGCATTTGGTACTTTACCAAAAAAGATTCAGCCATAGTGTCGAGATAATTGAGAGTACAATTTCCAATGTTGGTCGTTTGATAAAATTCCTAGAGGGGGGGCCGTGGCCATCCCAAGCATGGGCGGAACCAAGGGGGGCGTGGCCCTCCCAAAGTTGGTAAAATTTCTAAAGGACCCCTTTGAGCTTTTAAAAGAAATTTTAAAAAAACTTTACACATGGCGCCCCTTACAAAAATTTAACTGTTGGAGTTCGTGGGTCCGCCACTGCTAGTGTTTGGGCTATGTGAGTCACATCTAGCGCTTGCACCCCTTCTTCTCCTTCCTCCTTATGAAAACCCTAACCCACACCGTCACCTGCATTGGAATCAATGGGGGGCGACGATCTGCTCATGGACCGCACCATATGGAAAAATAGAAGCCCAAGGTGGACATCCGGCCGGTATTGTTTTAAGTTTTAAATTTGGGGGGCACTTTAGTGGTGTTTGGTATGTGGAACAGCTGTTCCCCTTAATCCTCTTCCAAAAGGGGTTATTACCGTCAATTCTATTTTCAATGCAATTTGATAGTCCAGCTCTCCCGTTGGTACAGAAACAACATGAGTGAGATTTTTTAGTTCCAAAAGTCCTTCATTCCATCGTAACAATTACTAGCCGTTAATTTCAAATCAGGGAATTCGGAATGGAAATACGTTGTTCTGGAATGATGCCAAACACCCCCCTTAGATTCCCATCAACCATGGGCTAGATTTGTTTATTCTCTCCACTGCATGCTAGACTAAGCTAGAAACCAATAGGTACCAGTGACATTGAGTGGCACTGGAGGGGGAAATGGGACGGGAATGTGTGGTGGTACTAAAAAATAAGCTTCGGGACATGGGGTTATTTTTAAAATTTTTAATGTGGTTGTACTTGGAGAATACTGTGGGGCAAACGTTGGGGATTTTTTGATCCAACGGTTTGGATCAGAAGAAAAAACCTTACGAGCATCACCGACAATCTTTAAGCAAACCTCTGAAGGTATCGTGGCACCGTCCAACAATCTCCAAGTGCACCTCTGAGGCATAAGTGGTAGGAGAAACCCGAACCAACCCAACCCACACTAGGGTCGGGTTGGTGCCAGTCGGTTCTTGCATCGGTAGTTGGTTTAAAAACTTTAGCTACCTGAAAAGTTCTCTTGGTATTTAGTTCAATGTTAGCAAACAACTAACCATAGTCGTGTGCTAGTGTGATGTAGCTCAAAAGTCGAAACCCATGACATATATATGTGGACTAATATATATGAGTTCGGTTCTCGGGTTGGATCAGGTCTATCCGAGCCCCAACCCGGAGCCGACCCGTATTTAGCTGGGTTTACAAAACTTAGAACCGAACCAGCCCATTTTTAGGGGTGTGCATTGGTTCGAAACCAACCTATTTAGGCAAAACCCAAACCGATCCAACCTTGGTCGGTTTTAAGGATTTCCAATCCAATCCAAACTGAATTGAGATTGGAAACCAATCCAATTAAAGTCGGTTTGGATTGGATTGGATTATCAGTTTGGCCTTTGACCCATATACATGTTGGGCTTTTTTTTTCCCCTTCTATTAGAATTTTGTTTTAACTTTAAAAAATAATAATTGTTGTCAAATTATTAGACCTAAATAAGATTTGTAAATGATTTTGAGTAATCCTACGATATTGCAAAGGTTGTTGGTAGCAAGAGTATATGAGAACATATGGTATATTTAATAAGGGAAAGGGTTTGGTGAACTTGAGTTCAAAAATGAATGGTGAAACATGGTTTATATTGCGTCATGTGTCCACTGAAAAGACATAAAACAAAAAGTACAAGAGTGCTGAACATTTTCTCAGACACGTGGCAGCTTCTCCATTCGAGTTCACCATTTAAATGGTGAACTCGAGTTTAGCTTCCCAGGCCCCATTTAATAAAGTATTATACGTATATACATATGTCGGTTCGGTTCGGTTTAGGTCGGTATTAAATTTACAAATCCGTCAACCAATCCAATCATGTCGGTTTTAAAAAAACCCAATCCAATCCGATCCATTGAATGTGTCGAAACCGATTAAAATCAGTTGGTTTGGTTTGGTTTGGTCAGTTTGGTTTGGATCCTGCATACCCTACCCATTTTGTCGAAATACCCGAACCAATCCAACCCATTTAGGTTCGGGTTGGGTCGGTTCTAGGTTTTACCCGACCCAAGTTGCACCTTTTTAAAGTACAAACGGCCCCTTCTTTGTTTTGATCGAGAAAGCGAAAGGGCAGCGACGGTGCACCTTCCATTCTTCCGATCAAAGGCAAGAGCCTCCCTTGAGGATCGGGGTTAGGGTTTTCTACAGATAGTCCGACGGTACAAACCTCTGCCGTGGAATTCACAGGCGAACCCTTGGTGAAGTGATGGTGTACGCAGCAATGAAGCCCACCAAGCCGGGGCTGGAGGAGCCCCACGTGCAGGAGAACCGCATCAGGATCACCCTCTCCTCGAAGAACGTCAATGTCACGATGATCACCTAGCATAGAGAGAGAGAGAGAGAGTGAGAGAGAGAGAGAGAGAGAGAGAGAGAGAGGGAGAGGCTAGGTTTTGGGAGAATGAATTGATTCATCTCATTAGGCCAAGGGCCAAATATATATATATGTAAGTCATACAAGGAAAAAACAAGGGGTATCCTATACAGGCTATCTACGGGTATGTGTATCTCAATACTATACACTATCACTAACAGCCCCCCTCAAACTCAAGGTGGGTCATGCACCATGAGTTTGCTAAGCAGAAACTGAAAACGTGGAGCAGGATGTGACTTCGTGAAGAAGTCAGCAATCTGTTCTCCAGAGAAAACAAAAGGGAGAGAGATGGTCCTGGCCTCATACTCCTGGCGAGAGTAGTAGCAATCGAGCTCGATGTGCTTCGTCCTCTCGTGGAAGACCGGGTTGGTGACAATCTGTATAGCACTCCGATTGTCACAGTGAAGGGCTGTAGGTGCAGAGATCTCAACTCCTAGATCTCCAAGAAGTCGTCGCAAGTGAACGATCTCTTTGGTAGTAGAGGCCATGGCTTGAAACTCTGCTTTAGTACTGGAGAGAGAGACAATGCTCTGCTTCTTGCTGCGCCATGAGATAAGAGAATCTCCAAGAAATAGACAATAGCCGGTAGTCGATCGACGAGTAGTCGGATCACCAGCCCAGTCAGCATCCGAGTAGGCACGTAGGACGAGAGAAGTTGATGATAGGAAGAGCGATCGGGTGATAGTACCTCGGAGATAACGGAGAAGCCGAAGAAGGGCAGCATAGTGAGCAGAGTGAGGGGCTTCGACAAACTAGCTGATGATGCTAACGGCGTGAGCAATGTCGGACCTGGTGATGCAGAGGTAAACCAATTGACCAACAATCTGTCGGTACCGAGTAGGATCTAAGAGAGGCTCACCATTGGTGGGATGAAGCTTCATATGACGCTCGAGAGGGGTGATGGCAGAGCGATCATCGAAAATGGTAGCTCGGTTAAGGATGTCAGCTGTGTATTTCTGCTGGGATAACAGAATCCCTCGCTCACTGTGGGCGATCTCTAGCCCAAGGAAGTAGCGAAGAGGACCTAAATCCTTCATCTGGAACCGGCACCGAAGATGCTGCTGAAGGAAAGTGATGGCAGCAGAGTCATCACCTGTGATGATCATGTCGTCGACATATAATAGAAGAATTGCCCTGCCTTGAGGAGATGACCGCACAAAAAGCGAGTGGTCCTGCGAGCTCTCAATGTACTCGATCTCGGTGACGGCTCGTCAGAAACACTCAAACCAAGCTCGAGAGGCTTTCTTGAGCTCGTAGATAGCTCGACGGAGGTGACAGACATGCTGGGGAGGGGTATGCAAACTAGGGGGTGGCTGCGTGTAGACAACCTCTGAAAGATCGCCATGGAGAAAGGCATTCTTCACGTCCATCTGGAGAAGAGGCCATCGGTGGACTGCTGCAACTGCCAGGAGTTCACGAACGGAGGTCATCTGAGCTACGGGTGCGAAAGTCTCCTCGCAGTCTATTCCGTATGCCTGAGTGAAGCCACGGGCCACTAACCGAGCCTTGTGCTGCTCGACGGAACCATCAGATCGCCGTTTGACCTTGTAGACCCACCGGCAACTGACAGGCTCAATGCCAGCAGGAAGGGGGATGATATCCTAAGTGTGGGTCTCCTCAAATGCCTAAAATTCCTCGCTCATAACCTGCCGCCATTGAGGGGACTGTACGGCCTCCCGATACGATCGAGGCTCCTGGTCTGTGTGAAGGGCTGCAAGAAAGGCTGTAAACTGAGGCGAGTAGGAGGTGACCGTGGCAAAGCAAAAACGATCAGGTGGGCCAGAGCTAAAGCTGAAGTGATCAGGTGGGTGGTGTTCGTGCTGAGGATAGTGCGGCGACGGGCGAGGATCCACGACCGGGGACGTCTGACTGGGCGTAGCAGGCAGAGTACCATGGACGTCTGGAGTATGAGGAAGACCGACGAAATCAACCGGTGACGGAGGAGAGGAGGGGACGGAGGAAGACTCCGTGAAAGAATCACTGGAAGTAGGGAGAGAAGTAGAGCTGGAGGAAATGGGTGATAGAAGGGGCTCGAGAGTTGGAGACAGGGTGGTAGGAGTCTCCAAGAATGTAACATCCGCCCCAAACACACAAGATATTGTCCGCTTTGCACGTGCCCGCACGAGAACTTCCCAGGGAGGTCACCCATCCTAGTACTACTCTCGCCCGAGCACGCTAAACTACGGAGTTCTTACGAATTCCGTAGCGGCGCACGGCTTTAAAACACGTCTTCTATGTTTGGGAGGGGAAATTATATAAGTAGCTCAGGATCTCCTTCTCTCCAGGCGATGTGGGGCTAACTCATGGCCTTGTACACCTCACCTCACCTCACCTCATCCATCTTGGCATTCCCGCCTCAGGAGTCTTGGCTCTTGGCTATTGGCCTATTGGATCTTGGTCGTCACAATCCACCCCCCTTAGGGCTACACGTCCTCGTGTAGGGTTAGACCCCCCCATCCCGAGGAGAACCGGCTCTGATACCATTTTGTAACATCCGCCCCAAACACACAAGATATTGTCCGCTTTGCACGTGCCCGCACGAGAACTTCCCAGGGAGGTCACCCATCCTAGTACTACTCTCGCCCGAGCACGCTTAACTACAGAGTTCTTACGAATTCCGTAGCGGCGCACGGCTTTAAAACGCGTCTTCTATGTTTGGGAGGGGAAATTATATAAGTAGCTCAGGATCTCATTCTCTCCAGGCGATGTGGGGCTAACTCATGGCCTTGTACACCTCACCTCACCTCACCTCACCTCATCCATCTTGGCATTCCCGCCTCAGGAGTCTTGGCTCTTGGCTATTGGCCTATTGGATCTTGGTCGTCACAAAGAATGTGAGGTCCTGAGCTGTAGAGGAGAAGTAAGGGGCATCCTCGACGAAGGAGACGTGTCGAGAGATGCAAAGGCAACGAGTCAAGGGGTCATAGCAACGATAACCCTTGTGCTCGGCGCTGATTCCTAGGAGGATGCATTTAACTGCGCGTTCGGACATCTTTGTGCGCTCATGGGGTGGAAGGAGAACGAAACAGGTGCACCCGAAGGTACGAAGCAGACGGTAGTCAGGAGGGGAAGAGAAAAGACGCTCATGGGGAAATGCACTACCCGGAAAAACAGAAGAAGGGGTGATGTTGATGAGGTTGACGGAGGTCAAGACAGCCTCAGCCCAGAAAGTGCGTGGAATGGAAGCAGAGAGAAGAAGAGCACGTGTCGTCTCAAGGATATGACGGTGCTTCCTCTCGGCTACTCCGTTTTGCTCGTGTGTGTGAGGACATGAGTACTGAAATAGGGTCCCATGGGACTGAAGAAGTGTCCGCATAGCAGTGGAGAGGTACTCGAGGGCGCAATCAGACCGAAAGGTCTTAATGCGACAACCAAACTGTGTGTGGACCATCAAGGTGAAAGTCTGGTAGACCTGAGGAACCTCAGAGTGGTACTAAGAAGGTAGACCCAAGTGTATCGGCTGAAGTCATCGATGAAAGAGATATAGTAGCGATAGCCACACATCGAAGGAAGAGGTGCAGGACCCCAAATATCGGAGTGTACTAAGTCAAAAGGAGCAGAACTCTGAAAGATACTGGAAGAAAAAGGTAGAGCTATAGCTTTGGCAAGTTTACAACCGGTACATGTAGATAAAGAAGAAAAAGAATAATGACCTATAGCTCCAGTCTGCAGTAAGCTCTTAAGTCGAGACTCAGAAATATGACCTAGTCTTTGGTGCCACAAGTCGGTATCAGGAGAAGCTAGGCTACAGACGCCAGAAGGGGAAATGATGGGAAGATGTGGATGCTCGAGGTGGTACAGCCTGCCTGACCTACGACCAGCGTCAATCACCCGTCCGGTACGTGGATCCTGTACAACACAAGAAAAATGGGAGAAAGTCACAACACATCCAGAGTCACAAAGGCTGCTAATGGAGATGAGCTGCATGCGAAGCTGGGGTACATGCAACACAAATGGGTAAAGAGGGGCGACCGCTCGGTTCTGTAGTGACGGTAATCAATCCACACTGCGAGATGGTTAAAGAAGACCTATCTGCAGTATGTATAGATGAAATATGCGGTGTCGGTCGGCAATCGATAAGCAAGGAAGCATTGGAAGTCATGTGATGGGAGGCCCCAGAGTCCATAATCCAAGTAGCGAAGGTACCGAGAGTGGCTAAGTGAGCAGAGGAACTGGAGGCGCTGGAAGCCTCGGCGGGGCTGAAGCTCGCCTGCTGGTCTAGGTGGAACTGAAGCTGTGCAAGCTGCTGCTGAAGGAGCTAAGTAGTGTCAGGGCCGTCCAAGGAACCCCGGGGTGATGATGAAGCCGTGCGAGGAGAGGACGGAGCAGTAGCAGTAGCAGTAGCAGCAGCAGTAGAGCCAATGGGTCGACCACGTCCTCGGGGTCCTTGCCTCTTCTTGGGATGCAGCTTCCAATATATGGCGACAACATGACCTGGTTTGTGATAGTGAGTGCACACAAACCGATCACGACCAGAAGCAGAAGTAAAAGAGGCAGCTGGGGCTACAGCAAGGACACCCGTGTGGCTGGAAGGGGGGAGGAGTAGCCCTGGTGGCGATGGTGCGCTGCCTGGTCTCTTCGGTGATGAACTCAGCAATGGCAGCATCCAAACATGGAAGTGGGTCTCGGTGGATCAGGGCGCAGCAAGTGGGCCAAATTCTGGTCGAAGGGCCATCAGGAACTGATAAAGCTGACGACGCTCCCAGAAGGCTTGGTGGGTGGCACGGCACTCGAGAGAGACGGGAGGTACCAGTGACTGAAGCTCCCGCCAGTAACCACGCATCTGCGCATGGAATTGCTGGATCATACGATCGCCCTGCTGTTCAGACTGAACCTGGGAGAGGAGAGCATACTCACGGGCGCCACTAGGCTCCACGAAACGCTCAACTAAGGAGCGCCATATAGCTGCGGATACTCCAAGAGCGGCGAGGTCAGCACACATCGTCCGATAGACCGAAGCGACAAGGTAGGCGGCGACCCTTGCATCACGAAGACGCCACGCTTGAAGAGCGGCGGGGAAAGCCTGACTCTGTGCCGTGGTGGTGCCGTCGAGTAATCCAAGAAGGCCATGTCCGAGAAGCGTGGTCTGAATGGTGACTGCCCATGCTTCCCAATCGGCGGAGGAGGCGAGAGGAAAATTCGTCGAGCTCAACAGGAAGTCACGAGTATACTCGAACAGGAGGCTCTCAGAGTGTAGTGGCACGGGCAGAGGAGCATCTACAGAGGAGGAGTCAGCCATGGCGGCTCACCGGCCGAATCTGCGGCTTCACTCGATGCCAAGAGAACGAAGATGCAAATCTGGAGGTCACCGGCGCGAGATCGAGATTGTCGCGAGATCAGGTGCGAAAGTCTGGAGTTCGTCGGCGCAAGATCTGGATCTAGTCGAGATCTGGCCTGAACAGATTTGGGAGGAGCAGATCTGAGATCAGATCTCGGAGCAGAGCAGATCTGGGAGGAGCTGCGCAGGGCTTGTGAGGCTGCTGGCCGGAGGATCAGATCGGAGACCGGTGGTCGAGATATGGCCGGAACAGATCTGGGAGGAGCAGATCTGCTCCTCCGGTCAGATCTGGGTTTGCCGGAACAGATCTGGGTTTGCCGGAATAGATATGAGGACCTCTGGATCTGGCCGGAACAGATATGAGGACCTCTGGATCTGGTTGAGATCTGGCCGAAACAGATCTGGGTTTGCCGGCGCAAGAGGGCCTCTGGATCTGGTCGAGATCTGGCCGAAATAGATCTCGGAGGAGCAGATCTGAGATCATATCTCGGAGCAGAGCAGATCTGGGAGGAGCTGCGCAGGGCTTGTGAGGCTGCTGGCCGGAGGAGCAGATCAGAGACCGGTGGTCGAGATCTGGCCGGAACAGATCTGGGAGGAGCAGATCTGACCGGAGGAGCAGATCGGAGACCGGTGGTCGAGATCTAGCCGGAACAGATCTGGGAGGAGCATATCTGATCGGAGGAGCAAATCAGAGACCGGAGTTGCGTAGGAATCTGGTCGAGATCTGGAGGCAGGGTGCTCGAGGCTGCTGGCCGGAACTGCTCAGGGTCAGATCTCGAACCTGGTGCAGATCTGACCGGAGATCAAGGGTGACAATCGGAAGTTCCGCTCTGATACCATGTCACGATGATCACCTAGCATAGTGAGAGAGAGAGAGAGAGAGAGAGAGAGAGAGAGGGAGAGGCTAGGTTTTGGGAGAATGAATTGATTCATCTCATTAGGCCAAGGGCCAAATACATATGTAAGTCGTACAAGGAAAAAACAAGGGGTATCCTATACAGGCTATCTACGGGTATATGTATCTCAATACTATACACTATCACTAACAGTCAAGAATCTCGAGAAGGGTAAGAACGCAGCCCCATCTGATCCGACGGATTTTTCATTTTTTTGCGGTTTCTTTGATCATTCCCTTTGATGTTTGCTCATTTCTCAGTGTTTTTGAGATCTTTTAGGCCTGCTGCTGTTGCTTGCTTGCTGTCAGTGTGTGCTGATCTGGTGAGGGGAGCGAAAGAGAAGAAGCTGAAGGTGAAGGGACCGGTGAGGATGCCCACTAAGGTCCTCAACATCACCACCAGGAAGTCCCCCTGTGGTGAAGGTATCGCTATCTATCTTATATTTTAACTAGCCCAGATGAACTTGATGCACGCCGCTAGCACAGACGACACCACGGGCGTCCGAAGAAGTGTGCAATGGGAGTGATTGCAGTTCATTCACTTGTTAGAGAGAGAATGAGAGATAGTACTAATGATATTTCTAATTAACATCCAATGATCATTAAATGCCATTGAATGGGTATTTAACATCTTTGCAGTAGGTTTTTAATATGATTTATAAGAGAGAGAGAGAGAGAGAGAGAGAGAGAGAGAGAGAGAGAGAGAGACGTGTTCACACACGGGAGAAGGATTCTGGCTCTTCAAAAGCGGTCCACATGTCACAACATGGGAGAGAGGGCTCCATTTTAGTATTATACTATTAGATTAGATTACGTTGCCACATCGTTGTTGATGATGTTTGGTTTGATGTTTTAGATATATGCTTACTGGGTAGGGTTTGGTTTATTCGAATTAGATCGCCTATCTTTGAAGGTTAGGGGTTGGGAGAGTTTGGTACTGGGAGTTGATTAGGCTCAGTTTCCTCGCTTAGTTGGAAGTCTTGTTATGGCGATCTTCTGTTTAACTGAACTTGTACTCTGTGTGTGTGTGTGTGTGTGTGTGTGTGTGTGTGTGTGTGTGTGTGTGTGTGTGTGTGTTATTAGTTGAAGAAATAAGCATGTTAAAGAAATCAGCTCAAGGTTCAGAATTTTGCTTTTACTTCTCGGTGTGATCCAAACCATTGAATCTTGTAACAGCTTCTGTTTTATCCATTGGATGATCTTGACTTAGGCTTCTTTAAATATATAATTCTCCCAATCGGCTGTGCATAGGTTTTGTATGAAACTATTAATAAATATTTTTGCTAAATAAGTTGTGTTTTAGACATGCTTTCTTGTAAGCTGGAATTCGTTCCCATAATAAGTAATAGATGTTATGTAGATTTTAATTAGATTCAACTCTTATTTATCGTTGTCATGGAAGAAGCATATATACACACATTGTGCTTTGGTATTTTTTTACAATCATGTATATTCATCCATTGTGGTAGTGTCATATGATCCACGATACATATAATAGAGAGAGGATAACCATACGTACCGTGCATATCGTTTTTCACCATATATGATACGAATATACCATACATATTGAACGATACACGACATGATACATATCATAAGATACAGTGAAACTAAGCTTTTGTGATTAATCAAAGATATCAATGTAAATTACCTGTGATTAAGCTTTTGTGGAAGGTCCCATGCTGGTGTATCAGGCTGCTTCTAGGAGAGGGTCTGTGTATATAGTGAGCTGACATTGTTATCAAAATTGTAGTTACAACTTAAGTTTTGTAAGTCTCATGACTCAAAACTGGATAACACTCAATTGATGGTGATTTCTAAATGATAATACTGTAGCACCCTTTGTATAATCACTTTAGTATAGCCTCCAACTTTGTAATCACTAAACTATAGAGTACCTATAAATCTGCAATCTTCCATCTAGTTGTGAGGATTGTCAATTAAATAGGATTTTAATGTAGGCCGACAATTTGTTTACCCTGTGAGGCATTGGAGCTGCTCTTGGAGTAATAATGTGTCTTTTAGGGTCTTCAGTAAAGACTAGTGGGTGAATGATTATGTTGTCAACTTGAAACAGCGTCAGATTGGATCAAATCTTATTGGAAGTAATCTTTCTAGTTTTGCCTCAAATAAGAATATAAATAAAAAAAGGAATATGAATCACATATGGTCTAAATAATATGAATATATCAATTAAAAGGGTACAAGAACTCTAGTTATTTTCATGTTTTGATCTCTAGACTAATCCCAGTCAACCATCTTCTTATTACAAATCAATATCAATCCGTGATGTTTTACTTGTTGCATGTTTTGGGTTAGAAGAATGGATTTCACGTAATTGAAGTTTTTGATGGAATTTCTCTTATAAGCATATCAATCAATTTAACCTAGAAGTAAGTTTTTTATTTTGAAACCTTTGCAAAGTAAAATTTTCTCTTCTTTGTTGTCCTTTCCAATCTAAAAAAAAATATAACGAAAAAAGAAGAAAAATCTATCTTTAGATTTTGAGCATGATCTATATTTGTAGCATTTGCAATAATAGGATCCAGAGTTGTAAAAAACCCATCGGGGGCTCACCCTTGGGCAAAGTGCTCCCAAACGCCCTGGGGCGAACAATCTAGGGAAAGATTCCATCTAGGCTTATGCCTAATTGGTTGGACGCACACCCAGAGCACGTATTTTGAGCCCCAGCTGTTTGGGCATACGCCTAGATGAAGCGACTTATTTAAAAAACACTATAACTTAACCCAAAACTAAACCTAGGAAGTGCCTTTTTATCATCATCTTCCCCCCTAATTTTAAATCTCAACTTTTATATATGTATAGGTAAAGATAGAGGTATAGACAAGGCAGTCATATTGGCCCCTATCGAGAAAAGTGTAGGAATGCAACTTAGGTGGGTTTAATCCGACCCATCCCGACTATGGGTCGGGTTTGGGCTCACTTTATTAAAGGACGGGTTGGGAAAAGTTAAACCGAACAAATTTTGGATTGGGTTTGTGCCAAAGGGTCTGTAATCACCTTATAGGTTCATGAATATTATTCCTAGAAATGCATGAATCCTATTCCCCACACAAAGAGCGACAAACCATCGGATAGTAAGAGAAACCTTATTGGGAAGGACTAAGGATTAAAAAAGAATTTGATATTTTGCTTTTTAAAATTCAAACCATTGGACATGTAAAAAAATAAACATTATCTGAATCCGTGCAACCTGAACCGACTCAACGCAAGTCTAACCTGAGCTTGGGAATTTTTTCTCGGGTTTGGCAATGCGGGTTGAAGGTCGGGTTGGGTTACGGATTGAGGATTCTACAACTCGGGTTGGGCTTGGATTGACCACAAACCCGACCCAACCCCGCCCGAGTTGCAGCCCTTGGAAGATACGGAGGAGGTGGGGGGAGTTCATGATGGAAGCTTCCTTGACATAGAACCATTGGATGAAGGTGATATATCCGTAAGAATTAGTTGATATGACCGTGCAGTGATATGTTTTAGAGTCTTTGAGGAAGGATTTTTATTTATTTGCAACTTCCTTGAATTTGGGTTACACATATTGGATTTTTGTTAGACCATAGATGTATCATGAAAGACAATAAAAACATTGTTTCAAAATAATTTCTCTTTTTTGTAATACCTAGTGTACTTATATATATTTAAATTTTATATGTTATTTACTATTTTTATACTACTTTTGAAAATGAAATATTTTAAATTAAAATTTAAAATTTTTGTGAGTCTTATGTCCCGCAGCTCCCGCCTCATGACCAGAGAAACGCCATGCCTTACACCTTCGCCTATGAAAACATTGATAGGATCCCTTATGTGGGGAGGATATGAGAGGATAGCATAAGAACTCGTACATTCCGAACAACGTAATGAGACCCGTAGGATAGTACTCTAGTGATTAAGTTCTAGCTATCAGTACTATCATTCTTTTTATGAGTTGCACCTTGTATCAGTACTTTTTTTTATTGTAATTTGTGTGTGTTTTCCCCCTCCTATCAGCTTCACTTTCTTTCTATCGCTTCTTTAGTTCTCCCCCCTCACATTACCCGTGAATTGTGACTCCATACCTATCTTTATGTGACAGGGCTTTGTTGTCATCGTCGGTTTGTCATTGCATGATTTTTTAGAACAATGGTTAAATGCAGATTCAAATATTTCAATTGGCTTCCCTTATACATGAAGTAAAAAAGTAAACCAGATCCTCAGAACTGAACGAGAAGATACAGTAATATATATTCCTCTGCAGAATTTCTCCTGATACCTCACGATACTAGTTGTTTAGTGTACATGACTCCCAAAGCTTCAACATGAAGTAAAAAGACAAACCAGATCAAGAATACATCCTTTTCCATGTTTTTTTGAAACCATAGAGTTTTTCTTGCTAAATTCCTGCTGACAGAGGGTGGTTCTTGATCTATTATTGTCTTCGACCTAATGTCTGCCTCACTGTATGAACATCCCCCTTTTAATTTCAGGAACCAACACCTGGGATCGGTTTGAACTCCGTGTGCACAAGAGGGTGATTGATCTCATCAGCTCTGCTGAGGTGGTGAAACAGATTACCTCGATCACCATTGAGCCCGGTGTGGAGGTCGAGGTGACGATCGCGGACGCATGATTGTCTTTCACGGAGCTTCGGTGTGTGTGTTTTAGCCGACTAGATTGGAGAGACCCAACCTGGTATTTAGTATTTTGTTGTAGTTAGAAGGGATAACATTGGCCCGTCAGTTTTTCCCTCTTCCATTATCAAGGTTTACTGCAACTGATTGATGTTAATTATACTGAAGGGTTTTTACAGGAATTGGAAGTTGTGCTATATATATGCTTTCCATTTTGATATTGATTAAATACTTGCATGAGTGAATAAATGACATACTGATTTTTTTTCCCTTTAATATACCCTTACAAACTAGCCTAATTGTGTATTAACACCTGGAAACCTTATAATTTCATATAGACCCTCCAAAACATGTAAAGTTGTGCATATTCACCCCTCCGGTTTGCTACTGTCTCAATAATATGCTCGGAATATTCTCTTGTTGACTGTTGGTTGTAAATACCTGCTGGACGAGCATGGAGGGGGGACCGGAGTGGAGTTAGGGTTTGGGTACTTGCATTGAGGAGAACTGAAAATAGCTGATCCAAGTGGTAGGTTACCTTTTGACAATGGGTAAAATGGTCATTTGGACCTTTTTAAGGGGGTGGAAGTGATATTTTTCTAACTTCAAGGGTGTTAGTGTTATGAAAATGATTTATTCATTTTTTTTTTCTTCTAAACCTCCCTTTTAGGGCAATTCAGATTCAATTAAGAATCACTTAACCTAATTAGAACCAAGCCCAGGGGAGGCCAGGAGATCGGGTCAGCTGGCATCATGGGGGGAGGATCTGCTCCCTCTTCCCTCTTCCTGTACATAGCGGCTCTCCATCAGCTCGGTCTTTTGTGATCGGACTTCGGCGGCGCACGGCTTCTTCCTCCTCATAACGGCATCCCCAGCTCTCGGATCGGGGGTTTTCCGATCAAATTGCAGATGTGGTGATGTTTCTAGACCTTGGTCGGCGGTTCCACCGTTGGTTTTTTCAGACCCCCCCTCTGCTCGGTGGGTTCCCGGTGGTTCTGAGACTTTGGCAGTGGGATCGTGGTTCCTGGGGGTGCGGCTCTTCTTCTCTACCGAGCTAATGTTGGTTTTCCAATTGGTGGCTGATTTTTTTTTCTTGGTGTTTCTTTTTGTCCAGTGATAGATCTGGTTTATTGTGTTGTTATTACTCCGCCAGAGCCCAGCATGTTTGGTGTTCTTTTTCCGTCGGTAGGAGTTGGTGTAGGCGGCGCTTGTGCCCCTTTTACCACCCCCCCCCGCCCGCCGGTGGTGATCGGGGGTTTTTTGATCAGATTGCAGATGGGGTGATATTTCTAGACCCTGGTCGGCGGTTCCACCGTTGGTTTTTCCAGACCCCCCTCTGCTCGGTGGGTTCCCGGTGGTTCGAGACTTTGGCGGCGGGATCGTGGTTCCTGGTGGGTGCGACTCTTCTTCTCTGCCGAGCTAATGTTGGTTTTCCAGTTGGTGGCTGGTTTTTTTTTTTTTTTTTTTTGTTTCTTTTTGTCCAATGATAGATCTGGTTTATTGTGTTGTTATTACTCCGCTAGAGCTCGGCATGTTTGGTGTTCTTTTCCTATCTCCAAAAAAAAAAGTCGAACTAAATCAAAACAATGCATAATCGGCTAATGTTTTAGTCCAAACCGAAGGCATTTAAACCTGACCCAAGAATATGTTCAAACCCAAATCAATTAGGGCGCCATCGATGAGACCGTCCAGAGATCTCATACATTCAGGCAGCCTGGAGAAAATACAATAGAACTCGTTCTCGAGGTTTTATCAGCAAATAAAGATTTCAAACTATATGGATAAAACTAATGGAACTGTATGGAAAAAACAGTGCAATATAATTAACTGGCAACTCAGGCACAATATGGATGGCTACCTTGCTGACACTATTAGTTATGCCATAACGAAGATGGAAGAGAGAGAAGGAGGTGAGGGAGGAGATCGTCTGTGATTGAGGTTGGGCGGAGGGGAATGGGGGCAGTGTCGATGGGGACCAGCAGGAGATTAGGGATGATTATGATAATTAAAAAAAAAACATATATTAATTTGGGGGACTTAGTGAACAGTTCCTGACAAGAGATCGGTTTAGCCTAAAGGACAAACAACCCTGTGGAGTAAACTACCCCTCACTACACTTCAATTTTCATTTCATTCCATTCTTTTCTAAAATTAAACTGAACCCTAAATCCGAACACTTGACCTATAAACCTAACCCTAAAACCTAAGATCTATAGGCCATGAGATGAACCCTAGACCTAGAAATCCTAAACCGAACCCTAACACTTAAGATCTATGGTCGCTTGTCTCCGCTGCTTGCCACTGGCAGTGCGCGAGCAACTTCAACTCAGAGTCTGCTGCTCGCGCCAACTGCCATCGCCACCGGCACCTCCGTTGCTCATGCTCGCCTCCGACATGGCCACTCCCCTCCGCCATCGCTGATCACGCTCGTGAGCTTTGATTAGAAGAAATGGAAAATAGTGGGTAAGGGTATTTTAGGCTTTTGGCACCCCTTCTCACCGCACCAATTACTTGACCAGGAACTTTAGAGGACATGAATCTTATGCCCATCCTTTTCACCCTTCTGATATGTTGTCAGGGACCTTAGCCGCATTACCCCTATTAATTTTTTGGGTGGCGTCACTAAGGGGGTGTTTGGCATCAATCAGGAACTATCATTTTGGATCTTAAGAGCCATTGTTTTAAAAGCAATGAATACTTTTGTCTCACTGGATTGAAGAATCGGGAATGATATTTGTTCGTTCCGTGGGTTTCTCTGCCAACCGACACGTTGAACCTCATAATTACACTAGAAATAGTAATTATCAGGAATACTCTCTTTCGGATGAGGTTTAAACTGAACAAAGGTTCCGCATAATCTTCATTCAGAAAGGGTATTCCTATCAATTACTATTTCTAATGTGATTGCATGATTCAGCGTTCTAGACGGCATAGAAACACAAGCAGTGATAAAATCGTGTTCCCAACTCCTCCATTCCACCGGAACAAATACTGTCCATTACTTTTGAAATCCGGAACTAGGAATAGAAACGAAGAGTTCAGGAATGATGGTAGGTATGTAGAATAGTTGTTCCCCTTAATCCTCTTTTAGAAGATGTTATTACCGTCAATTACTATTTCTAATGCAATTTGATGGTCCAATGTTTCGATTGGCATACAAATAGCCGGAGTGATATTTTTTAGTTCCCAAGTCCTTCGTTCTATCAGAACAATTAGTAGTCGATATTTTTAAATAATAAAATTCGGAATGGAAATAGATTATTCCGGAATGATGCCAAAGTGCCAAACACCCCCTAAGTTGCTAGGTGCATTTAGAGAACCCAAACCGTCTGCCCCTTTATCTGCACCCTAAGTCACAGCCGTCCGTTGCACCGTAGCAGCTGAGTGCGATGCACTGGCTGGGTATGGGCAACGGACGGCTGTGCTGACGGGGCAGAGAAAGGGGCGCATTTAGAACGTCCTGTAAGGCCGCCGTCCAAAACCAGCAGCTCGAGATAGTATCACTGTATCCATCCATGGCAGTGCCCACGGCGGCGCTTTCTGTCCGACCACCTGCCTTCATCTCCTGCTCCGAGAGCAAGCCGTTCGAGCCCAGCACGGGAGCCATCAAGCGGAGACTCCTCCGCCGCGGCGTCACCCCCACCCCCAAGATCCTCCACGCCCTCCGCAAGAAGGAGACCCAGAAAGCCCTCCGCCGGTCCAAGAAGCTTGCCCTGCAGCAAGAATCCCCGCCGCTCTCCGAGGCCCAGAGGCAAACCCTGGACGAGGAGGCCCATTTCCGTACCGTGTCGGCCGAGTACCGTGCGGTGAAGGAGGAGCTCGAGCGGAGGAGCAAGCGGGCACCTGCCCTCGTGGGGAGGCCGTGGGAGGGGCTGCGCGGTGTCGGCCTGAGGGGGCTCGGGAGCGCGATCGACGGGGACGGTGGGGGGAGGCTGAAGGGTGAGCACTTGGAGGAGCTGAGGGAGATCCTTGAGGAGCGGAACGGCAGGGGGTTACAGTGGCTTCTTGATGATGACGTGGAAGAATGTGGAGGCCTCATGGGAGAACGAGAGAAGAAGCTCGTTTCGCCAAAGCAGAAGATTGGAGACGATGATGAATGTATTCAGTTGCTCATTAGGAGGTATGATTCTTGTGTGGTTTATCCTCTTTATTTCTACAGTTTGTGATGATGCAATTAGGATTTCAGCTGTACAAAAAGTAAACTATTTCTCCAAATCAGTGGCAAGCGATCCAAACAATGGGTTGATGCATCCGAAGATGGAACTCATCAAGAAGGATTTCTCAAAAAAAAAGAAAAAAAGAAGAGGGAACTCAGAATTTCCTCATTTCTGTCTCTTTCTTAAGTTGCTGATTGTTAGAATTTGATTTACTAAATGATTTTGGTAGGCAAAGTGGGCCATCATAAAACTTGAGTTGCTTTGTTTTGATGGTGCTCTAGGATTTCGTTTGCTGGATGTTGCTGAAAATTTTCATGTTCCGTAGTTCGATGTTGGATTTATTGCCGAATGCCGATCAACTATCGAATATCGATGCTCTTGGAGCTTGATGAGAATTCTGATGTCAACATTCTCTTATTTGTTTTGTTGGTATAGTACGATCAAATTTGTATGCGAAGTTAAGTATGGAAAAAAGATTTTTTAGACTACTTATGTTGACTAGGACGATGATATTTTTGGTATAAAAATTAAGTTTGACAGTTGAAAATTGACGGAGAGGCAACACATGCTATCGGAGCATTGTTCAAGGGGTTAAGTTCAAAAAAATAAGTGAGGGACCACTGTGGAATTAGTTGTATAGTTCAGGGATGGTTTTTGTAATTTGCCCAAGTTTTTATTTATTTTGTTCATTTGTTGGTTGAGAAGTCCTAGTTATAAGTCTTTAGTAGATTATTGTCTAAAGAGTCTTAAATTGATAGTATATTATGTTTGAAAGTTTTCGTTCGTGTAGAGTTCAGAGGAGGGTCAATAAAATGTATCTTGAGGATGCTAGACGGTAGAAGTGTTGGATTTAATTGCTGTTTATTGAATGTTAGACAATTAAACTGTATCTTCAAAGATACTTCTTTTCATATTGATGACCATGATTCAGAAGTGTTGGTTCATTGGTGAAATGAACTGTGATGGGTTCACCTTGGTATCCTTTGCCTTATTGTTTATGCTTGATCTTATTATAGTTCATTAGCTTCTTTAGCTAGGCCCTTCGAAAACCCAAAAGTACTTTAGATTCATAGAGTCTACAAATTTATCTTTAAGAAGGTTTCAAGTTTTATGAAATTACATCAAATCTGAAGTTTAAGTTTTCCTGCCAAAAAACGCCTTCAGACTTCAATAAATCTTGGGTTCTGGTTTTGGTTATATTTATGGAAAAACTTCTAATGCAAGATGACGCCGTTCCTAAAAATTTTTCTTGCAATGAATCATTCGATAAGGAATTCAAGGGACACATGGTCTTTGTAATGCTTTAGCTTTCACGAGCAAAACTCAAGTGGCCAAATCATTCCAAGACAACAACCACTAGGCTTTATTGTTGGGTTGGTTCCCATCAGTGCAAGCCTAAGGTGGGTTATTGCCCGAATGTTTCGGGACTCCTGCCGATCTATACAAAAAATTGCATAAGCCATAACTATTGTTGTATTCATAGGGGGGCGGTATATGTTGACAGTTGGTCAAATTAATTCTCAATCCTTTTGTGGAGCTTTCTTGGGACGGTGTATGTTGACAGTTGGTCAAATTGATAATAATGTTTGACAATTCTTGATATCCTCACATGCGTTCTAAGTTCTAACACTTTATTCCCTCTATGTGGTCACCTTTATTGATTGGACCGTTGCTTGCTTTCTATGTTTCAATTGTTTATTATGCTCAAGTAAATTGTCCTGGCCTCTGAGAAATTTTCTGGTACAGGCTAAGCAGTAAAAACCTAGATAAGGATGATTGGAAGTTCTCAAGGTTGATGAAACAATCAGGTTTATTCTTTTCTGAGATTCATCTACTTAAAATAGTAGAAGGGCTGGGGCTTCATGGAAATTGGAAACATGCATTGTCTGTTGTGGAATGGGTGTACAATGAAAAGGATTACAAACATCGCAAAAGCAGGTTAGTTTCTCGAAAATTTTATTTGTATTCTTAGATTGTGGTAATGGCCCTAACTCATGTTGCACTAATTCTTCTTTTCAACACAAACATATATTCATGGAAGTTTGACAGTGCTGGACATCGAAAGTCAATAGCTCATAAGATGTGTTCCTTATTCAGGTTTGTATATACAAAACTCTTGGCAGTTCTTGGAAAGGCAAGGAGGCCCAGTGAAGCTCTCCACATTTTTAATATGATGCGAGTAATGAGATTTTGTTCCTACTGCTTTAAGAGTTGGTAATTTTTACTAGTGGAATAGCTATGCCTACTCCAAGTAGAGGGGACAGTACCTGTTGTGTGTATAAATATTCTTATCAATATTATTGGTTTTGATTGAATGTTCAGGAGGATGGTCAGATATATCCCGATATAGCGGCGTACCACACCATTGCTGTTACACTTGGCCAAGCTGGTCTTGTGAAAGCGTTAACTAACATCGTTGAGTGCATGAGGCAAAAACCTTCCAAAAGGCTTAAGAATATGAATCGAAGAAATTGGGATCCATGTTTGGAACCTGATGTGATCATATATAACGCTGTGAGAATGTTTTTTATTTCATTATGGCCTTTGCTCATTAGAAATTTAAATAACAACCTCAAGAAAGATTGCCATTTAAAGGACCCTTTTAATATCTTTCTTAATGTTATTCAGACATGTTGATAGGTGCTGAATGCCTGTGTCCCGACTCATCAGTGGAAAGGAGTATCTTGGGTGCTGCAGCAGATAAGACGAAGTGGTCTGAAACCAACTGGAGCAACATACGGTCTAGCCATGGAAGTAAGCTCCACATATTAGTTGCAGTTTTTGCATTCTGCAGGATATACAAGCTAAGCTAGCATATATCACGAATTGACAATTGAACTGCTATTAACATTGTTTTATGTACCAAAAAAAAAAAGTGTGTTGTCATAAAGTGGAAATTACTCTAGCTGATTCAACCCTAACAGCAACTTTTGTGTCGGTTCAGTTCATTTAGACCGGATGTTACTTGAAAACAACTAAACTGGTGTTTCAAACACCAAAGTTGGCCAAGGTAATGATTTAATCGACCGATTTTGCAGTGCTATAAGGCCAGGCTTGATGGGTTCCCAACTAGGAAGCATGGATACTTCCCCAGGCCTCCCGCACCCGTGTCGGACACTCGCCGGACACGCACCGGACACGCATGTGCCGTGTCCTACTTGCTTCCGGGAGCCGGACATGGTCGGACACTCCTCGGACACTCGTCGGACACTCCTCGGACACTCGGGACACTACGGGTTGACGGATTGTTTGATATAGGGTCGGGTTACAAGCTGTGGTGATTCAGTTTTGGCTTCAACCTATCTGATCCTCTGAGATTATAACCTTAAAGAATCAGATAGGTTGAAGCCAAAACTGAATCACAGCCATTCTTTTGCATGCCATTTGAGCCTGAGTGTGATTCACTTGTCAGGATGGTTATGATGGACTGTTATGATTCAGGTTTGGCTTTAACTTATCTTATCCTCTGAGGTTTCAGATAGGTTGAAGTCAAAACTGAAACACAACCGTTATTTTCTATACCATTTAGAGCTATCTGCAATTCATCGATCGGGCTGGATGTAACTAACAATAGCGATCCAATATGCATTAAATTTTCATTTTAGTTGTTTTCTATGAGGTTTTTTCGGTTATTGAAATATATATGAATTGCAAACACACATAAAATATAAATTTAAAAATCGTAATTTATTTTGCCGTGTCCCCGCCGTACCCGTGTCCTCCTTTTTTAGGATTTACCGTGTCGGCGAACCCGTGTCGTGTCGTACCCGTGTCCCCGTACCAGTGTCAGTGCTTCTTAGGTTCCCAATGATCCCAATCTTCAGCCAACACTTTTTTATACTGTGACCTTTTAACCTGGTGTGCATGGAAAGTCATGCTTGGTGGGTTCCCCTATCTTCAGCTCACAAGTTTTGTTTGGATGATCTCTTAGCCTTATTATAAACCTGACACCCCACTGTCAAGGTGCATTTGTTAAAAGTACAAGTGAAGATATACATCAACAAAAAAAATCATGCTAGCGAGCGAAGTGCGGCTCCATGGGGCAGAGGGTTAAGGGTTGTCTTTAGTTTCTGATGCTCTGTCTTCCCTTGTTTGGGAAGACCTCCAGGTTGTTATGTAATGACCATCTCTCATCTTACCCGAAAAAAATCATGCTAATATTAATGGCAACATCCTGCTCAATTGGCAAAGATGAAAATGCTGAGTTGGATGTATGACAAAGCAGAGTAATACTACATTAAAGGAAGTGTTGGTGTTTTTTTTTCAAACACCGATTGAGCATGAACTGGTAATAAGAAATTGATGGTTATGTTCAATGAAGATCAAGAAGAATCCAGTACCCGGAGAAGCTCAATAGTTTCTGTCGAAGGTAAGAGGAGAGAAACCTAATATAACATGGATGGTATTTGTGAGAAAGGTTCTGAGAAAACTAGTAGTTATGGCGGATGTAGCCCTTAGTGTGAAGATAGTAAATAGGATTCATAAGCTAGGAGGTTAAGGGTTGTTGGTTATTGTTGCATTTTCCTCTTTAATTTTGTTTTCGTATTCGTGCAAATGGTCATCTCGTCAAATCATGCTACCATCCACATATCACACGATCTGGGGCCTCTTGACTATCGCCTATTAATTTATCTATGTTGATTGTGAAAAGAAATAAAGATTAACCTTTGGTGTAGATCAATCACAATGAATTAAGCACCTCACTTGTAATTGCGCTCTTGTAATTTCTTTGATGATCTCCATACAATCCTTTAGAATGCCTTCATTTTTCACCAAATATGTAGTATTTGTTTATTTTAATTTGTTAAAATCAATGATAATAATGTCTTTGTTCTATTAATTATCCAATAGAGAACAAAAGCTGCAATGATTGACATTCCCAGCATAAAGCCAAATTATTTTATAAATCGCTCCACTTTTCGTAATTTTTTTCCCATGACATCTTCTTTGGCTTGGGAATGAATTCAATTAGAGGTTTTGGTACGATTTTGTCATCATCATCCAAGTTCTATTCCATTAAGACGGGGTCAACCATATGGAAGATTGACAAATATTCTATGACCGGTTGTCAACCTGCAGGCTGCTGTCAATCCTCTAATATTAGTGTTGAAAACCTGACCAAGGTAAACGAGACCAAGAAACATAAAATGCCGGTTGGTGGGTAGGGACTAGGGAGCAATGTTATCAGACCTAGACCGGATGTTGACCCGGTCTGGAGTCCGGGTCATGAGTCTCTGGTTCAACCGTCAGATGAATCAGTTGAACCGATGATATATTTAAATAAATAAAAATATTAAAAATAATTTTTATTAAAAAATACCTAAAATTTAAAAATCTGAAATTCATGTTCTATATATTATGTATTATGTAATGTTGTACTATACTACAATGTGGTATGTTATAAATACTTATATACTGGCCACTTATTTGCTAAGATCAATAAGTCAATAAAGCAAATAACCATAAAAAATCACCTAGAAAGGCTAGAATACGTGTCTCACAACTCACAAGTCACAACTTGCATCGAGTCATCTAACAATTAACAAGATAAAGATCAAAAGTTCCAAATAATTCAACTCTACGATAGCTTACAACTATAAGCATAAGTCCATGACTATTAAAATCTCATAGATCTCATTCTCCATATACTCTAATCTGTATCCAATGGTTCTCCAATAGGACCAAAACCAAGACCAATATTAGTTATATGCCTCTCCATTGTCTCTGTTACACCTCCACAGGATCATTAGCAGCACCATCTTCAGTTCTATTTTTATTGTTGTTACCTTTATCCACGTCCAAATCATTAACCAACTCATCCAAGTTCAAATCATTTGTATGACATCAATGCATGATACATGTATAAGTTTATGAAAATTCATAAAAATGCACGAAGTACAAACAAATAAATTATTAGAAATAAAGAAACGACACTAGTAGTTTGGTTACTCTGGATTTGAGAATTTTGGATACTGCAAGCTGCAAGATCAGGCCAAAAACTTTCAACTTCATCCATTGTTAATGTTGGAGGATCATCCTTTATTATCCAAGTGTCATTCTCAGTAAACTCTTCAAAATCAATTGCATCCTTCTTTCTCTTCAAAGAATTTCTATATAACATGTTATATACTAAGAAATTAGAATATCTCAAAATATAAATTAATAACTTCATAATGAATCTAATTAGATAGATCATATCTCTGCTGCAATCTTAAGTTGTAATGCGTATAAACAAGATCTTTAGCGTTTGATGCACCAACCTATTTCTTTTTTTTTTGAGTGAATGTGCTCAAATGTACTTCAATTGCGCTCACAACCTGAAGCACTATATGTTAATCCCATGGCCCATAGGCCCGCCTATTAGGAGATGCCAGCTCTCCTCTTCATGTGGAGTGTCAGTTGATTGTCTCTCAGTTTATTCAAATAGCATTGCTCCTCGGCATAGTCACCAAGTTTGGGTTCGACAATAATTGGCTCATGTAAAGTTCTAGGAAAATCGGTAAAAATTGGAAAATTCGGAATAAAAACTGACAAAAATCGGGAAAATATCTGGTTCGGGATTCAATCAGCTAGGGTGAAATTTGAAAAAAAAAGGGCAACATAGGAAAAATTTGAAGAACTACAGTAGTTAAAAATCAGAATAATATATGTATTTAATATATTAAAAATTCTTTTAACTTTTAGGATTATGTTTAAGCAAATAAGACATTCATAATTCATAAATATAAATATAATAATATAGAAGCAGTCAATAAAAATTAACATCCACATCCCAATTAAGATTCATCAATAAAACTACAATATCACAAAACTCATTTTGTTCAGGATTTATGATTAAAATATAAAAATTCTATAAAATCCTAGTTAGAATTCATCAACTCATCAATAGCATCAAATCCCAAATTTGTATCACATTCTGCTGCTATGTTCTCTTAATTTTCTAAAGGGTTCGTTGTCACCAAAGTCGTCAATTAAATCGCGACTTATTAAGAAAGTCATAAAAATAGGCAATTTTGGTGATTTGAATAAGTCGGCGTTAAAAATCGGCAATTTTTCAGCTTATGTTAAGTTCGAGTTTAAAACGTGACTTTTTCAATAATTCAAAGTTTTTTGTGACTATGCTCCTCGGAAAATAGAATATCAAAATATGAATGTTGATTTATTTTCTAATTGGTTTCTAGTTTTAAGCTTTTAGCTTTTGAGTTCTAGATGGGTTAGGGAATACCATATTTTGAGGGGGCTTTCATCAGTTTTCAATTGAATAAAAATTGGATTTCACACATTACAGAATTTTCTTTAGAACAACTAATTTTGGCCTTCTAGTTATCTCCTCTCTCTCTCTCGTGTGCTTCTGTTTGTGGTTCTTATTGATTGCTTATCCTTCACAGATCTAGCCTACATCACTAGACCAACCAAATATGAAGGGCGAGAGATTCACCATTGGATCATAATCATGTTTCAAGTGCGTGAATGCTGATACCATGCAAGACGACACATTAAAAGAGGACAGATGTGCTCTATCAAGGTTAGGAGATAGCCCAAAAATATATATGTTATGAGTTATGATGTGTGATCACCGAAGGCATGACACCATCCTTGCGAATACAAGAAAGGTAAAAATAAAATACATACATCCTATAGATCATATAATTCAAGTCTAATATAAACAAATAAACGTAGAACCTCAAAATACATCCTACTGATGTGACCATTTAAAATGTGCTGAATGGATTTATGATACAATACCTAGACATCTATATAACATGTTAGGGCAGTTCGGGTTATTTACAACCCTGCCATCCTCAAAATCACGCAAGACAAGTTTCGTAGACAAGTTGTCCATCCGATCTAATTGTACGTATCAACCACATCCCAATCCTCATATCCTCAAGCCGTTTTCAAACCGTTTGATCAAATCGAACGGTTCAAAAACACACTTCAAATCTCTCTACCTCTCTTCCCCACGATTTCTCTCTCTTTCTAAACCGATCACACACCTCTCTCTCTCTACACCGCCTCTCTCTCTCTCTTTCTAAACCGATCGCACACCTCTCTCTCTCCCCGTCTCTCTCTCCCCATCTTTCTCTCTCTCTCCACCTCTCTCTTGTGCGCGCGCGCGCGCGCGCGCGCGCGCGGGGGGGGGGGGGGGGGGGGGTCGCGCCGAAGGCGTCCGTGCCAATCGGCATGGGCATTCACTAGTATAATTATATGCAAAGTAGGAAGTGTAGGCAGTAGGAACACTTCATCCAAGCTAAAGGCTTTTAATATTCTACCAGCTTAATCTAGCTGTATGTTGTTTTATGGTAAGATTTATACTGCCTTTTCTTATGTTCTATCTGAAGTTACAAAGTCATAGTGGATCTTTTTATCTGTGAGCTCAAAGTGGTTTGCATCTGAAACGAGGACAATCTTTCAGAAATAACCAGTAAAAAAGTTTGAGTAGCGGCATGTAACCTAGCATGAATATTTACTGGATATTTGTTTAATAGTACCTTATTTTCCATTGGATTGTATTTTCATTTTAGTCATACAGGAGGTGTTTGTTTGAAGGTGATGCTGAAAGCAGGAAAATATGATCTTGTCCACAAATATTTTGAGAAAATGCACAGGGCTGGGCTTGTTCCAAAAGCACTAACTTACAAAGGTAGCAGAGAATATTTCCATTGCAATGCATGTTTTATTCTTCCATTTTATGATGTCTTTAATTTTATTAGTGGTTTCCTTTATTGCTCATCAAAATGTTGCAGTTCTTGTGAGATCATTTTGGGATGAGGGTAAAGTAGATGAAGCGGTCAAGGCAGTTAGAGAAATGGAGCAGAGAGGAGTGGTGGGAACAGCTAGTGTGTATTATGAATTAGCATGTTGCCTTTGTAACAATGGGAGGTGGCAAGATGCAATAGTAGAGGTGTGACTTTATCTACTAAGTTGGTACACACAAAAGTTAAACGAACCATCAGGCATCAGCAATGCATCTGAGTCTTCATCTCATTGTTTCTTTCTATCGGTAGTATTAACAGTTTGCCTATATCTTGTTGAATTTAAAGTTCAGATTAAATTTCATTTGTGCACGTTGCATTTTTGGGAGACAGATGCTTGTCAATGGCACAATAAGTGTTTTTTCTATTTTATAACTTCATCGTCACATTGGATAGATAGTGCACTTCCTGTGATTCTTATGAACATCTTCATGGTATTTTCTTTATTGCTCATCATCTATCATATCTTATATGATAAAAGGGGTTTGAATATGGAACACAAGTCTTATAGAAGGCTCCACAAAAAGATTGGCAAAATATTTCTTGATTGACTATTACCTAATGTCAACCCTCTAAAATTGGTGAGAAATTTGGTTGACATCAGGTTGAAATATAATGCGGCATGGCTTGGTTGTTGTGGCTGTTTTTTGTGATGCTAATGCAACCAATGAGGTTTTTATGTGTGTATTCGATGTAGTTAAGTATGGTTTCTAAAAGTAAAGAAATATTAATTGTATGAGTTTGCCCTGGACATTGTGTTTTCTTCTCCACGGAGTACACTTATAAACCGGGTCTGCCCTCAAATCATTAAAAAAACTGGATCACCCAGACCTTTTTTCATCAAAACAGTGACATGAATAAATGTCAATGCAGGTTAAAAAGATGCAAAGGCTTCCTCTTACTAAACCATTGGAGATAACATTCACGGGCATGATTCTGTCCTCGTTGGATGGTGGAAGGGTCTCTGACTGCATCTCAATTTTTGAACACATGAAAGATTACTGTACTCCAAATATTGGAACCATAAATGCCATGCTGAAAGTTTATGGCCACAGTGACATGTTTGCTAAAGCGAGAGAATTGTTTGAATCTATTAAGGATACATTTTCTGGTTTTGTTCCCTCCCTTGATGATGATACATCAGTTACACCAGATGCCTATTCATATACCTCTATGCTTGAGGCATCTGCTTCTGCTCAACAGTGGGACTACTTTGAATATGTCTACAAGGAGATGGCTCTCTCTGTGTACCGTGTAGATCAAAAGAAACATGCAAGGTTACTGGTTGAAGCATCCAAATCTGGAAAGGTAACTTGTATTAGTTTCTCACATTATGTCAACTTATATCAAAATTCATTGTGGCATCATGTTTTTATGGTAATGATGTAGTTGGGCCTTTTTCATGGTCGGTTACTATAATCACCATCACCAATGTATATGTGACGTATTTTGTTTCAAGTCCAGTTTATTAAGAATATATTGAGCTGGCTGCTAGGGACTAGCTCATGTGATTTAACAATCATGTTGCATTGGCATAACGGTTTTGATTTTTACCCCCATGATGTACCCTGATCTTCTAACGATTCGTAAGGGTTTTGCTTTTGTTCAGTTCAAAAATCTCAGTTCAGATCCATAACTAAACCTCTCGACTCTTGAAACATCAAAAATTGATTTAATATGACTACGGTCGCAATCACTAGTTGTGGTCCAAGCTTTTGCTCACCAACTTATACTACTGCATTGAAATGTACAGTCTTTATGTTATCATTGATGGTCCTGAATCTATTTAGCTAGTAAGGGTTGCATGAAATGTCAGCTGAGTAATTCACCGGGTTTATGACAAGCCAGACTTCTTTCAGACTATTATTTCACTTTTCAAATGATAATCTATGCTCCAATTCTTGGTTCAGCGAAGTTTAAGCTTGTTGGCCAGAATATTCCACTGTGCTACATCCATTTTAGGATCATGCACATAACCACATTATAATGCTTCCGGTTCACTATTTAATAAGGCATCTTATATCTCATGTCATATCAAGCTTATTTAATCAGGCATCTTATATTGCAACAATATGCGTTATTTTTCATTTGAAAATCCATGCTACGGTGTTCCCTAATGAAGCCTAGAAGATGAGACAATCCAAAGAAGTATCAAAATAATTGAAGACAACAGATTATTTAGGATGTAATGGATAGTGCATTCCACGATTGAAGGGTGGACCATATATAAGATGGATTAAGTCACGAAGGGTAGAGGCCAAGAAAACTTAAGTTAGTGGCAATTGTAATTGTGAAAATACTATGTGCATACATTGATCAAAGAACAGGATAAACAAAGGCAAATTAAGGTGTTGGGGTCTCATGAGGCCCAAAAAGGCCAACAGAATGCCTAGATGAAGCTGCAGGTTCACAATTTGTAGGGAGGTGGGTAGAATAGACAGTTAAGCAACGGATACGGAGACAAAAGATTCGAGAAAAAACTAGTAAGGATGGATGTTGAAGGCTAGCAAATATGATGAGACCCAAAGACTAAAGACTAAATGGTAGGAATAAACTATCAAGCATAAAAAACACCTTTGCTATCAAGAATTTTAGCTCAATTAGTGTTTCGAGGATTTGATCTCAATTGATGTTTCCAGCTTCGATTGAAGAAAATACCTCTTTGCTCACGAAAATCTGCACATTTGGAAGTGCAATTTAGGGATTTAATCAAGGGTTTTGGTGCTGTATTTCAATTGTGAAGAACTACTCTAATTAGACGATGGATTAGGTACAAAATTTTACAAGATTACTGTATTTTGCTGTTAATTAAGCAGGTATAAAGAAAGTCACTGAAAAAATGGGTTTTGTGCAGTTTTGATAGACAACTATATCATTCAACCACAGAGGATAGAAGATGAAATCAAGACAATTTTCTCAGAAATGCAAATCAAGTCTAAAATTTTTGCAGATATATGCCAAAATTGTGAAAGTGCAGTGGAAAAAAAGAAATTGATGCAATAGGGTCAAATCAACAACAAAAAGAAAAAAATGAAGTGTTCCATATGAAGTGCAGAAATTCTTATTCAATCATTTGAAATTAAAATTCTCCACTATGTACATTTAATTTCACCGAGATAATCAATAGACCTGATTAGAAGAGAATTAAGAGATAATAAGAAAAAGAGGAGAGAGAAGATGGAGAAAACCTACAATTAGGCAAATGCCCCATATTGTTCATTATTTCTTCGATGAAAAGGAGTAGTGCACCAATCTCCTTTTATCAAAATGCCTCCACTACCACCATTTGTTCTCTTGCACGACTCCCACCATAAGGGTAAAAGAAAATTAAAGTGGAAAAAAGACCCGCGTGGATCCTTCCCATAAGATTTGTCAGACTTTCATGAATGAAAAAGGATTGCTTGGTCTCTCGGTGTGTTGGAGACCAACGATCCCTTAATGTCCTAAATTAGGACCATAAGAGTTAGTGATTCAACTCCTTTTTTCTTTTATTTATTGAATTATTACTAAAAACCCATCATTCATGGGTGCAACTTGGTTCGGATAAACCCAAGAATCGATCCAAACCGACCCCAATGGATCAGTTTCGTTTGGATTTCTTCCCTACTCGGGTGGGTACCAGTTCTTTAAAATGCAGACCTAAGTAAATCTTATCTATTCCAGTTTAGGGGTTCCATTTAGCCGAACCAACCCGAAAGGGAATCTTTTGCATTATTATAATAGGGTAAATTACACTTTGCCCCTCTGAAGTTTAGCTCAAAAACACTTAACCCCCCTGTAGTTTATTTTGTTCCAAATTGCTCCCTAAAGTTTGAAATGTTAGCACAATACCCCCATTTGTCAACAACATAATTTCCTCGTTTGGTAATTTTTATCTTATCGAAACTGAATTGAAGGGGGGCAAAATGTAGTTTTTGAACTATGGGGGGTTATCTTAGGGAGAATATTATAGACAAAAAAAAATATCATACTGATACGATAGAGAGAAAAGATCATAGAGAGAAGAAAACTTTTAGAGACTGAGAAAGTATGGTGTAGAGAAAATGTTGTATGGAGAATGTCGGAGAAAAAAAAACACTATACAACTTTCTCCCCACAATATTTTCTCATTAATTTTTCTGTACTGTATTTTCTCTCTACTATATTCTCTTCCTAATTCCGATACCATTCTTTCTATAGTATCTCTCTACAACACTCCCTCTCTACAATATTTTCTCTATAATAGGTTCGCTATATATTCTCTCAATGATATTCTCTATGTACATTATTCTTTCTACAATATTCTTTATGGCATTTTCTCTCTAGTCTTTATGACATTCTCTCCCCACAATATTTTTCTCTATACATTCTCTCTCAATGACATTTTTTCTCTATTATTCTATTATTCTCTACAATATTATTTTCTCTAGGGTACGTTTGGATGAGGTATTTAGAATTTACTAGGGATATTGTAAATGAAGTGAATTAGAATGATGGGTTGACTAACCTTGCTAGCCAAACAAGGAAACTCACAAATTAAGGGATTCAAAACCCCATCAAATTAATTCCCTTCTTTTATAATTTTCCTAGTAAATTCTAGATACTTCATCCAAATGCACCCTAAGGTCCCACCCCAACATCCCCTCCAGACTCCTGCAGATCAAAAGGCATACGACGACGGGTGGATTATGTGGCTCCCTGAACAACCCCCCCCCCCCACACACACACACACACATACCCTCTATCGGAAGGCTTGTACAACACAACTTTGGTTGAGGGGGTGAAGACTGAGCTGTCGTATGTGCGAGCGGGTGATGTAGTGGATTGAGGGAATGCGATGGAGAGCCTGGAGAGGCAATGGGAAGGTGTGAAGCTGATGGAGGAGTTATATATTTTCACGGTATGTTAGGACTACTTTACCTTTTTTCTTTGAAGTGTAAACCGTGCGGCCGTGCCAAAGAAAGATCCGCTCAACACGGTGTTGAGCGGATCTTTGACGTGTAAACCTTTTTTCACGGTATGTTTGGACTTCTTTATCCAAGGATTGTTCATATTTACATGTTAGATCCGTTTAACACCCACCCACACGTAGAACACGTTTCAACGGGTACTTACCCGCACTCAGGGAGAGGTGTCAGCGGGGAGAAAGAGGGTGTGATGGGGCCACACGAGGGGGGACGGAGTGGGGTCTACTCTGATACTCCGTGGGGTCTGCTCTGATACCAAGTCACTAATCCCGTGCCCACTCAAAACCGGTTATGAGGGGGAGGGGGCAATGGGTATATGAAGACACGGAACTCCCACCCCTTAGCCGATTTGGGACTATCCGCTTAACAGATCCAAATATCTCAGTAACACTGGTACTTGTGTAACATGTTAACTATGTCAAATTTCTCACTTACCACCATTTTGTTATGAGCAATGCTATTCAGCCATTCGAGTTTCCATCCGGATGGGGCCATCCTGACGTGGTACCTGACCAGAACCATCCCTTTGCCTGATCACACTTCGGGGCTAGGTGCAAATATGTTGGTTGAATAGCAATTTTGTTTTTTTATGCATGTTTTTTATGCCAATACTTCAATTCAATCGTTCACTAATTTACCTCATGCTTTATGAAACGAGAAGTGCATAGGTTACTATCGTAATCCTCTAAACTACTCTATCCATTGCCTTCGGAAAGTGTTGACTTTTTTGCCATAAATCTAATCTCCTAGTAGATTCACTTCACTTGTCGAGTTCACTATCAAGCTCAAAGTCCAAATCATGCTTATCACCACCTTTCCATTATATGTTTAATAAAGAGTGATGTTTTAGCCCATCAATGTTAGATTCCTTGTTCACTAGGTCACTTTCAAAAGCTTGGCAGAGAGAGAGAGAGAGAGAGAGAGAGAGAGAGAGAGAGAGAGAGAGAGAGAGAGAGAGAGAGAGAGAGAGTCTATGGTGCGGCCGATTAACGTGTGGCCAAGTCTATAGTTTGCACGTGGAGGATTTTCTTCTTTTGAGGGTGATCAGTGATCACCTACCCTTTGATAAGCCACATGTCAAAAATCAACTCATTCTAAGACCTCCAAGTGCATCAAATGTGTTCAGCTTTATTGATCGTTCTTTTTAACGATCAATAAAGCCGAGCACATTTGATGCACCTAGAGGTCTTAAATTGAGTTGATTTTTGACATGTGGCTTATCAAAGGGTAGGTGATCACCATCAAAAATAAAAAAAAAACTTCCACGTGCGGCCGATTAACCTGGCCGCACACTAATCAGCCACACCATAGAGTAACTCCCTATCTTTCAAAAAACCATACACTAACTCTCTCTCTCTCTCTCTCTCTCTCTCTCTCTCTCTCTCTCTCTATATATATATATATATATATATATATATATATATATATATATATATATATATATATATATATATATATATATATATATATATAGGGGAATGCTTAGGTGCGGTCCGCAGCCATCCGATGCACCACTCCGTGCATCGGATGCACGTGGCCGGTGCATCGGACGGGTGCGGATTGCGGACCGCAGACCGTACCTAAGCATTTCCATATATATATATATATATATATATATATATATATATATATATATATATATATATATATATATATATATATATATATATATATATATATATATAGAGAGAGAGAGAGAGAGAGAGAGAGAGAGAGAGAGAGAGAGGGCTGGGTTCCTATGACATGTCATAGGTAGTACCCTATGACATGGTGAATTAGTAATGCTGGAATGTTTAGAATGTGCTGAATTTTTTTTAGGGTGATCACCTTACCTTAGATAGAATGTCTACAAAAAATCAAAGCATTCTAAAACTTGTTGGGGCATCAAATGCTAGAAGCTTTATCGGCCATCCATTTTAACCGTTAAATTGAAATTCATATTTGATCCCTCTAGAAGTTTTAGAATGAGCCGATTTTTTGCGGGGGTCCTATCTAAGATAGGGTGATTATCCTCATAAAAATTTAGAACATTCTAAATATTCTAGGGTTACTAACTCACCATATGTCATAGGGTACTCCCTATGACATGTCATAGGAACTCATTTCCCATATATATATATATATATATATATATATATATATATATATATATATAGGGAGTAGGGTGCATGGTCCTCTCGACTAGCCAACGCGCTAATCCTTCCTTCAATTCAGGTGTCATGTGGCACTTTTTAACCGGGTTTAGGGGTTAGTCAATGTGGGTTTACCCCTCCTAACAATGATCATGAAAAAAATTTATGCCAAGTGACATTTTTAAATTAACCATAGCAAGGGGTATTTGTGCACTACAGTTTATCATTAAATTTGTCGGTCGTTAGATTGGGTTGTTTTAAGTTTTTTTTTTTAATTTTTAAAAAAAACCCAGATCTAAGTACAATGGATTGACCATCCATTAAAAAAAAGATTAAAAAGTACCACTTGGCATCTGAATATACGGGAGGACTAGCGTGTCGGTTAGGTGGGAGGACCATACTACCTATTCCCATATATATACACACACACACACACTCGCTCTTTTGGAGGATGTGTTCCCAATGATATATTTTTATTCCCACCTAATTTGATTTTGGAGGTCCTCTATCAGCTCCATTGTCAAGTCTGTTCGAGCTTTTGTGAGCTCCTTCATGGCTTTTCATAGTCCAATATTTCTTATGCCGAGTTTTGTTATCTTTCATAATGCATTTGGCATGGTAGAGAATAAGAATTTTTTCTTTCTTGGCTATATAAACATCTTTCTTGCTTTCATTTCATCCCTACTGTTCAATAAACATGTATACTCAGTGGTGGCTCCAGGAATTTGTATTAGTGTGGTCAAAAGCTGCATTAGAACGGCACCTCACAGGAGAGTTTCGAGAGAATAGAGGAGGAGATGGGTCGCGAAGTCGCGGACTCATGTGACTCGTGAGTCGTGAAGGCGTGAAGTAGGATTTGGTGAATCGGTGGAGTGGGGTCAAACAGTCACAACTAAATGAATTGTGATAAACAAATTTTTAATAGGGTTTTACATTTGAGTGGGGTCAATTGACCCCATTCACCCATATATAGCGCCGCCCATGTGTATACTTCACTTTGCTAATTTTTCATCCTTATTTGGTGATTCTTGACTCTAAAACTTCTCTTGGTTTCTTGTCCCTACCATCTGTTCGAGTATGAATCCATTTTGGCCTTTAAAATATTGTCTCTCGTACACTCCTTTATTGAAATGATCATTGGGCTATAGTTATTTGTATCAATACTTCCACAGTTTCAACCTACGAAGGAAAGCAATACGAGATCAAATAACTGTCTTTGTGCTTCCTTTGCAGTGGCATTTGCTAGAGCATGCATTCGACACAATTCTCGAAGGAGGAGAAATTCCTTATATATCAATTTTCACCGAGATGATATGCCAGACCATTGCTCGAGAAGATTTTGAAAGAACTGTTTCTCTCATCAATGGCATGGCTCATGCCTCGATGCGAGTGAGTGAAGAAGAGTGGACAAACCTCTTCCAACGAAACATGGATCGCTTCAGCAAGGATACATTGCAGAACCTAGCGAACCACCTTAATAACAGTGATCTCGTGATGGAAGATCCTGTCCCTAGCTTGTTAAAATCGCTGCACTCCCTCTGTGAAGCAAGGCAGTCAAAGAACACACGTGTACTTGCCGCTCACCGTGAAGCCGAAGATCCAAGCTGTGATAATCAGAAGATTCAGTTTTATCGTCCTAGTAAAGCTCTTGTCAACAAAGATGATGGCCTGCAACATAATGTTGACGATCATATATTTTCCCCCGATAATACGAATTTGTGCAGTCTTTCAGATGCGTATCTCGAAGAACCAGTCCATGATGCAGCATCGACGGCCAGCAACAAAGGCAAGGAATCAGAATCCATTCAGCATGACAGCTCAGATATTTCTATTGCCGACAAGGCTCTTGACTTGCTGACTGCTCATGTCGGCAATCCCTTCTCCAAATTTCCACCAGCATCAGAGATACTAGAAACCTGGAGGGAAGATAGGATGAAGAATGACATCTTTCGACTCCGACTATAAAAGTTCGCCGGACGTGACGGAGATTGGTTTCTTGTGTTTTCGACTGTAAGCACCATCCGAGCATGAATTGACCTTCCAGAGTCTTCTAGCGAGCCGGTTTCAAGATGTGCTTGTTTGGATACTTGTCGCTCATCAGAATTTGTCAAAATAAAAACATCCACTGCAGGATTTAAACATGTGTATGGGATGATCTCATTGGGATTCCTTGTAAATATATCAGAATCTGTGTAAAATGTAATTTATGTAGTTACAACTGATTTATGCTTCTTTTTTCGTGCTGAGTGTTATGGTCCAGAAATCTTTACCTAGCAGCTATAGCATTATGAAGTCCAAATGTGATCAAATTGGCAGTCAGTTAAAACCTTGTAATGCACCCAGTGCTCACTTCTCTTTCCTAATTAGGTATATGCTGAGCTGGCAGTCGATTAACTCTGTCAAACAACGGCACTAACTGTGGTAGCTTTAATGCTTAGTATCTAATATTTCCTCTGCCGAAGGGTTATGAGGTCCCTGGACTAACTTTGAATCTTTTTCCACTGGGTCGAAAGGCGCAAGGTTCAAAGGCTACATGGTTGGAAGGAAAATCAAAGCAGGTATGCTTAACACAATTTTTCTGAAGTGCGATTTTCTCGGAAGATTTGTGATGCGCAATGAGATTGCCGTAAGGGATACGGAAAAGCTTTCGGTGGCAACAGAGGTAGCCCTTGATAGAAATGACCGGTGAAGAATGATTCAGAAAGCCGACCCCAAATGGGTTCATTCTGGAGCTGAGAATGTAAGGTCAAAGAATAAGACAATTTCGATTTCGAATCGTCATTTTTTACCCTCCAAAAAATGTCATTTTACGAAATATTGTGTGAAATATTAAGAAATTTTGCAATATTATGATATATTTTGTGAAATATTATGAAGTATCATATTTTGTGAAATATTACGAAATATTGCACTATTTTGTGAAATATGGCATTTAGGAGTGAAAAAAAAAATATTTTACGATATTTCATGAAATATTTTGATATTTTTTACCCCGAAGACAGTTAACTCTGATCCATTAACCATATACTTTGCCTTCCAAGTTTGAGAAATGCAAGTTCTACTGCGTTCTAAGTTTGTAGAGAGCAAAACAATACCAATTCTCATGCGATAGAAACCCATCGGCATCAATTCTTTCTTATGTAAATGACCCTCAAATCCCAAAACCCAGGTTATAAGGGGAGATCCACAGCAGGTATATTAAGCGGGTGATGGGTGCCTCCCTCAATGATATGGGACATGTGGCAGGACACGAGTCACACGATCGATGGGGAGCGCTCGGAGTAGAAGACATCGGGTCCAGTTCTAATACCATGTTAGATACTCTCACACCCCAAAACCCGGGTTATAAGGAAAGGCACAATAGTATATTAAGCTGGTGATGAATGCCTTCCTCACCGATGTGTGACTATTCGTCAACAGTCTAGAATTGTTAATGGGTTTTCAAATCTTAGCATGTTAGCATCAATCATCATTTAGATCTACCCGAAATATAAAAAAATTAGTACTCAACGTGCCGTCCCATTTGTATAAGATCCAAACCTCTTTTATACATAATCTATCATGTGCATTGTGGATGAGGATTAGCTTAATCTATGGTTGCAGATATAATTTCCCGTTCGAAGTTTTGTTTTTTTAACGAGAGCAACCCTTGAGCTTATCCAAATGTTTTTCTATATATCATCATGTACTAAGTCCACCCTCATCTCGGCCTCCGTCGCTCCGAAGCTTCTTTGGGGATGGCTAAACCTTCAAACATCTTAGGTTTCTAAGATCAACCAAGCATACATTATGATTAGTAGCAAGGCATGGAGCTAAATGAGTTTAATGATGTTTAATGAGGACTCACACTAAACACTTGATTCATTAGAGAATAGTTTTCTTTTTTTAACTTACCCCTCGGTTAATTGGGGTAATAAAAAAATAGTTAGAAATCTTCCACAACACTTGGGGAAGATTTAAGTATTGAGCACAACATGCAATTAGCTTCCAAATTTTTTAACCTCAACAACTTAACCTCATATATCATGGCGTAAATAGTTAGAAGAAAATGTTTTACAAGGTCCTACTAGCCGAGTACTAGGCCACCATCAAGGGCCATCATGCACGAGAACCACTGCAGTGAGAAGCGCCCCACCACTGTGATGCAACCGAAGTTGCTAAATCGCAAGTAGTTGGCTCAAAAATCATGCAGATTGAGCTCGGGATGGTACGGATTTTGACTCTATTAGTGTACATATATAGACATGGAAAAACTTTCATTGACAACAGATATAGCCCTAACTAGAAATAAATGACGAAGAATGATTCATAAAGCTGACCCCAATTAGATGGGACATGGCTTGATGGTTATGGTTACTGTATCATTCACATATGTAAAATTTGAGTCACCTCACATGTAGGGGTTTCGGACCTATGTAGGATACTATCCCACTCGAGCAATCTGAGGGTGCTCTGGTCCACATGGAGAAAGAGGGTGAGGAAAGAACATCGGATTTCTTGGGATATTCTGGCAATGGGGATCATTTGGTTCTCTAGCTTGAGAGGAACAATCGGATTTTTAATGGCAAGACAGTTGGAGATTAGGAGCAACGGAGATCGACTATTTCCATTTTCCAGATTGCTCGAGTTTAAAGGCACAATGTATCACATTGCCTCAGTATAAATAATGCAGCATCCCCCAAGTCAGCTACATGAATGTTTGTATAGCTCCATCCTTGGTCTTGTGCAAGTGTTGGAATTGACCTGGTTTCCTTATGTTCCTCGAGTTTGTTTTAGAATTCTCAACAATGTAGACAGAATCGGGGGTCTCTTCAAGCGAAAGGAAATCGAGCACGTCGAATGATATCAACAACATACCATCTCCGTATTTTCTTCATTCTTCGGATCACCTGAGAAGAAACCCACAGGCTGCCAATGGGTTTATAAAACCAAGTACCATGTTGATCGATAGTACTATTGAATGTTTCAAAGCCAGACTTGTGGCCAAAGTCTATACCCAAAAAGAAGGCTTGACTTTTCATGAAACTTTCGCCCATGTCGTCAAACCTGTCATTGTTTGAAGTCTCTTAGCCATTGTAGTTGTCCGTTATTGGATGCTCCATCAACTTGATGTAAACAACTTATTTCTACATGGGGAGTCTCGATGAGGAAGTTTATATGGTTGTTCCTCGTTGTTTTTCAAAAAATGGGAACAATGCATCTGTCGACTCAACAAATCACTTTATGGTCTGAAGCAAGTATCTCAGAATTGGTTCTCAACAGCACTTAAAGACATATACAAACAATCGCAAGATGATTACGCTTTGTTCATCCATCCAACTGGCCATAATTTTAGAGTTGTTCTCTTTACATCAACGACATCATTGTGACAGAAAACAACATTGTCTCGATCAACTCTTTGAAGTTATTTTTACAAAGCAAGTTCCACACAAAAGATCTTGGTACTCTCAAATACTTCTTAGGCATCGAAATTGCGTGGTCGCCTCAAGGCACTTTTCTCAATAAAAGGAAATACACTCTGGATATCCTTCATGATAGTGGTCATCATGGAGCTTGACAAGTTGCTTTTCCCATAGAGTAAAATTTACTCCTAACTAATGATCACGTGGAACATCTTTATAATCCAAGCACGTACTGACGCCTTGTTGGTCGGTTGATTTGTATTACAATCACCTGACCTGACATCTTTACTTAGTTAACATTTTAAGTCAGCTCATGCACCAACCTCGTATGCCTCATTCTAATGTTGCTATTCGAGTTCCTTGGTACATAAAATCATCATATGGTCGCTATCTTTTTCTACTTTTTCGTTGTTCCTTTCAAGTATCCTGCTATTGTGATTCTAATTGAAGCAGCTACCCCACGACGCTCTGATCAACAACTGGCTACTTTACTATGTTGGGTAATAGTTCTATATCATGCAAAACAAAGAAGCAAACTACTGTTTCCCGATCCTCTGCTGAGGTGAATATCACGCCATGGCCACTCTCACTTGCAAGCATGTATGGCTAGAGGTTTTCCTTCTTGATCTTCAAATTTCTCACCTTCAACCAATAAGCTTACACGACGATAATCAAGCGGCTCTCCACATTGCAGCAAACCTAGTATTTCATAAATGCACAAAGTATATTGAATCGACTGCCACAGAAACTCAGTTATGGAGTCATCTCAACAACACATGTTCCAACTCGATATATGCTAGCTACTTGATATTTTAACTAAAGCACTAGGTTGCAACCATTTTCAATTTTTATATGATAAGTTAGGCATTACGAATTTCCATGCACCAACTCGAGGGGGAGTATTAGGATGCATGCTGCAATCGCCATAACATGATGGTGACACTCCACGATCGACGGCTTGATAGATCTTCATGATCCTTGCATTGATTATTTGCAAGTCAAAATTGAAGGTTGGCCTTTATGACGGATCATGATAGTGGACTATAATAGTGGCCACATTTTATGATAGGTCATCATAGAAGGCCATCATAGTAGGTCATATCTCTTCATATATTGTAATGTACAACCCCACAAATCACAAATAGAATGGTTGTGCATTGTATTATATAAGGTATACAACGTTAACCCAAAGGAAAAACACATAGACGATTCATCTCCATTGTCTCTATCATATTAGCTAGATTTCAATTCCAGTAGAAGTAAGGTTCATCATCGAGCCGAAAGCCTTGCCCTTTGACATGAGCCACTCTCTTCATGCCCCATTTCGTTTATTTTTTCTCCATTCCCATGGCTTCTCAGGGTGCGATGAAGCCCACAGGCCAACTCGAGCAGCTCGAGCTTCTCTTTCCCACTAGGATTGCACATTATAGCAAAGAAAGATTGTCAGAACGATTCGAGATTATAAAAGGTTGATCAGTCGATAATGTCAAAACTCACCGTCGCAAGTTCAGGACGTTGGTCGTAAGCGGTATAATGCCATGCGAGTCCTGTCTTTAGCATTTGCTCCTATAAAGGACATCAAAACCATGGAATCAAATATCGATAAATTTCCTACGAAATTATTGAAACATGTTTTTTTTTAGGATCCGACATAAAAATTTTCTGAATTTTTTGTAGCACCAAATTTCGGTTCGACGTTTCGAATGTTGTCCATAAGAATCGACATTTGACCATAATCCAACATTCCGTCTTTTTTTTTTCCAGACAGATTCATTAAAAAATTATCTTCCAACAAAGATTTTCATCTTTTTCAATGAAGAATTACATATTTATTCTTTATCCGAATCTTTTCATAACATATCAATATTTGACAAAAACTTATCAAATACAAATTTAATCAAAATTTTAAAAATTATAAAAATTTCACCGATATTTGAACCAAATGAGACAAATATCGATCTTTTGTTTGACCGACCAAAATCTACATAGAAATCGACATTTAAAACCTTTGATCAAAACCATAATATTCGAACACTAAGCACAGCATCACCATCCCTCTCACCTGCACAAAGATCCCATTGCAGTAGACATCCCCAACGAATCGACTGTATCGATCCTCATCGTATACGTAAACTTTCACACACTTCCCTTCGACGAGCTTCATCATCTTCTCCTTGGCCTCCTTCCCATACGGCATCGAGCTCTCTGGTGAATCAATCCCCCTGTTATTATCTTGTAAAGATCAGATACTATATGAAGAGCAGTTTCCCACCTATAATTCGATGTGTACCTCAGTCTGATCCGGTATTTTCGCGCCAGTGTCTCTTTATTGTTCGCGCCATTTACGACCCTGTAACGAAAGCAGACCAGAGATCAAACACCTTACAACATGGCTTACCAACAAAGAATTCGGCGAGGCGGGCGCAACCTATATCCTGCATTGACGATAGTTTTCTGAAGCGCATCCGCCTTCTTGTAGTCCTTGACGGCACGAGCCTTGGCCCTCGCGGCGACCGCCTTGTGCACCTCACGCGGGACTTGGGGTGCCTCCCTCGGGTCCGCTACGTCGACGTACACGGTTATCGTGTCTCCGTCTGCGACCGCTTTGGCGTCCACCTAGAGCAATTAGGTAATTGAATCAGATAATTTGCAAACCAGGTGTTCTGATCGATTAGAAAAGAGTAGTAATGACTCACGGGGAGAGTTTTGAGCTCGAACTTGAATCCTTGGGGCCTCGGCGGTTGGACACCTTGGACTTCTGTGCTTGTGTGGGGGGCAGGAAGACCATAGAATGCCAAGAGGCCCTGAGGAGCAAATTAAAGGATGTGACTTATGATTAGTTGAGACTAATGGTCTAATGGGCTGATTTTGTGGTGTTTCTTTCAGCTGGTGTATACATAAAAGCACCTCTACATCTGCCTTCTGATGCCTTTTTAAGGTCTGGATGACGAGGTCGGTCGCCTCTTCTGGAGTCCTCGGTGGTGGTTTGGATTCCCTCCACGCCTCCAATAGCTTCGTGTACCTATAAGATTAATTCTCATGCCAAAATTCGGAGTCCACTCATGATTCTGCTTACTAGAGATTCTTCAATGAGTTTTGGATCGATTTTTGATCTTATGGGTCGAGAATTGTAGGATCGTAAGACCCAGATCAAGGATTTGATAACCCTAATTGGATTTGAACAATAAAGAGCCTATGAACGCGTGAAGGGACAAGAAGGAAATCCAAGATTACCAATTAGCTTGCGCCTTCTTGGAGGAGACGACGTGACGGCCTAGTCCCTCGGGGACCTATGAGAGAGTTAATTATGAAGGTGGGTTAAGGATGTAATCATGTAATTAAGATTTGTATATAACCTAATAATCTCTGAATTACAATGAGTTCGATGGCGATGGTGGTGGCGGTGGATACCTGAGATGTGGCGTCGAAATGGAGGAGATCGTGAGCGAGAGCGGAGACGCCAACGGTGGAGGTGGTGACCCCATGGGGGCCCAGAGAATGGTGATCATGGGGCTCGGAGCAACTCCCACAGATGAATCTGAGAAGGGCGTTCCCCATTCTCTCTCTTGTCTCTCTCTACACCTTCTCTCTACAAGAGAGAGAGAGAGGGGGGGGGGGAAAGGAAAGAGGGATTGGGTTTGTTAGGTGGAGAGGTCAAGGCATTTGTCTCTCGCTTCTCGATGAAGAGAAGTTGCGGCTGCTTATAGTACAAGTGGATCTGACACGTGTCGGAGTCCCATTGGCTTAGCCGATAGAGAGGCGTTTTAGAGATTGCGTGTGAGTCTGTGCCCGTTCTTTTCGAACAAAACTTTTGGCAGCTCTATCAAAAAAAAATAACTTTTGGCAGCTACCACGGTACGTGGCATGCAGCGATTGGATGGAAGGGTGTGGGGCCCACATAAAAATAGCTAAGGACAAGAGAATCTGTTCTGATTCTTTCCGTGTGGGCCCCATAGACGTCTTCCAATTGCTGCGTGCCACATACCCCGTGTGCTGCTGGTACAAGTTTTGGTCTTTTTTTAGACCACTGCTGTCCGAATATACTGCAGGACATACACGCGGACATACCGCGGTAGTAGCCGGGGGGAATTGTTTTCAAAACCGGACCGGATGGCGAACCGAAAAGGCAGCCGGTTCGGTTCAAACCAATGGTTCAACCGTTTGAACCGCGTGAAAATATGTTTTTTTAAAATAGATACATACTAAATTCTTCAATGGCAAGGTTTGACTCCTGGGTTAACATACAAACCGGTTTATTCAAAAACCGAACCGAAATATGTTCCAATTCTGATCCAAATCGGTTGAACCGCCCGATCCGATCCGGTTTTCAAAACAATGGCTGGGGAGGGGGGGGGGCGTCAACTAGGACTCGATGCGTCTGAATGCCCCCACCACCGCAGTATGTCCCGATCCAACCCAAACAAAAGTTACATTATGGGGTCCACCACCGCCTTCTTTCTTTATTGCATCAAGATGGTTACTTCATGTCAAGGATGTCCACTATCACTATATTTGTTCCTTATCTGCTCGGAGATCTTATCCCATATATTTTTAATTAATCAAGGAGAAACACAATCTTATCCAGAGTGTTAAGTTGGGATTCTCTTCGAAGGTGTGGCGTCTCCATTTCCCACTTAATGTTTGCGCCTTTGTGAAACTGGAGGGAGTTTATTCGGTGATAGATACTTATGGTAGATGGTATGGTCAGAATGATCGAGGTGGTCACTTTCAGCAAATCTATCTATTGTTTTCATTGGGAGATCTAAGAAGAAGATATTTGACTTCCTTGTTGCTAAATTGAAAGACAACACTAAAATGGTGGAAAGCCAAGGTCGATCTTTTCTCATGTCGGTAGAACTGTCTTGATCGATCAAGCCTACCATCTCCGCCATTCCGGTGTACTTTATGGCTATTGCGCGTCTGCCGAAGTCCAGTGCTTCGAAGCTAAATGCAGTTCAGAGGGATTTCTGGTGGGGCTTCCAGAATAGCTGTAGACATCCATACTTCATTTAGGCCCCGTTTGGTTCGAAGTATTAGGTGCAATAAGTCGCTTTGAGGTAAGTATTCAGAATAACGTGCATGACTTACCTCATTTGTTTTGTAGTATCTGGTGCAGTAAGTCGATTTGGTGTCTCTAGGATACCTCATAATTAAGACAACTCAATACTGCAAAATCAGTGGTAAGACAAATACTCGTATCCAGAATACATCGTAACTATAATGCCTCACATGATATTTTGAACCAAACTGAGCCTTATACTTCCGAATGTGGAGTTTGATATCTTATGACGAGCAACGATCATCTTGTGGAGCATTTGGAAAAGTAGGAATCTTGTTGTATTCTAATGCGATTATTGAGAGTGATAATGTCGAAGTCCTCCAACTCCCGTCAAAGAATAGTTCTTCACCACCATGGCGATTAAGTACTATGTTCCTTGATTGCAGGATCATTCTTAGTGACAATTCAGATTCATGCCAAATTAATTCGTCTCAAGGGAAGCTAATTATTGTGCGCATAATGTAGTGGGTTTCACTACTGATCACAATGCCAATTGTAGCTTCTCCGGTGAAACGTCAGACTGTATTTCTTTTATGAGCAACACTATTCAGCCCAAAGGTTTTCCTGATTCTGCTTAGCCCGATTGACGTGGCAGCGTGCAACTGGTGGAGTAAAAGACTTAAATGTCGTTGGTGGCTTTTAGCCACCAGTGGCACACTGCCATATCATTCGGGCCGCCGAAATCGAAAAAACCTTCGGGCTGAGTAGCATTTCTCTTCTTTTATTAGTTTGCGTGAAAAATATATAAGCGAGAAAAAACCTTTCTTAAACCAACCCAACCTGTCGGAGTTCAATGTAGGTAAAATACACCTTATAAACCTTTGTAATTTTCTCTTTAAAAATTCAAAACTATCAACTGCTGATAAAATAAATATTTTTTTTTTAGATTCAAGGGCAAGGTCTCAATTAGACCTCCGGAAGGTTCCACATGCCGGCTCAACAAAAAGGTAACGCAACCACTGCAACGACAAATCACCACCAAGTGGAGAACACCTCGCGCCATCGGCGGATAAACCAACCACCGCACACCAACGGCTACCACAGATACCGCACACAGGCGGACCAAACCGCACGAAAGCATAGAAGCAGAACATAAAGGGGGAAAAACAAAAGAAAATACCAAACTAACCCCCACTACGACCACCGGCGCCACCGCCGCACAGAGTAGAGGAGCCACGCCACTGCGAGTTGCCGGGAAAACCCGACGAGCCCCGCCAGAAACTCCACGTTTCACCGAGCCGGAGCCGCCACCATCGTCGAGCTGGGACCGCCAAAAACGAGCAAGGGCGAGATCGATGACCTATTCAAGGCTGCCGCAACGATCGATACAAGTTGCCGCACCACGCCGGAGATGGAGACCATCATCTCACCGTCACCGGAGTCGAAGGGGACACTCCCAAAATCCCAAAAACATGAAAAAGAAAAGAGGGCCTGATGTCGTCGCCGGATGAGCCGACTGGCCAAAAAAACATCCCTATCATAGAGGAAAAGAGATGGCAAAGCCCATATCTGAACCCCGGAGGGTTTGCCGTCAAAGATCCCCGCGCCGCCAGCGGCGGCAACCGAGAAGGCTAAGAGGATTTCAGCGAAAACCCTAACCACGGGCGCTGGGAGAGATGGAAGGCAACCTGATAGATTAATGCCGCCTTATGCCGACCTGAAAACCTTTGCGGAAGATTGTCAACATTACTTGCATGAACCCGCATAACCCGACGAGACGCACAACTTGCACTAACCCGAGTTTAGCCTGAGATTGAAAATTTGCTTTGGGCTTGGGATTAGGACCTTAGGTTGGGCAGTGCGTGTTAAAGGCCGGGACTTGGGTTGACCTTGCGTTGACCTCTAACCCAACCCAACCCAACCCGTCCGAGTTGAAGTCCTTGTCACATCAATTTTGACATACCTGCCGTGCACCACAACCATTCAGTGGAGTATACAGTGCCTGCCATTGTGTGGCTATTGAATCAGTTAAAACACGGCTTATTCATTCAACCGGAGTCCATAACTTTTCTGATTTTTGTAAGGGTTTTTTCTCAAAATATTATTAAAAAATAAAATATTTAACGAAATAGCAGCTGACCAAAACTATTTACCAACCTAGCGCTCTAACAGCCACATGGCATGTTAGCGCCGTAAAGCGAACGTGAGTTTTTTTTTTTCTATTTCAAGTAGAACTCGGAATTAGGAATACCGGGTTTAAACCCGGTATTCCAAATACTGGGTTTACCCAAAATCCAGAGAGAAAACGACTAAGTATGAAAATTTTATAGAAGTGGCTTCAGTTAAAATCGGTGTCCAGATTACCGGTTTTAAACCTGCTAATCCAAATACCGGGTTCTATTTGAAACGAAAAAAAAAAAAAATCGCTCGCTTTACAGCACTGACATGCCACGTGGCTGTCAGAGCGTTAGGTTGGTAAATAGTTTTGATTGGCCGTTGTTTCGTTAAAATTTTTATTTTTTAATAATATTTTAAAAAAATGCCCTTTTTTTAAACAAATCATGATTTTGTTAAACTCAAAATAAATTTGTGGAACATCTATATATAAATGTTTTCAAATTCTACAGTTTTATTCCCAACTCTTTTTTATTATTTTATTATTTATTTTTCTAACCTTTTTCTTAGCCGATTTTTTCACTACTTCCGACTTGGTAACTATGGTTGTAGCCATACGTGAACTGAATCCAACCCTATAGGGTTGGTCGTTATTCGTGATTTTAGAAAAAAACCAAATCTATGTTTACACTAAGAATAGACCTGCTGCACTGATTGAGACCTCTAGCCCTGATGAAAGAAAAGTCTATAATAAATGGGTAAAGGCTAATAAGTTTATTCCAGAGCTGGCTGATGGATTATTTGGGCTCAAGAAGCAATTTGTGGGCTCTGTTAAACCCCGAACAATACCATTATCCGGTCAGGTTGACTTCACAGGCGTACCCGAGGGGAACGAAGATGCAGCATATATATAAGACCCGGATCAGATCAGATCGAAGGTTCATTGGGTCGATATCCGATCACCCGGTCTTCTAAAACATTAGCAATGGTCCAGACCTGGATTCGACGCCATTTTGTTTTGGGCCCAAAATATAAACCCAAGCTCATATACAGTGGTTTGGATTCGGATGAATAATTTTCCTTGTTACATATATCTGAAGACATTTTCCGGACAAATTCCCTGGGGAACCAGATGGCATCATACAGTCAGAGGTGCAAAGCGTAAAGGGCTCCGGGGGATTCTAGGAAAGTTCCTACTAAATCTCGGATCGCATGAGAGGATGATGAAGCTGAGTGCTTCTAGGCTCCATCCTGCTGGATAAACGGGTTGGCAATCTCATCTGTTCCGTCGGTCGGTGATACAAGCATCACAGCAGTGCCCCGGCAAACCTGCAACAAGAGTAACCCAAGTATTCAAAGATGGCCCTTGTGAGGAGCACTGGTTTACTTCCCTCTTTTATGAGTTGAAAAAAGGAAGAAGTCAAGAAACAAGAAGCTAATCCTGGTTTCAGGTTTCATTTAGAGAGAGAGAGAGAGGTTTTTATGTATAGTCCCATGATAAATAAACCCTTCACCTTTTTTAAAATTTCAAGGGCATCCCTCACAAATCTTGATTTTACAAAAACATCACGGGGCTACTTTTATGACCCTTGCCTGTCTGGGAAGTTTAAAAACGAGTGGCTTCTATGAAAAACCAATAATTTTCAGGGTCTATATGCAAAAATCACCACCGAACTTGTGCTGCCGTCCAGACTAGGGTAAAATGGTCATAAAAGAAGTCTCATGGGCATTTTGCAATTTGTTGTTTTTTGACGTGCACATGTACTTTTTTAAAAAATCCAATGGTTCATATGCAAAATCAATATTTGTCAGGTGGCAATATGCAAAAAATCCCCCCAAAAAAATGAACTGTAAAATGAACACAGAGAAAGTTTGTAGTTAAGTTTTGTAGATGTTGTCAATGTTGATGACTGCGAAGAATTAAGACAAACTTTCAAGTGAGCCCAAAGCAAAGAGAAAAGAGAACATACAATAAGGCCAAGATTCCTGGTTTGGTCGGTTATCTTCAGTGGATCATCAGGATCTGCATCAACAGAGGACCAACAAACAGCATGATTGCCAAATCTTTAACCAAGAAAAGCTCAGAATAATTAATGTAAATAAAAGTATTGTAGTTAGGCATTCAGCACGCAGCAAAAAAAAATTATACAGAACACGTTCATCTATAATTCAACTAGAACATAAAACATCATCATAAGAAGCTAGGGATTGAAACAGCGCGGGTTCAGGGCAGGGCGACCCTGTCTGTCCCCAATCCATCAAGAAAGACTTTTGTCACCAAGTCTATGATGAAAAGTGTAAAGTGCGTGTGTGATAAGAATGTGGGTCACGGGATACCGGTTGTATCGGTCGATGCCTATCCGACTTAGCTGGTACGGGCCGATACTGGCCGAGTCAGTAGGGTATCGACCGATACGACCCTAGTTTCGGTTTCACGGGTGTTATAGCATATAGGAACAGTCCGAGTTTGAACCAGTACGTATCAACCGGTATGTACCGTTATCGGTCGAATTTTGAAACACGGTTGTGTCGAGTAACCTATCCCTTTGTCATGCCTAAAAGCAAATCACAAAGGGCCCACCAGCCATGGGCAAGGTATAAAGTCCAAATAATATTCAAAATACAACACATTCACAGAGGATGGGCATTAAGCACAAAGGGTTAGGAGAAAATTAACATTTGTATATATTGGTTTATGTGTTTATAATTTACGTGTCTATGTGAACATGTATATATGTTTATGGATAAATAAATATTAGTAGAAGTATCTAACCAAAGGTTTTTAAAATCAAGTCATAATTTCAAGAATCTTTAGGAAAAATATGGCCATGCGTGCATGACCAAGTCAGATTAAAAAACAAGGAGTTATTCCTATCTTTTCAAGAAAAAAAATCATCAAATGACATACATTACCAAATCTTTTCTCACAACTTCCGTCCATGTTATCTCAGTCTTTTCCCTCTTCCTTGCTCGTTCCAAAAAAATCCAAACCTTTCTTCTTATTGTGTCCTCTGTAAATCTCTGTTGCACATGTCCATATTATTTTTAAATGTCACACCACCTCTTCCTCAATAAGTGCAACTCCAAGTCTCCAACACTTCCATAGGAGGAAACACTAATCTATTCAACCCAGTAGGTGGAGGGGCCATGAATGCCCCTTTCAACTGCACAGACTCTTGGTGTATTGTGGATATTAAATAAAAAAAGTCAAACCTGCACATCAAGTGGATTGTGCACTTTCGCCTATATGCTTGTACGTCTACCATTCCTCCACTAATATACTCGGCCTTTGTTTTATCCTTCCAACTATTACCACAAAGCTATGATTTGTGGACATGGACACAGGTGTCGACACGGACACGATAAGTCAATAACATTATAAAAGATGGATACGGAGACACGTGGGTGTGGGTGTGTGTGTGTGTGTGTATATATATATAGACACAGGTGTCGACACGGACACGATAAGTCAACAACATTATAAAAGATGGATACGGAGACACGTGTGTGTGTGTGTGTGTGTGTGTGTCTATATATATATATATATATATATATATATATATATATATATATATATATATATATATATATATATATATATATATATATATATATATATATATATATATATATATATATATATAGGAATGGGATGCTGCCTATCAAAGCAGCGTTTTTGCTGCTTTGAGACATTGTTTGACCATCCTAGAAGTTTTGGAATTTGATGAAATTTGGTGAGGGTGTTGTCTAGGGTAAGATGATCATCCTCACAAATTTTCATCAAATTCCAAACCTTCTAAGAGGGTCAAATGGTCGAGCAAAATGCTGCAGATTTTAACGGTGACTGCAGACGACTGATTTTGCTTCGACCATTTGAACCCCCTAGAAGTTTTGGAATTTGATAAAAATTTGTGAGGATGATCATCTTACCCTAGACAACACCCTCACCAAATTTCATCAAATTCCAAAACTTCTAGGATGGTCAAACAATGTCACAAAGCAGCAAAAAATGCTGTTTTGATAGGCAGCATCCCATTCCTCATATATATATATATATATATATATATATATATATATATATATATATATATATATAGGGGCATGCTATAATGCGATACGTGCGGCACTACACCGCAGCCGTCTGATGCACGCGTTGCGTGCATGAGATGCACGCAGTGGTGCATCAGACGATTACTATGCGGTGCCGCACTTACCGCATGCCGCATTATAGCATGCCCCTATATATATATATATATATATATATATATATATATATATATATATATATATATATATAGCATTATAGCTATGTTGAGATGATCATCCTCACAAAAAAATCAGCAAGTTCTGAAACCTCTAAGTATTTCAAATAAACTCATCAAATTAACGGATGAAATGGACAGACGATACAACTTCTATCATTTTGATACTCCTAGAGGTTTCAGAATTTGCTGATTTTTAGTGAGGGTGATCATCTTGCTATAGATAGCATATCCACCAAAAATCAACAAATTCTAAAACATCTAGGTCCATCAAAATGTTAGAAGTCTTATCAGCTGTCCATTTCAACCGTTAATTTGATAAGCTTAATTGAAATGCTTAGAGAATTCCGAACTTGCTGATTTTTTGTGAGGATGATCATCTCAACATAGATATCATCTCCACAAAAAATTTGCAAATTTGAAAATCTCTATGTATGTTAATAGGGGAGCATATATTGAAGCCTTCAATGCATGGGCATACAAAGTCACGCTCCTATATATATATATATATATATATATATATAGGGGCATGCTATAATGCGGCATGCGGTACGTGCGGCATCGCACCGCAGCCGTCTGATGCACGCGCTGTGTGCATGCGATGCACGCAGTGGTGAATCAGACGGCTGCAGTGCAGCACTTACCGTATGCCGCATTATAGCATCTCTCTCTCTCTCTCTCTCTCTCTCTCTCTCTATATATATATATATATATATATATATATATATATATATATATATATATATAATGAAATTGATATAAACTAAAAATTAATACCCCTTCAGAATTTGACTCCCTACATGGTCCACCATTTCCCTCTGTTCACCCGATTGGGGAAGGGAGAGACTCGCAACATTCGGTTTAATAACATGGTGCAATGGTATCATGCCATGTTGACACGGGTGGACACGGGAATCCGTGTTGACACGGGTTGACTCGGTTCTGAGGGTTCAATTTACCGTGATCCCCATATCATACCCACAAAGTCACATCAACATTCTCAACTCTACCATGCTCACATTGCTTGTTTGAACCCTCTTTGTTATCTAACATTTGAACCATAAAACAATGCATGCCGTGTGTCCTTATAAAACCTTTCCATAAGCCTCGAGTCATGTGTTAAATTGGAATAAAAATTACTGAAAAAATTTTACCCATTAATTTAGGAGGCGGTGGCCCTTCTTTCTGAGTAAAACTATAAGAAATGACACATTTCAAGTGATTAAATCAAATGGCTATTATGACGATGATAAGAGATAACTATAATGAGAGATTTTTCAAAATTTTGGGAAGACCTAATTGAACGGCCATGGATGAACCCAAATGGGAAAATGAAACTTGACATTTTATTACTATCTCATGACACAAAAAATCAAATGTATAATATAATTGACACGCATGGTCCGCTAATGCTATAGAAGGCAGGTGGAAGACAAACTTCGATGATGAAATAAACCGGATTTAAGGACTGTTATACTTAATGATTTTCAAGTCAGCCGTGCTTCTTTAGACGCTAATCTAATAGTGTTCAAGTTCTCGAGGGACAATACTTTGTCCTCATTAACTGTTGGGAATCACAAGAAAATCTATTATTGTAATTCAACCACTACATAATGATAATCAACCAAGTTTAGACAATCAAGCTATAGTGGCTTCCCGTTAATTCTGATACAAATAAAACTTAAACAAACAATTTTGCAACTCAAGCATGACTTTTGGTTGACATGTCTGTCAAACAAGTACCTCTTAGAAACTCCATTGCTTCATCGAGCACCAAGTTCAACAGCTGATCATATCCCTTCAGAGTCCCTGTGACTGCAAGAAGACATATGCAAAAGGTCAGATTGCTTATAAGAGGCTAAATACTAAGATATAAAAGTCAAATGCATAAATATAATCAAGATGTCTTATTCCATCTTTTTGCGGTTAGCTTATAAATCTCTCACCATTAACTCATATACAACGCAAAGTCCTTCATAAGGGGAAAGTGATCGAATAATATAAACCAAATGTAAGATCATATCCATCATCAGATATTCTTAGGCATAAAGTTACGCATTTTAATGGCTAGGACTTGGAGGATGATGATTGATGCCAACAATCCATTATCAGATACTCTACTGTTGTACCCAATTCCAAAACAATTCAAAAGGACAGCCAGATGTAATGGTAGAAACATAATAGAACATGGAGATCATCCTTACTCTCCTAGGGCTTTATTTTATCATTCCATAAGTACTGTCTCAAACAAACCAAAGCTCGGCTCTAATAAATAAGCCGGTTTACATGCATAATCATGCCTAAGCAATGTGGGACTAAAAAAAGAAGAAAAAGTGACTTGCAACCCAAGTAAAAAATGCCCTAATAAATGTGTCGAAAATGACAGATAAATAGCAAATAAATAAATAACAACTATTGGGCCCCTGATGGGGCAGGCCTCTGGAGGAGGCTGGCTACTCTCCTAGATAGAGAAAGACTGGAGTATCTCTGACATGCCTGTGACGCATGTAGACCCGCTGAAAGGGTGCAGAATGGCATGTGTCCTCACCAGTTAGTTTCTTGATTGATATCGAAAGCTTCATCGGATCTATGTTGTTATAATAAGCGCAAATAATGGTGAATTAAAGTACCATTGTAAGTATTAAACAAGAAGTCCCTTAGGCTGCTTTTAGATTGCTTTTATGGTAGTTATGGAGGGAAAATAAAAATGAGTATGAAAATCATGAATTTGGAAAATTCTACACATTTTTATGAAATTCTACACCACTCTAAACAAATTTATATATATATCACAATTTTGAAACACATGCAACATCATTAAATATCATGATTCTGAACATAGTGCAGTTTACAAGACCTTGTCTTCCTCCAGTAAGCTTGACTTGGACGCCCTTGTCAACATACTTTGCCAGATCCAAAACTGTTTCCTTTCGACCAGACTGAAATAAAAATAAATAGTTTGAGGCTATGGCATGGTCATAATAAATAAATTTAAACAAATGAAACAACTATTTCAGAAAGATTTGTATCATATAGAACAAACAGATGCATGAGCATCCAGTTGTAGTTCTTATAAACATACTAGAACCATATGCTGTGTCAAAACAGTAGATGATAAATCATACATTTTTGTCATGCATGGACATAAAGAATGAAATTGCAACGTTTTCTACATATCCAGTAAATCTCATATTCCCAAATTTTCCAGTATCGCTTCTTATCTAGAGATGCAATTCACAGATAGCAATTCCTGATTAATGGAGGTTTAATACTTGAAAAGAAGAAGCTTGCTTTTCAAGACCTTTATCTGAATCGGGAACAGCTGTGTGGAATTGATCAAGGAGATAAGGAAGGTTAGGAAAAGTCCTGATAAAATACGTTGTACGAAAGGCAATAAACTGCCAATGAAGAAGTATGATCCAAAAAATGAAAAGCATAATGTGAAAGGCAAATAAAATCTTGGAATATGAACTCTCAACAATTAACATACATGCCAAAATTTTGGTTCAAACATATATAACAAACTACGGGAAGGTACAGGTGAAGAAGAAAGTGTCAGCACTTTCTAAGTCATATCAATCAATACATAGCTAACTGGCAAAAGCGTAATTTCGAAAATAAACAGCATTATCAGACGGAACAATGGGTACACATGTATTCTACATTACAGTTTACAGCTTAAAAAGAAGCTAATATTGAAGATGACATTAAGTGGATATGTCAATCATTATCTTTGTAGTGAAACGATGAAACAAAATTCTACTTATTTTGAACTAGATGCATGTTTAATTATTTATGGAAAGATATCTCCTATTCTGCAAATTGGAATTCAAAAAGAGCGGTCCCTAATGTTTTTCATACCAAGTTGCAATCCTTCTTCTAATCTTGCATTCAATAACCCAACAGCTCAACCCATCAATCCAATACCCTCAATTCAATCAAGGATGCCTTGACAATGTTTAGTCAATAACCTTAGATGGTCTGGAACCAGCATAAGACGAGATCACACATTGTGCTCCTGAAAATTAGACTGCACATAGCCGTCAAATCATTAGGTCCAGATCAGGATGCCCTATTGTAGAATTTGGAGACCAATGTTTGAGGCTTGAAACCACTTATAAGACCACTATACACAAATTTTCTAGCAATTCTTTCAAGACCTCACCAACAAGCTAAACTAGAAAAGTGCAAGGATCTTCGTGTCTAAAACTCTTACACTATCCTTTACAACTTATGTATAGTAAGTTTAAATTTTGCCATGTGGATTAGGTTAGAAAGTTAGAAACAAGTCCAAATCGGCTAGAAAAGATACTTGGCTTGCGTCTAAACACCAGGATACTGTTGGAAAGAAGAAATGACACCTTAATCATCAAATGGACGTTATATGAGAAAATTGACTTCTGGAAATCCAAAAAACAATAAACGACCGAATGTTGAAAATCTAACCCAAAATTTTTGGGATCAAACTAGAGGGGGGCAACGTCTTCCTATTAATTCACTAAATTTCCTCAGTATCTGCTATGTGCAAACACATCACCCCACTTAAACTAAAAGGAGTCCTGTTGTTTGTGACCATCAAAATTACCTGCAATGCACTAGGATGCAATGAACGGTTCGTATCATCAACAGCCGATGTCATTTAATTCCCTCAGCATGTCGTCCTTCCCAGCATTATCCAAATGCCAGCAAATCATTTATCACTAAAGAACACCACTTCGTGTAAACACATCAAGACTTGGTATGTACTGAATCCAAAAGACCAACACACGCGCAAAAACCCAAGACTAATCCACCGCAACTGGTTTCAAAAGACAAGGACTGCAATCGTTTTTAGCAACTTCAGAATTGAAAGATTAAAGCTTAGACTCGTGCAACAAAATCATGTTGAGTCAATATAGATAATTACGTTCATTAAATACTATAATCACTTCCAAACCAATAATTTAAGTTTATCCAGTGTTTTAAGTTCCCTGGACTAGAATTGGAAGGATGCAATGTGCCCGCCAAAGTTTCAAGAATCCATGAAAATAAATTATGTTTATGGTTCAACACCCTATGAATGATTCAGACATAGGTTTAAAGAGTAAAATGAGATCCCAAGGGATCTCAACTCACAAACATAGATAAGTTTCAAGAATCCATGAAAATAAATTATGTTTATGGTTCAACACCCTATGAATGATTCAGACATAGGTTTAAAGGGTAAAATGAGATCCCAAGGGATCTCAACTCACAAACATAGTGTATTTATCAGTTCGTATAGAATTTTAAATAAGCAAAGAAACAGTTGTTAGGAATAGTATTTTAGAAAGAAAAGAAAATAGAGGGAATGCATTTTAAAGTGTGGACTACTGGTTTTGATGCCTATATGGTAAAATACACATGGAGATTACACCCCTGATAGAAATTTTTCTGTGTAAATAAGGAAGTGCATAATTGAAATCAGGTTAAACCAATTTTAGAAGTCAGCGGAGACTGTGACACTAATAACAGAAACCACAAGCCTTCTCTTCACATAAATAACTAGCGTAAATCATGTTGGGCATGTGCAACAAACATTTTATTGTTACAGAACTATTTATACACCTATAACTATTTCCCACGTGTATCTTCAGTGACAAGAGAAGAATTCAGAAAAAAGATGTGCCTTCATCAATTCATATAGGAACCAAAAAGACTCCTTTCTTGTTGGTTAGTCGTTGGTACATCTCTAAGTAGTAATTTAGTGAGAAGTGCATTTATCAGTTCTCTAAGGGGTTTTATATGCGGGTGTAGAAAGAGAGAGAGAAAAAGGAGAGGGGGGGGGGGGGCAACTTTTAAAGGGTGTAATTATTCGTTTCGTAAAGAGACTCATGGAACAGTACCATTTGTGGCATAATGCAAAGGCAATCTGGTTCTTTAACCATCCTTGAGAGGAGAGGGGTCGCTTCAAAATGCCCACTTAGAAACAGCCCCCTTGATTAATTACGCTCTTTACAACCTCATGATCATCCACCACCTGACATCGTCCATGTGCTACTCCCAAGTGATTATCACCTAGAATCCCACACAGTTCAATATACGGATACATAAGTATCTCCTCTAACTAGTGGAGGATCAATACATCTATGGTCCACTCGACCAAAATTTCCAACCTAAACACCAATTACAGAGATGTGTCCACCAACAGACCACCTCGTCTGTAAAAGGACATTCTCAAACAACATTTACCATTGTAAAGTTTTAAAGGAACACCATCACTTAAACAATCTTAAGATTATCATGGTTAACATCTAGCCATTTACCTAGCCGTCTAGAACAATTGAAGACTTAAACCAACAATCTCTATATACAACCCCAAGACCAAAAATTAAAATAATATAAAATAGAACAGAACAACATCGTGAGGTATGCCACCTTGCAATGCCTCAAAGCCTGGTTCAAGGGATCGTCTGAACCCGTATCGGTTTGCCCTTCGGATTTTGGCCGATTTATTATGCTCCCGAATCAAATCTGATTTGGATATGATTCATCACATCATTATATTAGTTTGAATGATATATATGTGGTAGCACTTATTCCATGATTCAAATATCACAAGACATGAATCTTAAACGACCAATTTGGGCCTGAATCGTGTGAATCAAACCCTAATTTCTAACATGCAAAAATAGAAACCCTAATTTCTATTTTTTATATTTTTGGCCAAAACAGTCAAACTGGTGAATCAGGACCAGAATCCGAACTCGGACCGGTTTATTTTTTTGACCAATCCGGAGCCGAACCTGAATTCTCAAACATTGTATGAAAGCCACTCCAATATCAATCAACCACGTAGCCACCGGCGCACCGTATTGTGATTGTCCAAATCAACTTGAACCAAACCATAAACTTGGACCGAACTAATCGGCTTTGTATCAATGCTTGCCTTCTCTCTTTCAGCAATCCCTTCCTTACTTTACAATCGGGTGTACGTAGCTATCGGGAGTCACTATCACCAAGCATCAATATCATTAGACAGCAGTCAACTTGCATTCCATAGCCGTTCGAAAACACTCTTATGTCACCCAGTAACAAAGCAGAAAAAGCAACTCTCGAATTACAATCAAACAAATGACGGAGTCCTTTTCTCCCCTACTATATCCAAAGGCCTGACTGATTCCTACCAACTATGTTGACAACGTCTCTAGGATGCAACTGGAAGGGGAACATAAACAAAGAATGTCATAGATCCACCAATGATGACACTCCTACACTGTCATTCAACACAAGCTCTTCACTAACAATCATTATTGCCCAACTAACTCCTAGAATGATGAATCATGGTAACCTCAATAACTTACTTGATCCCAAAGTTTCAAGTTTAGGTTTTGGTCTGACCCCTGGATATCGGTTTTGGGCGGTTTAGGATAGAGTTTTCGCGGTTTCGGTTTAGAATAGAGTTTTTATGAAATTAAAAAATTAAAACTTAAAAGAACTAAAAGTTGGGAGGAATTAGAAAAAAAATTTAAAATAATTTAAGTCGGAAAAAAAATCTAGGTACTACTTTATGGTGTATTATATACTTTGAGACGAATCAAAGAACTTTCAGATGTAAAAAAAAGAGAACTTTCACTTCCGATGCAAGCCCATCCCACCTGCCTGGTATAGGAAAGAGTTACAAATGAGTGAAGCCACCCAACTCCTTGACTCGCCATTGTTATGGATAGGGGTGTTCATCGGTTTGGGTTGACCCACCAAACCGAACCGAACCGGTCTATTTGGTTCGGTTTGGATCGGGTATTTTTGACCGTTCGGTTCGGTTCGAAAAAAAAGACCCGCTAAGATTGGTTCAGTTTTGGGTTGTGAGTTTTTTAACCCGAACCAACCCAACCCGAACCATTGGTACTTGGTAGTATACTCTAGTAGTTACTACTGTACAGTCTCACTAATATTATATATACATTACATGGTGGTGACCCCAATCATCACCATTCGGTGCATTCAAGACATTCAAGTGTTCAACTGTGTGACGAAACTAAAAAGTGAAGGGTGTTGCTATTTGCACCCACATAATTACAAGCACCCCCAAGTCCCAACTTATGAAATATCTCAAAGTGAAAAGTTAAGGGTGTTGCTAGTAATTCTGTGGAGGCAAATAGCAGCACCCAAAGTTAAAAGTCTTAAAAGTGAAATCTAAACCAACTCAGCGGCTCAGCCATTCACACCTCATTGCCAATTCGAGAACATTTGGTTGGATGTTCACTGCCAATTCAATCTCATTATTTTTGTCAATCAAGTATTTGGAAATAGTCGAGGAGGCGATCTTTGAGGCTATCAAGCGATTAGAAAGACCCGTAGATCCGAACCGAACTTTTTCGATTTGGTTTGGTTAGGTTTTTACCAAAAAATGGTTTGGTTCGGTTCCATTTTCTAGAGAACCGATTAACTCCAGTTTGATTCCAAAATTATCAAAAAACCAAACCAACTCGAACCATGAACACTCCTAGTTATGGATGCGATCGCCCAAGCCTTCCCTTTATAGAAGATTTCTTCCGAATGGCGTAATTGTCCTTTTTTTTACTCGATCTTCAAATTCAAGACGTCAGCCCAATGCTCTGTGAACAGAACACGTGTCTTGTTACACTCAGACCCACAATTACCTCTATGGCCTTAGGATAATGGTTTGCTCGTATCGCCATTTGAGTAGGTCCTTTCAAACCTCAATAAGATGAACTGCCTATTTGTGTGGGTGAATAAAGCACCAAGTCCACCAACATCCACTAGTGAACATACCGTATCCCAACTGAGTAGTGGAATGGATATTTTCTCAGAAGAACGGCATAACTGTGTAATACATATTATTTACCAATTATTAGCAGCTTTGTATGAAATCTAATGTTCTTTTGTAGCATTACAACATTCAGATGTAGATATACAGCTTATTTATGTAGCTCTACAACATATGCATGTATATCTACAACTTATAAATGTAGAACTACATTCTACATCCATTAAATTTTAAATTTGAAAAGATCAAATTCAAAAATCTAATGAAAGTTAAGGAAAAGATCAGATTGGAAAATATCTACAAATCTATTTTTTTTATAGATCTGCATGTGATAGAATCATAGAAAGGGAAAAAACTTACCAAAGTTGCTTGCGTCTTCCTTTTTAGTGAGAATTCGGTAAAAACCTAAGAAGCACGGATACGGATACGGATACGGGATACGGGTACGATACGATACGGGTACGGCGATACGGCAAATATCAAAAAAGTAGGACACGGGTACGGGCTAAGGATACGACAATAAATTATTATTTTTAAAATATAAATATTAAATAAATTACTAAAATTTTAATTTATTATCCAATAAGGTAAGCATTAGCTAATCATGCGACTTCATCATTAGATTCAATTTAAATGAACTATTAATTGCTGTAATTAAGGGTTAGAAAAAAAAAATTAATGAATTTTTCATAATTGCCTCATAATATTTTCACTGTTTTTTTTATTGAGGTTATTGCATACCTGCAGATCCTGGTGGCAGGTTCAAGGGACTGCAAATGGGGCTGAGGGGGAGAGAGAAAGAGAGAGAGAGAGATGGGGCTGTGAGGGAGAGAGAGATAGGGCTGTGACTGTGAGGGAGAGAGATAGAGGGAGAAAGATAGAGATATGGGGCTGTGTGAGAGAGAGAGAGAGATGGGGCTGTGAGGGAGAGGGAGAGAGATGGGGCTGTGAGGGACACGGCTGGCATTAGGCGACGTGCTGCGGGCGACGGCGTCAGGTGGCGGATGACTGGCGACGGCGACGGTAGCTGCGTCAAGCGACGGGCGTCAGGTGACGGGCTAGGGCTTCGCGGCTGTTAGGCGACGGATGACTAGCGATGAGCCGACGGCGACTGCGTCAGGCGGTGGACGACGGCGTCAGGCGACGGCGACGGCGTCAGGCGACGGGCTGTCACCTCACCTCTCCGCTCTCCCTCTCCTCTCGCTCGTGTACCACCAGACCTGTACAGAAGAAACAGGGTGGGGTGGGTTTTAAAGTCGGGTTTGGGTTTGGGTTTGGGTTATCGGGTTTTTTTTAAAACCCAAACCCAATAACACTGATAAGATAACACTGTACAGTACCGGCTGAACGGGTTTAAAAAAAAAATGAACTCAACCCGTTAACCCAAGCCCGCCCCAGCCGGCCGTATCCCTCCCGTATCCCCGCCGTATCCCTCCCGTATCCCCGCCGTATCCGAGACATATCCAAGCATATTTTAGGGATTTTCATTTCAGGATACGCCCGAAACGTATAAAACATGTATCCGGGCCGCATCCGAGCTGTATCCGTGTCCGATACGTATCCGGTGCGGGTACTTCAGGCTTTTTGGAGTATCCGTGCTTCATAGGTAAAAACGAATCTCATCCGGTGTCCAAGGAACAAAAAATGGAGTGATTCCAATGAACAAACTTAGAGGTTCTCTCTCAAAAAATCCCCACACCCAAACTTAATAGAAATGCAAATGACTTCAAAGCCCCATCCCACTGGTATCGTTTTTTTAAAGTGGCTTTGGACCGGTTTAGGCCTGGATAGCAAAAACCAAGCAGTTATGGCCAAACCAGAGAAATCGACCTAAACGATGCGAAATCGAGCCGGAACCGACCAAAACCGGTCAAAACTTGGGAGAGGTTAGGGCCCAGTTCTGGTCAAAACCGATCCAATCCTCCCAATTAGTTTTCAGCCAAAACTTCAAACCTTACTTGATCCCCACAAAAAAAAAAAACTCTATCAAAATGCAAAAACTACGATAATTTTACAAATTTGAAGAAGTTTTGAGTCCATCCCCAGAAATCTCCAAGACACTTGGATTGTACCATACAAAAATATTATTTGTTTCAACCCCCTCTGGAGGACTTACTTGCCATCATACTAGTACCGCCCAATATTCCATCTAGGAAATCTCAAAATTAGTAGGCTCAGATCACTTACCCTTATGTAGCACAAAGCTAATCAACAAGTTAAACATATATCCAAGAACATGTGCATCTTTCAAGAAATGTAGATGTTTGCTTGGTAACCTTCACAAGCATGTGCATTGTCCAAGAATGGGTATGGTCATATGTTACCACAATACTTTCAAGAACCAAGCACCCAATAACATCACATGATCAATTAGCTCCCTCATGTGAGGTTTAAGCATAGGCTCTCGTAATATTATCTTCTGGTTATTGAAAAAATGTCCCTAGACCTTCCATCGCATGAAGTTTATGATTTAGCATCCCAAGCAAGCCTAACCCTCTATATGATTCCAACCTTCTACAGCCCAATCCAAACCTCTAAGAGAGCTCAATACCCTTCCCTAATCTTTGTCACGGTTAATCTCATGGTCTACATATTCAATATATACATGCTTGCGGCTAACAATGAGAGGAACAAAATTTTCTACATGGGAAATAAAATTCAAAATAAGGAGCATTTCTGCATTAGTGATACATAATGAGAAGACCCGATACTATATCTTGCAAAGAATTTATGTAATCACCTAGTGTATTACAAAAGAAGTTGGAGTGCTTCCAAAATAGGAGAGAGTAAAGTTAAAGGATATAGAATATATAAAGATTGATAAGTCCAAATCTGCTTCATGAGAAGCTTATAAAAGAGATCTAATAGTAGGAGGCAATTGCCGAAGCTCAGCAAAATCAGAGTTGAACCGTGTTTGTTGATTGACAGACTGTAACTTAGAAATAAATTTTGTTCAAGGTTGGCTGAAATGACGATGGATTTAGTAAGAATAAACTTTCTAGAAAGCATTACTCTTACTCTCAAATTCAGTGTAAGTTCATCATGGATCAAATCAATAGAAATAACTATGTTATAGTGTAACCAGAAATTGATGTTGTCAATTACTACCCTGGTTGACCAAATATAGTTCATGCAAAAGTATATATTACCCACTTCACACTATGTGCTAAGATTCTCTGCACATAATTGTTGTCAGCTGAAAAACAAGGGCTTGTAGAGTGATATGATGGAGAATATAATATCAGAAAGGAACACAAAATTTGAATCAAGAGTACAGCTCATTAGTGACTTAAATACCATAAAGTACATAATCACTAAGATAAGAAGATAACCCAGCAAGATGGACTTACCATCTTATAATGCAATGCCTTCTCTTGTTCGTTTTTCTCGAGTTCCAATAAACAAATTTCTGGCAGCAACAGCACAATAACCTGAAATTTATCTATGGTCACCCCTTTGAGTTAAAAAACAATATATTTATAATTCCAAAAAAACAATGCAAGAGAGAGCGAAAGAAAACCCAAACTGTAACTCTAGACGCTAATAGGATATGAATAGAGGTGAACCTTATAGTAGAATTCAGTGTTTTCAGAGGCAGGGGCGTAAGGCGGGGCGTTTTGCCTGATGTGGGGCGGGACGTAAGCCCCACGAATTTTTCATTTTTTATTTAAATAATATATAGAAATAAAAAATATTATAAAAATAGTGAAAATAGATTAAAAACAAACAAAATAAAAAAATATTATGAACAAACAAAGCATTTAAGCCTACAAAATTGGTTGATAAATCACAAATATATACAAAACGATAATAAAAATGAACTTATTATTGTCTTTTAATATATTTAAGATCTAATTCTAAATTTCTAACCAAAATTCAAACTATCTACGTTTATATTCCATAGATTCTATCATTCTATACATGATATATAACCAATTTAAAACAACTTTAGTTCCCAAAAAGGTCATAATCGTTATCTAAGAGAGTAAGACGCATATAAAAAATCACACGGTAGTAATCAAATCATTTTTTTTCAACTACGCAGACAAACTCCAGTGGGGTGTAAGCCTAGGCCATTGGGGCGTATAAGGCGTGCCCGGGCGTTCGGGGCGTATGCCCCAATGGTTCAGGCGTAAGCCCCACAGGAAAAAAGCCCCAGATTGAGCCGCCCCGGGCGTTTTAGGACCGCCCCGCCCCGGGCCGCGCCCCGGGCGTACCCCGGGCCGAGATTTTTAAAACACTGGTAGAATTAGACCCAATTGGTGTAAATTGCAAAGAAGTGAAGAAAATGGGAGAAAAAAGAGAGGCCAAGAGAAAATCACATAACTAGAAGGTGGATTATAAGAAACTTAACCCCCTTTCCTACTCTTTCGTTGCCTCAATGGTGTTTCAAAAGCAAGGAGCCTTGGCTCTAGGGTTTATTTCATTCTCTCTCCTTTCCTGCTTTGGAGATCGTATGGTTACGCTCAGTCCCCCAACTAGATGATAATCACTAATTATGTACATTATTTACTTTATGATGCGTCAGCTTAAGGATGTCAATTATTGGTCTGGCCTGCTAAGCTGACCTGACCCATACCATATCCCGAGTATGAGTAGACAAGTATTGACCAGTTTGTGGGTAGGTTTTGTAGCAATAGCATAAGATTTTCATATAGGTATATTAGTAAGAAAACTCTTAAACCCAACCACTTGGTTAGATGGCCACCTCTGTAACTCAGGTCTTAAGGTAAGATATGGCCATCTATGACAGCCAAGTTCCCCACAAATAAATCATGCAATGATCCAATCATACTTCAACCGGTGGAAATCAACAGTAAAAGGTTAAGATAAGAGGACGATTGTAACAATGAATCATAACATCTAACCACATTAACTTGAAGTGGACCATTTCAGAATGGGAAGCAGCTTCAACGGGGTGAAATATGAATATAAATTTAAATATAAAGCCTGGATGCATGAAGAGAACAGATCTTGCCTGATACTCTAAGAAGCATAGACACGGACACGGGACACGGACACGATACGGACACACCGACACGATATTTTTCAAAAAACCAGGACACGGACACGTTAGGGGACACGCTGAATTATATATATATATATATATATATATATATATATATATATATAATTCAGCGTGTCCCCTAACGTGTCCGTGTCCTGGTTTTTTGAAAAATATCGTGTCCGTGTCCCGTGTCCGTGTCTATGCTTCTTTTATATATATATATATATATATATATATATATATATATATATATATATATATATATATATATATATATATATATATATATATATATATATATATATATATATATATATATATATATATATATATATATAACAAGTCTTATATTATGATTTATAATCAAACATAATGCTAATAGTTAACTAAAAAAGTCTCCAACAAACATCATAAATGATTCATGTGTATAGTTTCAAACTTTCAAAACACAAAAAACAAATAGAACACGCATAAAATCATTATCCATCAAGGGCAACGTCAAGTGTTACCATATCATCACCATCGACGTGAAGACCACGACCTCCATATCCGACCCATTGATGGAAATATTCGTAATCTCAAGAACCCAACATCTTCAAATGAGAAAAATGCCTCTCCGATAATATCCGACACGCTCCAACACGCATCCGACACGCTCTGACACGTGTCGGACAATCTTTCTTCATAGAAGACACGTTTTTTGGTGTGTCCGACACGTGTCGGAGAGTGTCGGACGAGTGTCGGTGTCCGACACGTGTCGGACACGGACACGTTGAGGTCCCGAGAGTGTCGGTGCTTCATAGCTGATACTTACCCGATTCACTACATGCATGGATCGAAATCAATGTAGAGCCTGAACTACGATTGCATGGAAGAACAATTGTAGTAATCGGATAAGATCCTATTTGCTGGAAATTAAACTAGCAGTGAAATTGAGGGATTATTAGTAAATTTGACTAATTATGTATCCAACTTCTGACTCCAGTAGATTTCCTAACATGGATGAAGCAATATAATCAGAAGGACAGATTTCCTACAAGATTTGGTGCAGGATCAGGTAGCATATCAGGCCTTGTTATAAACATACCCTCAGTGGCCAGTTGCAATATTTGTGGCTAATCAGACCTGACAACCTGATTATTCATTGTAAAAAAACAGAATTTTTGGACCAGAAAGAATTGCTACAAAATTAATATAAAGTATGAACCAAAAGGCAATAAAGAAAGAGTATAAACGGCTAGAAGAGAGAATTGGGAAGAAAAATGAAGACAAAGAAGAGCAATCCTCAAGGGACTTATATTTCTCAAAAAAAAACATTCGGCGACGTCTCTTTTCTGAAAAATAAGCGTCGCATCCTCCACAAACTTATCCGCTGCACTATTTGACCAAAGCACCCCTATGCCGATGGTGAATCTGGGCCTCTCAACCTTAGGGAAATTCAATTCTGTGAGGTTGAGAACTCTTAAAAACTAAAAAAAAAACAGAAATAACTCAATTCAAACAAAAATCTAGTAAACAAAAAGTAAATCTTCATCAATTGAAGCTCAACCTATGCTCAAATAATCCAATTTGCTGCTCATGTCCCTTTGGGTAATTCAATTGCTTCCATAGTGCATAACTCGACCTCGAGCTTGCTAAGGAAGTGTCCTACTTCCGATCAGATCTCGATGCAAGAACTCCTTGATTTACACCCACAATATTCATAAAAGAGTTTGCAAGGCATAAGAATGTCCATAAGGTAGTGCTGCTTATTTACACCCACAATATCCATAAAAGAGCTTGTGATGGCATAAGAATGTCCATAAGGTACACCACCAAAATACTTCAAATCCAGTACCTGATTTGTACCTTGACATCAAGCACCACATTTTTTTTCAAAGGTAGAGGATGAAGTTATGGCTTTAGAGTTTAGACCTAGTCTCTTAATCAAATCAGTAAGGATGAGATTCCTATTGCTCCCACCATAAATCACAAAGCACATCGTGCCTTCTGACAATCAAGTACCATACCAAAGACGTTGGATCCCTTCCACTCATCGGCCACATTGGACCATCAGAGAAAGTAGCACGCTCTCTGTAACACTTTCAAGCATGGTTAAACACTTGATCTGAACCTTCTAAGTTCTAAATGCTTCCTCAGCTATGGTGGTAACAACTTTCTTTGTGAGAACCAGTGTTTTAAAACACGAAAACTCGACTCGAAACCTTCATGAGTTGAGTCGACTCGACAACTCGGCTAAAACTCGACATTATATATATATATATATATATATATATATATATATATATATATATATATGCTATAGTGCGGCATTGCACCGCTGCGTGCATGCGATGCACGCGGACGACTGTGGTGCGGTGCCGCACTCACCGCATGTCGCAGCATAGCATGCCCCTATATATATATATATATATATATATATATATATATATATATATATATATATATATATATATATATATAGGGAAAGGGTTTGGTGAACTTGAGCTCACAAATGAATTGTGAAACATGGTTTATATTGCGCATGTATCCACTGAAAAGACCTAATGCAGGTAAAAAGGGACAAGACTTTAAGAGGGATGAAAACTGAAAATGTGGGGAACCCGCAAACTGACATACTAGTGGGGGATAATAGAGAAAGAGAAGAAGAAACAAATCTATATTTGGTCAAACAGGTTTTCCCGTCTTTCACGGAGGAGATTCATACCCATCTTGCTTGCTTCGGGAGTTAAATTCCACAGTACGACTGGCCACACCCTAAGACATGTCAGGAGGTCCTTCAATTTCGGGAGAACATGGCGTGAACCCCAGGATGATAACCAACCATTTCCGTGTTTATTTAATTTTATTATTTATCTTAAATACTTTAATTACTTGCTTTGGGGGTTGTCAAGGCCCTTGGCTACACACTGTAAGGGGCCCACATTTCTCCACAGTGTTAGCCGAATAAATATATTTCAGCCCACTCGGGACCAAAAAGTTAACGACGCCAAACAAAACAATAATCATTAGTGCTCCAACAACCCAATCATTCATTAAAACCGAATGCATAAATATGATTCAAAACTATGAACATGAAAGAAAACTACATAGTCATTTTTTTACATAAAGATGTTTCAATCACATCCTATATGTAACTAAAGATAAGCAATAAAGTACATATTGAGTTATATCGACAAAGTTAATATATAGTATAACCAAAACACATTGGTAAGTCCAAGCAGTGTCACCTGATAGATAGTAGACTACAATACTCAGGAAATCAACAGGTATTGATGGTTGACAGTTCAGAGATTCAGATTAGGGTGCTGCATTCAACAGGAATCGAAAAACGTATTAGCCCTTGTTAAAGCTAACAAGTTTCCAAAAAAAATAATTATTTAGAGAGGTTTCAGAAGCGAGAGAAATTAAGAGTGGAAGATTAAAGAGAGAGGGAAATCATAAATAGAGAGTAAAGAGAGGTAAGAGACATGGAAGATCGGGGGAGAAGAGATTGAAATCAAAAGAATCGGATTTTAAAATAATTAAATAAATATTAGTGCAAAAAAAATCAGATTTTGAGAGTTAAACCAGATTTTTATAGAGGAGATGTAGCAATCAGCAAAAGATGGGAAGGGGGGGGGGAATCAGCAAATAAAGAATGGGATAGAAATAAGAAAGAGAGAAGAAAAGAGATCAATTCTAGTTACAGAGAGCGTTTTCAAAAGAACAAGAGAGTAGAGTTGATATCAGAGAGGGAAAACCTGAAACTCAGAGTTCTAAAGAGGTGAAAAAAATCAAGAAATAAAAAATCAGAATATAATTAGAGAGATTACAAGTGATCATTTTTCAGATTTTAGAGAGGAGGGAGAACAATGAAATAGAAGGGAGAGAGATGAAGGAGAAATAGAGATGAGAGAGAGAAGGGACCCCATATACATGGCCACCCCACACAACCCACAACAGCATCAGCAATTTGCTGTTGTTGTACGCCCAATTGTACCCAGCAGGGAGTGGGAAGGAAAGAGGAAAAGGAAAGGAAAGGAAGGGGAGAAGGGGAGGAGGGGAGGAGGAAGAAGGGAAGAGAAAGGGAAGGAGAAGCTCACCGCACTTGTCGTCGAATTGATTTTGTCACCGGTCGCCGGAGATTAGCGGTGGAGGTTAAGCCCGCCGCCGTGACCAGGAAGAAGAGGGGGGTGGGGTGTTCTGGTTTGTTCGGATTGGAAGAGAAGGTACTGCAGTGTTGATTCTTGAACCCTAAGCGAACTTGAATTCACTTGCCCATCCGATCACGATCAGACGATCAATAGATAAATAACATCACACGGAACGCGGTTTTTTTTTTTTAGCCAGTGGAATGAGGTTTTAGGCTACTGGATTATGGATAAAAAAATCAAATTGTACTTCGTTTCGGATTCAAGTATTAGTTGGGTTCGGATTCACTACCAACTATCATCAATCTTCAAACTTAGAAATTTCATAATTTTTTATTCGATATTTAGAAAATCCATAAAAAGACTCATTGAAAAGCATTAGACGAGACGAATCTAAAAAAACTAATTTTATATATTTTTGAATATCAATCAAACAATAGTTTATAGAAAAAGACAGAAGTACCTCTATTCAGTACAATCGATAATTTCGGACTAATCGTGAATCGAAACCACTCAAATCTCTAGAACTTTGTGGAGCTCTCTCGAGAGCGCACAAGTCTAGTAAAACATTCTTAATCAACAGTCCGATAAAACAAAAAATAAATTTCTAAATAAAAACAAACATAAGGGGTAAAAAAGAAAATTTTATTAATTATAAAATATTATAACAAATTCTCATAATTACGAATTGTTACAAGAGAGGTTACAGTTAGTCTGAGCCTTTAAATCCTCGAAAATTCTATTCCTTGAGGTTGCGAACCCATGGAGTTCTCATTATCCTCTTTTTCTCTCAGTGGGACTGATGGTGGGCCCTATCGCTTTATTAAGAGGCAATGTGGTATAACTTAAACTAGTTACCACCTTATATCACTGTAGACACACGAATTTTGTCTAACCCGGACCCGACTTGCGCGCACCTACGCGGATACAAACCTGACGCGCACTCCGACTCGGACCCAACTAGCACGCACCAATGCGGACCCGGACCTGACTCGCGCCCGACAAGGGAACCGGGCGGGCCCACCCTTAAGTGGGGCCCACCCGGGTGGCCCCTACTAGGGACCCGAACCCCCATGGGGGCCAGTCGGCCTTGCAAGAAAAAAGAAAGGAAAGAAAAGAAAAAGAAAGAAAAGGAAAGAAAAAAAAAGGAAAAAAGAAAGAAAAGGAAAGAAAGAAAAGGAAAGAAAAAAAAAAGGAAAGAAAAGAAAAAGGAAAGAAAAGAAAAAGGAAAGAAGAGAAAAGGAAAGAAAAGAAAGAAAAGGAAAGAACTACCGCCATGCGCGGGGGGAGGTTGCGCATGACGTCTACCCACACGTAGATCTGCGCCGATCCCTCGATCCGACGGACAAGAAGAAGAGCCGGGTCGCCATCGATTTCGTGTGCAAAATTCAGCCATAATTACCCCGTCAGAAAAGAAAAACGAATAAAGACTTATTCCCCTCATCAATGGATGAATAAATCTTGGGTAATTATGGGAGAGATATTAAAGGGATTTAAAATTAAAAACTTCCCATATCTCTCCCCTCCCCTTTGCCTATAAATAGAGGGGGAGGGGGAAGGCTCAAAGGTCGAAAAAATCGCAAGCTGAAGACGAAGCGAGGGAGCTCTGCAGAAGAGGAGACGCTTCTTTATCGACCCAAGGCTTCACGAGGCACGGGCAAGTCTATCCCTTCAGGACCGGCTTAGTCCACTGAAAGCCCTCATCAACGTGAAGACCCTTGCACAAGAAGATCAAGCCTTCGACTCCGTGCACGAAGAAGAAAGCTCGGAGAAGAAGACCTTTCGACTCCGAAGATGCCAGAAGTAAAGGCCGGAGAAGAAGCTCGAAGCGGCACTACCCTGTCGGCTCCAACAAACCTTCAACTCCGATCAAGCTCCAAAGCCCGGAGAAGAAGCTCGGAGCGACACTACCCCGTCGGCTCCAACAAACCTTCGACTCCGATCAAGCCCAAAAGCCTGGAGAAGAAGGCTGAAGCGTCGTCACCCCATCGCCTTCGACAAACGCCCGCTCCATCCACGAAGAAGAAAGCTTGGAGAGGAACACCCGAAGCATCGCTACACCTGTCGCCTTCGAAGCAAAGCCGGCGCTACAACTATCACACGAAGATCGGTGCTACCCCCACCATCTTCAAAAGTACCCTTCGACTCCGGTCACGCCAAAGAAGCTCGGAGAAGAGGAGAAGCTAAGCCGACACTCAAACCGTCGAGGAAGCCAGAAGCATTGAAGAAGTAGCCACCGCCGTTCGAGAACAAGATCGAGTCGACGCCGAAGCGAAAGCCCACGCAAGAAGCTGAAGCAAAAGCCCCGGTAAAGCCCACGCCAAAGCAACGCAAGTGCCAAAGCCAAGCGACTACGCCGGTTACGAGCAAAAGCACCGCACGTTCTAGCCGATACGATGCGAAGTCCGGAAGAACGAAAGCATCGCAAGTCTCCCCCGCCTACGTCCAAGTGCAAGCGCCAAAGCAAAGCAAAAGCCAGAGCCACGCCAAAGCCAAGCCAAGGTCGAAAGCCAAAGCCAAAGCCAACGCCAAAAGCACGATCGACGCTGCGAACCGACGATCAAGGACGCCGAGGTCAAGCAAAGAGCGAGGAAGACACGAAGACCGAGGAACGAAACTGAAGACCCCCTAGCCGAGGAAGCGCGAAGCACGGAAGGGACCAAAGAAACGGCGGATATTCCTTAGCCTCTCAAAAACCCTCACCCTGTAAAGACCTCTGTCCTGGGCCACCCCTTCAGAGCTCTCACATGAATACCACGTGGAGACGCAAATCAAAGGGACCCTTCAGAGGATCTTTCCCACAATCTCCTGATCAACACTCGCCGCACCCGGACTCGTCACCCCCGAGCCCCCGGTCCCGGCGCACTCTTGTAATCTCGTGTGTTCGCATTAAAGACGACCCGCATCTTTTTCCGCGCATACAGATTTTTGGCACGCCCGGTGGGACCTCTCTCTCTTCTTTCATCCGTACGGCTGAAGAAGTCGCTCCAAGTTCGCAATCGCCGGGACAAGCAACGATGTGTTTGCTCTAAGCCTTTCGCCGATCGCCGAGTCTCCTCTACTCCGACACGATGATCCAGCAAACCCGGAGGGTGATGCTCCCCCAATGGTACGTGTCTACACTCGGTGTACTCGAACTCTCACGGATGTCCTCATGCCAGAAATAACCACCGAAGATACTCGCCAAAGCGCCGACGAGGCCTTGGTGCATGAAGAAACGAGCCTCGATCCTGGAGTCTATGTCCAGAAATTTAGGGAGGACCAGCCCCAACCCCGAGCCTGCTCGGATCCTCCAGCGGACGTTGCACCTCCTCTGTAGGGGGCAAACATCAATCATCAACCAGAAGCAAGTCACCGCAACTATGTCTCCGATGATGACGGCGAGGATGCAAGCATGCAACACCGAGACGTCCTCCGTCACCATCCTCCGTCCGCTATTCATCTCCAAGTCATGCAAATGGGTGAGCAAATGGCACAAATCGCTCGGCTAATGGAGGAGAAGGATCGTCACATCAACACTCTGCTTCAAAAGCTAAGCGCAAAGGATGCTGCGACGAACGATCAACCCCTTGCTTCTCCAGTAGCCGCTCCAGCTCCGTCCTCAACTCCCGCTCTTGCAGAGGTAGTTCCGATAATTCAAGCGGCTACGCCAGCACTCTCATCAGTTCCTGTTCTGGTGGAAGTCGTTTCGCCAACACCAGCCTCGGTGGTCACACAACCTCCGGCAATAGCAACAATGAATGCTCAACAGATACAAGCATTGGTAGCCGACATGATACGCTCCCACGGCAGTGGTCTTCCTCCAATCACGGCGATATACTCGAAGCCTTACACTGCGAGGATCCAGCAGCTATGCTTCCCAATCGGATTCCAGCCACCAAAGTTCCTGTACTTCGACGGAAAGGGAAATCCAAGACGGCACGTTGCTCACTTCATCGAAACCTACAATAATGCCGGCACATATGGCGACGAGATGGTGAAACAGTTCGTTCGCACCCTCAAAGGTAATGCTTTTGACTGGTACGTTGATCTTCCTCCAGGGACCATCGACAGCTGGGATCAGATGGAGAGGGAGTTCCTCAATCGCTTCTACAGCACCAGACGCACCGTCAGCATGACCGAACTCACCGTCGTCAAGCAAAGGAAAGACAAGCCGGTGATCGACTACATCGACAGATGGAGGAACCTCGCGTTGAATTCACAAGACCGTTTGTCTGAAGACTCGGCCATCGAGATGTGCACCCAAGACATGCATTGGGGCCTGCTCTACATCCTCAAAGGTATCAAGCCTCAGTCTTTCGAGGAACTTGCAACTCGGGCTCACGACATAGAACTCAGCCTAGCAAGCCGCGGGGACTCGAAGAACAAAGACTTCTTGAAGGTGGAGAAGAAGGACAAGCCACCGACACCAAAACCGAAATAAGTCAATATTACTGACGTCGCTTCAACCCCCAAGCCACTCAAGATCGGTGGCAAGCCGGATCAGAAGAAGGGAGTCGCCATACCGCCGCCTCCGCCGCCAAGACAAAGGATGACTCTCGAGGAGCTCGAAGCCAAGGAGTACCCCTTCCCAGACTCGGAAGTCTCATCCATGTTCGACCAACTGCTGCAAGAGAAGATGATAGGGCTCCCTTCTTCAAAGAGGCCCGAGCAGATGCATCGCGTCGACGACCCTCTTTTATGCAAATACCACCGGGTGGTAAGTCATCCCATCGAAAGATGCTTCGTCTTCAAGGAAAGAATTATGGCGCTCACAAAGCAAGGAAAGATAGAGATCGACACCGGGGAGGTCGCTACGGCCAACATGACGTCCATCACCTTCGGCTCCTTCTCGCCGGTACTCGTTGCTGCGCGACGAAGCACGCCTAAATTACGCATCAACCGTCAAAGGCCAACCGCTAAGTCAATTTCCCAGCCGAGAGTCTCGAAGCGACGTCAACGTACTCCTGCGCTCACCGAGGAAGAAACACCGCGGCCCTGGGGGCAACCATCGCTCACGCCAGTACCTCTTCCAAGCAATGCTACATCCCAACGAGCGCTCCAAAGGAGATACGAGCAAGGAGATCCAGAAGTCGGTCTGCTGGGCCAGCCTTCGGGGAAGTTCGACTATTACATCCTCTACTCAATGCCTCCGACCACTTCAACTGAAGAAATCAAGCCCACCGGCTAGGGATCGGAAGATGAACCAGTGGAGATTCAGGTAGAGCAAGTCCCTTCCAATCAAGCTACGTCCCAATGCACTCTCCGAAAAAGATACGAGCAAGGAGATCCAGAAGTTGGTCTGCTGAGCCAGCCTTCGGGGAAGTTCGACTATTACGTCCCCTGCTCAAAGCCTCCATCAGTTTCGATCGAAAAAATCAAGCCCACCGGCTGGGGATCGGAGGACGAGCCAGTAGAGCCTCCGAAATAACAAGTGTCTCCAAGGGAACCAGTTGCGGCTGCCAATCATCACCTTAGCGGAGGAGAATCCACCGACGAAGAAGCATAGGTCACACTACCCCGGCGACGAAGGCCACGACAAAAAAGGCAGTACAAGCAAGACCGTGCGATGAATAGGTTTCCCGAACGAAGGACCTACAAGAAGAAAAGCAAGACTCCAGGAAGGAAGGCATTCAAAGTGCCGCTGGCAAGCCAAGACGATCTCCTCCAGCAGAGCCTTCCAGAGCCAGCAACTGTGGGGGAAAATCTTCGTGCCGACCCGAAGACTCTCGCAGCACCAGTAAATTGAAATTGAAGTTAACGTCGAAGATTGTTGTTCGATCTGTTGATTGAAGTTGAAGCCTTTGATATGTAAACAGAGAGATGCAATCAGAGACGTTGTTGACACAAGATGTGATCTCGGAGTTCAGCCGAAGCCTACGTCTCCGTGCTATAGGGAGCAACCCGAATTCACTAACACTTATGTTGAAGTGATCTCGACAGGCCGAGTATCACTGAAAACACTCTGATCTCTTCGAAAGAAAAAAGAAGATCAAAGAGAGGTGGAAGATGGGAAGTTGGAAATCCCAGAGCTCTGGTTTTTTAGAATTGAGAGTTCGATCCTTTTACATTCGAAGGCTCCGCTATTTATAGGATTCCCGGGGAGGAATTCCGGGGCAAATGGCGGTTTTCTGCTGTCGTATTTGGGGATTCTTCAGGTAAAGCTGGCGGGCCCCGTTACCGTCTTCTGGGGGATTCTACAGGCTCGTGGGCCTACTGAGCAGGGCCGGTGGATCTCGCGGTGGTCCTCGTGGGCCCACCCGGCAGGGTCGGTGGGTCCCGTGGTAGTCTTCGTGGGCCCACCAGGCAGGGCCAGTGGGTCCCGTGGTAGTCTTCGTGGGCCCACCAGGCAGGGCCGGTGGGTCCCGTGGTAGTCTTCGTGGGCCCACCAGGCAGGGCCGGTGGGTCCCGTGGTAGTCTTCGTGGGCCCACCAGGCAGGGCCGGTGGGTCCCGTGGTAGTTGGTAATTTTCTGCCAAAATTTGCACCCACAGCAACCTTGCAAGAATTCTTTCCCGATCACTTCCTCCCAGTTGATCAACACATCAGGGTGTCTTGTTGCATGGTCGAAGTTCATAAGGCGTCGGAAGAAAAGGGCGAAGTCGAAACATCTGAAGAGGGCGACTCCACTGAGGAGGGAGACAATTCCGACAAAGGAGGTACCGCCTCTCATGACGAAGCAATCCTGCTCTTGCCGCTCGTAGAAGCTTTGCGTCTTCCGAAGAAGGCTCGCCTGGCAATGGCTGCGGCCTTGGCCGACCCGGATAGCTACAAGAGGAAAAGAAAGGACGACCAGAAGAGCAAAGCTGTGGCCTCGTGTGATGCGATGATAACCTTTTCGGATGAGGACTTGCAACTCGGGACACGATTGCACAACCGGCCTGTCTACATTTCGGGATACATCAAGGAGAAGCCAGTGAATCGAATCCTGTTGGACTGTGGCTCCGCCGTCAACATCATGCCCATCCAGACGATGCGGCAACTCGGTATCATCAGTGACCAGCTCTCGCCCAGCCAATTGGTTATTCAAGGGTTCAACCAGGGCGGACAGTCCACTATCGAAATCATCCGCCTGAAGCTCTCAATCGGCCCGCTAGATACAATGGTCCTCTTCCACATCATCGATTGCCAGACGTTATATCGCCTCCTGTTTGGCAGGCCATGGCTACACGAGAATGACGTCGTAGTCTCCACCTGGCACCAGTGCCTCAAGTACTACGAAGAAGGCATGGAGAAATGCATAGTTGCTGATGACAAGCCTTTCAATGAGGCCGAGGCACATTTGGCCGACGCCAAGTTCTACCAAGCGAGAGACCTAGTCGCGGAAGTCCTTCCGGCTAAAGCCCCTCGAGACCAAAAGACTGAAGAGGTAAAACAGGGCGAGGCTCATCCACCTGCAAAACCGATGCAACCTTCCGACAAGGCGAAACTCAAGGTCTAAGAAGCATCAAAATCAAGCCAAAGGATGCGCATCAATTCCGGGTCAAGAGCCATGCAACATACCCTGTTGCCCGTCCAAGCAACACCAGTCCTGCGGCTTGCACCTGTTGAGCGGCCAATTTGTGCGAATTATCCTATTATTCTCAAGCATATATCGTCAGTTTGCTACGTAAAACTTTCATACTACACGTAAACTGCATAATTATCTTTGCACCACTGCTTAGTAGACTTTCATACGAACACAGTGATATATTGGTTTGCTCTCATACACATCATGCATGATAGTTATACTGTTTGATAATCCAAATTATCCTTTTATCGATTAATGCCCCGGAACCTTATGGACGTCATTTTATGTGTATTTTCAGGGAATTGGAGCTTGCTTTCAACGCACATGGCTACAATGGAGCAAAACTTTGTAGATGGTTTCGGCACAGGGACGAAGACTACACACACGCAAATGAATGGATAATGGAATTGAAGTCTGGATGGTCGTCGTCCTCTTCCTGCCACATTTTATCTCTCTTCTATTTTCATCCTTCTATTTTACATCTCAATCCATTTACATCAAACCAATCACAACCATCCGTGCATCAGCCCCTTTACCCGACCCGGCTGACCCATCTCTCTCCTCTCCCGTTCCTATTTTTCTCTCTCGGATTCATTGCAATCAAAACATATCATAGCCGTCCCGGACCCTTAAAACCCATCTTAATACACCCAGCTCCATTTCTACCTTAGCCGTCCGATTGCCCATCCTTCCATGCATATATGCATGCATGCATATAAACCCATTCATGCATCCCGATCCGATCCACTGCATGAGCCCCATTAAGCCAACGACCCAGCCGAGCCATGCACGTCCCATACCCAACTTCTCTCTCTCCCATTACTCACAGCCGTCCGTCTTACCCGGCCAGCACCACCTGATCCGCACCTCACCCCATCGAGACATGATCGCAGCCGTCCCTTAGAGCTAATGCACCCATGCAAACCGTTTCTCATCCGGACTTTTCTCTCTCCTCCCTAACTCTTCCGCGACCCAAGCATCGGGATTTACTCTCTCTATCTCTCGTGCGTCTCTATCTCACCCACCGAACGTCTCTCTCTCTCTAACTCCTTCCTATTCTGGATCTAATCACGACGGTCCATGCGTCAAATTCTCTCTCTCTTTACCCTATATAAGGGGGGGTCCGAAACACAAAAAAAAAGGGGAGAGCTCTTGGTACCACATATCCGAACCCGCATCTCTCATCACCATCTTCACGCAACCGTCTCCAAGCTGAGCTCCATCCACGAAGCTGCACGTCGCCGTCATCGCCGGGTTCATCGTCATCTGCAAAGAAGCATCCGCCATCAAAGCTCACATGGCCATCCGAGGCTAAATCACCGCTCTAAGTTCTGGATGAAGCCTTGTAGTTGTATCTAAACCATGCTCTTATTTGATTTCCATATTTTAGTTCGTTTAATGAAAATAAAGTGATCTTTGCTCATTCATGCTTGATTAAAATTTCTGTAATAAGTTAGTTTTATTCTCCGTTATTATTAGAGTTCTACAGAGGTTTATCTCATAGTTTTATTCTTCGTCATTACGAGTAGTTTTACGGAGAATCATTACATAGTGTTAGCTTCTGTTATTACTCCGAATTTTACGGAGAAGTATTTCAGGCTTATTCCCTTAAAGCGAGGAAGATCACTACATTAGTGATCATAATAGTGCTACATTGAATATCATCCACGGAGATAGATTGACTTCGTATCTCCGTGAACATTCTGAAAATCATCTAAAAGTATAGTTTAGATCGCTACTTGTGCGGATTCTAGAGCTTAGAATATCTCTCCATATAGATTACACCCTAAATCTTAATTAGCTTTCAGTTCTGCTTTCCGTATTTCTTTTACAAAACAATTTCACCAAAAATCAATCATCCTATTAAACTATAATATACAAGTAATTAGCGTTAAATTTTCCTTTAATTAGTTTTCATCCAAGTCTCTGTGGGATCGACCCGTATTTGCCACTGTCTATCAGATAGACGCCGTGCACTTGCGGTATAACAATTTAAAATCACAACAGCACCCCAGTGGCTCCGTAAATCTGAGCGATCGCCTTCTACTCCGGCAAGAAATCTGGCCCCGGCGTTATCGCAGGTCAATGTCGTTACTCTGCAAAAAATGACGTTGCGACTACCTAGTCTGACGCAAGCTCCGAACCCGAGCAGACCTATCGAATCAGTCGACCCCAATCAACTTGGATTCAAGCCGAAAGGAAGTTGGGGGCAAAACGCTGCCAAGTTGCTGTTCAAAGCCGGCTACGACAAAGAGAGCGCTATGGGCACACTTCCCCCAGCAGCAATTCCACATGGGATGACGAGGACTCAAGCTCGGCTGTTTCAAAACGGTGAACAAATTCTTCCGAACCGCCGAGGCATCGGCTCCGGTCAAACTCCGATGATCATCAGGGTTGCAGCAAGGAAGAGCTTCACCTCGAACTACATCGGGGCGAAGATGGTAGGCGAAGCAGCTGAAGGATCGACAATCTCTGATGCACGCTCTACCTACCCCAGCCATCCCAACAGCAGAAGAAGACGGCGACGGGCTCAATACCAAGCCTTGCTCCGGAAGCAAAATAGAGGCAGTAAAAATCGGTCGAATCGAAAGCACACATCTGTGTTCGAAAGGCTTGGGCCAGTTAAGCAATCAAAGAAAAAGTCAGTGTTCGATCGTCTGGGAATGCCAGTCGAGGACCTCGTTTCAACACCCACCCACCCACCCATGGCAGCCGTCCATTATCTCTCCGTTAATCAAACTGACAACGGTGATTCTTCTCCTTCGGATGACTAGTTGCTAGAGGCCCCGCCAGTCCTCGAAGAAGGGGGGCAGTCCATCGTTGATGACTTGAAAGAAATTAATTTGGGCACAGAAACAGAGCCTCGACCTACATTTATCAGCACACTCTTGACTCCTGAAGAAGAAGCTGTATACGTCAAACTGCTCAAAGAATACAGAGATGTCTTCGCATGGTCCTACAAGGAGATACCGGGTCTCGATCCTAAAATCGCAGTGCACCAGCTCAGCGTCAAACACGGAGCCAGCTCTATCAAGCAAGGACAAAGACGCTACCGGCCGGAATTGGTACCCCAAATAGAAGGCAAAGTTAACAAGTTGATCGAAGCCGGCTTCATCCGAGAGGTCAAGTACCCGACATGGATCTCTAGCGTCGTCCCGGTCAAAAAGAAGAACGATCAAATCCAAGTGTGCGTGGACTTCAGAGATTTGAACAACGCATGTCCGAAGGATGACTTCCCCTTGCCAATCACGGAGCTAATGGTGGACGCCACGACAGGCCACGAGGTGCTAACTTTCATGGACGGATCATCGGGCTACAATCAGATTCGGATGGCACCCAAGAACGAAGAGCTCACAGTATTCCGTACACCGAAAGGAATCTACTGTTACAAAGTTATGCCGTTCGGCTTGAAGAACGCAGGAGCCACCTACCAGCGAGCTATGCAGAAAATCTTCGACGACATTCTTCATCAAAATGTGGAGTGTTATGTCGATGACCTTGTCGTAAAATCTAAGAAGAAGTCGGCGCATCTGCAAGACCTCGAGCTAATCTTCAAACGGCTTCGAAGGTACCAGCTCCGTATGAATCCACTCAAATGCGCATTCGGGGTCTCCTCAGGCAAGTTCCTCGGCTTTGTCGTACGACACCGAGGCATTGAGATAGATCAATGCAAAATTGATGCTATCGTCAATATGCCTATACCAAAGACAGTACGAGACCTCAGAGACCTCCAAGGGCACTTGACGTACATCCGAAGGTTCATCGCCAACCTAGCTGGGAAGTGCCGCCCGTTTAATCACCTCATGAAGAAAGGAGCGCCATTCAAATGGGACGACGCTTGCCAAGAAGCACTCCAAAGCATCAAAGCTTATCTACTGAAGCCGCCAGTTCTATCAGCGCCAGTTCAAGGAAGGCCGTTAGTCCTCTACATTAGTGCCCAGGAGCAATCCTTGGGGGCACTCCTAGCTCAGAACAATGAACTTGGCAAGGAGACAACTTGCTATTACTTGAGTCGTACTCTCATCGGCGTAGAGCTAAATTAGTCCCCGATCGAGAAGGTCTGCTTGGCACTCATCTTCGCCACGAAAAAGCTGCGACACTATATGCTGGCTCACACCGTCAGACTCATCTCGAAGGCCGACCCCCTTAAGTACATTATGTCAAGACCAGTGCTCTCCGGACGTCTGGCAAAATGGGCGCTGCTTCTACTCGAATTTGATATCACCTTCGTACCACAGAAAGCAGTCAAAGGGCAAGCTCTCGCGAACTTCCTCGCAGAATATCCCCTCCCGGCGGAATAGGAGTTATCAGAGGATCTCCCAGACAAAGAAGTATTCTCCGTCGATATCGCCCCATCCTGGAAAATATTCTTTGACGGTGCAGCAACAGGACGTAGCAGGAGCCGGAGTCATCTTCGTCACTCCAAATGACGAGATACTCCCCTTCTTATTTTTGCTGTCGGAACCATGTTCCAACAACATGACAGAGTATCAAGCTCTACTCATCGGCCTCGAACTCGCCAACGATATGAAGCTTCAAGGACTCGAGATTTTTGGTGACTCTCAACTCGTTATCCAGCAAGTCTTGGGGGCATACAAAGTCAACAAAGAAGACCTGGTGCCGTTGCACGCGCGAGCTTTGGAACTCCTTGGCAAACTAGAGACCGCTTCCATTCAGTACGTCTCCATAAATCTCAACCAGCAGGCTGACACACTCGCAAATCTGGCAGCTACACTCCCGTTTCCAGAATAACGTCAGCTCATCGTCCCCGTCCGCAGAAGAATAATGATCACCAAAGAAGAAGGTCCGATCGAAATTACAGTTCAAACCAACGCAGTGCACATCCTCGAGATTGAAGAGCAAGACTGGAGGCAGCCATTTGTGGATTACCTCATCCATGGTAAACTCCCCGAAGATCCGAAGCGCAAAGTCGACATCCGGCGACGATCTCTAAAGTTCTACCACTTCAACAACGAGCTGTACCGACGAAGCTACGATGGCACACTCCTGAGGTGCCTCGCGAAGGAAGAAGCAGAAGCGGCACTGGAAGAAGTACACGCTGGGATCTGCGGATCGCACCAGTCCGGTCCGAAGCTTTACTTTCGCATCAGGAGGATGGGCTATTACTGGCCCACCATGGTCAAGGATAGCTTGGATTCTGTAAAAAAATGTCACGCTTGCCAGCTACACGGGGACTACATTCGCCAACCGCCAGAGCCTCTGCACCCAACAATCGTGTCTTGGCCTTTCGACAGATGGGGACTCGATATTGTCGGCCCCCTGCCCAAGTCATCCAAGCAACATCTTTACATTCTGGCAGCAACGGACTACTTCTCCAAGTGGGCTGAAGCAACACCTCTACGGGAAGTTACAAGGCACTCCGTCATCAGCTTCATCCAGAACGACATCATCTTCCGGTACGGAGTCCCTCGATACATCATAACGGATAACGGAAAGCAGTTCAAGAATGCTGCTGTCAGCCAGTTCTGTGCCAGATACGACATTAAGTAGAAGTGCTCGACGATGTACAACGCTCCGGCCAACGGTCTGGCGGAGGCCTTCAATAAGACTCTTTACAAGCTGCTGGAGAAAATTGTCTTGAAGACGAAGAAGGACTGGCATGAACGCATGGGCGAAGCACTGTGGACCTACCGGACGTCCTTTCGCACTCTGACGCAAGTAACTCCGTACTCCCTCATCTATGGTGTAGAAGTCGTTCTTCCACTCGAGCTCCAGATCCCATCGCTCAGAATAGCAATCCAGGAAGGCCTCACCAGCGACGACAACGCCCAGCTCCGCCTAGCAGAATTAGAAGCACTAGACAAAAAGACGCATCGAAGCTCGGCAACGTCTGGAGTGTTATCAAGCCAGATTGTCTCGCGCCTTCAACAAGAAGATCCGTCCTCGATCATTCCAAATAGGGGAACTGGTACTGGCAGTCAAACACCCCATCATTCTCTCGCATCGAGGGGGAAAGAAATTTGATGCCAAGTGGGATGGTCCGCACTCCGTCAAGGAAGTCTACTCCAACGGCGCCTATCTTCTCACCACGCCAGAAGGGCTGACACTTGGCCCTATCAACGGCAAGTACCTCAAAAGGTATTATGCCTAAAGCGAGGCCACACCCCTTGCGTTAAAAAAAAAAAAAAAAAGAACTACGTGCGACTTGATCCCCCTTAGGGGGGTACGTAGGCAGCCTGAGAAGTTACTTCAGGTTCAGTCCGACCAAAAGAAAAAGCCAACAAGGATCCATGCATAAATACGACAGAACAAGGCAATATTATTAGATATGCAAAAGAAGGGCAGTACATAGCATAAAGGAAAGCTACAAGGCAAAACGACTAGACAAGGAGCCGCTAGAAAAAGGTATCCAGAGCTCGAAGGCGGCACATTAACTCCTCTCTAGTAGCCTCCACTCGCTGAAGTTCCACGGGACGTGTGGCCAAAAGCTCGCGACGGGCCGCCAAGTCTGACTGCTGTTTCAAGTAGCTCGCCTTCAAAGCACTCTCTGCAGTCTAAGCTCGCTCCAGACGAGACTCTGCCTTCCAGAGTGAAGCGTGCATCGATTCTATCTTCTTTTGAGCCTTCGACAGGCTGAAAGCGGCCTCCGCAAGCTGTTGCTCTGACTGACACAAGCTCGTCTCGGCGGCCACTAGCTCAGAAGGAGTGCTCCCCTCTAGTAAAGCTCGCCGGGAGCGATAAGCCTCGCTATCAGTCACGAGCAAGTTCATCTGGGTGACAAAAGAAGAACTGTCAACCTTGAACTCCTCCAGGCTCGCGCAAAACTCTGCACCGTCTGTCGACCACCAGTCCTGGAGGGCGCCAAAGCCAGCATCTTGAAAGGGCTCCAACGTTGACTTGATATACTGCTAGCAGCTCGCAAGAAGAAACTCTGAAACTCTGCTCCTCGGCCTTAAGCTCGAGTGAGGTGCCTCAGAGCAGGTGGGCAAAACCTTCCTTTCCGCTACAGTCGTGCCAGGGACCGCCTTCGCCAATGAGGGTAGCAGAACTGGAGAAACCGCCACCACCGCTGCGACAACCGTCTCCTCCAACAGGCACGAGGGCACAGCAACCGGGGAACGCCACTTGTCGACACTCGAAACTTCGGCCTCCTTATGGAAAGACAAAGCATCGACATCAATACCGTCCAGATCAATATCACCACTAGGAAAGTTCTCCCCGCAAAGCCCGAGGAAGTCCAAATCGCCCGGAGGAACATCTAGCCCGCACTCCCCAGGCACTTCCCACGTGGCCCCGGTAGACAAATGCCCAAAAGATGCCTTCGGAAAATCCGCCCCGCGCTCTACCACTATAACAGAATCTGCCCAAAAGAAATACACTTCTCAGCTTGATGGAACTTCCCGAGCATAGAAAGGAAGTAAAATAAAGAGAACTCCATACCTGCGAGGTCGGACGAAGCAGCCCTAGACAGAGGGATCACCTCATCTTTTAGAAGTCCGGGCTCCTCAGTATCCTCGACCGGACAAGGAACCCTCGAAGTCATCCCACAAGGAATGCACACTTTTCTTTTTTTGGGCGGGGCACCCTCAACAGCGGCCTTCGAAAGAAAGGATAGCCTGGGGGCACTAGTGAGGTCGGCTTCTAACACGGGAGCTGAAGAAGGGATACGGTGAGCACTAGAAAGGCGATTGCAACTCTTCTGGGCCCTCTGAAGCCCCAATCGAAGGCGATGATCCTCCACTCCCGCAGCAGGATCAAAACGAAAGTTTTTGAACTCACTGCTCTCCAGGACGTCAACCGGGAGACTCGCAAGCAAGGGGGAAACTCGCCCTTCAATCCACTTGCAGTACTCCGGAGTGGTGGCGTCCCGAGACCCGGACTTGGTCCCAAGGAAGAAGCTACCGCCAGTCAATCGAGCGTAGAGAGAAGCCCAGAGACGGTAACCCTCCTGTGGACTAATACGCCCCTGCAACTGCTGAGGCATACCGGGAACTTCCTGTCGAAATCCTTGTTGACGAGCAAAGCGATGAGAGGAGTACTGCTCCACCTCTACCACATCCCCCTTGCACCAAACCAAGTAGCCAGGGCGGTAACTGACCATGTTCCAATATAAGCTGTCCGAGAGCTCCTCGTTGTCATAGAAAGTCGACCTCTCCAAAGTTAGCACCGAGTGCTCCGACAGAAACTTGAAGTCGATACTTCTCATCCTCCGCAAAAGAGTGCGAGCACACTCCCTCGGGCGCTCCCAACTAATAAAAGCATTTAAGATCCCGCCTATCCCGGGTAGGAACGACAGGTCGGCTGGATGTCCGCGTCTGGCGAAGATCCCCTTCGGGAAGTGAACAGCTATCCAGCCGTACAGGTAGTGCAGAGGTCCGAACGCAGCAGACCGGCCAAGCTCCTCCTTGGCATTATCCGAGTTGGACAAGTCCCAGTAAGTCCCGCTGAGACCCCGGTACAAGGAGCATAAGATGGCCGGGGCTAGATTGAAAAGCTCCCCCCTCGCTATCCTGGAAGCTGCAAGAAAAGTCCCTGGACAGATGACCTCGCCAGGACAGGGAAGCACAAACCGGCAAAGAAAGATGACCAGCCCGGTGGCTCGATAAACCGCTCGCCACTCCTCGCTGTTACGCCTCAGGCCGAGGATCTCCCAGGGACACTGTTTTCCCTCCATTGAGTGCCTTTCTCGAGCCAAGGACTCAATGGGCCTCACAAAAGAACGAAGCGGAGGCCTTTTCATTTGAGCAACCTTCCACATCGAATGAGCTGAAGGTGCCGGGGACCTGTACTCGCCTCTGAACCAAAAATCAACCCAGGAAGAAGGACGCACTCGGTCCGACTGATCCCGCGCCGCAATGACAGCATATGCCTTGAACAGAAGAAGGCAGGAGCTCGGAGCAAAGCTGTTGTCCGACAGGTCCTTCAAAGCTGGCACCTCCTCCTGGTAGTAATTCCGCACTTCAGGGCATCCAGAGACAATGTGGATGTCACGAAGTGAGATCCTTATCTCTCCCACTCCAGTAAGGAAAGTGTTGGTGGCCGGGCACCAGAGTTCACAAAGAGCGTGATACATCCCCTCAGAACGGCTGTATTCTCGATGAGCCGGCGCCAGAAACTTGGCCAATGAATTTATCTCGGGTTCCGCTCCAAAGATCTCGTAGAGCTCGCTCATCCAATCATGAAAACCGCAAAGATATTGGACGTCTCCCCGAGACCAAGAGTCGGTACCCCATCGGGTCAATCGGGAGCATATCTTCGAGGCAACTACCGGAGTAGGCACGAAATCTTCATCACAATGGTGGAAAAGAGTGCTCAAACTTGGGCGAAGGAGCTTCGGGGAGATCCCTTCGTCGGTGTAGATTTTCTCGCTTAGCTTCAGCATCCCACAAGTCGCATCGGCAACTCCATCTTCCGTGATGCGCTCATGAATAAAAACACGGAGCAACGACAAAAGGTCTTCCCGCCTCGAGTTACGGTAACGGTACACCCGTGTAAGGGGGAAGCGAAGGCACCTCCTCCCATCGGAGAAGTCCTCAGCTATCCACCCCGGCGAAGTCAAGCTCTCAAAGACGCGAATCCTGGAGAACCATGAAAGGAAGCAAGTCAAGACAAGCGCGCGTGCAAAAAAAAAGAAGAAGAGCCAAACCGCAGAGGGGGGGGGGGGGCGCTACCCCCCTCTCCTCCGATCCGGTCGGGGTCGAGCCCGACCCCATCGCTAACACAACCGGGGGGGGGGGGGGAGCACCCAACTCGGGGAAGCCGCCGCCCCCCCTCTCCGATCCGGTCGGGGCCGAGCCCGACCCGGCCACCGCGACCCTCGGGCCCCGCGTCGCCCGACCCGGCAGCCACAGCCCCGGTCTCGCGCCGGCCGTTGTCACCGCCCGTGCTCCAACTCCTCGCACGCAGCGCCGCAGCCCCGCCGCCGCCCGCGCGTTGCTGCCGCTGCTGCTCCCACGGCCCAGAACCGGAGAAAAGAAAAAAAAGAAAAAGAAAAAGAAAAAGAAGAAGAAGAAGAAAGAGGAAGGAAGAGGCGGCGAAGGCGGATCGCACCTCAGTCGCGCTCCTCCAACTTCCTCGTCGCAGTCGCCGTCGCCACGCCGCTTCGAGCCCGTTTTCGCAACAACCTTCAGATCGCGCGCCAATATTGCCGCCGCCGATAAAAGAGGCGACACCGGGAAGACGGAGCAAGTCGCGTGCAACCCCAGGCAGCTCTCTTCCGACGGCGGTCTCCAGAAGCCGGCGGAACCTTCGCAAAGAGTGGAATGTCGGATGAAGGGGGTAAGGGTCCTTAAATAGACCCCCAACCCTGCCCACAAAAGGAATCAAGGACAAGTGCTCTACGATTCCTACGTGTCCAAACCCTACACGTTCTTACCGATGCACTCGTCCTTGAGGGGGTATTTGTAGACACATGAATTTTGTCTAACCCGGACCCGACTTGCGCGCACCTACGCGGATACAAACCCGACGCGCACTCCGACTCGGACCCGACTAGCACGCACCAATGCGGACCCGAGCCCGACTCGCACCCGACAAGGGAACCGGGCGGGCCCACCCTTAAGTGGGGCCCACCCGGCCGGCCCCTACTAGGGACCCGAACCCCCATGGGGCCCGACCGGCCTTGCAAGAAAAAAGAAAGGAAAGAAAAGAAAAAGAAAGAAAAGGAAAGAAAAGAAAAGGAAAGAAAGAAAGAAAAGGAAAGAAAGAAAAGGAAAGAAAAAAAAAGGAAAGAAAAGAAAGGAAAGAAAAGAAAAAGGAAAGAAAAGAAAAGGAAAGAAAAGAAAGAAAAGGAAAGAATTACCGCCATGCGCAGGGGGAGGTTGCGCATGACGTCTACCCACACGTGGATCTGCGCTGATCCCTCAATCCGCCGGACAAGAAGAAGAGCCGGGTCGCTATCGATTTCGTGTGCAAAATTCAGCCATAATTACCCCCTCAGAAAAGAAAAACGAATAAAGACTTATTCCCCTCATCAATGGATGAATAAATCTTGGGTAATCATGGGAGAGATATTAAAGAGATTTAAAATTAAAAACTTCTCATATCTCTCCCCTCCCCTTTGCCTATAAATAGAGGGGGAGGGGGAAGGCTCAAAGGTCGAAAAAATCGCAAGCTGAAGACGAAGCGAGGGAGCTCTGCAGAAGAGGAGACGCTTCTTCATCGACCCAAGGCTTCACGGGGCACGAGCAAGCCTATCCCTTCGGGACCGGCTTAGTCCACTGAAAGCCCTCATCAACGTGAAGACCCTTGCACAAGAAGATCAAGCCTTCGACTCCGTGCACGAAGAAGAAAGCTCAGAGAAGAAGACCCTTCGACTCCAAAGACGCCATAAGTAAAGGCCGGAGAAGAAGCTCGGAGCGGCACTACCCCGTCGGCTCCAACAAACCTTCAACTCCGATCAAGCTCCAAAGCCCCGAGAAGAAGCTCGGAGCGGCACTACCCCGTCGGCTCCAACAAACCTTCGACTCTGATCAAGCCCAAAAGCCTGGAGAAGAAGGCCGAAGCGTCGTCACCCCCGTCGCCTTCGACAAACGCCGCTCCATCCACGAAGAAGAAAGCTTGGAGAGGAACACCCGAAGCGTCGCTACACCCGTCGCCTTCGAAACAAAGCCGGCGCTACAACCGTCGCACGAAGATCGGTGCTACCCCCGCCATCTTCAAAAGTACCCTTCGACTCCGGTCACGCCAAAGAAGCTCGGAGAAGAGGAGAAGCTAAGTCGACACTCAAACCGTCGAGAAAGCCAGAAGCATTGAAGAAGTAGCCACCGCCATTTGAGAAGAAGATCGAGTCGACGCCGAAGCGAAAGCCCACGCAAGAAGCCGAAGCAAAAGCCCCGGTAAAGCCCGTGCCAAAGCAACGCAAGTGCCAAAGCCAAGCGACTACGCCGGTCACGAGCAAAAGCACCGCACGTTCTAGCCGATACGACGCGAAGTTCGGAAGAACGAAAGCATCGCAAGTCTCCCCCGTCTACGTCCAAGCGCAAGCGCCAAAGCAAAGCAAAAGCCAGAGCCACGCCAAAGCCAAGCCAAGGTCGAAAGCCAAAGCCAAAGCCAACGCCAAAAGCACGATCGACGCCGCGAACCGACGATCAAGGATGCCGAGATCAAGCAAGGAGCGAGGAAGACACGAAGACCGAGGCACGAAGTTGAAGACCCCGTAGCCGAGGAAGCGCGAAGTACGGAAGGGACCAAAGAAACGGCGGATATTCCTTAGCCTCTCAAAAACCCTCACCCTGTAAAGACCTCTGTCCTGGGCCACCCCTTCAGAGCTCTCACACGAATACCACGTGGAGACGCGGATCAAAGGGACCCTTCAGAGGATCTCTCCCACAATCTCCTGATCAACACTCGCCGCACCCAGACTCGTCACCCCCGAGCCCCCGGTCCCGACGCACTCTTGTAATCTCGTGTGTTCGCAATAAAGACGACCCGCATCTTTTTCCGCGCATACAATCACATCTAATCTCAGTCATACACCAAAAGCCTGTTAAAACTTAACAAAGAAAACCAACCCATTAACTAATACGCCAGTATCATCAAACAAACACAACTAGTCATCCATACATAGCATTTCACAAAGTCCTCGTAAAGCCAAATAAGCAACGTCTAGAACCATGATCAACTGAACAACGGTTTCCTTTCTCCCAATTCTATTCTACTACATGCACTCTATTCTATAACATCCGTGCCATAAGCTTAATAATGCTGAAACATCTTCTTTATTTCTTTATTCGTTGTTTTTAGACCTTTTTATGATATTTTGATCATTTTTAGGCTTTATAAATAATGTATAATGTTCCCTAAGATGTAGGGGTTATCCGTGACCTCATTCAGGAGCTTTTCGAACGATTCCGGACTCTTTCGGATGTGACTTCTACTTATTACTAATAAAAACAACAAATATGGATTTGCAGGGGTGCCAACGGTCGAGATTAAAACCTCGAACCAATGGCCGAATGATCGAGCAACCTTTTTCGCACCCTCTTAATTGACGTGGCAGCTATTGGGCTTCAATTAGGGGGTTTAATGGGCGTAACTTAAGCCCATTAGGGCTTCACATATTAGATCATGTCCTCCCCCCCCCTCTCTCTCTCTCTCTCTCTCTCTCTCTCTCTCTCTCTCTCTCTCTCTCTTCTCGGTATCCCCCCTCTTTCCTTTCCGTGCGGAAACGAAAATCGTCGCCCCTCTTCTCTTTCTCCCTTTATTTCTTGTTTTCCTCCTTTGTCCCCACCCTACATCCCACCATCCACTCCCTGCCCTTAATGATCCCCTCTGTAGATTATAAATCATTATCCTTTAAAGAGAAGGACAAACCCTAGATAATGTAATTTTTTATTAAAAGAAACCTCTTTGTAAGATATTAGTGTTAGCTCGTGTCCCCATCCCTCCTTTTTTGTCTTCATCTCGAGAAGTACCGCCTTTCACATCTAGGAGTGGTACTCGGCTAGCAAACCGAATGATCCAGCGAACTTGTCTCGACGGCCTTTCTTCTTGAGCAAATCCCAAGGGAGATTTTCTTCTTTTTACGGCAGTTTGATTATCTTTGTTCTTATTTTTCTCTTTCTTTTCGTAAAATTCTGCACATCATATCTTGATTCCTTCGCCACTTTCGCCCTCCCAAAACCCTCCACTTCGCCTTCCTCGCATGCCCACAAGAAACCTCATATCTGCCACGATCATTCTGGTTTAATCGGAACCCCGTTGGTTATCTTTTGCTCTTTTTTTTTGCCTTTAGTCGTTGCTGAAATTTTATTTTTTGCACCTTATTTCATTACTGCGAATAAGTTTTATTTATTTAAAAAATCATATGTCTTTTGCCACTAAGAGAAAGAATCGTAGGTTGCCTCTTGCCCTTACCTACATCATCGACAAAGACAATGATGTCGATGGTCTACGAAGGAAGATTGTAGTCTTGCAATAGCCACAAAATGCATCGTGACGTTGATAATGGATGGACGGATGGAGAACCAGAATCGGAATTTGAGCCTTTGAATTATTGGAGTCCAGAGGAGATAATTGAGAAAGAGGAAAACTGAAGAGAGCAGCGGCCATGGCTCGTGCCATTGTGGAGCTGTGGAGGGATAGTCACGAGAAGGAGACCAACAAAACCCTAAAAAACTAAGAAAGGGGCATCCAAACACACATATGATATATATATATATATATATATATATATATATATATATATATATATATATATATATATATATATATATATATATATATATATATATATATATATATATATATATATATATATATATATATATAGAGAGAGAGAGAGAGAGAGAGAGAGAGAGAGAGAGGGAGAGAGAGAGAGAGAGAGAGAGATGCACCTGATCCGTCGCAACCCGACCCCGTTGTCAACCCCTTTTGCTTTGGCGGTTGCAGATCCACTTGAGAGCCCTCAGATTGAGCATTTGGTTTTGAGATTGTCTCTTGAGGTTGGGGAACGTGAGGGGTTACGAGAGAGAGAGAGAGAGAGAGAGAGAGAGAGAGAGAGAGAGAGAGAGAGAGAGAGAGAGAGAGAGAGAGAGAGAGAGAGAGAGAGAGAGAGAGAGAGAGATTCCGTCCTGAAGAGCTCACCTCTTGAGGTTGCCACGTGGCACTTAGAGACAGATGAGTTCTGACACGTGGTACCTAGAGACAAATGAGATCTGACACGTGGCACATCCAATTGCTTAAGGCTACTACTTTAGTATATAGTTATACAAGTGTCATTTTGCTCCTTAGAGGTAGTTACCGGCGTGACTAATCCAAGAGAGTTGGATTGGTCTTGAAATAAAAGAGAAATACAAACGCAGTAGTACTAAAATATATGTTAATTTTATTATTTTTTCTTGAACAATATATTCATGAAAGAGAATTTTTGGACTTTAGTAGTGCAACTAATGTTAATTTATATATTGATTGATATATGTATATGTAATCAGGACGGGATAGGTTAAGCCTTACCCCGTCCCAAATCTGATCGGGTTTTTTCAAACAATCGCAAACCCGCCCAACCCCGTTTAATTTCATCCCAATCATGTCGCAATAGAGTTAGGTAACCCTCTAAGCCCGTTTAATTATCATCCCTAGTCTCCACCATTGAGATTTTGTGTCGCTTTGCACTGGAAGCCATCAGCGCCATCGTTGTTATTCTTCACCTAGCACTACTGGACTTGTTGATTGGCTGATTGGTTGGGCTATGTTATATAGATGTAACTAGTAAGAAACCCGGGCAATGCTCGGATGAACTTTATGCACGTCACTTGCCATAGACGACATCACAATCGTTCGTAGAAGTGTGCAATATGGAGTGAGTGTGATTCACTCGTCGGGATGTGATTCATTTTTGTGTGTGTGTGTGTGTGTGTGTGTGTGTGTGTGTGTGTGTGTGTGTGAGAGAGAGAGAGAGAGAGAGAGAGAGAGAGAGAGTACCGATTAACATAAAATGAGCATTAATGGATATATATCATATTTATAGTAGGTTTTTAATATGATTTATGAGAGAGAGCCGCGCTCACATACATGATAAGGATTTTGGCTCTTCAAAAGAGATCCACGAGTCACAACACGGGTGAGAGGCTTCCATTCTAGTATTATACTATTAGATTAGAGTGGTTGGTCAACTATTGTATTTGGTATCTCTCTAAAGTTGGCCTATTTCTTTAGAGGTCCAGAGAATTGCCACCTTTCGATCGCATGCTTACTTCGATGGTTGGATGATAATGTTGATCCAAAGCACAATATTTCGCATTACACGGATCAACCATAGTCCTTTGCTTTAATTAGATATCAACATCAATATCCTCCTTCATTTGCCATGTCCGTACCTTCTATGTAGGACAACAACCCATACGTCCACCTCATAGGTCAACTATGGAGAAGATCGTCAACATCATAGGATCAATTGTAGTGAAGATTGATTTTTTTTTTCGACCTATGGTCAACTTAACACCAACCTTTTACGATGAGTGCCAAAAATCTCAACATCAACTTAGGAAGATAAGTGCATGCCAAAAAATCTTAACCATTTGGTGAATAGGGAAAGTAACTGTTGACATAGTTTAAGCTAATACTATCTAAGAAGCCCTCATATGTCATCCTTAACTTCTAATAATATATATCAATAATTATTTGTTTAACAAAATTTTATACTAAACTATAATACTAAAACAGACCGTAAGGAGCGATGGTTTCACTATTTTGGAGCCAAGGTCGTTCCAACTGGAGCCCCCTATACTCCAGGTGAGTCGATTCTATCAGGGGGGTGCGAATCATTGATAGTTATTATAATTGGATGACTGAATGAAGCCCGGACATCACTTAGGTTTCTATACTCCACATGAGTCGAATCCATCAAAGGTATAAATCACTGCCAATTATTATGCATCGGATAACTAGTTGGAGCCCATGCATTACCCGTGTTTTGTACTTGAGAAATTTTGCTACCCATCCGGTATGTTGCACTTGCTTACGACCCAATCGAGGTGTACCAAATGGATCATTATAGGGGAAAAGCTTGGAAGTAACTATAGCATACGTTCCGTAGAACTCGACACATCTCGATTGGGGCATAAGCAAGTGCAGTATACAAGGTGGGTAGCAAAAATGCACTTGTTTCACCCCCTTACAATTAATCACACCCATATTATCGTTGAAACACACATATGTTGTCGTCGATAGATGCCAATGCCTATATCTTCTGATGAATACCATCAAGAAAGGAACAACCACCCCATATCCGACGAGCATAGCTCGCTGGCCAAACAGTCACCGCATTGCCCGCTCGAAAGATATGTACACTCGATACACTGAAAAAGGTGAGTAGTAGCTGGCGAAAATCGTGAAGAAGGAGATGTGAGTCATCGGCCAGTTGAACGAAGTGCCACTAAGGAATCACTCTCGACCCATAGAGGCACAGAGGTCCAATACAGACGTGCAACAAACTCCGCCCCCCCCCCCCCCCCCCTATGTCAGGCCATAGTCACGAAGGACGAAGCCTGCCCCACCCATACCCTACTGAAGTTCGTAGGCGCCATCAAAGTTGAGCTTAATCTCCCCCCAAGTCTAGTGGATACCGCTTGAAATCCTGAACCGAACGAGACCCCAAGGTACGAGTCCAACATGCTAGACCACCAGGACAAGTAGGCATGTGAAAGGATGAGAACATGGTCATAAAACAAACCCGATCACGGGCTTTCCAAATGTGTCATGCCAAGCTCAACAATAGTTGTATGGATATCTATATAACATGGCACGGCGGTTTTGTGCTGACTAGACAAAACGGAACCAAAAGCTGACTAGACAAAAAAAATCCAGCTCATCACCCTCCTAACAGATCCCGCGCAGAAACAAGATATCCGTTCGATCAAATCGAACGGATCAAAACACCCTCTCAAATCCTGGCCCCACTACCAACCGATCTGCCATCGCTGCATGATTGCCGCAATTCCCTCGATCTCTCCCTCTCTCTCTCTCTCGCCATCCCCACGATCTCTCTTCGATTCTCTCTCCCTTTTTCTCTCTCTCTTTCTCCGTCGCTCTCTCTTCTCTTCCCCATGATCTCTCTCTGAAACCCACCCCGATTCTCTCTCTAACCCGCCCCAGATAAAAAAAACCCCTCAAATCTCACTGCTCTCTCTCTCTCTCTCTCTCTCTCTCTCTTCCCCTCAACTTGCGATCACTGCACAATCTCACCCCCCCAAACCCCAATTCGACTCCTCTCCCTTCTCCGATCTCACCGTTGCCGTCCCTCTACACCGATCGCACCGTCGCCGTCCCCCCACGCGTCGATCAACGCCGAGGTCGCCCCCTCGCTCCAGCAGTCCTCCCAATAGGGCATCGCCAGGTTCGGTGGCGACCGCGACTCATTGCCCAGCAGCCTCCCATCACCGACGGTGATCTACAACTTCGATCCAATCCCCTTCCTTTCTCTCTCTCTCTCTCTCACCTCCTCTCTCTAGAGATCTCGGACGGTGGATAATCGGAGGATTGGGTGGATATGTAAAGGAACGGCGAGGCGCCAGTTGGGGGCGAGGGGGTGGGCCACATGTACGAGTAGGGACGGTCGCCGGGGCGTGCATGCGTCGACGTTTTCGTGGGGTGGGTTTGCTGGCGTCAGCACGGAGATGAGGTGGCATCTGTGATCGGCGAGTCTGTCGGATCATCGTCGTTGGTTTGGGTGTGGAGGTGTGACTGGTAACCGGGAAAGCAATAAGGGATAATCACGAGATGAAGCGCCGGGTCCGGGGACGGACGGGGTTTTGTCGATCTTATAGTGACGAAACTACCCCTTTGAGATGAGGGGGAACGAGGATGAAGGAGGGTAGTATCGGAATAAGGTCGCCGAAGGAGCTCAAGGTAGACAGGAGAGCAGAAGGCTCGGGCTCGAACCCGCACGGCCGCCGAGGACTTGGACTCCGGGTTCCCCTGCAGCACCTCCATATTCCACGCGATGTGGACGGCAAGCGACGATGACGGGCGGTCGTGATCGGCCGGCGTGGCCGCACCCCGGCCTCCTCCATCACCTCCTTCAGGGTCCGCCAGGAGGCACACGTTGCAGTCCCTCTCCGCCGGCTCCCCCAAGATCGCCTACCTCTGCGTTGAGGCCGACCCCTTCGAGTCCCCAATCCCATAGCCCCCTTTGTTAAATCTCTATCTTTGTTTCTTCAAAACTTGACATTTGTTCTTCGAGATCAATGATGAGATCTCACATTGGAGATCAACAATGTGAAAGAGGGAGCCTTCGGTGCGCCCCAACCACCCCCCCCCCCCCCCCCCGAGCGAGCGAGAGAGAGAGAGAGAGAGAGAGAGAGAGAGAGAGAGAGAGAGAGAGAGAGAGAGAGAGAGAGAGAGAGAGAGATAAGATCACGGACGGCTGTGATCGGGTTTTAATGGCTTGGATTTCACGATGGTGCAACCTAGATAGAGATCAAAAGAGAGATAGAGAAGAGGGGAAAATCACCACTTTTTTAGAGAAAAAGAACAAGAGAGAGAGATAAGATCACATGGGGTTGAGAGGGAATGATGGGTTGGTGATCAGGTTGTTAGAGAAAGAAATTAGGGAGTGATTTGGAAGAAAATAAACTACATGGGAGTTAAGTGTTTTTGAGCAAAACTACAGAGGGGTAAAGTGTAATTTATCATAATCTTTGGAAAATTTTATTCATACCCCAAAAATCTGTAACTAGCCCGGTCTCCCTATCCCTATCGTTACTCAAAAACTTACTCAGCGACCCTTTAATACCAACATTGCCTTTTTCTTTTGTACCCCAAACCTCAAAGCCCTGACTTAGCATCTTTTGTACCCCCAACCCGTTTAGGCCAAATCTAAACCCGCTAACTTCGGGTCAGGTTCGGGTCGGGTCAAGGATTGCCACCCCTACCTTCAAGTACCAGCAATGGGTCTGTTTCTCTCTCTCTTCTAGGGGTGGCAATGGGTCAGGTCGGGTTGAGACATATGTATAAAGGCAAAACACCCAACCAGAACCCGATCCATTTAATAAACGGGTCAAAAATTTAAACCCAAACCCGATCTGCCTAATAAACGAGTTGACCTGAATAGACCCATTTACTAAACGGGTTGGTTGTGTCGGCTCGGGTTGGGTCAACAGAACCCATGTAAACCTATTGGGTTGGGTCAAGACAAGTCGTATTGGGCCGATTTTGATCGGGTTGGGTCGGGTTGGTTCAGGTTGGCTCGAGTTGGATCGGGTCGAGTCGGGTCTGGTTGACACGGCCCATTTGCTAAAATGGTCAATCGGGTTATAAGTACAAACCCGACCCATTAAATAAACGGGTCAATCGGGTCGACCCGTTTATGACCCGAACCCATTTAGGCCAAACCCAAACCCGCTAACTTCGGGTCGGGTTGACGGGTGGGGGTGGTGATGCCCGGGGGGTGTGTTGCCGCCGAAGGCGGCCCGCTGCAGTGCCGACAGGCATGGGCATGCACTAGTGTTGTTATAAGATAAAGAGATGAATTGAAAGGGGTGTTGCTATCTGCACCCCACAAATTACTTGCACCCCTAACTTAACAAATAAAGAAATACTAGATGTGTCCCCCAAGTATCCTATTCATATTGTGTTTGGTAGCCTATGAGATTGGTCCGACTCCAACGCGTTCCGTTATGATTACTTAGCACGCAAGCAAGAGTTATTTGGAGGTGAAGCACCCGCGAGAGCTAGAAGTCGGGACGAATCAAGACCTACTGGTGACGCCTAGGAGGGGGGGAAGCCGGGGTACATCGCCTCCCTCCCACGGGTAGTGCGAATTATCCAAGAAGACGTAGCTGGCGGGGTCGGACAATTTCTCGACCGAGCGAAACTGGGCATTCACTAGGTGAATTGCAGCTAGGGGTGGGACTTGGGCGGGTTGAAGGGTCTGTCCATGCCCAACCCGACTTGCACAAACCTTTACCCGTTTTGCCCGTGGAAGCCCAACCCGTGCTTGCTCATTCTAGTTGTTTGGGTTGCTCGGGTTGCCCAATTTGCAAAATAATGGGCAGGTTGGGCGTGTTGCCCAATTAAAATTGCTTGTGCACAAAAATAGATGAAAAAAAAATCCAATAGATTTTTGAATTGCATAAAAAAATCTTTGATTTGCATAACGAAAACGTAAAAGTCCAACCCATATCCTCACATATTTCAAACGAATTCTTAGCATGCAACATCAAACATACAATTTTTTATTTTCATAAAAGAAACTACCAAAGTATTCAACCTTATCGTGTCACTTCCTCGGGTTCCTAGGGTTGGAAAGATTGGTGCCCAAAACCGTCCAAATTAAAATCGGGTTGATCTTTTTTTATCCAAATCCGTTCACAAGTTTTTAACCAGTTTTGTTCATGTTTGTCTATTGTTCGGGTTGGATGAGTCGAGTTCGGGTCAGATCCGCCCAAGTCCCACCCCTGATTGCAACCAGAGATCCGAAAAAGGTCGGGAAAGAAGATGTCTTTTTGTGAAAAATATTATCAAAATAGGAGTAATAGTAAAACACAAAATCATATAGGTAACAAACAACATTACTCAGGATAAAGACCTCTTTTAACCAAAAAATAATAATAATAATAATAAAAGACCTCTGGCACCGTCTATCCTCCGTCGGATAGCTTTGATATAGAAAAGGTGGTCCCACCACCATCGCCCAATTGTCAGAGTGGTCAGATCCGTTAAGTACTTACAGTTCCGTGCGTGCAAAGTCTCCGTTGCGCCGCCTTCTCTCTCTCTCTCTCTCTGTTCCCCCATTACTGGGATTTTCCAAGAACTAGGAATTGCGATTCCAATCCAAAACGCCCCGTTGAAGTTTCCAATTCCCACCGTTCAATCAAGTTTTCATGTAAAACCCCACCACCCTAACTCCACCTCTCCGCTGCCCCGCCCTTTTATGGGCAAACGCTTCCCCTCGGCAGCGAATCTGAAGGACTGCGCCCGAGCCGCCTCCGAACGGATCAGCAGCGCGAGGCTCGCGAGCCCCGCACTCAGACCCCTGGCTTCTCCCAAGGATTCCGTCCCTTCTAGCGCCAGCGCCGGCGGCGGCCCAGGCATGGAGGCGGCGGAGCGGCGGGACCGCCGCGTCCCGCTGTCGGAGGTGGTGTCGGACTGCGCGCGGCGGTGGTTCCAGGACACGCTCAAGGAGGCGAAGGCCGGGGACGCGGCGATGCAGGTCCTCGTGGGCCAGATGTACCAGAGCGGCTACGGCATCGCCCGGAATGAGCAAAAGGTGAGACCTTTGCACCGTCTCCGTTGATTTATAATGGCGGTGGGTCTTGTTGATTTACTGGGTTTGTGCCTGTGGTGATTTTGTGGGTCCTTTGACTGTTGAGTTGTATTGTCTTTGGTGTTTGTGGTGGTGATGATGGACGGCCTTGAGAAGTTGGGGTTTGGCTTTTGGATTCGAAGGAGGTTTTAAGATGGATGGTGAGATGTTAGGTGTGAAGTTGCAGGGATGTCATGATGGTGGGTGAAGATTTGATGAAACGTTTGCCTGTGGTTTTATTGATCGAGGGTCTGGTTGTAGGAGTTTCTGGAAAGAAGTTTGTGTTTTTTTGAGACAATGCTTACGTTTTTCTTTTTAAATTTCATGTTTCTTCTTCGTTTGATAGAATTAACAACAGAAGATCCCATTGCGACGGAACAAAATTAGTACCTTTGCCGGTATAGTGATATGTCCTTGATTTGTTGTTCTATGGAAAACATAGTTCCGAAAATTTAACAGTGATAGGGAATGAAGAAAGTGACCGTTTAGATTGGTGATGCATCACTTCCCCATCCATTCATGCCATTGCAATTTCTACAATCATCCTTACAATTTTGTAAAATATGCTCTTTAATGGATTATGTGGCAAAAAGGCTCTTAGCCCTAATAGCCATCGGATTGGGCTCGAGATCATCTAATCTTAACCCTTTATTCGAAACCTCCAGGTGCATAAAGTTAGAAGGGAAAAACCTTGTTTAAACTCAAAATAGAAAAGTAGGGGCGAGTATGAAGTTAATTGAGGGTTGCTTGTGCCCCAAGTTGCTTCCAGGCTTGTTGGTGCCGTTATGTTTGTTAGGGATATCGATTATAAGTGTTTACCTGTATCTAAGTGTTTACCTGTATCTAGAAGAAAAGAGAATGACCATCTGATTTTTCATTGACTTATATGTTCTATTTGCAGCCACTACTTAAGAACATTGATGTTCTCTCTCTCTCTCTCTCTCTCTCTATATATATATATATATATATATATATATATATATATATAATATATAACATGGCACGTCGGTTTTGTGCTGACTAGACAAAACAGAAGCTGACTAGGACAAGCTGACTGGACAAAAATGAACCGAATAGATCTAATCATTCATTCAAAAATCAACACATAATCTCTATTTCCCCGCCAACCAACTCCTTCCCCATGATTTGAAATCCCGACCCATTTAAACTGCACTAAAGTCCTAAAATCCCGGCCCATTTAAACTGCACTAGACCTGACCGTTCATCCCGTGATCGTTATTTGCAGCAACGGCTATAAAACCGCCTGCTGAAATTTCGGCCACCCCAAACCATCGGGTCAATCTCGAGGAATCCGTTTGAATACAACGAATAGATATAGTTGTGATTGATCGATTATAGGGAGAGGGGGAGTTGGTCGCGCCGAAGGCGCCCTCTTCGTGCCAATCAGCACGGGCGAGGAAATGGGTGTCCGTATGAATGCCGGTGTTGTCGTCGAAAATGTTTTGTTGTCTAAGGTGTTCAGGTGTGTTGCCGCCGAAGACGGCCCGCTGCAGTGCCGACAGATATGTTGCCGCCGAAGGTGGCCAGCTACAGTGTCGACTGGCACAGGCATGCACTAGTATACATATATGGGAAAGGGTTTGGTGAACTTGAGTTCACAAATGAATGGTGAATCATGGTTTAATTGCGCCATGTGTCCATTGAAAAGACATAAAGCAAGTAAGATTTGATATGCTTGAATATTGAAAAGACATAAAGCAAAAAGTAAACAAGGGGTGAACACTTTCTCAGGACACGTGGTGGCTTCTCCATTCGAGTTCACCATTTGAATTGTGAACTCGAGTTCAGCTTCCCGGGCCCCTATATATATATATATATATATATATATATATATATATATATATATATATATATATATATATATATATATAGAGAGAGAGAGAGAGAGAGAGAGAGAGAGAGAGTGCCGGGACGCTACCTCTCAAAGCAGCGTTTTTACTGCTTTGACAACCCACCACGGCCGCACTACATGTGATCTCCGACCAGAATCAACATCAACAACCTGTGATTATCTCCACTGGTGATCTCCGTTGACATTACTTGTCGGTGTCCATCGATAGAGCACTCCGGTGACTACTTCCATTGTGAGCCTTCCATTCATCACCTCACCTCATCTGTCGACCTCCGACGACATCCGCAGCCGGCGAACCTCCAGTGACTTCTAACACCTCCCGATTGTGAGTTCGGATGACCTTTGTCGTCATTCATGGCTTTGATAGCCACCGACGACAAATCAAAGCAGCAAAGAACGCTGCTTTTGAAGGTAGCATCTTGTTTTTCATATATATATATATATATATATATATATATATATATATAGGGGTATGCTATAATGCGGCATGCGGTACGTGCGGCACTGCACCACAGCCGTCTGATGCGGTACTTGCGGTGCATCAGACGGCTGCGGTGCGATGTATATAGGGTCGGGACACTATATCTCAAAGCAGTGTTTTTGTTGCTTTGACAACCCACCACGACCGTGTCACATGTGACCTCCGGCTGAATCAACATCAACTACCTCCGATCACCTCCATCGGTATTCTCAACTGACACCATCTGTCGGTGAGCACCGACAGAGGACTTCGGTGACTATTTTCATTGTGAGTCGTCCATTCATCTCCTCACCTCATCCGGCGACCTCCGACGTAATATGCAGCCGGCGACCACCTTCGGTGACTTCCAGCTCCTCTCGATTATGAGTTTAGATGATCTTTGTAGTCGTTCATGGCTTTAATAGCCACCGGCGACGTGTCAAAGCAGCCTATATATATATATATATATATATATATATATATATATATATATATATATATATATATATATATATCAGGATCGGCTTACCTATATTTTTTTGACCCATATTTGACCCATCATCCTAATTGTTGGATTCGGGTTTCAGAATGTGCTGATTTTTTGTAGAGGTGCTATCTATGGTATGTTGATCATCCTCACAAAAAATCAGCACATTCTAAAACCTCTAGGTGCATCAAATGTGCTCTTCAAATCTACAGTTGAAATTGATGGTCGAAAAAGCTTATAACATTTGATGGCCCTTTAGGTTTTAGAATCGACTAAAATTTTAAGGGTATGCTATCTATGGTACGTTGATCATCCTCATAAACAATCATCACATTTTGAAACCCGAATCCAACGATTAGGATGATGGGTCAAAATTTCATGGGTCATCCGATCCTAACCCTGTGTGTGTGTGTGTGTGTATATATATATATATATATATATATATATATATATATATATATATATATATATATATATATATATATATATATATGAGGAATGGGATGCTGCCTATCAAAGCAGCGGTTTTTGCTGCTTTGATACACTGTTTGACCATCCTAGAAGTTTTGGAATTTGATGAAATTTGGTGAGGGTGTTGTCTAGGGTAAGATGATCATCCTCACAAATTTTCATCAAATTCCAAAACTTCTAAGAGGGTCAAATGGTCGAAGCAAAATCTGCAGTCACCGTTAAAATCTGCAGATTTTGCTTCGACCATTTGACCCTCTTAGAAGTTTTGGAATTTGATGAAAATTTGTGAGGATGATCATCTTACCCTAGACAACACCCTCACCAAATTTCATCAAATTCCAAAACTTCTAGGATGGTCAAACAGTGTATCAAAGCAGCAAAAAACGCTGCTTTGATAGGCAGCATCCCATTCCTCTATATATATATATATATATATATATATATATATATATATATATATATATATAGAGGGCTGGGACGCTACCTCTCAAAGCAGCATTTTTGCTGCTTCGACAACCCACCACGGCCGCGCCACATGTGATCTCCGGCCATAATCAACATAAGCAACCTCCGATCACCTCCACCGGTGATCTCCGCTGACACCTAAGAAGCACGGATACGGACACGGGACACGGACACGACACGACACGGACACGCCGACACGATATTTTTCAAAAAACCAGGACACAGACACGTTAGGGGACAGGCTGAATTTTATATATATATATATATATATATATAAACAAGTCTTATAATATGATTTATAATCGAACATAATACTAATAGTTAACTAAAAAAGTCTCCAACAAACATTATAAATGATTCAAGTGTGTAGTTTCAAACTTTCAAAACACAAAAAAACAAATAGAACACGCATAATATCATCATCCATCAAGGCCAACGTCAAGTGTTACCACATCATTACCATCGACGTGAAGACCACGACCTCCATATCCAGCTTATTTATGGAAAGATTCGCAATCTCAAGAACCCCAACATCTTCAAATGAGAAAAAAGCCTCTCCGGTAATATTCGACATGCTCCAACACGCATCCGACACGCTCCGACACGTGTCGGACAACCTTCTCCATAGAAGACACGTTTTTTGGTGTGTCCGACACGTGTCGGAGAGTGTCGGACGAGTGTCGGTGTCTGACATGTGTCGGACACGGACACGTTGAGGTCCCGAGAGTGTCGGTGCTTCATAGGCTGACACCACCTATCGGCTTCCACCGATAGAGGACTTCGGTGACTACTTCTATTGTGAACCGTCAATGCATCACCCCATCTCATCCGGTGACCACCAAGGACATCCGCACTCGGCAACCACCTCCGGTGACTTCTAGCACCTCCCGATTATGAGTTCGAATGACTTTTGTCATCGTTCATGGCTTTGATAGCCATCGGCGATCTATCAAAGCAGCGGAGAACGCTGTTTTCGTAGGTAGCATCTTGTTTCTCATATATATATATATATATATATATATATATATATATATATATATATATATATATATATATATAGAGAGAGAGAGAGAGAGAGAGAGAGAGGAAACAGGAAATGAGCTGCCAGCCCATTTTGACGAAATGGGCAGCCATCTATTTGAAGCCCTTAGGAGTTTTAGAATGTGCTGATTTTTTGTGAGCATAAGCACCTTATCGTAGATAGAACACCCACAAAAAATCAGCACATTCTAAGACTCCTAGGGGCTTCAAATGTTAAAAGTTTTATCGAACGTCCGTTGTAACCGTTAATCTGAAATGTAACATTTGATGCCCCTAAAAGTTTTAGAATGTGCTGATTTTTTGTGGGTGTGCTATCTAAGGTAAGGTGTATATGCTCACAAAAAATCAGCACATTCTAAGACTCCTAGGGGTGTGAAATGGGCGACTGCCCATTTCGTCGAAATAGGCCGCCAGCCTATACCCCGTATCCTATATATATATATATATATATATATATATATATATATATATATATATATATATATATATAGGGGCATGCGGTAAGTGCGGCACTGCACTACAACCGTCTGATGCACCGCTGCGTGCATGCGATGCACACAACGGGTGCATCAGACGGCTGCGGTATGATGCCGCACTTACCGCATGCCGCATTATAGCATGCCCCATATATATATATATATATATATATATATATATATATTGTGTGTGTGTGTGTGATGTCTTGACAAGACATGTTTCTTGGATCCTTGCACCTTTAACTAAATCCGGCATGAAGTGTTGAGATTTATGGAAGTGAGGACTAAAGAATCTTCCAAAAGAGACTTTGGATATTGGGTGTGTGTTGTGGTTTGGTAAGGATTGGGCTATGATGATTTACTTTATTCTTTTTCCTTTGACTTGTAGGCCTTTCCCAGTGGTTATCTTTTTGTTTAGGAATTAGGTTATACCTTCTTTATTACAAGGTAAAAGCCATGTGCACTGCACGTGTGCAAAGAGGGGATGAGGATATGAAAGGGGAGAATGAGAGATGTCGAAGATATTGGAAGGGGGGCATTACGGGAAGAAATCGTGGGTGTGGCTATTTGGTATGTTCATGGTAATCCCTTTTTTTCCTGACCAAAATTTAAAAAATGCTTCGAAAAGACAACCCCTTTTTTTATGATACCCTTTCTGACTCAAGGTAGGGGTAACAATAGGTATTAGTTGATTTGTGTCATAAGACCCTTTTCTTTTTATAGTAGTGATACCTTTTCAATTTTATTATCATTTTTTACTTCCCTTAAAAAGAATTGAGATATTATCTAAGGGAGCCAATAGTGTTCATTAAATAGTTTATACAATGGTTCCAATTTTGATTGCAATTCATTTATAAAGATGATCTTGTACATAGATACTAGTACATGTTTTGCATTATGCAAAGACCTTGTGGTATTGTAACCAAAACTATTAAAGTATTTGGACCATCAATTGTTATTTGATTTGCTAGAGTCCAGTGGTTGTGACTTGTGATCAACGTCATATCTGTCTTTTCCCATGCCAAAATTTTATTAAGGAAACTTAGCAAGAGAGGGGGATGTCAAGAATCCTAAAAGACCAATTGGCCGATGGGAAGATATACCTTATTTATTAGGTAATTAAAGCTCATACAACCATGAAGCAACTCTCAAAGGTTCTTCTAGGCTAGGAAGTAGTCTAGTCGAATAGGGTAGAATGCACGATTTGAAGATTGTAGAAGGCAATGCTAGGTTGTGATAATTTGACAATTTGACAATTTTGAATATGATATCCGTTTCATTCCATTGATTATCTCCGTATAATGCAAGTGTATGGCTCTTGAGTGTATGTAGCCCGAAAACCATTGGAAACTATATCCTTATATGCCCTTCAATGTGGTCTATGTATCTAAGTTTAATTTTATGTAAAGAGAAAGTTCTTGGAGTACATGTTTAAAAAACTCAAACTAAGTACATTTTAGATATGTAAACCGGTTTAGAAAAGTCTGACAAAAATACTCGAGTCATCTCAATTGTTGTGCTGTAGTGCAGCATTGAGGGCAAAACTTTTATAGAGCAAGAACTCATAGAGGCTGCTTTTGGTGGGTAAGTGAGTTGTTTGTTTATATATTTTAATGGTGATTTGTGTGTGTGGGTGGGGGGGTTCTATTTAGAGAGAGAAAAGTCTTGGACTAACATGGATCTAATTAATTAAAAATCCCTTTGCATTAAGGTCCCTAGCTTCACAAAAACTAAACATATGTGCCTCCATAAACAAAAATCCATTGCAGATATGTCCATCCATTTTTAGTATCATGGGTCTGTATTTCAGACGACTACTATGTATTGTCCAAACCATAACTAGCCCAATGAATGGCCACCGAGACATATATGGAAGAATAAAAAATGATAAATAGATCTTTTCAAAAACATTTGTACACAAATACACGCGCGCACACTCATAACCTTCTAACAAAACACACACACAAACCTACTGGATTTGAAATCAATCATGTACCGATATTGGATACACTGCTAGCAACTAGATCTCGAGATATCACTTAAGGGATACCCTAACTATCCAATGTGGTCCACTTCATGTACTCTACTAACAATATTGTGGCTGGCCCCAAACCAATATAAATCATTGATATCCTCAACTCATGTCAAGGGACAAAATTGTATATTGTGTACAATCAAAGTTCTACTTGAAAACGTAATATTATTTATGTCATAACCCGCTAGTAAGACCCACTTAGAGGACTTTAAGTAAAACCTACTATTAGTGCCTTTAGCCTATCTCAGACAACCATCTGTATCCTCACACAAGTCTACCTGGAACGACGTTAAATAAGACTTACAGGTTCTTGTTTATTATATTGATGTTCTAGACATTATTGTTTCTACCTCCACTAGACATTGGATCAGGACTCATTGTTCGAACATTAAGATTATTTCCTCACTAGATTCAACTAATTCTTGATATCTATGCCAAAGGTCACTTATTTCGAATAGGATACAAAGACTGTGTAAATAGATCCCTTGAGTTTACTTCGGGGTTCTGAGGTTGTTGGTCTGCTAATCCTAATCAGAAGGGAAAGATGAAAAGGGGTAAGAATCTTGAGATAGGTTAGAATAGGTATAAATGGGAATTAATGGACTACCGAAGTCAACTGCAGTGGAGGTGTTTGGCCCCATGGCCCCATGTGTGACTTTCAGAAGTATACCATATCCCATATATCTAACACCAAGCATAGCATCTAATGATATTGCAATTATGAGGAAATATATTCTTATGAGATATGTTTTCGAATAGGAATGAGTAATTCATGCCTACTATCGGATTAATTTCATGATCATGTCTCTGGAAACTGATCATACCTTTACAAGGTGTGGGCATCAGTTTAAGGGTCATACTTAAGGAGCCAACCAAGACCACATTTGATCTGCTAGGAGTGCCAGATAGTGTCAGTTGTTTATGCCATTGACTCATAGGCAATACCATAACCACCGGTCCAAGACTTAGTATAACGAGCTTTGTATTAGTATATCGAGCTTTGTAATAGTGGGGGTCTTGTTCTTGTGATATTGTGATCACTCGAGTATTTTTGTCTGACTTTTCTAAACCCTACATATCTAAAATGCACTTAGTTTGAGTTTTTTAAACATGTGCTCCAAGAATTTTCTCTTTACATAGAATTAAACTTAGATACATAGACCACATTGAATGACATAAGGATATAGTTTCTAATGGTTTTCGGGCTACATACACTCAAGAGCCATACACTTGCATTAGACGGTGATAATCAATGGAATGAAACGAGCATCATAGTCAAAAGTCTTAACCCTCTAATTTTTTTCAATTTGTCAAATTATCACAACCTAGCCTTGCCTTTTACCCTCTTCGAATCTTGCATTCTACCATATTCGACTAGACTACTTCCTAGCCTAGGAGAATCTTTAAGAGTTGTTCCATATGAGCTTTAATTACCTAATTAATAAGGTATATCTTCCTGCCGGCCAATTGGTCTTTTAGGATTCTTGGCATCCCCCTCTCTTGCCAAGTTTCCTTGATAAAATTCCACCATCATTCTTAGAGGGTACATCAAGTTCACAATTGTTTGGAAAAATCTTGTCTATTTTCTCTCTATCCATCTTGATGGGAAGATATGATGTTGATCACAAGTCACAACCAACAACCATTGGACTTAAGCAAATCAAATAACAATTGATGGTCCAAATCCTTTAATAGCTTTGACTACAATACCACAAGGTCTTTGTATCATGCAAAATGTTTTGGTATCTATATATGATATCATCTTTATGATTAAATTGCGAGCAAAATTTGAACCATTGTAATAAACAATTTAATGAACCTCAATTCTTTTTAAGGGAAGTAAAAAATGATCATAAAATTGAAAAGGTATCACTACTACAATGAGAAAATGGTCTTATGGCACAAACCAATTAATGCCTACCTTGAGTCAGAAAGGATATCATAAAAAAAGGGGTTTGTCTTTTTGAAGCATTTTTTAAATTTTCGTTAGGAAAAAATATTTAAACAAATAACCACCAAAAATCACCACCAAAGAACCCCCCACCACCACACACACACAAATCACCACAAAAAAATATAAACAAATAAAAACAAAAAATTCACTTATCCACCAAAAGCAGCCTCTATGAGTTCTTGCTCTATATGGGTTTTGCCCTTGACGCTGGACTACAGCACATGGAAAGAAGAAACACTAGAGGAAGAAGATCGAGTCGAAATCAAGAGGCTTGCGTTTTGTCTTGTTCATCCTTGTTATTGTCAGTACTTGGATCCGTTTCTTTAGTCAGTAAAACTATATATTGTTTCACATTTGTTTGATCAGTGCAATTGATGTTGAGCGTTTAGATGCATGCTTTACATCGTATTGATCTATTTATACTAGTTTTCATATAGGATTCATGATGAGTCTTGTAAAAGGGGATCTATGCATGTTTTTCCTCTGTGCCTGGTGTTATCCACCTTCAACAAAGGGGTGAAAGACATGAAAACGGATAAAGAAGGGTGACAGAATAGCAAATAATATCTCATTAAATTAATGGTTTTGAATTATTTGTCTGAGTGTATATTTTGAACTCTTAGAAGTTTAGAAAGTTGAGTTGATAGAAACAAGTTCCCTTTTTTTTTATGTATGGTTGAGAAAATCAAAACTTCTGATGAAAATGCCTTTCAGACTTATCTATAGAGATTTGGTTTGGGTTATTATTATGATGTTTTTTTTTCCTTGTTTAATGCGGAAACTTTCTAAATAAAATTTCCTTATTTCTTTATGGAACTGTCTGTTAATTTTCTTGTTTTTTTGGAATTTTTTAGTTATTGAGGATTCAGACCTTTCATTTGGTTTGCAGGCGAAGGCTTGGATCACGAAAGCTTCGAGGTATCGGTCCTCTGTTTGGAAGGTCAGCGAGAAGCATCCAGGTGAGATACTTCTTTCGTCTCTTTCTTGGTGAGGATCGGTACAAATTATTAGAAATAAAGAGGACAAAAAAAAATACAGAAATGTTTTTTGGGTTCCGCTTAGAGAGATTTTTTTATTGTTGTTATCATTGTCAGATTAAATTGATGTATGTTGAATGGCGAAGAAGGATTCATAAAGCCAACCCTAGTAGAGGAGACATGGGTTGATGGTTATGGCTATGTTGTTATTGTCACCTTCTTGTTTGCTTAACCTAGTAATCTTATCTCTTTATATTTTTTTCAGGCTACAATGCTAGCGACTCAGATTCTGATGAGGTGAAGGATGATTTGAAGTGATGATCAGATGTGACTTTAGTTCACTACAAGGATAGCAAAGTGAGTTTAGATAATCTAATCTCTCTGCTATACCTGGCTTGGTTGTTCTAAATGGCTTTAGGTTGCCTTTGGCTACACCACGTGCTCTGATTATATTTTCTGGATATGCACATGGTTTAGTATTAAACATTCACTCGATCTGCGTAAGTTTGGTTTTGTTAACTGTATTATCTACTGATTTACGTAAAGTTATTGAAATTAAAAATATATTTTAATTGGTTAATTTATCGTTATCGTTCTGAAATTATATTGGCCTACTGGAAATGCACTTCTTGGTACCTGTTCAGAATTCTTATAGGTATTATTTCTGATTTTTTATTCTTTATTATGAATAATCAAAGCCCACCTAGCCTATAAGACGTGATGGGTATTGTGTTTTGTGAAGTTGAGAAAAACAGATGGACTGAAATGCGACCCGAAAATGTCCTGCGATACACAATGAATTAGCTGAATCTAAAAGCAATGCTTTGGGAGATTGGGGAGGGATGTAAACAAATTCCTCTTATTCTTTAGTGGAGAGAATCATTGTAATATAAAAAACGTCATACCGTCTTTTGGGTCATCCGCTTGTTAGATATGTATATGCAAATTAGTATACCTATTGAAAGACCATTGTCTCCTTTTCGTCTTGTTTCTTTTTTCCCTCAAAGATAAGTTCAATTTGAACGGTTCCCTTGTAGGCCTAAGTCCTTTTGGTTTTAGAGGTTTATTTACAAATATTATATGTAAATAACTAACCCCCCATTTAGATTTCAATAAACATATCGAAAAAAACAAAAATCCAAAGGAAAACATGTGAATTTTCAATTGTACAAATCCAGGCCTTTGGGGGTTTGCTAAAAGTGCGGTTTTGGAAAAGGGTTTAATAACTTTAATCCAAATGTTTTTGACCGGAAAAATTCACTAGATATCGAAATGTAAAATCAATTAGAAACACTCATGCGTACATGACTACTCACAGATCTAGAAGATCACTCCCGTGGGACAAGCAGGGTTCGAGACAAGTGTGTTAAGGTCTATGGTTGAGAAAGCTGTGGGAAGGAAGCCCCTATTGGGTACGAGTGTGACACAATTCGAGGGTCATCAAGGGGAAGTCTCAACTGGATAAGACAAGGTTGAATTAGTGGTAGGTTCGAGGGCGTGACAATAGCTCGTGTGTTAGTGAGTTGAGGAGCATCATGACAAATACAAGTGCGAACATACATGACAATTGAGCAATTGTTTTTTCATAAGGTATTCTTATGCGTAAGGTGGAGGGAGGTTTTAGGGAAACCTCTGAGACCTTCCAGTGTGGAATTTTTGTTGTACATGAGTTTGTGCCATTAACTGTTGTACATTTATCTTTAAACTTGGTACTGCTGCTTGGCATTATGTTAGGCATTTAGGGTAGGATAGGATGTTTATATATAAGAGGGGAATCTCGTATTTGCTACTTGGCAAGTCATAAAGTTTGTAAAAACTCGTAGGCTAAGAAGCACCGGCACTGGTACGGAGACACGGTTACGACATGACACGGGTACGCCGACATGGCAAATCCTAAAAAAAGAGGACACGGGTACGGCAGGGACACGGCAAAATAAATTAATATTTTTTATTTATATTTTATGTGTTCATAATTCATATATATTTCAATAACCGAAAAATCTCATAGAAAATAACTAAAATAAAATTTTAATGTATACTGAATTGCAACCATTTGTTACACCCAACCTGATTGGTGAATCACATACAATCCTAAATGGCATGGAAAATAACGGTTGTGTTTCAGTTTTGGATTCAACCTATCTAAAAACTAGAGGATCAGATAGGTTAAAGCCAAAACTGAATCGTAACCGTCCGTTACAACCAGCCTGACAAGTGAATTATACTCAGGCCCAAATGACATGCAAAAAAACGGCTGTGATTTAGTTTTGGTTTCAACCAATCTAATCCTTTGAGGCAGCTTGTGATCCAACCCTATATCGAACAGCCCGTCAACCCGTCATGTTCGGTACGTGTCCAGCTAGTGTCCGACGAGTGTCCGGCAAGAGTCCGACCGTGTCCAGCTCCCGGAAGAACGGGGGACATGGCACATGAGTGTCCGGTGCGTGTCCGGCGAGTGTCAGTGTCCGACACGGGTACGGGGGGCCTGGGGAAGTGTACGTGCTTCCTAGCTCGTAGGGCCATGCCGATAGTTTTTGGTTTCATGGTGTTGTTTTCTCAAGTTCTACTTGGGAATCTTTGTGTCTATTACGAAGGAACACGTTCTAAGTCTAAGAGTGATGCAAACTGAATTTCCCACAAACACAAGAGCAAATATATATAGAGAATAAAAGTATAGGTGCTTGCTAGGATACGATGATCAAATGCTCCGGGTAGGTTGTAGGCGAATGACAGAGGCAAATTGATAGACTAGATGAAAGGCTAGGAGATAAGGGTGACTTAGAAGAGGGAGGTTAGAAGATATAGAGAAGTTTTGTGGATGAAGATGAAAGTTGAAAGTGACGACAAAAAGAGATAGAGGCCTTGAAAGGTAAGATAGATAATAAGTGCAAAGGAGGCACTTGTGTAGAAGTGAAAGGGCGGCGGGGTAAAGACTTGTGGACGAGAAGGAGGTTAGAAGAAAGACGTAGAACAACGAAATCCACCAGGTTTAGAGGGAAAAGAATAACAAGAACCAAAGCACTTCTCAAAAAATTTTAATCCATTTTCACTATCTCATTTCATGGATGGAATGGGTTTATTTAAGAGGGGATATGGAACATTAAAGGTCATTGCATTAATGGTCTCTTTATGGTTCTTGAGTCTTGCGATTAATAGTTGCGATGAATCTCGAGACTTGCAGAGATTTATGATTCTTGATATTCAAAGAATGAGAGAGGGGGAATGCATTTGAATTTATAAGTGGTTTAAGAAAGGTTCGATGTATTTTGAGAGGTTAATGAAAGGGGAATGTATTATTTGGAAGGGTTCGAGGGGGGGGGGGGGGGGGGGGGGGGTTTGGGGGTTGGGGTTGGGGTGTATTGAGACATAGGTGGATTCAAAGAACTTGGCATGGATGGATTAAATGAAGTTGAAGGGGATACGAATCTCTTAACAAAAGGGGATGAAGGAGGGGGTGAACAATAGACTCCGGGTTGGGTTTTGAAGGCGGATTTGGGTTGGGTTCGATCATCCTAACCAGTGGCCCACACACACAAACTTTTTATTTTTCAAATTTTGTATGGCAAGACAACCCCCCCCCCCCCCCCCCCCCCCCCCCCCCCCTAGGTAATTAAAACAAAATAAAAAGATAAAGATATATAATTTTTTCAAAGAAAATGGTGGTGGCCTATATCAAAGAGCATTGGAGTTGGCCACGACTTGTTAGGGGAGTTTGAACAGGTTCCTTAGGGACTCGTTGCTAGGAATTGGTTAATGGTTAGTATGGCATTTAGGATGTGATTTCTGAGATGAGAATGTTGGGTGTTGTGTTGCAGTATTAGGAAGTACAGATTGTCATAGGTCAGGTCTGGGCCGTTTTCAAGTTTTCTTTGAAACCTATGGTTAAGTAGTCCTAAATTGAGACATTTTCAGTGGCTTGTTGTATATAAGCACGATGATACCTTGAGTTAGACTTGAGCCATATGCAATGCAACTGGGTTAGTTTCAATGTATAAATCAGCATATTTAAGTTGTGCCGAACTTGTTTAACAATTTTTTTGGCCATTTTAGGTAGGTAAAAAAAAATTTCGCTGGCGTAGATCATAGGTGCCATTTCTTTATTTAAATCCAACCTATCATAGGTCTAGACCTAAATACTGTGGTAGCAACTTATAAAAACCACTATTGGGATATTTGATGTTATAAATGGCTACATTAGAGTAAGCGCAAATTTGAATGTATGGATTAATTTTAGTAATTGAGAATTAACTCAAATGGTAATTAATATTAGTAATTGATAATTAACTCAAATGGTATGGTCATGTGGAATGAAGACTAGAGGAGGTCACGTGTAAGGAAAATGGCTTGTATGTGTTAGGTTTGAAAAAGGTGGGAAGGTTCATAAACGTTGATAGGATTGTGAGATAGGATTTGCATGATATATGTGCTGGCAGGTGACAGGTTATAGTCCTTGAGTTAGTCTTTGAGTGGAACAAACGATGAAGAATGTTACATAAAGCTAATTTCAAATGTATGGGGGATAGCTTTGTTGGTCATCGCTAGAAGTTGTTGAAGTATACTTACTATATATAGAGATACTGTTTTCTTATTTCCGGTTCTGTGCAGAGTCAAAACCTGGTTGCAGGTTATTTCAACCATTATCGGTCCTTAGCTGTTTTTGTACACATTCTAATCTTTCAGGTTAGTATTAAGCCCGTTTTAAGTCACAATCAAGCAGATCATTTTTGTGGAGTGTAAGGTGGATGATATCTTGACTTCGAGTGGATTCCTGGAGCACCAAGCTATGAAATTTCTCTGGCATGCTGCACCAACTACATCATTGAGAAAAAAACCGGATGGAAATTAAGCTATGGCATTTTGTAGTAATAGGGATAAATTAGCCATTGCATTTAAATACCGCAGTGGAGGGAGAATTCTATCTTTCTCTCTCTTATTATGAGTAGCTTATTCATTGATGTTGCCATCAGGATTCAACATGGTGGCTGATTTGTTGTGCTATGTTATGCGTTGCAAATTGGTTTAAAGGGATGCACACTATGCGGAAGGTCAAACACTTAAATTATGGTCCCTCTGTAGTCTGTTCAACTATGTTAATTATTCCCTAGACCTCTCCTAAACTAGACCCCTTTTGTTCTACTTATTTTTCATAAATATATGCCATATGATGGGTGATTGTGGTTGAGTATGATGGGTGATTGTGGTTGAGATGGAACTAGGATTTAGCAGAGCAGATATGGATCAAGTATATGCATACTCATGTCTTTTTACACTTTTTATGCAGATTCTAATATGAATAAATATCCATATAATCTTATGAATTCGTATCCATGTTCAATGCAACGGAATATGAATGCGGATCAGATATAAGCGCAATAACCAAATTTCCCATACGACTCAGTCATAGGTATAACCATTTTTGGAGTTAATAACCAAGATGCCAATTGAGATACTCAATAGGAAGAGTATTACGATTTGGCTCTTTGTATCCATGTTCAATGCAACGGAATATGAATGCGGATCAGATATAAATGCAATAACCAAATTTGCCCATACGACTCAGTCATAGGTATAACCATTTTTGGAGTTAATAACCAAGATGCCGATTGAGGTACTCAATAGGAAGAGTGTTACGATTTGGCTCTTTATTATTTGTGCCTCGGGATGAAAACAGCTCTCAACATTAATGTGTTCCTTCTACCTTTTTCATCTAGATCCTTCCCTTTTTCTAGGTGAACCTTGGAGGTTTGCTTCCTAGTTGAATTAGCTTAATCTATAAGGTAAGTTTTCCACATGCTAATTTGCCTTCCAGGTTTATTGGCAGGCACCGATCTTTCAAAAAATTGGTTCCGCATGTTGTAGGCTCCTATATTAGAAGGTTGATGCCCAGCTGATCGCCAATTTGAAAGTTCCATTCTATCTTTTATCGAAGCTTCTTGATTAGAGTTGCATTCCACAGCCGATCCCATCTTTTAATAGTACGAGTCTTGGATGATGGCTATGATGATGCTGATTTTCTAGAACTAATCCATATAAAAATATTTAGATATGTATCAGTCTCATGCATAGTTGTCAAAGCGTCAAGGTGAGACTAGGCACCCGGTGGGAGGCGTGGCCTTATGTGCATAGACGTGACCTTATATGCATAGGCATCCTCCTGGCACGGGTATATATGTATAGTCTATACTTGCAGGTATATATGTAATAGGTAGCAATATAACACCTTACTAACATGAAATTGAGCATATTCTAGTCAAATGCATGCAACACAATGACACATACATAGTATAAACAAGTAAACAACAAAAGGAACAATTAGAATACAAACACTTGCTAACATAAAATTGAGCATATTCTAATCAAATGCATGCAACACAATGAACACATAGTAGAAACAAGTATACAACAACAAAATGAACAAAGAAGATGGGGGCGGGTTGGGTTTTACTTTAAAAAAAAAAAATCAATGCCTAAAACTAGCCTAGATGCGCCTAGGCCACCGCTTTGTGCTGTTCGCCTAGGCTTACTGGGACCTAGCTGTCTCCGGGCGCCTAGTGCGTCTAGGCGCGCGTCTTGACAACAATGGTCTCATGTATTACCGACTTGCGTTCATTTGGACTTAAATGGACCTGTATGTAGCACAACTAACTTTCAGCCCCAATGCATGCAACATCAAACCACTCACATGAATAGTGAAGAGATACATTGACAATGCACATAGTTTCTTTCTTAAAATCATAGGTTGAATCCTATCCATGACCTTGATCATGCCATCCCATTAGCTCCTAATTGGTAGACATTGGCTTTCTCTTCGTTGTACAATCAACCAACCAATGAAATGATGCCTACATATGCAGTTTATATTGCGTAGGAAGGGATATGAGCGATTCTGAAAAATAAATTTTCAATTCAATAGTTAATAAACCAGTTATTGCCAAGGTTCAAAATCATGGTAATAGTCATGGTATCGATTGGCCCCGAAGTGGTATTTATCGGCCTGTACGTACCGGTACCGGCCAATACGGACTGATACTGGTTGAGGAAAAAAACCAAAAAAAAAAAAAAAACTAAATCGTCGATACCGGTCCGTACCGGCCAATACAAACCGGTACGTACCGGTTCCGGCTGGTACGGGCCATGTATCGGGATCGGAGTCTCGAATCGGGCAAAACCGGTACATACCGGTATCGGCCGAGATATCAAAGCTTGGCTGTTGCCACTATGCAATCGCACAATGCAACGTGCGACCACACACCCAAAGGATGAGATTTATTTCGGGCGCACATGCGACTATGTGCCACATAATTTGACTTTGTGCTCACATAGTGCCCGACATTTCTGGTTCATTCAAAATGAACATTGAATTACTGGTATGAACATGAACCAATCGAGCCAAAGAAGCACATATGTGAATTATCAACAACTTAGTGGGTGTGCATTCAAGGAAATGGACTACGCGTGGTTCTTTTGTGCAAAATCAGATGTATGAGCAACATACAATTGTGAAATTCACCGTCTAATTTGATCGTTACCTTTTGTTTTTATGGAAACATCCCTAGAAAATATAAACTTGTAAATAATGGAACTACATGGGATTTGGTTGTCATTGCTTTGCAATTTCTTCTTAGGGTCCGTTCTATGAACGAGTAAAATAGGTTGGGCATTAGTTTACTCCAGGAATCTCACTTTGTGCCATGTTCTTTTGTCTAATGTTCCGGGAAATCGATTTCCAAGATTTCCTTTTTCCTACTATGGTGGCGCATTGGAGTCCCACCAAAATTGGTCGGACATCGATCTCCCACCACTCTCGAGAGCATTAGATGTCCCAGGCAATTAAATTACCTTAGTAACTTGCCAAAAGAACGGATTTGGCTGTCATTGCTTTGCACTTTCTTCTTATATTGATTAGATCCATTGTGAATACTCTGCCTTGTGTAATGGCTTATGCATAAGCTTACTCTGACTACTAATTATGGTCTGCATAAATCTTGGCACATCAGCCTTTGCCCTATGAAATGACCCCCCTACTGTTTTACCATTCCATCTGGTGGTCTCCAGAAAATTCTTCTCTTCTGATTCTCTATTGTGTAAATATTGTATATAAATCGAGCAGTTTACTTTTATTTGGTCTTGTACAACTATTATGCCAGTTGATTTCATTTAGGGAATCGACTTCTCTCGAGTCGGTGCTTTCTTCGAGTCCTACGAGTCAGGCCTCGGATGAGCCATGTTCATGCTTGAACGGCACGGATCAATCTGTTGAAATTTCAAAGGGTTGCATTGCCAGTTACGGTATTTGTCCGTGCAGATGAAGCATTATAGCGGTGCATCCGAGGCCTGACTCCTAAGTCTCGAAGAAAGTACGAGAGGATTCAATTCCTTCATTCAGGCATTCGCCGCATTAATTTTTTGAGGTTATAGCCAAGGATGACTGACTTGTGATTTATTTGTTTGCAGTGCCAGCTTCGGTCAGTGACCCCACCCCAATGTTGGCTTATTTTGCTGACTGTACAATTCGAGTCTAGTGAATTTTAAGTATCTCAGATTATCAACACACATCAATTTTATTGGAACTGTGTACAAGTCTGCGATCAGCTGCACTCATTTTTCTTATGTGACCCTTTTAATTGTGACTGGAAATTTCATGGTTTAATTGTGACTGGAAATTGTAGAAAGCACACATGAGATTTTATGAGGAAACCTACTAGGAAAAAACCTCGCCGAGTAGGCTTGGATACAACACAAATCCACTACTACTTTAAAGTTATAACAATCCACCCTCAAGTCGAGACTGATGCACACTCTTTCACCCTGCTGTTCTTCCACAACTGATGATCCTACAATCGATCCCTAGTGAACCTCGTTCCGCACGGATATTACGGATTACATGACCTAAGGCACCAACCAAGAGGGGGGTTGCAACTGGAGCACCGACCCTGATTGCCCTCAACAATTATTATGCGTTGTTGAGGTTCTCTTTGGATATTACGCACCAAAGAGAAATCTCCCATAAGAGAAAATGAAAGCAAAGTAAACCAAGCGTAGAAAGGACTTTGCAAAATCAAAAAATGAATTAGGCTAGCTCTTTAGCTCATTCGATTGAATCTCCAAATCAATGGAAGGATGAATCCGTGCTTAATTGACGGGGGAACAATCGTTTAGATGCCAGACTCATTGAGTTAGCCCCTTAAAGGTCGTCCGAACAACTATTCGGAAGCCCTATGACAAAGGATCAAAACTTGTCCGAACAATTGTTCGGACGCCCTATGGCAAAAGATCAAATCCTGTACAAGAACCATTAGAACGAGGTTTGAACAGTTGTTTGAACCACTTGGTCACACCGTCTGAACAAATATTTGGACCGATGCAGAGGCTCTCCAACACTTTGTCGAAACTATGAGACCTGCCACTTACAACATGTGTACATGAAGTACAAGCACTTGGGCCCACTATGGACTAGAGGCTATGACAAAAGTCCACATTGGTACACTTGCAATAAGTATGCAATGATGTAATTGCATCATCACTTAGCTGGCCCAAAACTAAATTTAACTTCTTGGGTGTATCCCCCGAACCCCCAAGAGGTGGCGCTACCCCAAACCCCCATGAGCTCATCGAGGAGCTCGACCCCCCCATATGCATAGCGCATGATAGGTCATACTAGGGTACTATACTAAATCTGGTAAATCCGACAAATATGAATACTCTGAGTCAAGTTCGAATACAATAAAAATATGTAAAATCGTGAACTCGATAATACCTTCAAAATTAATTTTGGAATGCGTAAATTGGTAAATATCAAAACTTAGAAAACATCGCTACATAATCGTGGATTAAACTGAAAGCCTCAACAACTATAAGCAGTGTGTCTTACAAGTCCAAATATAAGTAAAACCACATATACCTTGGGTTGGTGTGTGTGTTGGTTTTTGAATCTTTAACTGAATGCTTGTCGAGTTTGATATGATCGTGAGTGCTATCGCTCTGACACAAACCATGACACTCCTGACTGAGATTGTTCTGAGCACACAAATTATGTCAACAAAGGTGAGACACCTTTTATGCTAGCACGCCTTCCTCCGCCGACCAAATATAGAAGGCGGGGTGGCGCCTGACTTTGACTCTTGACGCTGGCTGCCAAAATCCACGATAAGCTCCGATGACAAAATCATATTGTGTAATTCTCTTGAACGTAGTTTGCAGACTCAGGAAAAGCTTGTATGGTTTGAAGCATGAGTCAAGGCAGTGGTACCACATGTTTGATGTGTTCATGGAAGGTGGTGGATTCACGCATTGCCATGGGAACCACTGTATCTACTTTGGGGATCTTGGGAGTCATTACATCATCATGTTATTGTATGTGGACGACATGCTTGTTGCAGTGTCAATCATGTCGGAGATTGAGAAGCGGAAGCATGAACTCTCAAAGGAAATTGAGAAGAAGGATCTTAGTGCTACGAAGCATATTCTTGGGATGTGCATTTAGGTGAGAAAGACCAAACTAGCGGCCATGGTTGTCTAAAAATAAATAAATAAATAAAATAAAATTATATATATATATATATATATATATATATATATATATATATATATATATATATATATATATATATAGAGAGAGAGAGAGAGAGAGAGAGAGAGAGAGAGATGCTAAAATGCGGCGTGCGGCGTCGCACCGCAGCCGTCTGATGCACTGCTGCGTGCATCGCACGCACCGCAGTGGTGCATCAGACGGCTGCAGTGCGACGCCGCACGCACCGCACGCCGCACCCTAGCACGCCTCTCTCTCTCTCTCTCTCTCTCTCTCTCTCTCTATATATATATATATATATATATATATATATATATATATATATATATATATATATATATATATATATATATATATATATATATATATATATATATATATATATATATATATATATATATATATATATATATATATATATATATATATATATATATATATATATATATATATATATATATATGACCCAGCAAATTTTGACCCATTAATAACCCAGCACCCTTTGAGGCACTTAGAGGTTATAGAATGGGTTGATTTTTTGTAGAGATGTTGTTTATGGTATGTTGATCATCCTCACAAAAAATCAGCCCATTCTAAAACCTCTAGGTGCATCAAAGGGTGCTGGGTTATTAATGGGTCAAAAATTTTGATGGGTCATCCGATCCTGACCCTATATATATATATATATATATATATATATATATATATATATATATATATATATATATATATATATATATATATATATATATATATATATATATATATATATATATATATATATATATATATATATATATATATATATATGGGGAGGGATACTCTTACTTATAACCTCTTACTCATATAGTTACCTATGATCCGGGCTATCCATTAGATCCCGACGTACGGTTCGGATTAGATAGGAAGTTAAAGCAATGGTGTCAGCATTAAATGCGGGCTTTTAATACGGGAATTTAATGCGGACACCATTGCTTTAACTCCCCATCTAATCCGAACCGTACGTCGGGATCTAATGGACGGCCCGGATCATAGGTAACTATATGAGTAAGAGGCCATGAGTAAGAGTATCCCTCCCCTATATATATACTAGTAATGCCCGTGCCTGTCGGCACGCAAAAGTTTTTGAGGGCGGGAATAATATGTCGAGGAAGATGACAATATTTCAAAGGAGGCCACAACATTTCGAGAGTAGTGATAATATTTCGAGGGGGAGAATAATATTTTGAGGGTGATAACAATATTTCATAAACGATGATAGTATTTTGAGGAATGTGTCAATATTTTTGTGAGTGATGATAATGCTCGTGTCTATCAGCACTCGAACGGAATGGCAAAATTAGTTCAACGGCACCCGCAATTGGTTGTGGCACCCAAATTCGACCAGAGAGCCTATACTTGACAAAACATTCTAATTTATGGACGATGTTGACATTCAGAAGAAATGCCCAAATTCAATGGGGTTGTCCACATTCAGCGACGACATGCCTGTGTTTGTCAACTCACGGATGGCTGCCTTTGGCTGCAACACTCCCCTACACGGAGAGCAAAGTTCAAGGATTAAGGCATAACACTATCTCGAGGCACAAACAGCGGGGCAAAGCACCTGAAATATATATAATGACACCATCTAGATCCAATTAGGATTGATCTCTCTCTCTCTCTCTCTCAACCTATTTGCATCTTTATTCTTGTAATCTTGACATGGCACCCGATCACAACTGTCCAATGCACCCAACCCTGACCAGTGAATCACAATCAACCCGCACGAAAAGGGCCGATGTGATCAGGTGCAGTCCAACAACTACCTTCGACGACACTACTCCCCCACCGTCTTTGGCGGCATCAAAATTTGTTCGACGGTGCCCAATTCGGCGGGCGCGTCAAAATAAGTTCAATGACGTCCACATTCGGTGAAGGCATCAAAATTCATTCGACGGTACCCACATTCGCGAGGGTGTCAAAATTTCATGGGGTTAAGTGTAATTTGAGCAAAACTACATGGGGGTTAAGTTTTTTGAGGAAAACTTCAGGGGGGCAAAGTGTAATTTCAAAACTTTGGGAAATCAAGTAGTTGACCAAATGAGGAAATCAAGTAGTTGACCAAAGGGGGGTATTGTGCTAACATTTCAAACTTTAGGGAGCAATTTGGAACAAAATAAACTACATGGGCACTTACAGTACAAAAAAAGAAAAAAAAACATGTTTAGGAGAGAGAGGGAGAGAGAGGGAGAGAAAGAGAGAGAGAGGAGCCGATCAACCCCTTCCTCTTGTTGTCCTTCCGTCGGAGAAGGGGGGAGGGGAACCGTTTAGCTCCACCATAGAAAAAAAAAATTGAGGAGTTCTTGACATTTGAAGAGGAAAAATTGGGGGAAAAAAAACAAAAAACAAAACCAAGGTTGGAAAAAAAATCAGATGAACAATGAAAATACTTGTGCAAGGCTTAATAAACACAAATAATCGAACACAACAAAAACCAACACTCGGTAAAAAAAAATTGAAAATGCTTTGTGTGAGGCTTAACCAAAAAAAAATCGAACAAAAAAAACCCCAAACACTCTCGTGCCATAAAAAAATGAAAACCCCAAGATGAAAAAAATCTGATAAACAATCAAAACAAAGAATAAACTTGGAAAAGCAAAAAAAAAAAAAACCCCTACATGCACTGACCCCAACTACATAAACTGATTAACCATTCTAAGATGAGAGAGAGGTTGCAAATCAACCCTGAAGTGAACCCCAAGGTTAAACAAAACTTTTCAATAACCATAGATCTATAGGCTTGGTTTTGAAGACAGTAAACAAAATATACAAAAAAACAGAAAACTAATAGCACTCGACCCCAACTACATGCACTGATTTTTAAAACCATTATAAATGTGTTTTTGTAAGACAACCTATGGGGGTTGAGGGGGGGAATTACCTATAGGGGCTGATTCTTTGATGACTTCAACCTCGGCCTCCTCAGTCTTAAACAGAGAAAAAAAAAAACAGCCCTGAAACAGAGTAAGAAATAGGAAAAAAAATCACACATAAAAGAAAGAATGAGAGAGGGGGGTGAGGGATGGGAAGACAACCTGTGGGAGCTGATTATTCGATGACTTCGGCCTCGGCCTCCACAATCTGAAACATAGAAAAAAAAAATCAGCCCTAAAACAGAGTAAGAAATAGAAAAAAAAATCACACATAAAAGAAAAGCATAAGGAAAAAGAAAACCATGAGAGGGATAGAGAGCGGGGGGGGGGGGGGGGACGATGCACAACCTGTGGGGATTGAGGGATGGGAAGACAACTTGATGATTCTTCGATGACTTCGACCTCTGCCTCCTCAATCTAAAACAGAGAGAAAAAAAAGTAACCCTAAATCAGATAGATAGATAGATAGAGAGAGAGAGAGAGAGAGAGAGAGAGAGAGAGAGGAATTAGATCTGGGGTAAGGGGGCGGCGTTCGCAGGGGGACCGGCGCCCGGTGGCGAGCTCCTCCAGCAACCGCGGTCAGGCCCGACCTCGAGTTTCACTGGCAACACCACCAAAGCTCCTCCGGCGAGGTCCAAATTTGGGAGAGGGAGAGAGATCTGCAGTGTGAGAGAGAGAATCCGGAAGGGGGGGTGACCATCGGACTCCTCGAAGGCGGCACGGAGGCAACCGATGAGGGCAGGGGTCCGAGGGTCGTAGAAGGAGAGAGAGAGAGAGAGAGAGAGAGAGAGAGAGAGAATCGGAGAGAGAAAGAGAGATCTCGTGGGTGGGTGGGGGGGGCTGATACTTCGACGTCGGCCTCGGCTGTCCATCCGACGTCGGCCTTCTTGCTATCAGATCCGCCGCCTCGGCCTCCTCCTCCAGCCAGATCCGCCGCCCCGGCCACCTCCTCCAGCCAGATCCGTCCGCCGATTCTCTCTCTCTATGTCTCGCTCTCTCTCTCTATATATATAGCAGCAGAGGGGCGATCGTGGGTAGGCGATGGCGTGGGCAGGCACCGGACCCAATCGCGGGACCGATCGCCCAATCGCGGGAACGGACGGCTGTGAGAGCAAATCCGATCGTGGGCTGGTCGAAACCGACGGCTGTGTGAAACCTGATCTAGTAATAGCTGGACCAGAAAGCCAGATTAGGCCCTCCAAACGATTGTTAAATTTTATTTTTTACAATCAGGTCCTTCACGAATTTATTACTTCCCCCACCTAATTTATCCCCACATTTCAACTCGATTCAATCTTAGCCGTTCACCTCTTCCTGGATGAATCGCACTCACACTTACATCAACTTATCTTGCCCCTTCATTCTATCTTTCTCTCAAAAATAGATCATGACCGTTGTTTGTACCCCCCACAAAACTATAGCTTATTATATATATATATATATATATATATATATATATATATATATATATATATATATATATATATATATATATATATATATATATATATATATATATATATATATATATATATATATATATATATATATATATATATATATATATATATATATATATATATATATATATATATATATATATAGTAGTGATACATTGCGGCCGGGTAACGTGCGGTCACCCCCTTCCGGGGCATTTTCGGAATTTTTTTTTTGGGATTGATCACCCACCCTTGGATAGCACACACAAAAAATTTCAGCTCAATCCAAGACTTGTAGGCCGTCCAAATATGATCGACTTTTATCGGTCGTTCATTTTTGTTGTCATTTTGATCAACACATTTGGATGGTCTACAGGTCTTAGATCGAGCTGAAATTTTTTGTGTGTGCTATCCAAGAGTGGGTGATCAATCCCAAAAAAAAAAAATTTCGAAAATACCCCCAAAGGGGGTGCCGCACGTTAAGGCCACACGTTACCGGCCGCAATGTATCACTACTATATATATATATATATATATATATATATATATATATATATATATATATATATATATATATATATATATATATATATATATATATATATATATATATTATATATATATATAATAAGGGACAACGATTGTGGGGGGGACAAATGAACTGAGACAAAGGAGCGGCTGAGATTTATGGAGAGGAGGAAGATAAACAGGGAGACTCAATCACAGTCGTCCGTTTTCTAGCCCCCAACCAAGAATCCCACTCATCGTCCCTCTTAAATTCCACTCACCTTCCCCCAAAAAGTTATTTTGAATTCAAACTGATCCTTCCGGCTTCTTCTAATGATATCCGGTAAGATGCAGGTTTCAAGAGAGATCCCATCATCACAGCCGTCCGTTGCACCACATTATCATAACTTCATCCGAAACAGCCTATCAGCCATCCTTCCCCTCGAGCCGCCCGCCTCCCCTCTTTAAATAAGAGGGTAGAGACAGAAGACCACATCTCCTCGAGCCGCCTCCTCCCCTCTTTGCTCTCGGGTCCTGGCACCCTCGCCGGCCTGCACCGGGCTCTGCCGCACCCCTCTGTCGTCTTCTTCTCCGGCTCCGGGGAGACGAAATCAAGAGGAGTCGATCCTCTCTCTCATAATGTTTTTTTTTTTTTTGATTGCAGGTTGCCGTTGCCGGAGGGGTCACGATCTGGTGGAGGCAATGTGGTGGCATCTCCTTCCCCTCGAGCAGCCCACCTCCCCTCTTTAAATCAGAGGGCAGAGAGGGAATCAGAGGACCACATCTCCTCGAGCTGCTCGTCTCCCCTCTTTGCTCTCGGGTCCCGGCACCCTCATTGGCTTGAACCAGGCTCTGCCGCACCCCTCCCCAGTCTTCTTTTCCGGCTCTGGGGAGACGGAATCGAGAGGAGTCAATCCTCTCTCTCATAGGTTTTTTTTTTGTTGTCATGATCTGGACGAGATCCGCTGGCAGCGAGGAGTCGAAGCGGCGGCCGTGCCATTCGACGACCACATCTCCTCGAGCTGCTCGCGTCCCCTCTTTGCTCTTGGGTCCCGGCACCCTCATTGGCCTGAACCAGGCTTCGCCGCACCCCTCCCCGGTCTTGTTTTCCGGCTCCGGGGAGACGGAATCGAGAGGAGTTGATCCTCTCTCTGATAGGTTTTTTTTTTTTTTTTTTTTTTTTTCTGATTGCAGGTTGCCGTCGCCGGCAGGGTCACGATCTGGACGAGATCTGTAGGCAGCGACGAGATCCGCTGGTAGCGAGGAGGCGAAGCGGTAGCCATGCCATTCGATGTCATTGATGGCAGCATGGTGGCATCCCGTCTCTCTCTCTCTCTCTCTCTCTCTCTCTCCCTCTCTCTCTCTCTCGGCGAGGTACTGGACCCAGCTGTGCAAGGATGGCACGGCCTGCCGCCGGCGCGTGTGCTTCTATGCTACACTCCTCCCCTACCTTCTTCTCCGGGTTCGGGGGGACGGAATTGAGAGGATTCGATCCTTTCTCTTTGATAGTTTTTTTTTTACTTTTCTGATTGCAGGTAGCCGTCGCCGGCGGGGTCACGATCTGGAGGAGGCGAAGCGGCAGCCATGCCCTGCAACGAGATTGGCAGGCAGCGACGAGGCGAAGCGGCGGCCGTGCCCTTTGACGCCGTGGATGGCAGCATGGTGGCATCCCTCTCTCTCTGAGAGGTACCGGACCCAGCCGTGCAAGGACGGCATGGCCTGCCACCCGCGCGTGTGCTTCTTCGCAGCAGAACCAGAGCCCGAGGAGGCTGCGTCTCTGGAGTCATACGACGGGTCGCCACTCTGCCGCCATGCCCTGGACGCGTACTTCCCGAAGGGTCTGTTCGCTGCCACTATGATGGCGTGCATCTTGGCCGGTGGGCGGATCAACAAGGTAAAGTCCATGTCCCTGCTGAGGCACCTGCAGCTCAACAAGGTAAAGTCCATGCCGACCTACTAGGACTTACAGATGGGACGGGGGTTCTACAGCCTGCAGGCGGTGGGGGTGGGGACGGGGTTCTACAGCCTACCGATGACCCAGAAGAGGACGGGGTCTGGGGTTGGCGGCGGCACTGGGTGGTTAACCGGCTGCTGCGTTGGGGCAGAATAAGAAGAGCCGGTGGGGGACGGGTTGAGTCCGGTCAGGATGTTGGCTGGGTTTCCGACTTTCTGAGTTGGTGAAGTAATTGATAATGTAATGACACCCAATCAGCCTCCCGACATCGTTAGGTCGGCTGACCCCCTAGCCCTCCTCTGACCGACTATCTCTCTTGGTGTGTGTAGCCATTTACCATAGTTGCAGCCGCTGGCCACCATACCTGATGTTGTTAGGTCGCCTGATCAATAGGTGTTTGGATCAGACCCTACCCATACCCATCCCCATTCGGGTTGGAAGACTCCATACCAGATCCATACCCAATAGGGTTTCAGGTTTTGGTTCGTGGTTGGTGGGGTCGGGTTTTGGTTCGGGTTTGAAAAAAAAAGGTATCACAATGATGTTAAGCTGCTCGATTACCGGCAACCGTCCGTCCGCCACCACCAATGAAAGGCCCGACCCCAATAGTCTCTCTCTACGTTGCCAGTGTGGGTGAAAGAGCCCTTCTGAAGTTTAGCTCAAAGAACACAACTCCTCTATAGTTTATTTTGTTTTACCTAAAGTTTCAAATGTTAGCACAATACCCATTTTGTCTAACTATAGGGGGTTTAAGTGTTATTGACTTAAATTTCAGGGCGTAAAGGGTAATTTACCCCTTCAATGAAAGGCCCGACCCCAATAGTCTCTCTTTGCATTGCAAGTGTGGGTGAAGAGCCTTTCTGAAGTTTAGCTCAAAGAACACAACTCCCCTGTAGTTTATTTTGTTCTCCCTAAAGTTTCAAATGTTAGCACAATACCCTTTTTTTCTAACTATAGGGGGTTTAAGTGTTATTGACCTAAATTTCAGGGGGTAAAGGGTAATTTATCCATTGAAGTTTAGATCAAAAACACTTTACTCCTTTAAGTCCATCAAGTTTAGTTGAAAAAAAATATAAATTACAATATCCCCTGAAGTTTAGCTCAGAGACACTTTACCTCCCTAAAGATTTAAATGATAGCACATTATCCCCTGATGTCAGTTACTTACTTTCCTTATGTAGTAATTTTTATGTGATCAAAACTGAACTGTAGGGAATCAAAATTTAAATTTTTGAACTTTAAAATTCAAAATTTGAAATTACCATCAAAATTTTTAATTTTGAAATATAGAAAAATTTGAACATTGAAATTTTCATCTAAATTTTAAAATTCAAAATTTTAAACTTGAAATTTGAAACTCAAAATTTGAAACGTGAACTTTGGAACTTGAAATTTGAATTCAAATTTTCTTCCCCCCACTTTCACCTCTAAAAATGACTTACTTTCAACATTTGGTAATTTTTATCTTATCAAAACTGAATTAAAGTGGCGCAAAATTTGAAATTTAAAATTTTGAAATATGAAATTCAAAATACAAAATTTTAAATTGTCATCTAAAATTTTAAATTTTGGAAATTTAAAAATTGAAATTTTCATCTAAATTTTGAATTATGAATTTTTAAATTCTAATGGTTAGGATTCATCTACTCT